>CM060945.1:573195240-574435240 GCA_030765085.1 Allium cepa | reverse complement strand
TATTTACTGTATATTCTGAGGTTTGCCAAATTTTTATTTACAACTCGGTATTTTGAGCAATTCAATTCCGGCATGAGTGTCTACCCATACACTTACAATGGATGCGAATGGTTGAAAATATCAAGTCGTTATAGTTGGTATCAGAGCTTTGGTAGCTCTAGGCAAAAACTCAGCATATGGAGTGAATGTATTTACAGAATCACTTTCATTCGAGTTTGAATCTCTCCCTTTTGACTCGATTACTTTGAATTTTGGAACGTTCCCTACGGTTCCAAAACCCATTCGTATCCCTCACTATTCATCTTCTTTTGACTCTGGAGTATTCCATAACTCCGCTTCGAATGATCTTTCTAGTGAGTCGGCGGTCACGCCAATTTCAAATTGAATTGAAAAAGGGGGAAAACTCTTTTATAATTAGCATCGATTCACCATAGATTTATATCTATCCTTGGTTTAGATGCTAATATCTTTTGTTTTTTCAAACTCTAACTCTTGAGATCGAATGTAGATTTACCCCAGAAAAATCCACATTTGATCTTATTCTTTAAGCCATGGTTAACCTGGTAAATGTTGCTCGTGATTTATTTAAGTTTATCCACCTCCCTATTTTGTTATTTAATCATCTTGTCTTTTGTTTCCAACCTATCTTCAAACATTGTGAATTATACTTGTAAATATATGTTTTTTTATATATATATTGTGTTGTTTGAGTTGTTGATGTTGAGTTGGGTTTCTGATCGATACGTCTGATCAGCGCTATCGATAAGATTTCCAAAACACTTTGACAGAACAAACGGACACAATATATTTAAAAAAAAAATTGGTTCATGAAATAAATTTTGATATATAAGTAAATTTATGAAATTTAATGAAATGATTTAAATTGATAATTTGAAATGATAATACTTGATTTATCATTTATTGTTCTACAAATAGATCTATAAATATTTGTTTATAAATTTATTTAGGAACTGAAATGAATTTAAACAAGAATTTGAGGATTTAAATTCCGATTATTTCGAACTTTGGTTTAAAGTTTTAAAAGGTTATATTATTTAAAGTATTTTGAATAGAATTTGTTTTCAAAGAATTTTAAAGGTTTAAAATTAGTGCTCTTCTCTTTGTCGCTGGAAAATAACTTCGGTGATGATCGCGACATCATCGACGTTCATTTTCGAGTTTCGAAGTTAGGAGACTGTTCTGTAGTCTTGCTACAACTTTGTTTTGGGAAATTAAATTGATTTGAATTTCTAAAATATGACTTGATTTATAATATATATGTATATATATAGATATATGATTGAAATTTGATTTGACATATTATGTATATATTATTACTTATCTCTAAATGGTTTGAATGTAATCGGAAATTTAATTCTTAAATTTTAGCTTGAAGAATAATTTCAATTGTAAAAAGAAAATCAAAAATTTTGATAAATGATTCAAACTTGAGATAATTGAATTGGAAAGTTTTATTTGTATAATACAATTGCGTTCCAATATAACTTACCTTAATTTCAGAAGTTAACAATGTAATTGGATAATATACAATATAAAAAGATTTTATAAATAAAATCTGAGTGGTTATAATAAATGTTATACATTTAAATTTTAATGGTTAACAGGGGTAAATATAATAAAGGGTAATTGAATAACTTACAATAAATTAATTTTAAAAGAACTAAGAATAAAAGAAAGTAGTCATAATAAGTGTAAGTATGTTTAACATAAGTGATAAATATATTGAGAGGAATAAATTTAATTTTAATTAGGAATAAAGAAGAATAACATTTATTAAGTACATTGTGAGTGCAATAAATGATTATTTTTCAAACCCATGGTTTTAAAAAAATGGTTAATTTTAGATGATTGGATAATAAGATAATGAAATTTGAGATAGTTAAGATTTATTTAACTTGTGTAAAGATTTATTCTCTGTTTAAGTTGAAATCTCCATGCTTTCAAATTCATTTCCTTATTTCGTTTTCAAACTATCTTTTGGTTGTCCTTATCATCCTTATCTTGCTATAGACCGGTATAGGCATCTTTCTATAATATTTCTGTTTAGAAATCTTTCTATAATCTTTGATAGACCTTTGGTAATCATTTTGAATCCACCTTTTTCGTGCTTGTGTTCTTGATTCGGGAGGATCTTGGAAAGATCACCTCCACCTTGTTAAACTAACCTATAACAACATTTATCAGTTATAACTTCAATCTTCTTGTCATCTTATCTTAATCCTATTTCACTCTATCTTTTCTGTGCCCTTCCATACCTCATTCCTTTTCAGGGACGAAAAGTTTTGAGTGGGGGAGAGTGTAACAAACCTGCATTTTGTAATTATTTTATTGTATATTTTTATTATTTTTAATGTAAGATTTTGATTTAAAAACTTATTTCACTTATTTGAAATGATTAAATTTATTATTTAAATATAATCTTGATTTTTATATGAGTTATAATTTCAAACTTGTGTAAGTTGAATATTTGCCTGAAATACTGATTTTGGTCAAAATAGTCAAACTGTGACTTTCAACTTAAAATTTTAAAAGTTTAAAAATTTAAATTTTTTTCTTTTATTATGAAATTACATAAAATTCTAAGAACACCACTTTTCGTTTCGTTGAAATCGGATGTAAATTGTGAAAGTTATACCCTTTACAATATTGTGCGTATATAGGGTTATTTAACAATGACTATTTTAAATTGTATAAGTTACTTCTTATTTGTTATATTTTACTTTAATATGTGATAATATGTTATATTATATATATTTTGACTTTTAAGTATTTTTAAAATGATAATATAATTTTTCTAAAGTTCATTTGAATTTATTTCTAATTTTAAAGCCTAGTCTACAATTTTAAGCCATTTCTTAATTTAATTATATATAATTAAAATTTATTTATTTATTTTATGCACTCACTTTTATTTGCTGTGTTTTAATTTATTTTATTCATTTTACATGTATTTAAATTAAAGTAAATTTTTCCAAAGTATATTGAAGTTATTTCTAATTCTTAAGTCAAGTTTTCATTTTCTGTGCTATTTTTCTTGTTTTAATCATATCTAATTAATATTTAATTATTAATATTTTGTTTATCTGTTATACTTTCGAATTTTAACTGAGATTTTAATTAATTTCAGTTATTTAGATGTATATAAATATATATGAGAAATTTGAAAGGGTTAAAGGCTAAGAAACGTAAAAACGTTTCACTGTTTCTTTTGCAGTTTCTTTTGTCATCAATCCATCTATTTTTTTTTGGCATTTCCCTATACCATCTCCAGCCGACTTCCCTTGCTCATTTGTCATGAAATTTTTCTCTTTCTCAACCCTAAAAAAAAATCATGGCCTCCTTGTTCAAAAACTTTGGTAAATCCTCTTTTCTGTTTCACTTTTTCATTGTTTTATATTGATTTGCACTTGTCTCTTCCTCTTCTAGGTTCGGCCCTGCCTCCTCTCTAGCCCCTGCTGCCTCCACCACCACTGGAACCCATCACCACCACCTCCTCCTTACTGGCCATCCCAAGCCGAGCCACCCTTGGTGGTAGATCTATCACCAAATACAATATAATTCACCTACATGACCTAACCGAGCAAATCTATGCATCCACCACCTTCCACCACCCATGGCCGCCACTAACACCACCTCCACCACCTCCAGCACCACCTGTACTCTCGACCACACCATCCCCTTTGACCCCAAAGTACAGGCCATGACCATACTAGCCTTGACCGTGCCTTGTAGTGCGTTGAAAATCATGTGTATGTTGATTGTTGTGTTGTTTTCCCTTCTCCACACTTTTGCACCATGTTAACCTATGTTAGGCTGACCATACCCAACCAAAACCTGATCCAAATCTTACCTTAGACCTTTAAGATACCTTATGGCTGAACCTAGAGTGTGTTGGAAGCAAGTGCATAGCAACTCTGCCTTGATTTATGCAGTTATTTCTAGCCTAGTTTAGTCGTTTTTGAATTGAAAACTTATGCATTATTGTATTGTTTTGGGTATATGTTTACAAGACAAATATCAAAGCTCTCCATTCATTCAAATCAAAAGTCATGCTATATCGTGCTTGTCGTGCTTTTGGAATCGCACTTGTGTTTGTTGTTTTGGTCTTCATCTTGAAACAGTGAGTCTTTCTCACTCTGACATTTATACTTATGAAAAGTGAATTGATGACAAGTGTTTAGTAATATAAAATGTTTATGCAAGTTAATGATGATCATATGATATGCTATGCCATGTTATTACCATATTATTACCATGTTAAAACTGTTAATTTTCACCTGACATCTGATATATGACTGTATATTGTGATAATGACCTCGTTTATATTATTTCTGTATATGATCACACTGCAAGTTTCCTGTTAGAAAAAAAATGTTATGTGCTGAAATGGTAGACCTGAATGGTTTTAAATTTTCATTTTGACTTGGGATTGCGGGTTTGAAATGATAAAACCCGGATTTTCTTTGTAAATTATGGGTTGAAATGATATATTACCCATATCACTTTATCTAGCGTAGAAAATTATATACTGGCCCATAGTTAAAATATGTTTTTCTAAAATTTTAAATATTTTAGAAATTTAATTATTATAATATTTTGATTTTAAATTTAATAAAAAAAAGGATTTTGTAAATTATTATTGATTTTCTGAATAATTGTAAGTGAAATGAATTAATGAAAAAGTTAGAAATTTTGAACGTAAGTTATTTTGGAAATTTTGATTTAATTATAATTGGAAATTTAATTGAATATGAAATTATGATAAATTTATGATAATTTGAATTTAAATGAATTTAAAGTGATTTTTATATCATATTATTGATTTTAATAAAGTTGAAATGTGAAATGAATGAATATTGTAAGTTGAAATTTTGAAATATAACTAAAACTGGAAATTTATGAAATTGACGTAAAAGTGAACTTTTAGTTAAGTAAATAAAAATAAAATAAAGTTATATTTGAGAATTTGAACTTAAGTGTTAAGTTGAAATTTAATGTAATGGATTTTAAAAATTCAACATTGCATTTTAATAAGTGAATTATTATTAAATCTTGATTTTTGAATGGAAATTTAACTTTATAAAATCATGAACTTGAGGAAAATTAAATGATGTTTATAAATGTGAAAATGTATGATTTTATAAGTTAAAAATGTTTTTAATAAAAATATAATTGGTTGAGAAATTTTATTGAATATTTGAAGTTAATTGAATGCATTTTTGAAATGCTATTAATTACAATGTAAATGATATTACAGCATTTGTAAACGCTGTAGTAGATGATAATGAACTAAAAAGCTAAATTGAATTAAAAGGTATTATAGCAATCTATGTAAGTGCTATAATTTTTGAATTTAACTAAGTTATTCGAAATTTAAGTAAACCTAGTATAACATTTTAAAATGCTGTCTTTTGTTAAATTGAACTGTTTTGAATGTAACTTTCCGTAGAAGTTTTCTAAATGATGCGAAAAGTGAATTTTCACGGTTTTGATAAACTTAAGTGAATAAATAAACTTTGGATGTTGAAATTTTTGAAAATTTAATAATTTAATTATTAAACATAATAACTTCACAGAAATGATAAAAAAAGAATTTTTGGAATATAAAATGTTTTGAAATATGAATTGAAATGGTATTTTAGATTGAATAAGATGAATAATGATTTGAAATGAATGAAGTTTTGAAAAGATACGATATTTTGATATATTAAAATGATTTGAAAATGAAGTTTTGAAAGGATATGATATTTTGATATATTAAAATGATTTGAAACGAAGTTTTGAAAGATATGATATTTTTTATATTAAATGGTTTCAAAAACGGAGTTTGAAAGATAGGACATTTTGATATTAACATGATTTAAAAAGAAGTTCTGAAAGATATGATATTTTGGAATTGAAAGGTAGTGTTGAAAGGGTATGAAAATTTAATATATCGAAATGGTTTTGGAAATGATTTAATCTTTATTTTGATAAAGATTTGGATTGAAAAGGATATTTTATTTTGAAGTATAAAATATTTTTAAAGTTATAACTACGGGTTATAATAACGATGGGTTGTTAAAGAGACCGGGATCGGATATTGTCTTATAGCCGGCCAATACCGAAAACCACTTTAACAACTGTGTACGCGGTGGAGATTCCAGAATGAAGTAGGATGGTGGCGATGTTCTCGAGGTATATTACGTGGACCCAACTTCCGTGAGTTGGCATATATGACTAAAACAGGAGCTATACCGGGCTACACAAAGGGTCGCACCCTTTCATCGAGCATGCTCCATCGGAAACCATTCTATTACTTTTGTGATTCGATTAGGTGGCGCCACTTTGATTCGGGGGTATTGTTCCAGGTGGGCGGAAGCTGCTGGCTTGCCGTCACCACCGGTCCGGGAGTGCAAACGGTGTATCCACCCTGCCATTGCCTCGCGTGTCGTGTCATATCCTTATATCGAGCCCACTACGATTTTGGTTTTAAAGATCCGACCGCGTTAAGGTTAACCATCCCCTTAACGCTATTTTCTATATGATTATACTTTACTGATTAGACACTACCGTATATAGCGTATATTACTACATAGTAAATAGTTTAACGGATCCTTAGAGGATGGGCGGTCCCAAGCATCCTTTAAGTTACTGATGCATTTTGTTACCGTTCATTTGAGTTGATTTACAGTTTATAAGTATTTATGTCCTAACTCGAGGGTTTTGTGTTTTTCTTTACGCTCGGGTCAGATTGATTGAGTTAGCATTCAACATTCACCTTCGGAGTTGGAGCTTTCCTTGAAGATCCAGCCATCTATTTTGTTTCAGTATCCAGTGTTTCAGTGATGTATATGACTTGTACTAGACGTAACTTGTTACTCTTGTATTGTATCCTATTTAACCCTGATGTATCTTATATTTTATATAGTAGCTTCATGAACTACTATCTCCTCTTTTACTTCCGCTACATTATCATATACTCTGTGTCTGTGATCTGTGATTTTATTTACTGTATATTCTGAGGTTTGCCAAATTTTTATTTACAACGCGGTATTTTGAGCAATTCAATTCCGGCATGAGTGTCTACCCATACACTTACAATGGATGTGAATGGTTGAAAATATCAAGTCGTTACACAACAGAGCAAATCTATTTAGTCAAAATTCAAACTTAGTGATTCATTAATTCAGGGTTATAAATCTAATCCCTAAACGAAAACATGATTTTTAAAACTAAATTCGTAATTTTTAATACTAGTTTGAAGGTGCGGTTCTTATTTGAACTGAAAATGGTATATGGGGATTTTCTGATGATCTCTGTCGACTGGAAGGTAGGGATCTTCAGTATTGATGGAGGGGTGATCGAAGGTGATGGGAAAAATACTAGATGCTGGTGTAATTAATTGAAGAGGCAGTGGCAGTTGAATTTATTCTGGAACCCTAGTTTAATTGGGTTTGGTTGTTCGATCCACCGTGGGTTCTACGATTGATCGAGTGCTTCAGGGTTTGAGGTGATGGAAGCTGGGGTGTAGACGATGTGGTGGTCGGAGTTGCACGAATTCCGGTGGTCGAGGTTTCGTGAACGAGCCGTGTTTCCAGGTTGATGGCGAAACCTGATATTGTTTTCCAGGTTTTTGTTCAAAACAGCTCGAATTCAATTTCGCGTGAGTGGTGAAGTTCTGGCGATCGGAGATTGAATCGTGGATGCACTTCGACTTGCTCGATGTAGTGGTGACGATCGGAGTTGATCAACGGCGACGTGCACGTGCACCGTGCACGAGTTTTTGGTAATGTGGAAATTTTGTTCGTTGGGAATGAAGCGGGAATGAAGCATGAATGATTCGTGCTGGTCTCGTGTTAGACTCAAGTGTTTACTCGAAGTTTTAGGCGTTGGTCCCGAAGCAAGAAAGGGACTGGCTCGGGTAGGATACTAGTTACAGGTTTTAACCTGTCCAGTTTTCAAATTTAAAAAGATTTAATGTAAAATTATAAATCAAGGTTTAAATTGAGTTTTAAAATCAAATTAAATATAAATTCAAGTTTAGTTTGGAAACTTAGTTGAGAATGAATAAGTTTAAATTTAAATTGTTTTTTTACTTAAAAGAGTGGTTTGTATTCCAAAGTAATTTTGAATTTCAAAATAGAAATTGAATTGTAAGAAAGAATTTAAATTAAGATTTAGAACCTGGACCTAAATCCAAATCTGAATTTTAGACATTGAAACTAAATTAAGTTTTACAACTTTAAATGTTTGAATAAGTTTTAATGTAAAAGTATACCTTAAATGTAACAACCCGCATATTTGTCGATTTTATATTTAAATATTTTATTTAAATATTTTATCAATACTCGGAATTTAGTCCGAAAAGCTACTTTTTGCATACGGTCGAATTAGGACTCGGGACCACTCCCATTGAGTTTAAAATGCCGTTTGCGACCTTTTTGAGTATAAGCTTCGATATGTTTGGAGAAAGTTGATTTTTGCTACTTTTCACTTTGGGTTTGGGTTTGGGTTCAGCCCTATGTTTGGACTTATAGTCAAAAACTGAGCCACTCCTCCCCATTCACCCTCATTATTTTCTCTTTTAAGTTCTAAGGCAATAATGGTGGGAAAGATTGGAAATTAAAACTCCAAAACCCTAGTTCCTCTTGCAACCTCGAATTCCTAGCTCCAAATTCAAGAGAACCCATTGGTAAGCATTCTCTTCTTCTTCTCCAACTTATTCTCTTACCAATTTCAGAAATTCCTAAACCTAATTTTGGGAATGTTCTTGTTTTGAGCATAGATTCAAGCTCATTTGGGTTGTGTTGAAGAGAGGTTGATTCTCCATTTGCTTTCAAGCTTCTTCTTGTTTGATTTTGTAAAAAGGTGAGATTTTTATCTCACATCTATGCTTATATTTATCTTCGATTGCTAGGTATGAATTCCTAACACTTATTCGTGTGCAATTGCTTTTGGTTTGGATTGATTTGGTGAATATTCCAATTTTTGGTGTTTTGGGTTCAATCCTTTAAAAATCATAACGTTGATGTTTGAACATGTGTTTGGTGATGCATCGAGGAGCATATAGGACCGGGTAGTTGATTGGCATAATCCCTTAGTGCCGTTGCTCGAGTGCAATTTGGTGGAGGTTGGACCTCAATTGGATGGACTGGGAGGGGACTGGCAACAGGTCCGGTCGACCGAGCACTGTAGCCGGCCGACCGAACTGCTGCCAAGTGCATAAGAACTTCCCTGTTTAAGGTTCGGTCGACCGAGTACAGTGTTCGACCGACCGACCTGCTTCCCGAGGAATTTTGAGAACAGGGTCCGGTCGACCGAGCTCTGTAGCCGGCCGACCGACCTGCTGCATTTTTTCCTGTTTCGCATAGTTGTTTGAATTTCCAATTTTAATCGATTCGTGTTGTTTCCTATGTGTTGTTATCATTTGTTATGACTTTGATGACTCCTTTTTAGGGATTTTTGAATATCCATTTTGATGGATTATTTATCGGTTTCGTTGGATTTTTATTCACATCTTCGTATGTGAATTTTAGTGATTGATTGTTCCTACAATCTTCTTTGTGTTTTGTCACTTTAAAAATATAAAGATTTTCTATACTAGTAGTAAATATCAAAACTCTTTCCTCAAACGATTTCAATACTATTTTAATACCAAATTCGTTTATAAAACCGTTTTCCAATCTATTAGTATATATAAACCTTTACCTCACTCGTATGAGAAATCTAATTAAACGACTTAGTAAAACAAGTGGTATGAAACGCTTGCGTTCACTTTGTCAGTTAATTCTTGGACTTGTTCGATTGAATCCCTTGTGACAATTTTATAGTGGACACTACAGTTTGTTCGTAAATATTTAAGTTAAGAAAGTGGTTATGGGACATGAAGCTAAACTCATATATTTACTATCTTAGTGTAATTGACACTTCTCGTTGATCATGACGATCATCTTTGTGATTTAGACTAGCAATATGCGATGTCTCTTTGTCTGCGAGGGAGACTAAACCCCATTTTGTGGAGTTTCGACTCAAATTGGTGGGGTAGCAACCCATGGTCTTCGGGCCGTTTGTGGAGCTTCGGCTCAATTTGTGATGGTTAGCAACCATGGAATTAGCGTTCCGTTTGTGATACACGTGTTGGCGAGCTTTATGCTCCCGTTTGTGATAGGCTTCCCCCTCTTTGTGATTTCTGGATTTCTTGAGATGATTTCTAGAATTTGTGTTTCACCAATTTTCGTGATTTCCATCGATAAGCTTTATCGATATTTGTGTATTGGTGAATTTGTACGTCATTGACTTTTGTGATTTCTGGATTTCGTGTGTTGAATTCTGGAATTTGTGTGTCATTGACTTTTGTGATTGACATTGATATTATCATCAATATTTATGGTTTGGTGAACTAAATTAGGAGTATGATGTTTCTGTGATTCTTGTGTAGATTTTCTGACATTGAATAATCCCTTGATGGTTTTCAACTGCTTATATATATCACAGCTTGGCATTGTGATTATTATGTGCTTAGTCATATCTCTTATTCTATATCGTTTCATCTGATATTTATAGTTAGACTGATCCGTTTATTATTTTCTTATTAAATAATACTCGGGTCAGACCGAGATGTTACAGGTGCTTCTGCTTGACTTCTCTCCAGGGATCCATTACTCTGACCTTTTGCTTACTACTTAGATTAGTAGTTTTTGTTGTATACTCTTGAGATATTGACTCATAGATGTATTCTTTTGTATAGCACGTGTTGCTATTCTTTTGTATTATTATGGATCTATTTGACCACTACTCTGATATACACTTCCATGTGTTAATTATATATTCATAACTTCTTCCGCCTTTGTGATATGAATTGTCTGTGACTGATTTATGTTATGTTTATTTCGATATTTGTTTCCGAAGATATTACAGCCTCTGTGTAGTAGCTTTGAGTTTGTGTCGGTATGTCGGATTTTCCTCTTGATAAAGAAATGCATGTTATACTATTTGACATGTCGATGCTCGCGCAAAGCAATTACACGGATGGTCGCTCCTCAACAGCCTTATTCTCCGTGCTAGTTGACAGCATTCACCGTAATGTTCTTGGCTAGCGTGGGTATAGAGGTGGGGCGTCACAGCTTGGTATCAGAGCCAGACTTCGGAACAATATGGAATATTATAACAAGGATCATCGTCCTAAGTCTTTCTTAGGAGTCGTGCTTTAGGATTTTATTCGAGTCTTCGTACCAATTCATCCTATTTTCTTTTTTGATTCCTTGTTTTATCTATCAAGATTGCTTGATATTCATTAGTGAATAATCTTCTTCTTGTTCTTCTTTCTTTCTAAAGGAAGAGAAATGTCTAGACCAGGCCGTCCCAGAGCTGGACCTTTTAGTGTTCCACCCCAAGGTGGAGTTTTTATGACTGCTCAACAGCTTCTTGATTTGGTAACTAATGCTCAAGCAGCTGGAGCTAACCCGGAACCTACTCACCCAAAGTCGGGATTTGCAAGCTTGTGCAGCGATTACACTAATTTGGTGGGTAGCCATTCAAAGGTTCCGAAACTGTTATTGAAGTACAGGCTTGGTTAAGGTCATGCGATCGAATCTTTTCTCGCATGAATCTTATTGACCTTCACCGAGTTCAGGTGGCCTCTAGTATGCTCCGAGAAAGAGCATTGGACTGGTACGAGCTTCTTATTTCTGAGATTAATGAAGCGGATCTCACATGGGGGCAATTCCGAGAACGCTTCGAGTTGAAATTTGTACCAGAAGCAGAGAAAGTGACATTGGCTCGACGATTTATAGACCTTGTTCAAGGTGAGTCCTCCGTGGCCGATTACGTCGCCTCCTTCGAGTCGCTTTACAAATATGGGGTTGAATACATCAACACCCCTTTAAAGAAGAACCATAGGTTCGTCTATGGCTTAAACAAAAATCTCAAGAAGCCATTACTTCTAAAATTAGAAGTTTCTTTCGACCAACTTGTTGATATCGCTCTTCGCCTTGAAGAGGCGGATAGGGAGAATGACGTTAAAGTGGTGGGTTCCAAACCAAGCTTCAACAACAAGAAGAAGAGGCCAAACAAATTCAAAGGTCCCTATCCTAATAAGAAAGGGAAGCAAGCAACCTCTGTGGCAAAGACTTCTTCCTTTGGTCGTGGGAAGTGCTATAATTGTGGTTCGAAGGACCATTACGCGAACAAGTGTCCAAAGTCTCTCTCTTGTCGCTACTGCAAAGGTCCCGGTCATGTTATATCCTCATGCCCCAAGCTTCAAGGCAGGAAAGAGGGAAAGCTTAATGTTGCTCAAGCCCCTGGCAACACATCTCGTGGCCAAGGTATTTATTATTCTATTCTAGATGGAATTATTTTATTTCGTGATCATCCTATTCGAGTTCTTTTTGACACGGGTGCGTCCCATTCTTTTATATCAAAAGAACTTGTTGATACTTTTTCTTTGGATGTTTTATGTTTAATGACTTCTTTGAGAATTGCGAATCCGGTTGGTGGATCCGCGACAATCAGTTTATTGTGTAATGATGTCGAGATTATTTTGTGTGATTTTTCTTTCCGAGCCGATTTGCATGTCATGCGTTATTTAGGCTTTGGAATGATTTTGGGAATGGATTGGCTTAACCGTTATGAAGCTCATATCCTATGTCCTGAGCGGACTATTCATCTTCGACATCCTCAATCTGTTAAGCAGATTTCTATTAATCTTAAAGATTCAGATTCCAGCTTGGTTGCATCTTTGTATTCTTTAAATCCTCGTGATGACGACGATGATGATAAGGGTGATATTATTTCTCTTATTCACGTCGTTTGTGAATTTTCCGACATATTCAAGCCTGTTTTAGGATTACCACCTAAGCGAGCAATTGAGTTCAGAATTAATCTTATTCCTGGAGCCCAACCTATCACTCGCCCTCCGTATCGTATGTCCAATAAAGAAAACGAGGAGATGCGTAAACAATTATCTGAATTAGAGACGAAGCAATTTATTCGCTCTAGTTCCTCGCCTTGGGGAGCTTCAGCTATTTTTGTGAAGAAATCCGATGGAACACTTAGGCTTTGCGTTGACTACCGCAAGCTTAATGATCTTACTATCAAAAATAAATATCCTTTACCTCGGATTGATGATCTGTTCGATCAGCTTAGTGGTGCTAGAGTCTTTTCACAATTGGTCTTGGCTACCGGTTTTCATCAGCTTCGTATTGCAGAGGATAGCATTCCTTTGACATCGTTCCGTACTCGGTATGGATCTTATGAATGGCTTGTTATGCCATTTGGTCTAACGAATGCTCCGGCCTATTTCGTTGACCTTATGAATAGAGTTTTCAAAGACTTTCTCGACCGGTTTGTTCTCATCTTTATCGATGATATTCTTGTGTATTCTAAAACCGAGGAGGAGCATGAAAAACATCTTCGGATTGCGTTGGAAACTCTTAGGAGTAATCAACTGAAAGCAAAATTTTCTAAATGCCACTTTTGGCAATCTCGTGTGAAGTTTCTCGGTCATATTATTTCCGAATCCGGAATTTCCGTGGATCCTTCAAAGATTGAAGCGATTCAAGATTGGAAGAGACCGGAGAGTGTGACGGAGATTCGTAGTTTTCTTGGATTGGCGGGTTATTACCGCCGTTTTATCAAAGACTTTTCTAAGATTGTCGTACCTCTCACTAGCTTAACGAAGAAAGGTGTTAAATACATTTGGTCGGACAAATGTGAAACTTCTTTTCAGAAACTAAAGGAACTTCTTTCTGATGCTCCTATTCTTGTTATTCCCGAGGGGAATCAAGATTTCGTTGTTTATACCGATGCTAGTCGCGTTGGTTTGGGTGCCGTTCTTATGCAAAGAGAACGTGTTATTGCTTATGCTTCTAGGCAATTGAAGCCTGCTGAGACTAGATATGCCACTCATGATTTAGAGCTCGCGGCTATTGTTTTCGCCCTTCGTATTTGGCGTCATTATCTTTTAGGAGAGAAATTTTCTCTTTATACCGATCATAAGTCCTTGAAGTATTTATTCTCTCAAAAGGAACTTAATTTGCGTCAACAGCGTTGGCTCGAATTTCTTGCACCATATGATCTCGATATCCTTTATACTCCCGGAAAGGGAAATCGTGTTGCCCACTTAGTCGCAAGCAACAAGCGGTTGTTTCTATGATGATATCCGAATGGAATGATCTCGAGATATTATCCTCTTGTGAGATTCGAGACCGTGTCTCTGGTTTATGTTCATCACTTGTGTTATGTAGCCTTGAGGCTCATCCTTCTCTTGTAGACTGCATTCTTGAAGCTCAAAGGCTAGATCCCGAAATGGCTCTTCTTGGCCAAAATATTAGGGATAAAATTGATATTGAAGGATTGAAAGAATTTGATATCGATTCTCGTGGCGGCATTCGAAAATTTGGTAGACTTATCGTACCAAATATTGTTGATCTTCGTAAGGATATTTTAGAAGATTCTCATCGTTCTAAATTCACCACTCATCCCGGTAGTAGTAAAATGTACGCAGATATGAAGCGACTTTATTATTGGGAGGGAATGAAACTTGACATCGCTAACTTCGTTAAGCGTTGCATGACTTGCCAACTCGTTAAGGCCGAACATCAAAGGCCCGGTGGGTTATTGCAACCTTTAGAAATTCCAATTTAGAAGTGGGACCAAATTTCCATGGATTTTATAGATGGCCTTCCCCGTTCTCGTTCGGGTCATGATAGCTTATGGGTGATCGTTGATAGACTTACTAAATCCGCCCATTTTATTCCCGTTCGGTCTAACCGAAACGTTCCTCTTTTGGCCAAGCTCTTTATCAAAGAGATTATTAAATTGCATGGAGTTCCTACTTCTATTGTTAGTGGTCGTGATCCATTGTTTACTAGTGGATTTTGGAAGAGTCTTCAAAAAGCTTAGGGAACGAAGCTCAATTTTAGCACCGCTTATCATCCTCAGTCCGATGGACAAACTGAGCGTGTGAATCAAACTCTTGAAGATCTTCTTCATGCATGTGTGCTTGATTTTGGGGGAAGTTGGGAAGATCATATTTCACTTGTAGAATTTTCCTATAATAACAGCTTCCAATCTAGTATTGGTATGGCACCTTTCGAGGCACTCTATGGAAGGCCATGCCGATCTCCTTCTTGTTGGCTTGAGGCCGGTGAGAAGCTGGTTTTAGGTCCAGATTTTATTCGTGATTCCACAGAAAAGATTGATCTTATTCGTCATAGGATGAAAGAAGCCCAGAGTAGACAAAAATCCTATGCCGATAACCGGAGAAGGAAGTTAGAATTTTCTATGGGAGATCTTGTGTTCATTCGTGTTTCACCAATGAAAGGTGTTGTACGTTTCAGTCGATCGGGAAAATTGGCGCCTCGATATATTGGGCCATTTTCTATCACTGAACGTATTGGTTCATGGCTTATCGCCTTTTATTACCGGCTCAATTTTCTGCTATTCATGACGTGTTTCACGTTTCTTAATTACGGAAATGCCTTCAAGATTCCGATTTTATTCTTGAGCCCGGTGTTGTGGAAGAGATTGAAGTTTCGCCTAATTTAACTTATGAGCAACATCCTATTTGTATCATTGCTTCGGAGGTCAAACGACTTCAAAATAAAGATGTTCCGCTTGTTAAAGTTCAATGGTCTTCAAATCCTAAGGATTGTTCTTGGGAATCTAGAGAGTACATCAAGCGAACACATCCGGACTTACTTTCTCATGCTCTTTGAGGTGAACTTCTTATTTCAAATTTCTTTTGTGTTGAATATGCTTTTATGGTTGTTACTACATATCTTCTTCTTAAATATTGCGAGGACGCAATTTCTTTAAGGAGGGGAGTCTGTAACAACCCGCATATTTGTCGATTTTATATTTAAATATTTTATTTAAATATTTTATCAATACTCGGAATTTAGTCCGAAAAGCTACTTTTTGCATACGGTCGAATTAGGACTCGAGACCACTCCCATTGAGTTTAAAATGCCGTTTGCGGCCTTTTTGAGGATAAGCTTCGATATGTTTGGAGAAAGTTGATTTTTGCTGCTTTTCACTTTGGGTTTGGGTTTGGGTTCAGCCCTATGTTTGGACTTATACTCAAAAACTGAGCCACTCCTCCCCATTCACCCTCATTGCCTTCTCTTTTCAGTTCTAAGGCAATAATGGTGGGAGAGATTGGAAATTAAAACTCCAAAACCCTAGTTCCTCTTGCAACATCAAATTCCTAGCTCCAAATTCAAGAGAACCCATTGGTAAGCATTCTCTTCTTCTTCTCCAACTTATTCTCTTACCAATTTCAGAAATTCCTAAACCTAATTTTGGGAATGTTCTTGTTTTGAGCATAGATTCAAGCTCATTTGGGTTGTGTTGAAGAGAGGTTGATTCTCCATTTGCTTTCAAGCTTCTTCTTGTTTGATTTTGTAAAAAGGTGAGATTTTTATCTCACATCTATGCTTATATTTATCTTCGATTGCTAGGTATGAATTCCTAACACTTATTCGTGTGCAATTGCTTTTGGTTTGGATTGATTTGGTGAATATTCTAATTTTTGGTGTTTTGGGTTCAATCCTTTAAAAATCATAACTTTGATGTTTGAACATGTGTTTGGTGATGCATCGAGAAGCATATAGGGCCGGGTAGTTGATTGGCATAATCCCTTAGTGCCGTTGCTCGAGAGAATGCAATTTGGTGGAGGTTGGACCTCAATTGGATGGACTGGGAGGGGACTGGCAACAGGTCCGATCGACCGAGCACTGTAGCCGGCCGACCGACCGACCTGCTGCCAAGTGCATAAGCACTTCCCTGTTTAAGGTTCGGTCGACCGAGTACAATGTTCGGCCGACCGACCTGCTTCCCGAGGAATTTTGAGAACAGGGTCCGGTCGACCGAGCTCTGTAGCCGGCCGACCGACCTGCTGCATTTTTTCCTATTTCGCATAGTTGTTTGAATTTCCAACTTTAATCGATTCGTGTTGTTTCCTATGTGTTGTTATCATTTGTTATGACTTTGATGACTCCTTTTTAGGGATTTTTGAATATCCATTTTGATGGATTATTTATCGGTTTCGTTGGATTTTTATTCACATCTTCGTATGTGAATTTTAGTGATTGATTGTTCCTACAATCTTCTTTGTGTTTTGTCACTTTAAAAATATAAAGGTTTTCTATACTAGTAGTAAATATCAAAACTCTTTCCTCAAACGATTTCAATACTATTTTAATACCAAATTCGTTTATAAAACTGTTTTCCAATCTATTAGTATATATAAACCTTTACCTCACTCGTATGAGAAATCTAATTAAACGACTTAGTAAAACAAGTGGTATGAAACGCTTGCGTTCACTTTGTCAGTTAATTCTTGGACTTGTTCGATTGAATCCCTTGTGACAATTTTATAGTGGACACTACAGTTTGTTCGTAAATATTTAAGTTAAGAAAGTGGTTATGGGACATGAAGCTAAACTCATATATTTACTAGCTTGGTGTAATTGACACTTCTAGTTGATCATGACGATCATCTTTTTGATTTAGACTAGCAATGTGCGATGTCTCTTTGTCTGCGAGGGAGACTAAACCCCGTTTTGTGGAGTTTCGACTCAAATTGGTGGGGTAGCAACGCATGGTCTTCGGACCGTTTATGGAGCTTCGGCTCAATTTGTGATGGTTAACAACCATGGAATTAGCGTTCCGTTTGTGATACACGTCTTGGCGAGCTTTATGCTCCCGTTGTGATAGGCCTCCCCCTCTTTGTGATTTCTGGATTTCTTGAGATGATTTCTAGAATTTGTGTTTCACCAATTTTCGTGATTTCCATCGATAAGCTTTATCGATATTTGTGTATTGGTGAATTTGTGCGTCATTGACTTTTGTGATTTCTGGATTTCGTGTGTTGAATTCTGGAATTTGTGTGTCATTGACTTTTGTGATTGACATAGATATTATCGTCAATATTTATGGTTTGGTGAACTAAATTAGGAGTATGACATTTCTGTGATTCTTGTGTAGATTTTATGACATTGAATAATCCCTTGATGGTTTTCAACTGCTTATATATATCACAGCTTGGCATTGTGATTATTATGTGCTTAGTCATATCTCTTATTCTATATCGTTTCATCTGATATTTATAGTTAGACTGATCCGTTTATTATTTTCTTATTAAATAATACTCGGGTCAGACCGAGATGTTACAGGTGCTTCTGCTTGACTTCTCTCCAGGGATCCATTACTCTGACCTTTTGCTTACTACTTAGATTAGTAGTTTTTGTTGTATACTCTTGAGATATTGACTCATAGATGTATTCTTTTGTATAGCACGTGTTGCTATTCTTTTGTATTATTGTGGATCTATTTGACCACTACTCTGATATACACTTCCATGTGTTAATTATATATTCATATCTTCTTCCGCCTTTGTGATATGAATTGTCTGTGACTGATTTATGTTATGTTTATTTCGATATTTGTTTCCGAAGACATTACAGCCTCTGTGTAGTAGCTTTGAGTTTGTGTCGGTATGTCGGATTTCCCTCTTGATAAAGAAATGCATGTTATACTATTTGACATGTCGATGCTCGCGCAAAGCAATTACACGGATGGTCGCTCCTCAACAGCCTTATTCTCCGTGCTAGTTGACAGCATTCACCGTAATGTTCTTGGCTAGCTTGGATATTGAGGTGGGCGTCACATTAAACATGTGAATTTTAAGAGAATTTGATTTTAAACTTTTTAAATTTCTTTCATAACAAAATATTACTTTAACATGTGAATCTAAAATGGATAATTTAATTTTTTAATTAATTAATGACTTGGATTAATTAAATAAGTAATTAAAGGTTTAAATCATTAATTAAGGTAATTAATTTGAGAAGAATTAATTTATTAAAAGTTAATTAATAAATGAAAGTAATTAAGGGATTAATTACTTATTGTAATTAATTTTGGATATTTTTATTTATTAAAGTTAATTAATTTAAGAAAATCATTTGATAATTGGTAATTAACGATTAATTGTTATGAGATGATTGCTTAATGGTAAGTAATTAAAGGTTAAATTTCTTTAAATAATTAATTAAAGGGATTATTAATTATGTAATTGGTTTAATGGTTAATTTAGTTAATATGATTAATTAAGAATAAATTAATTAATTAAGATAATTGATAAATTAATTTATATCAAATGATTTGTAATTTATTTATCAGGATTGGATAATTAATTCATTAATTTAATTGGAAATAAATTGAACTAATTAGGATTAATCAATTAACTAATTCTACTTATAAATGATTATTGAATGCTTGACCTTACTTATGAATGATTTTGTTGTATGAGATGCCTTGAATTGATTGTCATATCTGATCTATGATATTTTGTTCTGCAGATTGAGCTGTGTGTAATTTTTTCATTTACTTATGTTACATCTGTATATTACCTGTGAATCTGTGAATGAGCAATAAACATTATAGTTTATATCGCTTATCAACTATATTTCTGTGTTTTAATCTGTGATGATTGAATAACACACACAAAAATATGAATTTCATGAGGAAATCGATTAAGCCACAGAATTTGAAACAGTTTAAAAAAATTGTATATTTAAATCCAAATGGTTTTGGAAGTGAACTGGGTTTAAAGTGAAAAGCTTTTGAAATGGAATTTCAATGATGAAATATATTTTGAATAACTTAATTAAGTTTTGAAATTGGAATAATTTGATTTAAACTTAAATTCAAGATTTGAAATTGAATTCTATGATTTGGAAACTAGGTTTTAGAAAGGCTATTCAACTTATACATGAGTTTATATGGGTTAAACCATTTTTAAATGTATTGATTTTGAAATTTGAATGTATATTCAAAGACTTTAACTCGTGCAAATATAATCGGATTTTTCTGAAACGAAAACTGTTTGTTTTCAAAAAAAAAGCTTTCACATAAGTAATGAACTTCCAAATTGTGTTAAAAGGGATTCCAGTTAAAAATGAAAATGATTTTCCAAGTTATGGAAACGTTTTGAAAGCTATAAGTTAAATCTTCAATTTAAAGATTTTAAACGAGTAAATCCAATTGGAATGGAAATTGTTCTGAAATCTATGATTGTGAAATTGGGTGAACTTTGTGAAATGAACCTTTTTGTTTAAAAGATGGGAAATGGTAATTTGTTTAAACCATTTGAAAGAAAAGTTTTGGGTACTAAGTTGTGACTTAATTGAGACCCCAATTTTCCATATGTTTCTTGTAATTGCGCTCACTATTCGGTTTAGCCGGGAGAGGACCTTTGTGTCGTATAACCCCTTTCGAATATGTGATTCGACGTTATGGATAGCATTTGAAGACCGGTGGTGAAGACCGGGTATTTGCAAGAACGATAGGATGACCTATCGATTGTCTCTGCATTAAGTTGCTCCGGTATAGAGATTCCCTAAGTGATGGGAAGTACGATCGGGTTGTGAATACTCGGATTTCAAGGGCTTCTTCGGAAGTGCCTTATGTTCTTTTCGAACCCAGAACAGACTTGTATGGATTGTATGTCTGATGTAACGACCCGTAAAATTCATTGATTTAGTTTGGTTAAATTAATAAGTTGGTAATTAAATTTAGTAGAAAAATAAAATAAATTAAAACCTACTTATAGTAATTCGAAGCTAATTCAAATGATTTTAAGTAGTGAAAATAATTTTACCTGTATATAAATTGAATATGAGAAATTTAAGGAAAGTAGTAAACTGATTTAATGTAATAGACATTGTTAACAGTAAATGGAATATGATAAATAATATTGATAGGTAATAATTGTTGTAGAGAATAAATTACAAATGTTATAAATTGTATAATGGTGACAACTATTATTCGTTACCAATGCATTTAATTAATAGCGATTTAATGTAATTAATCATTTCCTTTTGTAAGTTAAGAAAATAACTGAAATTTTTGAAGGTAAAATCAATAGAAAGGTTAACTATATGCATAAGATGGAAAGTTGAATAGAATTCTAATAAATAATAATAATGAAAAACGTATACAATCAATGTAGGTAATTACTAAATTACAATGTTGTTGAAATTAATAAACGTTTCTTTGTTGATAATTAATAGCGTAACGGAAAGAGTAAATGTACTCATTTGAATATTAATTGCAAATTGGATAGGGATTTTAAGTAACAATGTTAATACAAGGTAATTAATGATAAATTAAAGTAAATAATAATGAATAGTGATTAATTCAAAATTTGTAACATATATTGTAAATTACCATTTTATTTGTTAATGGAATTAGAATCTGTAATAAGTGATAATAAAAAAATGAATGTTACACTAACTGAAAATGAAATAACGTTCGTTTAAATGTTGAGTAATTATAGGATCATAATTATTATAAGTTTTACTTTAATAATTATGATTAAATTGTGAAATTTATACGGGAAGATGCAAAGTAATAACTAGGGTAGTAATACGTTATAAATTAAATATAACCTAAATTTATGTGTAAGGTTGAAATTGACTAATCCGTTTAATTGGAAACTTATTAAAATAAATTGGATTCAAAGTGTAATAAAGGAATTATTTTAAGAGATTGAAGTAAATAATATGATTGGTGAAATAATTTATATTTTAAAATTTGAGATGAGAATTTGTTTAAGGAATTTTAAATTTATGAGTAAATCAAGGTGATAAAATTTATGAATTTTAGAATTTGAATTTTTATCGTGAGTTAATTCATTTAATTTATAATAGTTGGGTTTATTGCAAATGAATAAAAATCAAATATATAATTATTACGTTAATTTAAAAATTAAGTTGAAAACTGGAAATATTTATGTAATAATTTTAAATCCAATGGTAAACCCTTATATTTGAAATTTATGAATGGAATAAATATAGGTTAATTCAATTAAATGGAAATTTTGGAAATTTATCTAAAATTTTGAATTTTATGCAATCGAAAAATTATATTGATTTAACCTTTAACAAATTGACATTTAAAAAAACTGTTAAATCATTTTTAAATGTTTGAGAATTTTTAAGTGATAAAAAAAAATTTCCGATTCTAAAACTGAAATATAAAAATTGGATTTATTTACTAATTTTTAATTTATTTAATGAATATAAAAATAGCCATTTTGGCCACTGACTCGGATTTCGACGAAACCAGTTTCATCGGATCCGTAACGGTGAATTATGATAGTGTTTCAAGTTTCGTAGCGATCGGACTTGTGTTTGATCGTACGGACTCGAAACGCCTTGAAATTTATGCAATTGAAATCAATTGAAATCAATTTGAAAACATTGATTTCAGCATAACTTCTTCATACGATGGAATTTGGACGTGAAACTTTTTCCATCGCGTTCATAATATTTTAAAACACCTATTTCGATATGTGGGTTTACCCAATTTCGTTCAGGGGTTAGAACGGGCTTTTTGGGCCATGTTAGCGTTAGCACGTTCGTTTATCCGATCCATCTATTCAAATCTCTAACCTACCTATATAAACCCAATTATAAACCCTAGCCTCCATCTATTCTCATTTTTTTGTGCGTTTATTTTTCCCCAACTCCTCATTTCCAATGGCTTCAAACCCTAGATCCAATTTCAATCCAAATCAAAAGTCAAAAATTCAAAGTCCCCAGAAAAATCTCAAAAAAATATATGTTGATGCTCTCGACAAGCAAAATTCAATGCTATAATTTTTTTTCGATTCGGGTTGTGGTTTGACCAGAAATTGGGCGTTTAGTTTCGGCCATTCATCGTCTCTGCGATAAAATTCGTCGGATCGGGAAACAGTTTCTGGGTTTTGCAGAGGGGACCGAGGGGAGTCGATCCATGTAGTTTGTTTGGCGAATCAACGGTTGGATGAGAGGATATTTTCGATTAGGGTTTTATGATATAGGGTGGCTGGAGAGTTTTGAGGCGTTTTCCTGTGGCCGATGGGGTTTTCCGCGTGGAGTCTGGGGTCGTAGGAGGAGACGGAGGCGCGCCTAGGCGTGGCCACACGCAGGTAGAGGAAAAGCAGGGTGGTGATACGGATTTTCCACAGAGGTGAATATGTGAGGAGGTGGTGTTCTGTAGCTTGCGTGTTAATTCCTGTGCGTGATTGGGTTTAGGTTGCTGAAAGTTTTACGCATGCAAATGATGATGACGTGGCCAAGAGGTTTAAAGTGTTCTCCTTTTTATTTTATTTTAATTTAAATTCAAACGCAATTTTTGCTATATTTTTCACATACGAACTCCGTTTCACGCGCGATTTTTTTTGTTAGGATCGTATTGAAATTCAAGACTTGATGACGCTAGTTTGGAAAAATTCTGAGATGGTCAAATTTTTGGGTTTAAATCGGATTTAAATTCGATTTAAATTCAAAAGGTGAGTGTTTTAACCCACTCACAACTTCTAAAATTTCCTATGTCTGTTAAATTGACTTAAGATATGAGTAGAAATTTATTTATGACTGTTTGGCATGTTTTATTCATCATCTCTGTTAAATCGCATTTATTTAATTTAACTGTTAATAAATTTTATTATTGCATATAAATTGACAGTTAAAATTTATTTATTTGCATATAAACTGATAGTTAAACAGTTAATAAATTTATTTGAATATAAACTGTTAGCTAATAACTGTTATTTATTACCTGTTATATTTTATATGCTATATATCGATGATTGGTTAAATTGATGATGATTGCAATAAATTGGTTGATGGTTGATATTGGGTGAATGGATGATGTGTTCTACATTTTATAAACTGCAAGTTATTATGCATTTTCATTTCATTCGGGATTGCGGTTTGAAACGATATATAACCGTAATTTTTAGTTTTAAATTGCGGATTGAAATGATAGATATCCGTATCACTTGACCATAGGATAGAAAATTATATACAGGCAACACGGTATATATATAAAATTATTTTTGAAATGATTTTTTTCTATGGTTTGGATAGGATACGGTTAATAAATATAAATTTTGATGTTTTATAAAATCTTGTTTTATATATACATCTATAATTAAAGTATTGAATTTAAGCTATGTATGGATTTGTTAAATAAAATAAATAAGTTGAATAAATGGAGTTTGATTATTTTATATGGTTAAGTACATGTTAAGATATTGAAAATATATAGAATTTTAAATGATTTAAATCAATTAAGATTGGGAGTTAAATTGGAAAATTTATTTGGAATTGAGCTTAATTAAGAATTTAACTTCATACATTGATGTAAAATTTATTAACTTGAAATTTTAAAAAGGGTATGATATTTATAACTGAATTTTATTCAAGCTGAATTAAATAAATATTTCTAGTATAAATAAATTGAAGGAAAATTCTTTTTTTAAGTATTTGAGTTTTACTTAAATGATTACGGGTTTATTATGCAATTATTGCAAACTAAATAATAGGACTTTAAATTGTTAAATAGAAATTTCCAACCTTAGTTCCAATTGTTCAATATTCAAGGTTTGAAATATATTGAAACTGAAGTGGTTATTGAAACTGAAAGCGATTTCTAAATCTACGGATTTTGACTTAGTATTAAATAAAATAAATTGTAAGTCGCGGAAATTATTTTATTTTATAAAGAAACTTTAAATGCAAACTATTTTATTTTATATACCGTTTGAATATCCAAACCATCCAAGTTTTAGAAGTTATGGTTTTCAAACTATGAATTTTCGAAGTATTATGGTTGAAAGTTATAATCCAAATGTTTGGTTTCCAATTATTATAAATTTTAAAGCAATATGATTGTGGAAAAGAAATATATTTGAAAAAAATGATATCATTGATTTGGGTTTTATAAAACTAATATCAAAATGAATTGTTTTGGAAATGGAAATGATATCGTATTTATGGGTTTTGAAATGGATAATTATATTCTGGTTTTAAAGTATAAACTATTTTTAAAAGACCGCGGTGTTATAATAACGTTTGGTTGTTAAAGAGACCGGGATCGAAAGTTGTCATACTCTCTGCCAACTCCGAAAACCACTTTAACAACCGTGTACGAGGTGGAGATTCCAGAATGAAGTAGGTTGGCGACGGCGTTTCCTGTAAGGTAAATACGTGGACCCAACTCCCGTGAGTTGGCATAAGGTGGCTAAAACAGGAGCGATTGACGGGTTAATAAGGTAGCACCTTTGATCGGACACATCCCTTCAGTATTATACTTTGACTCTTGGATTGATTCGGTAGCCACTGTTGATTTTTTTTTGGGGTGTGGCTCGAGGTGGGCGGTAGCTGCGGCTATGCGTTACCACCGACCCGGAAGCGTAATTGGTATATCTACCGTGGTATTGCCTAGTTGTGCCGTGTCACCTACCCTAGCGCGCCTTATACGATTTTGGTTTTGTACCATACCTATGGAGTGCCCTCTGACGACGCCCAGTACAGGGGAGATTACGGTACTGTATAGACTATGGGAATATATAAATGTGTTAAGGTGGAAAATGTAAAGCCTTAACGCTATTTAAAAGTAAGTTTATTCTACAATTAGACACTATTATAATAGCGCAATATACTACATAGTAAATAGTTTAACGGATCCCTAGGAGATGTAAATCCCGAGCATCTCTTGAGTTACTGCACTCATATTTATTTCTGTTAATTTAACTTACATAAGATCTTTTAGTTCTGACTCGAGTGTTTTGTCTTTTCAATTCGCTCGGGTCAGTCCGAGCGTTTCAGGATTTGAAGATTTAGCTCTGGAGGACGAAGACGAAGATTTGTATTATTATTATTTATATTATTGCACTTCACTCGTACTGTTCTGTTGCATTATTATTGGTATGTGTAACTCTGATATGTATTATATAAATATAATCAAATGTTTTTTTACAGCTTTATAAACTGTATATTTGATTATTATATTTTATCCTTCCGCTGTGAGATTCTGTTTTGTTGTATTTCTTTCTGATTTTTCTTATTTACCCCATAACAATCTGCCCTTCCGTATGGTTTGAATTGGCACGTGTGTCGATTTAAAGCGTGCGAAAAGGCGGGACATTACATCTGACATTACATTTTGAGATATAAAGCAGATTTCTTTCAAATACATTTCTGTTGTTGGTGGAGAATTTATTCTCTTAGCTTAACACCCTTCTTTGAGACGTACGAGCTCAAAGGTTATGTAGTTGAAGGTTATCAGTAATATATTTCCAACTTGGTAATGTGGCATGTTGAGTGCTGCTGTTCATTTTGTTGATCAAAGCATTGCTTTTGTGAAAAGCGTAGCTTTGTGGACGAGACTTCGTCGAACCTCACAACCCGGTAATGGTCGAAACAGGAAAGATGCAGCAAGGTTATTGGGGGTAGCGCCCTTAGGGTATGTGCATTTCCTTCTGGATAGAGGTGGTATCATGGTACGGAGCCCAGATATTTAACCTATATGGTTACTGCGAATTTATTACTTTGTGGTTGTTGGTTGTCGGGATCCTGGATAAAGGTCGGTTGCAACCGGGGGATGGCATACTCGTGGTAGTAGTTACCCAGTTAGGGGTAACCCAGCCTTGTATTGACAGAGATCCGGTTAGGTTCTCGGGGCGTCCTTCAAGAGGCGTAACCATATGGCAATAGGAAGTTCCTTGGCCTGACCATTTGTTGGAAAATCCAAAGAAACAATACGAGTCCTGTACAGTTTTAGTTTTATAACCTGCCTGGAATGTGGCGGTAACCTGCTATTGAACATGGTAGCTATAGTAGGCATAAGTGCGGAACGTCTATGCTGGCTAAGATTTATATTATACTTTCGAAATATTTTTCTGCACTTTGCACTTATAATAATAATATCAAAGAAAATTTCTCGTATCAAGCATGTTTGACTATCATAAGGAGAAATCTCCTCCGATTCTGCGTTTCCATTGTGTGTGTGTGTGGGAGGCCTTATGGTAGTTCCTTTTTCTAAAAGTATTGCGAATTTATTTTAAAATATTTCTTTGTTTTTTTTAAAGATAAACTGTTTTTGTTACTTATACCAGTCTCCTGACTGACCTGGAGTTTATTGTTCCTTTCCTAAACTCTAGGTGCTCAAAATTTTTCGACACGGGCACTCTAGAGTTGGGTTTTTCAGATAGTTAGGTTCAGTGGATTATCTGGAGCTAGTTCAATCTTTGGATTTGGACGAGACTTGCTTGTCTTTGTGCATCGTGATGTTGGATCGAGCTGCTGCTAGAGTTCTCTCTGGAGGATTGTCTTAGAGTTATTTGTTCCGCTGCTGATGTTATCTATTTTCTTTTCTGCTATTATTTATTGTATCATATCTCTGATGTATATTGATATCTATTGTATCATCTGTTGTATCTGATATTGTATCAGTATTGTATATCAATGTATTATTCATTTCTTTCGCTGTGTTGTTTACTTAATGGTGTTATAGGCTCTGGCGACTCGGATTTGAACGGTCGAATCTGCGACATTCGAGTACGATGTAAAGTATGGATGTCGATTTTCGAACGCGAAAAATTCGTATCGTTACAAAGACGAAGACGATGAATTAGTATATTATTACTATTTTCCACTACATCATATTGTTCCGCTGCTTTATTTATTTACTCCTGCTGTATGTATAGCTTTGATCTGTATTGTAAAAGCGTAATCAAATGTTATTTGTAAAATAGCTTCACGAACTGTTGATTTGATTATTACATTTTGTTATTCCACTATAAGATTTCTGTGTTTTGTTTTTCCTTCCTTTTCTCTTATTTTCTAATTTACCCCAATAACAATCTTCCCTTTTGAATGGTTTGAGTAGATATGTGTGGTTTATTGTCGATTTAAACCATCCAAAAAGATGTGTCTTTACAAATCTGGAAAAGTGTGTTTGAAATTTTCAGATCCTAAATCTTCGTAAATTTGAATTTAAAAGTAAAGGCCCCAAATCCGTACCCCTTTTGAGCTGGCAAAATTCCACAACAATTCAGCCCAAAGTGTAACAAATGTGCGAGTCTTCGGGTTTAAAGAAGAAAGAGGTAGAAGAAGAAGAAAACAAAACAATAACAGAATCTCACATATCGCAGTGGAACAACATATAATAGATAAATGAATATCTTTAAAACAAAAACACTATATCAATTTTTTTACATATATCACATTATCAGAGTTACACAACACGATACAACACTGGCAGCTATTTAGTTTGCTTACATAGAGATTTGACTTGCACCAACCCATACACGGCGGACACTACAAAGTATAAGTAATGCGCCTCGCCATCCAGCTTGAACTCCAGATCTCCACAGCAACTTCTTGATAGACTTTGCTCCCGAATAATAATAACCTGACTCTAGGCTGCCCGTGTGGAGAATTATTGGTACCCAGAGTTTAGGAAGGGAACAATAAACTCAAGATCAGTCATGCGACTGGTGTGAGATCTTAAAACAGTTATTTTCACAAAGAAAAGAAAAGAAATCGGCTATGCTTTTTGAAAAATGAAACTAGCATAAGGCCTCCCGCCACACACACAATGCAAACGCAGAATTGGAGGAGATTTCTCCTTATGATAGTCAAACATGCTTGATAAGCAAAATCCTTTGATATTATTATTATTATTAGTGCATAGTCCAGAAAACATTTTGAAAGTACAATATTAATCTTAGCCAGCATACAACCATTATTGTATGCCTGCTATAGCTACCATGTTCGATAGCAGACTACCACCACATTCCATGGCAGGTTATACAACTAAAACCGTACAGGACGCGTATTGTTTCTTTGGATTTCCAACAAATGGTCAGGCTAAGGAACTTCCCATTCCCCATGGGTACGCCTCTGGAGGGATGCCCCGAGAACTTAACCAGATCTATGCCAAGACAAGGCCGGGTTACCTCTGTAACTAGGTAACTACTACACGAGTATGCCATCCTCTGGTCGTTTGCGACCTTTATCCGAGGATCCTCAACCACAAAGCAACAACCACAAAGAGTAATAGATTTGCAGCAACTACATAGGTTAAATATCTGGGCTCCATACCATGATACCACCCTTTTCGAGAAGGAAATGACATACCCTCAGGGGGAGCTACCCCAAATAACCTTGTCGCATCTTTCCTATTTCGACCATTTTCGGGGTGTGAAGTCCGATGAAATCTCATCCACAAAGCTACACTTTTCACAATGTAATGCTTTGATCAACAAATGATCAGCAACAATTCGTATGCCACACTACCAAAAAAGGAATGTATCACTAGTAACCGTTAACTACATAACCTTTGAGCTCGTACATCTCAGAGAAGGGTGTTAAGCTACGAGAATAAATTCTCCGCCACCAACAGAAATGTATTTGATAGAAACCAACTTTACATCTCCAAATGTAACGTCAGAAACACATCCATACAAGTCCGTTCCGGGATCGAATGGAACCGAAGGCACTTCAAAGAAGCCCTTGCAATTCGACTATTCACTAATCACGTCCGAAATCCCCATCACAAAGGGTGATAAAATATCTATACCGGATCAAACCAGTGCAGAGACATTCGACAAGTAATCCTTTCATTTTCGAAAATACCCAGTGTGACGACCCGACTTTCCATTCCCAGAAAATCGCATCATCAATTAAAGAAGAAAGGGATAGAAGAAGAAAAGAAAGAAGAGAAAGAAGAAACAACACTAGAATCTCAACAGCGGAACGAATAAATTATGTTAATAACATAAAATATTACATAGTTTACAACCACTATCAGAGTACACAGATATACAACACATACTAGACAGTTATAAACACCCGTCTAGTATTTACAACATAATACAACTTAGAGACAATCACAGATTACACAGCGGAATAATATATATCTAAAGCAGAAGCCTCCTGCTCCATTGCTCCTCCACAATTCGTCAAAAGCTAACCGGAATCCTAACCTGAATCCCTTGGCTACTCGTAAAAATTTGAGTACCCAAGAGTTTATGAAAAACAAAAATAAACTCCGGGTTAGACATGGGTATGGTGTGAGTAACAGGTTAAAGTTGCTTAACTTTGAAAAACCTTTTGAAAAGAAAGGTATCACGTAAGACTTCCCACACATAAACATGGAAAAGTTTTTACCTTACGCTAACCAAAACATTTGATAGGAAATCCAGTGATATTATAATAGTGTCTAGGGTTTTCAAGTAAATAAGAAATAGCCGAAATTGTTACATTATTAAATTCCAGCTACTAGCCACAAAAGTGGGTAATACAATCAAAACCGTTGGCACTTATTGGATTTTGGATTCCATACAATGGCAGGGCTACCGGGGTACCGCCCGTCACAGTACGTGGCCTAGATCAACGTACCGAGGAGTACTCCCACTCCCCTGCAACACAAAGCCGGACCCGTTCCTTACTGAACAGTTCCGAACAAGACAACCCCGCAGTTGGTGTACACTGACAACTGCCCACTAAGCCGAATAAAAAGGGACCTCTAGACAAGGATCAATCTTGCTCTCCAGTGGGTGCGACCCACGAAGCCTTGCTGCACCTCCCCTGTTTTAGCCATTCCCGGTTGATGAGGCTTGAGGCTACGATTACCTTTAGAGGACACATTTCTTAGAATGCTCATCGTCCACCTGACGATGTTTTGAAAGCATTCAATCCATACAAGTTCGTTCCGGGTTCGAACGAAACCGAAGGCATTATCTCGTTACACTCATTTTGGAATCACCCTCAAAGTTAACGACAATAACCCTTGCATTCTAAACCTATATCTCGAATCTATAAGCACTATTCCGTCAACTCATTACGGAATCACCCATAGAGTTATACTGACGTATAGCCCTTACACCTCGAGTCTTCACTTGCTCCACTTGGATTCACGACCTAACGTTATTTGGAAACGATGTGGTTTTCGGATATCCAAATATGGAAACCCGATCCCGGTCTCATCGAAATCCAAAGCGTGTCTTTTAAGGCCAAGTTGTTTTAAAGTTTTAAAACAATTCAATTATCTATATTCATACAAATAGATAAATCATAGATCCACAATAGATAATCACATTATCATCATATCAGATAAACCATATTATCATTATCCAAAAAGATAATCTATATCAACATCACAATGCAACCAATGCATCCAAATCATTTAACATAATCTATCTCATACCTGAGATTCAACCATTCAAAGCATACAATCACTAACCAACCATATAAGCAATGATTAACCACACCCAAATATAATTAATTTAAAATGAATTAAATTATTTACATCATTCCATTAATTTAAAGTAAAATAAATTAATTACTTTACCAATATCCAATTAATTATCAATCAATTAATTAATCATCATCCAATTATTCATTTTAATTAATCATCCCTGATTAATTAACTCTTAATTACATTCAAATAATTATTTACTAATTAATTTCTTAAACTAATTTTATTTAACCAAATACAGTAATTAACCTTTAATTACTTCCTTAATTAATTAACTAAATTAATTACCTTTAATCACTTATCATTGATTAATTAATCTTAATTAATTAATCTTAATTACATCATTAATTATAATAATTAATGATCTTCTAATTACATTTTCAAATTAAATTAATTACATTAAGTAATTTAATCTTTATTAAATCATAACTGTTAATCACCCTTGATTAACTCAATCTAGTAATTATCTTCCCTTAAATTACTTCACCAAATAAATTAATTACTCATTAATTAATTATCTCTAATTAATCCTTGATTAATTTACTCAAATAACTTCATTATCAAATCACTTCTTAATTAATTACATATAGTAATTAAACATTAATTACTTCTCTAAGTAATTCCTCTTCATTTAATTATATTAAGTAATTATCCTCCATAAATCATCAAATGATTAATTTTAAATTAATTAAACTGAATTAATTAACTTAAAATAATCAAATTTAAACTCAATTAATTACAATAAGTAATTAATTCCTTAATTACTTTCATAAGTAATTATAATTAATAACTTACACAAATGATTATCTTTAAATTAATTAATCTAATTAATACTTAAAATTAATCCCATTAATTAATTATTAAATAATCCTTAGTTAATAACCTTCATTAACTATTAACAACTCATAATTATCTTTCAAACTTATCTTAATTATTATTGATTACAAATTAATTAATCATTAATTATTAATTAATCCATTAATTAATCCTTAATTAATTAAATAATCAGGTGTTAATTAAACATAAGTAATCCATTATTACTTGATTAATTAATTATTAATTGAAAACTAATTTTATTTAATTAATTATCCTTAATTACAAGGTAATTATTCAAAGAATAATTAATCCTAAACTCTTAAGATTAACCCTTAATTACTTTAAGTAATTATTACTTCATTAATAAATTACTTATTCATTTAATTACTCTAATAATTAAATGAAATACAAACATTAAATTGTTATTTAACTTTACAAGTTTAAATTCAATCTCAAACCTTAATTTCTAAATAATAATTCAAAGGTAAAAAAACAAATTTCTTTTAAAATTAAAAACCATTTAAATTTCACATTATCATTCAAATTTGTTTTAAACATTTAAATTTATAAAACCTAAATTCTTTTTAAACCAAAGATTCAAAAATTAGATTTGAATCAAATTTAAACTTTATTTAAACATTACTACATATTTCAATTTCAAATTTAAATTCAAATTTCTTTAAAAACATTTTAAACAATAAACTCTTTAAAAAAAATTATTTTTAAAGCAACTTTAAATTTTAAAAACTTAATCATTTCAATTTTTAAGATTCAATTCAACTTGAATCTATAATTTAAATTAGATTTAAACTTAATTTAAATCTTTGTTTTATATTTCAAACTTAAGTTTAAAATTTGAAACATAACAACTTCTAAACTTCAATCATTAGCCCGAGCTGTCTCTAGCAACTCGAGTAACTCGAATAACAATTTTCATCATAAATTCTATTTAAAACTCAAATATAAAACAGGTTTATTCAAACCTGTGCTACAGGTTACCAAACCCTGTAAAAAAACTAAAAACCCGACACCTTACATCACTTCCATCGAGTCCAATACCCCTCATCTCCGAGACCATTATCCAATTGCTTCGAGTTCATCACAAATCTACCCGATACACACGAGCTTCTTCTTCTCCCAACAGCTACTGATACACTAGCATCCCCGTGCACTTGCACCACCACGGCGATCATCTCCATCCTATCGCGACCCCTTACGCATGTCAACGGCCCTCTCCAAACCCCAAATCAACCCTAAATCCAACTTCAAAAACCCTAAATCAAAATCAAGTACTCGAGTACCAATACTGGAAAAAAAACGATATGAAGATCATCAGCGTTCCCTCGCCTTCGACCACTAAAAAGAACACCACCTCCGGCCATCTCTACTTCCATATCTCACCTCTCTCCAGTTCAAATTTGGAAGAACTCGGTCACTCGATCAAGTTGCAGTGATCAAACAACTCCAGATAACAGATACTAGGGTTAAAATTTTAAATCCCCAAATTCTTCTGCCCTATTACTTTAATCCACTGTCAACCATTTTTCCATCCAACATCGATCAACAATCGATCATCAGAAGAAACCATAGCCACCAATTCTTTCTAAAATGACAGACTCAACTCAAAACAGGTTTTCTAGATAAAACAGAAATGCTCATTCATTTCCAAACTAGAAATCCTAATTTTAGTTTTAAAATTCAAATTATAGATAATGTAATAAGTTTAGCAACTTAAATCAATGATTCTAGAAAATCAAAACTTGGTTTATATTCAATGTGCTCTGTTATATTAATAATTTAGAGACACTACAGAATTTTTCCTTTTAATTTTTATAAAATTCTAAACTTTAAACTCATAATACAACACCATATTTATTTAATCTTAAGCTTTACACTGATTTAAATCAAAAGAAATGGATTTAACAAATTTTTGAGCCTGGGATATTATACACAGCAAAATAATTCACAACAACTAGCATACTACAAACATTCATCGATATATATAGCAGAAAAGAGCTTATAAATTTGCATGCACACAATTATTTTCAGTGAATATAAGCAACTGAATTATACTTAGGCTTATTATGTAATAAAATGTTACTCACCATTTTTAGGAGCAGAACATCCATTTTTTACTTGCAAAGCTTCAGATTTTACTTTAAACAGCAGATACTTTTGCTTATGAAATCTTTGAACTTCAGATTGCTTTTAAACTTGAAATGATGAAGTACTTTGTTTTTTTCCAGATTTACATTTGCATGATCATTTCCATGTTTCATTTGCATGCTTCCCAGAATAAAAATGCAGGTTTGAATTCTTTTTACAACAGAATGAAGACTGCAGGCTTGTTTCCAGGTGTAAAGATGCAAACATGATTTCAGGCCTTAGCATTGAAGAACTACAGGTTTAAATGGTTTGCGTTATGTATTTCAGAGGGTTTTTGGTTTATTTTGATTAAAGGAACATGGGTTTTAGAATGTAGATGAGTTCAGATCTGTGTTTTGAAGGGATTTAAAGATTTTTGCTTTGAAAAATAGTAATGAAGCTTACATATCTGAATAATTTTCTTAAGTTTGAAGAAGAATAGGAAAAAGAAAGATGAAGCAAGAAGAAATGTTTATATAAACAAAAATTTTGATTATAAAAAAAATAAAAGAAAAAGAAATTTAAATGAGACACTTGTCTCTATTCTTACCATTTGTTATAATAGTTTATTCTATGGTTCAACATGTGTCATTTGAGTGTGTTAAGAGACTAACACATGTATTAAGAAATTTACACATGTATATTAAGTATTTAAATTTTAATTTAAATTGCTTAACTTGTTTTATTCCATATGTATATATAAATGAATTTTATTTCTTCTTAATTTTTGAAATCAAAACAAAACAAGTTATAAACTAAAGCTTATTTAAATGTTTTTAAGTGTTTATTATATTTTTTTTTAATTTTAAAATATTGAATTCCAATTTAAATTAAATTATAAACTCCAAATTTAAAAATCAAGTTATATGTATGCATATATAACTCTTATTAAATATTTATAATAACAAATCCTATCGCTACAAATCTACTTATATTCAAAAGAATTTAAGCATTATAATAACAAATTAAACAATATTAAATAATTTATAAACGAGATTATAAATTTCCTTTATCACTCAATATATTAAAATCATAAGTAAATTGTGTTTTAAATTCTTATATAACATTTTCAAGTAATACTTTAAAAAGAAAATAAAACAAAGCTTTGATGTTAAACAAATTTAACTTCAAATTTAAGTTAATAAAAAATATAAATTTAAACAGATAAGATTTTCCTTTAATATAAACCATATAATTATTTATTTGAATTGCCTTGAAAAGTTATATGTTAAATTTAAATCAGATTTCCAATTTATCAAATATAAATTAGAGTTAGAAAATTAATTTATTTACTAAATTCAAAAAAAAAATCAAAATTTATCAATTTACAATATATAAAATTATATATCATAAATAGAAACAATTTATTTATTTAAAAACATAAAATCTTTTAATTTAAATATTTATTAAAACATGATTATTAAATCAAATCAAATTAAATTTATAACACAGATTATTAAATTTATATTGCCCAAATTTCCTGGGTATCACGCCTGGTCTTCAACATCGTCTTCAAATGCAATCCCCTTTCGTCGTATTATTATTCGGAATGGGTTTTATGACACAAGGTCCTCTCCCAGCTAATCCGAATAATGAGCGCTTATTTTTAAAAATAAGTGTTCAATCAGATTTCAAACAAATCACAACAATTTCCACGTTGATTTTCTTAAACAAAAGATCCATCACAATCACAAAGGTTCGATGTGGGTTTCGGATATCCTTTTGGAATTCGACTCCCGGTCGCATCGAAATTCAAATGTCGTTTAAAGGAAAATATTGATAGTCGGTTATTTAACAATCAATCATCATTCACAACAATCACTGGATTTCAAATAAATTTCCCAAATAATTTATTTCCAAAATATCTTCGCAAGATATTCATCACTTTAATATTTTGAAAACAAATTTCAAATCACAATTCACATTTCCATCCTTTGGAAACAAATTTTCAACACATTTTCCTTACGCGGATATATTTTCAAATATTTATTCATTTCCACTAAAAATCTGCCAAGTTCAAATTTTTTAAAATAATATAAAATACATATCTAAAATATACTTGGAAACATTTAGATAAAGCTATTTTAAAACATTTATTTAAATATTAGTTATGAAAATGTTATATAAATGTATCATATAAAATTTCAAGTCCATACTAACTTTAAAATAAAATTAGTAGATAGGGTATAACTATTTTAAATACCCATTTTCTAAAATAGATATCAATTCAATCTTTGAATATTCGCTTCTATAATTAATTAAACAAATCTTTGCTTTAAAGATTTTCAAAATAACTTAAGAAAATAATTTCTCCAAAATATTCCTTTTTAAAACAATCTCTTGAACTTTTAATTTATATTTGAAAGCTACTTTGAAAACATACTCGGCTCTCCAGGGAAAGTACACCTTCCATTCTAAAATGGTTCATTCGAATCAATTTATAAATCTTTCTGGATTTATTTTAAATTTACGTTCCAAATCCGTAAATTCCTTTCCACATTTTTAAAAATAACCCAATGTTTAATTTTTTTTAAACAAAATTCCCTTTCCTTTATAAATTCCCATTGTGAATTTAGATTTCCAAATATCAGCTGATATACGATTTTCAAATCGATTCCCAAATTTTCACTATCAACACCAAATCAATTTTCAAATTGGTTTCCAAATTTTATTTTAAACATCAAATCAAATTCCAAATTGATTTCTGAATTTATTTCGACACCAATTCGATTTTCAATCAAATACCAAATCAATTTTCATATGGATTTCCTAAAGATTTATTCTTTTTAACACCAAATCAATTTCCGAATTTATTTTTAGAATAAATTCCTTTATCTCTTCCAAATTATTTATAATCCGTATTTTAAAAAATAAATTCTTCACCTTTTGAATAATATTACTTGAAATCTATTTATTAAACTTTTTTCCATATTTTGGAATTTTATTCAATAGGATTCAAAAATAAAGCTTTATCCTTTTAAAATTTCTTCTTTTAAATTTATCCAATTCAAAAATAATTTTTACTATAAATTTTCAATTTTTATTTTAAAAATCAAATTTCATTTATTTTCGGTATTCGATGATACCGAAAATAAATTCGGCAAAACTATAGCCTTCAACGAATTCAATTACCAATATAATCACACAAAGATTATAAATAATCAACACATAACATTGAAACAAATTCAAATGTTTTGAGGAATCCAGTTGGTTCCCTCTAACCTGTTTTCCTGCATCCACAGACGTTAGCACAACAATTAAATACCAATTCCACTTCGAGGTGGAATATTGCGGCATATGGAATTTATAAAATATCATCCGCTATTATGCGGCGCAAAGGGTCTATTTCAAAACAAATGATAATAATATATCATCCAAGCAACAATCAACAATTTAAATTTAACTATCACAATTCAACAATCAATCAATAACTGAAATTTTCAACTATTATTTTGAGTGAGAATATCTCACCTTTGCTATGCATGCAAATTCGTTTCCGTTTCGATAAATGCAACTTAAAAACTTGACCTCCTATCGAGGTGTGCCGCTAGGCGTTTATAATGTTAAACCTCTATTCCGAACGCAATGGGAAAGGTTGCGAGGCCTAACTCGATCGTATGCAAAAGATAGCTTTTTAAATCGAGTTTAAATATTAAATTATCGATTTTAATTCCAACTCGTTTCTCACTTGTACGGACAAACGGTAACTCCAGACATTACGAAAATTGAAATCTGATAATAACTAACTATTATGGAATGGGACTAGTTTCGTCGAATTCCAAGACCGTGCCTCGGAAGGCTATTTTTAAATATCGATTTAAACGATAAAAATTCAAAATTGAACAAAACATTTCCAAAACCAATTCTGAAGATTTCATTATCTTTAGAATTTATCAATATAAATCTTCTAAGCCATCAAATTATTGTTAACAAGCTCAAAACTGATGACTGAACATTTTAACCAACTTCGATAATTAATTCAATAATTTTCATTGCCAAATTCATATTTATATTCGAAACTCAAGTTAAACTAACCTTCAAATATTTAAAATCAATTAAATATTCCATTTCAAATGTTAAAAATTTCTGAGTCGTCACATTAAATATTGAATTTCTAAGATTATAACTTTTGAGTTTTCAATTTTTAGAAATCCGAATATGAATTTTGTAAAGTTTTAACCGAAATGTTTATTTTGATTTTGAATTCAGAATCTTATTGTGACGCCCCACCTCTATACCCACGCTAGCCAAGAACACTACGGTGTAGTGCTGTCAACTAGCACGGAGAATAAGGCTGTTGAGGAGCGACCATCCGTGTAATTTCTTATCACACGGTGGCTATAAAATGATCTTCGGAAACAAATATAGAAGAAAGCATAACATGCGAATCAATCACAGATATCCATATCACAAAGGCGGAAAGAGATATGAATATATATCACATAAAAGTGTACATCAGAGTAGTGGTCTAAAAAGATCCACGATAATACAAAAGAATAGCAACGCGTGCTATACAAAAGAATACAACTATGAGTCTATATCTCAAGTGTAAACAACAAAAGCTGCTAATCTAAACAAGTAGCCAAAAGTCTGAGTAGTGAATCACTAGGGGAGGAGTCAAGCAGTAGCACCTGTAACATCTCGGCCTGACCCGAGTATTATTTATAAGAAAATAATAAACGGATCAGTCTAGCTATAAATATCAGATGACATGATATAAAATAAAAGATATGGCATAAACATAAAATATCCATACTGACATACTACTATAAGTATGCAATTAATGATCAACAGGAGATCAACCGATAAGAGATAAATCAATATCACAAGAATCTTCTCAAAGATCCAAAGAGGGCATCATACCCTAAACTTGTACTCATGACAAGTCAAGGAGATAAATTCCAGAAATCAACACAAGAAATCCAGAAATCATAAAAAGGGAAAGAGGCCTATCACATGACGGTCCGAAGACCATGGGGAGCTACCCCACATGTGTGAGTGGAATCACACAGATTGAGGTCAAGACTAACCAAAAAGCAGAAAGGTATGTGTGAATGGAATCACACAAGTGGTGTCTAGTCTAACCTTGCAATGAAAGAGACATCGCGCAATTGCTAGTCTAATTCATAAAGCGATCATCAAGATCAACGAGAAGTGTCAATTACACTAAGCTAGTAAATATAGAAGTTTAGCTTCATGTCCCATAACCACTTGCTTAACTTAAATATTTACGAACAAACTGTAAATCTTCACTAATAAAATTGTCACAAGAGGTTCAATGAACAAGTCCAAGAATTAACCGACGAAGTGAACGCAAGCGTTTCATACCACTTGTTTTACTAAGTCGTTTAATTAGATTTCTCATCCGAGTGAGGTAAAGGCTTGTATATACTAATAGATTGGAAAACGGTTTAAGAAAAGAGCTTTGTTATTAAAAATAGAGTTGAAATTGTTTGTTAAAAAGTTTTGATATTTACTACTAGTATTGAAACCTTTATATTATAAAGTGACAAAACACAGAAGCAATTGTAGAAACAATCAGTCACAAAGATCGCATACGGAGATGCGAATAAAATCCAAGGAAATCAGCTCAATGTTTTTCAGATAAGATCCCCTACGGAGGGGGGGTCCAGGGGGGTGGCAACCCCCCAAGGTGGGGGTGCGGGGGCAACGCCACCGCTTACGGGGTTCGACCTGCCCGGTCAGGTCGCGGGGGTCCAGGGGGCAGCGCCCCCGGCGGGGTGCGGGGCAGCGCCCCGACCAAAACGGTACGACCTAGTGAAGACCAAAGGAAGGATAGGATCGAGCGACTTAAAGAGTCACGACCTAAAGGAGTAAGCGACCCTAAGGAAACTCGCGACCTAATCATGGCCGAGCTAAGGTGAGGTGCGACTCAACCAGGTAAGCGACCTAAGGGAGACGAGCGACCTAAGGAACTCGCGACCTAACAAAAGCACAGGTCAAGCGACCTAAGGGAGACGAGCGACCTAAGGAACTCGCGACCTAACAATAGCATAGGTCAAGCGACCTAACGTTTTAAGGCCGAGCGACCTAATTAAACTCGCGACTTAATAGTGTGAAAGGCGTGCGACCTAAAGTGTTACGACCTAAGGGTCGAGCGACTTAGTGGAACAAGGTCATACGACCTAACGGAGTAAACGGTCGAGCGACCTAACAGGTTATAGGTCATGCGACCTAGTGGGTTAACGGCCTAACGACCTAAGGGTTATAGGCCCAACGACCTAACGGGTTATAGGTCCAACGACCTAGCGGGTTAGAAGGTCATGCGACCTAAAAATGGAAGGCAAGGTCGAGCGACTTAAGGAACCAAGGCCACACGAGTTAAGACCTAACGGCCTGACGACCTACGACCTAAAGGCCCACGACTTACGACCTAAGGAGCCAGAGCGAGCGACCTAAGGCTATATAGGGGATTTAAGGCCAGAAACGACCTAAGTGTTTGTGACCTAACGACCTAAAAGCCCGCGACCTACGACCTAAGAGCCATACGACCTACGACCTAATTTCGAGTGCCGAGCGACCTAACGTTGTAGGCCATTTTAAGGTCGGAAACGAGCTATTTTGAGGCCGAGACTTTTCCACGCGAACGACCTAGCATAGGCAGAACGACCTAAGTGCAGAATTTCACCAAAAACACTAAAAATTGGAGTTTTTCGCCAATTCGATTCAAACCAAATGCAAATGTGCATGCAAAAGTGATAGGGAATCATTCCCAACAGTCCAATATAGTTATAGACTAGAATTGTGAGATAAAAATCTCACCTTTGCTCCAAAACCCAATGAAAATGAAGAACAAAGCTTGAAGGCAAATGGAGAAGCAACCACAAGCTTGAATCCGATGTCTTCTTCTTGAATTTGGAGTTGAATGTTGGAGTTGCAATAAAACAAAAACTTTGGAGTTTTAATTTCTCATTCCATTCACCATTTTTGTTGAAGCTTTAGTGTTAGGAAATGAAATGAAGCAATGAAGAAGAAGGGGGGTGGAACTTGGGCCTAATGGGCTAAAAGTCCAAACCAAAGGCTCGAGTGAAAAAGTGGTGAAATTCCACTAACCCCAAACATATCAATGTTTATACTTAGAAGATTGCAAACGACGTTTCGAACTCAATGGAAGTGGTCTCGAGTCCTAATTTGACCGTTTGCAAAAAAGTAGCTTCGGACCAAAATCCGATTAACGATAAAATATTTAAATAAAATATTTAAATATAAAAATCGATAAATATGCAGGTTGTTACACTTATACCCTTTAAAATTCTTCACTTTAAACTTTAAATTTTGAATTTTGAATTTTTAAACATTAAATTTTGAAAATTTTGAATTTTGAAATTTTATAATTTCGAACGGTGAATTTTAATATGTTTGAACCAACTTGATTATTGAGATTTAGATTCTAAAATCTTGTATCCTATAAAGTTCTTTACTTTTAGACTTCGAAATTTTGGATCTTTAAATTTTGAATTTTGAATTTCAAAACTTTAAATTTTAAATGTTTGAATTTCTAAAAGTTCGAACACAAATTTTGTAAAATCTGCACTCGCTTGATTATTTATATTTTGAAGTTGGAATCTTAAATCCTATAAAGTTCTTTTCTTTAATTTTGAGCCATAAAATGAGGATATTCATCATAAAATTTCTAATATAGATATATCTTGGAAGAGTTTGTACTTTGAATCTTGATTCCCGAAAAATTCAAATCTTCAACCTTGAAATGTGTAACACCCCGATATTTTCAACCATTTGCATCACACATGCCGGACTTGAATTGCTCAAAATATCGGATTGTCAATTTAAATTGGGCAAATCTCAGCATATACACCAAATAAAATAATCATAGAATCACATACACTGAGTATTATAATAATAATGCATCGGAATAGATAATTATAGTTCATGAAGCTACTATATAAACATCGGAGTTAGAAAAAAAATACAACTAAATATCTCAAATAAGCTGAAGTTCTGAATACAACCAGATGACATCTCTTAACAAATCAACCGGAAAAGATGAAAGCTGAATCGATAGTTGGATCTCCAAACGAAGCTCCAAACTCCAAAGGTGAGTCTCGAATGCTGTATCACTCAGTTTAACACGAGGGTAAAGCAAAAAACAAACCACCCAAGTCAGGATTAACATTCTTTATCAATAAATCTAACTCAAATGAAATATCAACTGAAATAAAAGTAACTTAAAGGATGTTGGAATAACCATCCTCTAAGGATCCGTGGAACTATGTACTATATAGAAATATATGCTATTAACAACCAAACGTCATAACACTGTGGTCATTCCAAAAAAAATTTATACTTAAAAACCTAAATATCATTTCCATTTCAAATATATTAATTTCCAATTTAAAGCACTTCCAAAGTTACGACACTTTCGAAACCAAAAACCCTTTGAAAAACATAATTCTTTGGAAAACCACAACTTTGAAATCATAACTTCCACCACTTAAACAGTTTAAATATTAATAATAATATATAAAATAAAATTGTTGTAAAATAAAATAGTTAATATTAAAATAATGTGTGTGTATATATATATATATGTTAAATACTTTATAAAGTAATTATTTATAATTTCTATAAAATCGATTCAGATCAACTTGAATTCCAAATTCAAATTTAATTCAATCTCAATTCATTAATTTCAATTCAATTCAGTTCCTAAATAAACAATTTCAAATATATACTGATTTCAAATACATATAAAACTATACATTTAACCCATTTAAAAATTTCAATAGATTTCAAGGGTTTAAATTGTAACGACCCAGAATTTTAATTTATTAAAATTTGAATATTTAATTAATTTTAAATATTAAGAAGTGAATTTATAAGTCAAATAAATTTTATTTTGAATTTTTGGATTTAATTGAATAATTAAATCAATAATTTAATAGGTTAAATTATGGAAATAATTGAAAATCGAGTTAAATATGATTGAAAATGATTTGTAAAATTTTATTTTATCATATTGAAGTTAGAATGATATTTTAGAACTTTTAAAATCGAATTAAAAGTTAATTTGTGAAAATTGAATATTTTACTATTTAAATCGACTAGTGAAATTAGCCAATTTTTGAATAGTCTCAGAATTGGACGAAACCAGTTCCATTGGATCCGTAATAGTTAGTTATTACCGGATTTCAATTTTCGTGTCAATCGGAGTTATCGTTTGATCGTGGCAGCTCGAAACGCATCGAATTATTTTTAATATTAATTTGGCGAGTTAAAATAGCCATTTTTCAAAAAGTCTCGGATTTCGACGAAACCAGTTTCATCAGATCCGTAATGTGATATTATTGTAAGGTTTCAAATTTCGTGTCAATCGGATTTACCGTTTGTCCGATACGAATTAAAACGCCTAGAAAATCGATTAAATCGATTTAATTTAAATTGAACGTTTGTAGCCATAACTCGCACAGATGTCCGAATTAGCTTTCGAAACCTGTTCCATTGTGTCCGGAACGCGGGGTAAACCCTAGAAACGCTGGTTACGGCGCGTGAATCGGAGTTTTGAAAACCCGGATGAATAGTGTTCGATAATTCTCTATAAATACACCTTAAAATCACAAAAATAAAAGAAAAAAAAAACAAAACCCTAACTTCATCAGCCGCCTCTTATTCAATGGAAGGCCGAAATCTTCCAGGCTTCTTCCCTAAAATTCTCTCGATCTAAGCTACGATTCCAAAAGATTCCAACTAGAGAAATGGAGTAGACCTCGAGCTCGTCACATCTAACGGAGGAAGTGAAGTATCGTTGCCTATAGATGACAAATTTTGGCCGCGTTCTCTGACCGTTGGTGCTCGATTTTCAGGGGAAATGGGGGGCCGAGCTCTATGATTTTTTGGCCGTGGGTGGCTCTCTCGTAGTGCTATGGAGTGGTGCTAGCTGATCTAGGCCTCGACGTTGGTAGAGGTGGCGGCAATCTACGGTTTTGATCGACTATGGGTATCTCGCGTACGTGGTTTACCTGAAGGAGAGAAGAAGCAATAGTCGGCCTTGATTTCATCACCAGAAATCAACGGTCCAGATGGTGTTAGGTGAAAACAAATAAAGAAAATGTAAATTTAATTGTAGTTTAAATTTGTATTAACTGGTAATTGTCATAACTTTGTCATACGAGGTCGAAAACGCGCGAAACCAGTTGCGTTGGGATCGTATGGACGAGCACTACGCGATGAAATTGGATTGGAGTCGTTTGGAGTTAGTGAGAATTTTGGGTAAAATTAAACGCGTGTTTAATTTTATTCGAAATAAATCGCAAAAACGGAATTTAAAATCAAGGTGAGAACTTCTCACTCAATCGAATCAGTTTCGATTTTATTTTAAATAGTTAGATTTAAAATATTTGAATGCATGTTTGAATGATGATTGATATCTATTGATTGTTAAAATAGACATTATGCGCCGTTAGTAAGCGGATGTTATTTATTAAAAACATATACCGCGAATATTTCATAAACAGTGAAATTGGTATTATATATAATAGCAATATATATATATATATATTGGCATATGTATATATTGGAGTTATTGATTTCCCGCATTTTTTGTTTAGCGGATGAGACCCTATTGCGCCGTTATTAAGCGGATAATATTTTAAATCCCATATACCGCGATAATTTCGTACTGGAGCGAAATTGGTATTGTGCTAATGTTTTTGGATGCAGGAAAACAGGTTGGAGGGATCCAACTGGATTCCTCAACAGTATTTATTTGATTTCAGGTATTTTGATATTTGATGGATTATCATATCGATATATGATATCGTTGTTGTCGTGATTGACTATTTGGTATGTAGCATCATTGGACCAAATTTGAAATTTAAAAAAATGATTTTTAAAGTGATTTTTAAAAGTATACGTTTTATAAAATATTTTTGGAATTGATCCATTTTAAATAAATAAATGTTATAATTTTTAAAGCTATAAAAATTATGATTTTTAAGAAATATAGTTAAAAAACTGATTTTTGAGAATATGATGCTAATGATTTTATAAAATAGTTTAATCGAGATTTTAGAATTTATTGTGAAGAGTTTAAATATAGGATTTATAAAATTTAATTATTTTATGAATCAAAATGGTGAAATAATAAAGGAGATTAAAGACGTTTTAAAGAATAATATAAATTGAATTATATTAAGAGATTTATAAATGGATATTTATAAATTGAAATATTGATATTATAAAACGAGTTGTTATAAGTGTTTGAATGAAGTGAAAATGAATTCCATAAGTGAATGGAATTTATAAAATTATAAATGGAGAAGTTATAAATGAAATTTATAAATAGTAAAATTTATAAATTTTGTGAAGTTATTAAAGGATATATTTGTATAGATAATTGAATCTTATAAGTTATAAGATTTATAATTATGAAGTTCAAAGGAACGATTTTTCAAACAAATAAATTATAAGTAAAATTATAATATGAACCTTTAGTTTATAATTTGGGGAAGTTTAAAAGAACGATTTCGTAAATAATCGTTTTATAAGTATTTGACTTATAATATGAACCTTTGTTTTATAATTGAGTTATAAATCGAATAGGTTAATAAAGGAATTTATAAAAGGAAGTTGTTATAAATAAATAGAAATGGAATTTATAAACATTGTTTTATAAATTCACAAACGACTTATTTTGATAAGTAAATTGTTATGATTTATTTATGGAGTTATATTCACGTTTTTGAACTGTGAATAATCCTTTGAAATAAAATGAATAAAAGGATGAAATTGTTAACGTAGTATATTCACGTTTTTGAATAGTGAATAATATGTTAAAGAAAATGTTTAGGATGTGATATTTTAAACAGAATTAAAACTATCTAACGATGTTTTAAATGTGTTGAGATTCGAAACCATAGATTTCAACATTGATTGTTGGAATAGACGTTTTCGAGAAATAGAAGGAAATGGTGGACTATAACACTGTTGTTATAGTAAATGCTTTCCGAAAGGAAATGTTTTGTATAGTATTGGGATTTATATATCTATTTTAATTTCGAATCCCTATACTAGTGATTTTGGGTTGTCGTAACGATGTTTTCCGCAACATTCGTTTTGGCCCAAATAAATATGTTTAAGAGAATGATTTCCTTAAAGAATGAAATATATACTTAATCTCGATTGAAGTATATTGAATATTTTCCAAGTGTTGAAAATAAATAAAAATTTGTGAATTACTTATTAAATAAGTATGGGAATGTTTTCCAATATAAAGTAAATCCTTTTAGAATTTATCTTTTTGAAGATAAATTGAAATGAATAATTGAAGTTGTATATTCATAGATATTTTGAAATATAAATTCACTATGGAATTTATAAAAGAAAGTGGAATTTGTTAAAAAAATAAATGTTGATTTATTTTGGAAGTATTGAAAATTATATATCTTGTAAAGATATTTTGGAAAATAAATAATTTGGAAAATTATTTGAAATCTGGTGATGTGTGCATATCCATTGATAGTTCAATAACCGACTATCAATATTTCCCTTTGAATGGGTAATTGATGTGATTTGTTTGAATTTAAATGCCACACTTATTTTTGAATAAGCGCTCAATATTCGGGTTAACCGGGAAAGGACCATGGGGTCGTATAACCCATTCCGAATATGTGATACGTCGTTATAATAGCATTGAAGATCGGTGTTGAAGACCGAGTATTTGCGAAAGCGATAGGATGACCTATCGATTGTCTCTGCACTGGGTAGCACCTGGTATAGAGATTTCCTAAGTGATGGGAAATTCGATCGGGATTGTGAATACCCGGATTGCAAGGGCTTCGTAAGAAGTGCCTTCGGTTTTGTTCGAGCCCGGAACAGACTTGTATGGATTGTATGTCTGACGTTACAAATTGAGATATAAAGCCGATTTCATTCAAATATATTTCTGTTGGTGGCGGAGAATTTATTCTTTTAGCTTAACACCCTTCTCTGAGACGTACGAGCTCAGAGGTTATATAGTTGAGGTTATCAGCGATATATTCCCAATTTGGTAATGTGACATGCTGAGTGTTGCTGTAAATGATCATTGTGTTGATTATTTGTGATAGGATCGTTTATTTGATCGTCTATCTTGGTGATCATCTCTATGATCATTTGTTGACCCAAAGCATGGCTTTTGTATAAAGTATGTTTTTGTGGACGTGACTTTGTCAAGCCTCACACCCCGTGAATGGTCAAAACAGGAAAGATGCGGCAAGGTTATGAGGGGTAGCGCCCTTTAGGATGTGTGCATTTCCTTCTGGAAAAGGGTGGTATCATGGTATGGAGCCCAGATACTTACTCATGTTGAAAACACTTTGTTATGATTGTGTGAATTGATTACGAGCGCTCGGTTGAAAGGTCCCAAAGGACCGGGGGATGGCATATTCGGTCAGTTGTTACTCAGTTAGGGGTAACCCGGCCTTGTGTTGGTAGAGATCCGGTTTGGTTCTCGGGAATGTCCATCCAGAGGCATTCTCATGTGGCAATGGGAAGTTCCTTGGCCTGATCATTCGTTGGAAATCCAATTCCCAATACGAAACTTGTACGGTTTTAGTTGTATAACCTGCTATGGAATGTGGCGGTAACCTGCTATTGAACATAGTTAGCTATAGTAGGCATAGTTCGGAATGTCTATGCTGGCTAAGATTTATATTCTACTTTCGAAATGAATTTTTCCTACACTATGCACTAGTAATAATATCAAATGTTCTTTTAATGCGTATCAAGCATCTTTGACTATCATAAGGAGAATTCTCCTCCGATTCTGCGTTTGCATGTGTGTGTGTGCGGGAGGCCTTATGGTAGTCTCATTTTTAAAAGCATTGCGAATTGACTTTAAAAATATTCCTCTATTTTGATTTTAAAGATAAATAAACTGTTTTGAGTTCTCACACCAGTCACATGACTGACTCGGAGTTTATTGTTTTCCTTCCTAAACTCTGGGTGCCCACCAATTTCCACATGGGCAGTCAAGAGTTAAGGTTTATCAGGATATTCTAGAGTTGCTGGAGGCAAGATGGATGGCATGGCGTATTATTATGCATAGTATTTCTTTTCCGCTGTTTGATGTTATTTGTTGTTGTACACTCTGATGATATGATGTAATGAAATGTGATGTAATGTAATAACTGATATAGTTCTTTGTTTAAAGATTATTCATTTATTATTATATGTTGTTCCGCTGCGAATTGTGAGATTCTGTTGTTGTTATGTTGTTATCTATTCCGTTCTATTTTCTTTTTGTTCTATTTTCCATCCTCTCTGTTTTCTTTTCTCTATATTTTCTATTCTTTTCTTCCCATTTTCTATCCTTCTCTCCCTTCTTCTGTCTTTTTCTTTTTTCTTAAAACCCTCAGTGTTCGGTTTTCCGTCGTTCGATTGCTCGGCAGTCGATAAAGTGAGTATCGATGTTGAATTTTCGGAAGACGAAGAATCGGGTCCTGACAATGTGGTATCAGAGCATATGTTTAAGCGACAACCATGGTTCTGTTGGGTATTACTCATTAGAGATAGAGTCAGTAATACTCTAGAATGAGTTTGAGTGTAATAATAGCTATGAGAGCGTATTTGTTAGTGAATATAAAATTGTTTTATATTGTGATGATTGGTTTGTTGAGTGGCATATGAACCTTCGTCAGCGTGGTCTCGACAACTATGCCGAAGGGGTTTCTAAACACTTGAATAGAACAATTCGACACAGTATTGTTTAAAAAAATTGGGTAAATGAAATAATTTTACCTTGATTATATTTTTATATATAAAGGAATAATTTTTCAAAATTATTAAAGTGTACATAAGTTGATTGTTTAGTTGTTTGAATAATCTAAATAAAAGAATAATTGTATAAGTAAAGAATTATAAGAATTGAATTATAATTAAAGTGAACTACAATTGTGAAATAAACTTATACATATGAGAAGTGAAACTAACGAATATATTTATGAATATGAGTTGTAAAATAAAAATGAATTTAAAGTTAAATGGAATATAACTTAAGTGTTGTTGAATGGAATTGATATTAGTATCAAAGTAAAATATTAAAGTTAAGTGATAAATATAAACTTAAGTTATATATATGAATTCAACTGTAGAAATTGAATTGAATTAATGGATTGAATATTAATCAATTAAATGTGAATAAAATTGGTATGAAATAATGAATGTAAGTGTTAATTCATTAAAATCTAATGTTATTGAAAGATTGAATAAAAATCAATTAATTAAACCAATTGAAAATGATGATGTTGAAACTAAATTGAATGAATATAAGCAAAGGAATTTGGTTGTAATTGATATACATTGATTATTATATGATTGTTAGTTGATTGTATAGAATTCATTAAGAGTTAATGAAATTGAAAGCTAAAGTGATTGAAATTCAATTGGAAGTTAAGTGAATCTTAAATAGAATTGAATTTGATTTGGAAGTGAACCAACTTGAATATAAATTAGTGAATATAAACTAATTGAAAATGAATGTTAGTAATAACATCCACTGTGAATGAATCAAATGTGATTAAATTGAAAACCATTTCATTTAATATTAATGAAAATATAAATGAATATTGATTTGGTTATGAATGTTAGTTGGTTGATGGTTGAGTATATTGCTTTTATTGCATTTGCTATGTTGGCATGTATAGTTATTATGTTACTATATGTTGTATATCGATACTATGTTCATATATGCATATTCTCATGTTGTTTGTTGAGTGTTTAGTAGGTGCGGATCGCGTTTGCTTCGCATTTGGAGCTCGCTTTCGCGCTATATTAGCCGTATATGCTCGCTAATAAAATATAAGGTGCATATCTCGGATTAAATACCGTACTTTTATACTTTTTTCCCTTCGGGATGTCTCATTACTTGATGAGATGTATATTTGTGATATATATACTATCATTTTTTTTTTAGATCGAGCCGCGCAAAGGAGACTATGGCGAATTTTTTCGAAAATTTAAGGCGTTAGAAAAAATTTGAGAAAATTGGAAATTTTTGAAAACTTTAACTTTGATTTTTGAGTTGAAAGTTAAACAATAGTAGTTGTTTTTGAAAAGATAACTAGGTATGATTTGGAAAACTTAGTAAAGTATTGTAAGAAGTTTAACTATGGATTTATGGAAAGTTAATAGATTCTGTAACTTTTCTTACTTAATAATTTTGAGGACGAAATTCTTTTAAGGGTGGAAGATTGTAACGGCCCAGAATTTTAATTTATTAAAATTTGAATATTTAATTAATTTTAAATATTAAGAAGTGAATTTATAAGTCAAATAAATTTTATTTTGAATTTTTGGATTTAATTGAATAATTAAATCAATAATTTAATAGGTTAAATTATGGAAATAATTGAAAATCGAGTTAAATATGATTGAAAATGATTTGTAAAATTTTATTTTATCATATTGAAGTTAGAATGATATTTTAGAACTTTTAAAATCGAATTAAAAGTTAATTTGTGAAAATTGAATATTTTAATATTTAAATCGACTAGTGAAATTAGCCAATTTTTGAACAGTCTCAGAATTGGACGAAACCAGTTCCATTGGATCCGTAATAGTTAGTTATTACCGGATTTCAATTTTCGTGTCAATCGGAGTTATCGTTTGATCGTGCCAGCTCGAAACGCATCAAATTATTTTTAATATTAATTTGGCGAGTTAAAATAGCCATTTTTCAAAAAGTCTCGGATTTCGACGAAACCAGTTTCATCGGAACCGTAATGTGATATTATTGTAAGGTTTCAAATTTCGTGTCAATCGGATTTACCGTTTGTCCGATACGAATTAAAACGCCTAGAAAATCGATTAAATCGATTTAATTTAAATTGAACGTTTGTAGCCATAACTCGCACAGATGTCCGAATTAGCTTTCGAAACCTATTCCATTGTGTCCGGAATGCGGGGTAAACCCTAGAAACGCTGGTTACGGCGCGTGAATCGGAGTTTTGAAAACCCGGATGAATAGTGTTCGATAATTCTCTATAAATACACCTTAAAATCACAAAAATAAAAGAAAAAAAAAAAACCCTAACTTCATCAGCCGCCTCTTATTCAATGGAAGGCCGAAATCTTCCAGGTTTCTTCCCTAAAATTCTCTCGATCTAAGCTACGATTCCAAAAGATTCCAACTAGAGAAATGGAGTAGACCTCGAGCTCGTCACATCTAACGGAGGAAGTGAAGTATCGTTGCCTATAGATGACAAATTTTGGCCGCGTTCTCTGACCGTTGGTGCTTGATTTTCAGGGGAAATGGGGGGCCGAGCTCTATGATTTTTTGGCCGTGGGTGGCTCTCTCGTAGTGCTATGGAGTGGTGCTAGCTGATCTAGGCCTCGACGTTGGTAGAGGTGGCGGCAATCTACGGTTTTGATCGACTATGGGTATCTCGCGTACGTGGTTTACCTGAAGGAGAGAAGAAGCAATAGTCGACCTTGATTTCATCACTAGAAATCAACGGTCCAGATGGTGTTAGGTGAAAACAAATAAAGAAAATGTAAATTTAATTGTAGTTTAAATTTGTATTAACTGGTAATTGTCATAACTTTGTCATACGAGGTCGAAAACGCGCGAAACCAGTTGCGTTGGGATCGTATGGACGAGCACTACGCGATGAAATTGGATTGGAGTCATTTGGAGTTAGTGAGAATTTTGGGTAAAATTAAACGCGCGTTTAATTTTATTCGTAATAAATCGCTAAAACGGAATTTAAAATCAAGGTGAGAACTTCTCACTCAATCGAATCAGTTTCGATTTTATTTTAAATAGTTAGATTTAAAATATTTGAATGCATGTTTGAATGATGATTGATATCTATTGATTGTTAAAATAGACATTATGCGCCGTTAGTAAGCGGATGTTATTTATTAAAAACATATACCGCGAATATTTCATAAACAGTGAAATTGGTATTATATATAATAGCAATATATATATATTGGCATATGTATATATTTAAGTTATTGATTTCCCGCATTTTTTGTTTAGCGGATGAGACCCTATTGCGCCGTTATTAAGCGGATAATATTTTAAATCCCATATACCGCGATAATTTCGTACTGGAGCGAAATTGGTATTGTGCTAATGTTTTTGGATGCAGGAAAACAGGTTGGAGGGATCCAACTGGATTCCTCAACAGTATTTATTTGATTTCAGGTATTTTGATATTTGATGGATTATCATATCGATATATGATATCGTTGTTGTCGTGATTGACTATTTGGTATGTAGCATCATTGGACCAAATTTGAAATTTAAAAAAATGATATTTAAAGTGATTTTTGAAAAGTATACGTTTTATAAAATATTTTTGGAATCGATCCATTTTAAATAAATAAATGTTATAATTTTTAAAGCTATAAAAATTATGATTTTTAAGAAATATAGTTAAAAAACTGATTTTTGAGAATATGATGCTAATGATTTTATAAAATAGTTTAATCGGGATTTTAGAATTTATTGTGAAGAGTTTAAATATAGGATTTATAAAATTTAATTATTTTATGAATCAAAATGGTGAAATAATAAAGGAGATTAAAGACGTTTTAAAGAATAATATAAATTGAATTATATTAAGAGATTTATAAATGGATATTTATAAATTGAAATATTGATATTATAAAACGAGTTGTTATAAGTGTTTGAATGAAGTGAAAATGAATTCCATAAGTGAATGGAATTTATAAAATTATAAATGGAGAAGTTATAAATGAAATTTATAAATAGTAAAATTTATAAATTTTGTGAAGTTATTAAAGTATATATTTGTATAGATAATTGAATCTTATAAGTTATAAGATTTATAATTATGAAGTTCAAAGGAACGATTTTTCAAACAAATAAATTATAAGTAAAATTATAATATGAAACTTTAGTTTATAATTTGGGGAAGTTTAAAAGAACGATTTCGTAAATAATCGTTTTATAAGTATTTGACTTATAATATGAACCTTTGTTTTATAATTGAGTTATAAATCGAATAGGTTAATAAAGGAATTTATAAAAGGAAGTTGTTATAAATAAATAGAAATGGAATTTATAAACGTTGTTTTATAAATTCACAAACGACTTATTTTGATAAGTAAATTGTTATGATTTATTTATGGAGTTATATTCACGTTTTTGAACTGTGAATAATCCTTTGAAATAAAATGAATAAAAGGATGAAATTGTTAACGTAGTATATTCACGTTTTTGAATAGTGAATAATATGTTAAAGAAAATGTTTAGGATGTGATATTTTAAACAGAATTAAAACTATCTAACGATGTTTTAAATGTGTTGAGATTCGAAACCATAGATTTCAACATTGATTGTTGAAATAGACGTTTTCGAGAAATAGAAGGAAATGGTGGACTATAACACTGTTGTTATAGTAAATGATTTCCGAAAGGAAATGTTTTGTATAGTATTGGGATTTATATATCTATTTTAATTTCGAATCCCTATACTAGTGATTTTGGGTTGTCGTAACGATGTTTTACGCAATATTCGTTTTGGCCCAAATAAATATGTTTAAGAGAATGATTTGCTTAAAGAATGAAATATATACTTAATCTCGATTGAAGTATATTGAATATTTTCCAAGTGTTGAAAATAAATAAAAATTTGTGAATTACTTATTAAATAAGTATGGGAATGTTTTCCAATATAAAGTAAATCCTTTGAGAATTTATCTTTTTGAAGATAAATTGAAATGAATAATTGAAGTCGTATATTCATAGATATTTTGAAATATAAATTCACTATGGAATTTATAAAAGAAAGTGGAATTTGTTAAAAAAATAAATGTTGATTTATTTTGGAAGTATTGAAAATTATATATCTTGTAAAGATATTTTGGAAAATAAATAATTTGGAAAATTATTTGAAATCTGGTGATGTGTGCATATCCATTGATAGTTCAATAACCGACTATCAATATTTCCCTTTGAATGGGTAATTGATGTGATTTGTTTGAATTTAAATGCCACACTTATTTTTGAATAAGCGCTCACTATTCGGGTTAACCGGGAAAGGACCATGGGGTCGTATAACCCATTCCGAATATGTGATACGTCGTTATGATAGCATTGAAGATCGGTGTTGAAGACCGAGTATTTGCGAAAGCGATAGGATGACCTATCGATTGTCTCTGCATTGGGTAGCTCCTGGTATAGAGATTTCCTAAGTGATGGGAAATTCGATCGGGATTGTGAATACCCGGATTGCAAGGGCTTCGTAAGAAGTGCCTTCGGTTTTGTTCGAGCCCGGAACAGACTTGTATGGATTGTATGTCTGACGTTACAAATTGAGATATAAAGCCGATTTCATTCAAATATATTTCTGTTGGTGGCGGAGAATTTATTCTTTTAGCTTAACACCCTTCTCTGAGACGTACGAGCTCAGAGGTTATATAGTTGAGGTTATCAGCGATATATTCCCAATTTGGTAATGTGACATGCTGAGTGTTGCTGTAAATGATCATTGTGTTGATTATTTGTGATAGGATCGTTTATTTGATCGTCTATCTTGGTGATCATCTCTATGATCATTTGTTGACCCAAAGCATGGCTTTTGTATAAAGTATGTTTTTGTGGACGTGACTTCGTCAAGCCTCACACCCCGTGAATGGTCAAAACAGGAAAGATGCGGCAAGGTTATGAGGGGTAGCGCCCTTTAGGATGTGTGCATTTCCTTCTGGAAAAGGGTGGTATCATGGTATGGAGCCCAGATACTTACTCATGTTGAAAACACTTTGTTATGATTGTGTGAATTGATTACGAGCGCTCGGTTGAAAGGTCCCAAAGGACCGGGGGATGGCATATTCGGTCAGTTGTTACTCAGTTAGGGGTAACCCGGCCTTGTGTTGGTAGAGATCCGGTTTGGTTCTCGGGGATGTCCATCCAGAGGCATTCTCATGTGGCAATGGGAAGTTCCTTGGCCTGATCATTCGTTGGAAATCCAATTCCCAATACGAAACTTGTACGGTTTTAGTTGTATAACCTGCTATGGAATGTGGCGGTAACCTGCTATTGAACATAGTTAGCTATAGTAGGCATAGTTCGGAATGTCTATGCTGGCTAAGATTTATATTCTACTTTCGAAATGAATTTTTCCTACACTATGCACTAGTAATAATATCAAATGTTCTTTTAATGCGTATCAAGCATCTTTGACTATCATAAGGAGAATTCTCCTCCGATTCTGCGTTTGCATGTGTGTGTGTGCGGGAGGCCTTATGGTAGTCTCATTTTTAAAAGCATTGCGAATTGACTTTAAAAATATTCCTCTATTTTGATTTTAAAGATAAATAAACTGTTTTGAGTTCTCACACCAGTCACATGACTGACTCGGAGTTTATTGTTTTCCTTCCTAAACTCTGGGTGCCCACCAATTTCCATATGGGCAGTCAAGAGTTAAGGTTTATCAGGATATTCTGGAGTTGCTGGAGGCAAGATGGATGGCATGGCGTATTATTACGCATAGTATTTCTTTTCCGCTGTTTGATGTTATTTGTTGTTGTACACTCTGATGATATGATGTAATGAAATGTGATGTAATGTAATAACTGATATAGTTCTTTGTTTAAAGATTATTCATTTATTATTATATGTTGTTCCGCTGCGAATTGTGAGATTCTGTTGTTGTTATGTTGTTTTCTATTCCGTTCTATTTTCTTTCTGTTCTATTTTCCATCCTCTCTGTTTTCTTTTCTCTATATTTTCTATTCTTTTCTTCCCATTTTCTATCCTTCTCTCCCTTCTTCTGTCTTTTTCTTTTTTCTTAAAACCCTCAGTGTTCGGTTTTCCGTCGTTCGATTGCTCGGCAGTCGATAAAGTGAGTATCGATGTTGAATTTTCGGAAGACGAAGAATCGGGTCCTGACAATGTGGTATCAGAGCATATGTTTAAGCGACAACCATGGTTCTGTTGGGTATTACTCATTAGAGATAGAGTCAGTAATACTCTAGAATGAGTTTGAGTGTAATAATAGCTATGAGAGCGTATTTGTTAGTGAATATAAAATTGTTTTATATTGTGATGATTGGTTTGTTGAGTGGCATATGAACCTTCGTCAGCGTGGTCTCGACAACTATGCCGAAGGGGTTTCTAAACACTTGAATAGAACAATTCGACACAATATTGTTTAAAAAAATTGGGTAAATGAAATAATTTTACCTTGATTATATTTTTATATATAAAGGAATAATTTTTCAGAATTATTAAAGTGTATATAAGTTGATTGTTTAGTTGTTTGAATAATCTAAATAAAAGAATAATTGTATAAGTAAAGAATTATAAGAATTGAATTATAATTAAAGTGAATTACAATTGTGAAATAAACTTATACATATGAGAAGTGAAACTAACGAATATATTTATGAATATGAGTTGTAAAATAAAAATGAATTTAAAGTTAAATGGAATATAACTTAAGTGTTGTTGAATGGAATTGATATTAGTATCAAAGTAAAATATTAAAGTTAAGTGATAAATATAAACTTAAGTTATATATATGAATTCAACTGTAGAAATTGAATTGAATTAATGGATTGAATATTAATCAATTAAATGTGAATAAAATTGGTATGAAATAATGAATGTAAGTGTTAATTCATTAAAATCTAATGTTATTGAAAGATTGAATAAAAATCAATTAATTAAACCAATTGAAAATGATGGTGTTGAAACTAAATTGAATGAATATAAGCAAAGGAATTTGGTTGTAATTGATATACATTGATTGTTATATGATTGTTAGTTGATTGTATATAATTCATTAAGAGTTAATGAAATTGAAAGCTAAAGTGATTGAAATTCAATTGGAAGTTAAGTGAATCTTAAATAGAATTGAATTTGATTTGGAAGTGAACCAACTTGAATATAAATTAGTGAATATAAACTAATTGAAAATGAATGTTAGTAATAACATCCACTGTGAATGAATCAAATGTGATTAAATTGAAAACCATTTCATTTAATATTAATGAAAATATAAATGAATATTGATTTGGTTATGAATGTTAGTTGGTTGATGGTTGAGTATATTGCTTTTATTGCATTTGCTATGTTGGCATGTATAGTTATTATGTTACTATATGTTGTATATCGATACTATGTTCATATATGCATATTCTCATGTTGTTTGTTGAGTGTTTAGTAGGTGCGGATCGCGTTTGCTTCGCATTTGGAGCTCGCTTTCGCGCTATATTAGCCGTATATGCTCGCTAATAAAATATAAGGTACATATCTCGGATTAAATACCGTACTTTTATACTTTTTTCCCTTCGGCATGCCTCATTACTTGATGAGATGTATATTTGTGATATATATACTGTCATTTTTTCCAGATCGAGCCGCGCAAAGGAGACTGGCGAATTTTTTCGAAAATTTAAGGCGTTAGAAAAAATTTGAGAAAATTGGAAATTTTTGAAAACTTTAACTTTGACTTTTGAGTTGAAAGTTAAACAATAGTAGTTGTTTTTGAAAAGATAACTAGGTATGATTTGGAAAACTTAGTAAAGTATTGTAAGAAGTTTAACTATGGATTTATGGAAAGTTAATAGATTCTGTAACTTTTCTTACTTAATAATTTTGAGGACGAAATTCTTTTAAGGGGGGAAGATTGTAACGACCCAGAATTTTAATTTATTAAAATTTGAATATTTAATTAATTTTAAATATTGAGAAGTGAATTTATAAGTCAAATAAATTTTATTTTGAATTTTTGGATTTAATTGAATAATTAAATCAATAATTTAATAGGTTAAATTATGGAAATAATTGAAAATCGAGTTAAATATGATTGAAAATGATTTGTAAAATTTTATTTTATCATATTGAAGTTAGAATGATATTTTAGAACTTTTAAAATCGAATTAAAAGTTAATTTGTGAAAATTGAATATTTTAATATTTAAATCGACTAGTGAAATTAGCCAATTTTTGAACAGTCTCAGAATTGGACGAAACCAGTTCCATTGGATCCGTAATAGTTAGTTATTACCGGATTTCAATTTTCGTGTCAATCGGAGTTATCGTTTGATCGTGGCAGCTCGAAACGCATCGAATTATTTTTAATATTAATTTGGCGAGTTAAAATAGCCATTTTTCAAAAAGTCTCGGATTTCGACGAAACCAGTTTCATCGGAACCGTAATGTGATATTATTCTAAGGTTTCAAATTTCGTGTCAATCGGATTTACCGTTTGTCCGATACGAATTAAAACGCCTAGAAAATCGATTAAATCGATTTAATTTAAATTGAACGTTTGTAGCCATAACTCGCACAGATGTCCGAATTAGCTTTCAAAACCTGTTCCATTGTGTCCGGAACGCGGGGTAAACCCTAGAAACGCTGGTTACGGCGCGTGAATCGGAGTTTTGAAAACCCGGATGAATAGTGTTCGATAATTCTCTATAAATACACCTTAAAATCACAAAAATAAAAGAAAAAAAAAACAAAACCCTAACTTCATCAGCCGCCTCTTATTCAATGGAAGGCCGAAATCTTCCAGGCTTCTTCCCTAAAATTCTCTCGATCTAAGCTACGATTCCAAAAGATTCCAACTAGAGAAATGGAGTAGACCTCGAGCTCGTCACATCTAACGGAGGAAGTGAAGTATCGTTGCCTATAGATGACAAATTTTGGCCGCGTTCTCTGACCGTTGGTGCTCGATTTTCAAGGGAAATGGGGGGCCGAGCTCTATGATTTTTTGGCCGTGGGTGGCTCTCTCGTAGTGCTATGGAGTGGTGCTAGCTGATCTAGGCCTCGACGTTGGTAGAGGTGGCGGCAATCTACGGTTTTGATCGACTATGGGTATCTCGCGTACGTGGTTTACCTGAAGGAGAGAAGAAGCAATAGTCGGCCTTGATTTCATCACCAGAAATCAACGGTCCAGATGGTGTTAGGTGAAAACAAATAAAGAAAATGTAAATTTAATTGTAGTTTAAATTTGTATTAACTGGTAATTGTCATAACTTTGTCATACGAGGTCGAAAACGCGCGAAACCAGTTGCGTTGGGATCGTATGGACGAGCACTACGCGATGAAATTGGATTGGAGTCGTTTGGAGTTAGTGAGAATTTTGGGTAAAATTAAACGCGTGTTTAATTTTATTCGAAATAAATCGCAAAAACGGAATTTAAAATCAAGGTGAGAACTTCTCACTCAATCGAATCAGTTTCGATTTTATTTTAAATAGTTAGATTTAAAATATTTGAATGCATGTTTGAATGATGATTGATATCTATTGATTGTTAAAATAGACATTATGCGCCGTTAGTAAGCGGATGTTATTTATTAAAAACATATACCGCGAATATTTCATAAACAGTGAAATTGGTATTATATATAATAGCAATATATATATATTGGCATATGTATATATTGGAGTTATTGATTTCCCGCATTTTTTGTTTAGCGGATGAGACCCTATTGCGCCGTTATTAAGCGGATAATATTTTAAATCCCATATACCGCGATAATTTCGTACTGGAGCGAAATTGGTATTGTGCTAATGTTTTTGGATGCAGGAAAACAGGTTGGAGGGATCCAACTGGATTCCTCAACAGTATTTATTTGATTTCAGGTATTTTGATATTTGATGGATTATCATATCGATATATGATATCGTTGTTGTCGTGATTGACTATTTGGTATGTAGCATCATTGGACCAAATTTGAAATTTAAAAAAATGATTTTTAAAGTGATTTTTAAAAGTATACGTTTTATAAAATATTTTTGGAATTGATCCATTTTAAATAAATAAATGTTATAATTTTTAAAGCTATAAAAATTATGATTTTTAAGAAATATAGTTAAAAAACTGATTTTTGAGAATATGATGCTAATGATTTTATAAAATAGTTTAATCGGGATTTTAGAATTTATTGTGAAGAGTTTAAATATAGGATTTATAAAATTTAATTATTTTATGAATCAAAATGGTGAAATAATAAAGGAGATTAAAGACGTTTTAAAGAATAATATAAATTGAATTATATTAAGAGATTTATAAATGGATATTTATAAATTGAAATATTGGTATTATAAAACGAGTTGTTATAAGTGTTTGAATGAAGTGAAAATGAATTCCATAAGTGAATGGAATTTATAAAATTATAAATGGAGAAGTTATAAATGAAATTTATAAATAGTAAAATTTATAAATTTTGTGAAGTTATTAAAGGATATATTTGTATAGATAATTGAATCTTATAAGTTATAAGATTTATAATTATGAAGTTCAAAGGAACGATTTTTCAAACAAATAAATTATAAGTAAAATTATAATATGAACCTTTAGTTTATAATTTGTGGAAGTTTAAAAGAACGATTTCGTAAATAATCGTTTTATAAGTATTTGACTTATAATATGAACCTTTGTTTTATAATTGAGTTATAAATCGAATAGGTTAATAAAGGAATTTATAAAAGGAAGTTGTTATAAATAAATAGAAATGGAATTTATAAACGTTGTTTTATAAATTCACAAACGACTTATTTTGATAAGTAAATTGTTATGATTTATTTATGGAGTTATATTCACGTTTTTGAACTGTGAATAATCCTTTGAAATAAAATGAATAAAAGGATGAAATTGTTGACGTAGTATATTCACGTTTTTGAATAGTGAATAATATGTTAAAGAAAATGTTTAGGATGTGATATTTTAAACAGAATTAAAACTATCTAACGATGTTTTAAATGTGTTGAGATTCGAAACCATAGATTTCAACATTGATTGTTGAAATAGACGTTTTCGAGAAATAGAAGGAAATGGTGGACTATAACACTGTTGTTATCGTAAATGATTTCCGAAAGGAAAAGTTTTGTATAGTATTGGGATTTATATATCTATTTTAATTTCGAATCCCTATACTAGTGATTTTGGGTTGTCGTAACGATATTTTACGCAACATTCGTTTTGGCCCAAATAAATATGTTTAAGAGAATGATTTCCTTAAAGAATGAAATATATACTTAATCTCGATTGAAGTATATTGAATATTTTCCAAGTGTTGAAAATAAATAAAAATTTGTGAATTACTTATTAAATAAGTATGGGAATGTTTTCCAATATAAAGTAAATCCTTTGAGAATTTATCTTTTTGAAGATAAATTGAAATGAATAATTGAAGTCGTATATTCATAGATATTTTGAAATATAAATTCACTATGGAATTTATAAAAGAAAGTGGAATTTGTTAAAAAAATAAATGTTGATTTATTTTGGAAGTATTGAAAATTATATATCTTGTAAAGATATTTTGGAAAATAAATAATTTGGAAAATTATTTGAAATCTGGTGATGTGTGCATATCCATTGATAGTTCAATAACCGACTATCAATATTTCCCTTTGAATGGGTAATTGATGTGATTTGTTTGAATTTAAATGCCACACTTATTTTTGAATAAGCGCTCACTATTCGGGTTAACCGGGAAAGGACCATGGGGTCGTATAACCCATTCCGAATATGTGATACGTCGTTATGATAGCATTGAAGATCGGTGTTGAAGACCGAGTATTTGCGAAAGCGATAGGATGACCTATCGATTTTCTCTGCACTGGGTAGCTCCTGGTATAGAGATTTCCTAAGTTATGGGAAATTCGATCGGGATTGTGAATACCCGGATTGCAAGGGCTTCATAAGAAGTGCCTTCGGTTTTGTTCGAGCCCGGAACAGACTTATATGGATTGTATGTCTGACGTTACAAATTGAGATATAAAGCCGATTTCATTCAAATATATTTCTGTTGGTGGCGGAGAATTTATTCTTTTAGCTTAACACCCTTCTTTGAGACGTACGAGCTCAGAGGTTATATAGTTGAGGTTATCAGCGATATATTTCCAATTTGGTAATGTGACATGCTGAGTGTTGCTGTAAATGATCATTGTGTTGATTATTTGTGATAGGATCGTTTATTTGATCGTCTATCTTGGTGATCATCTCTATGATCATTTGTTGACCCAAAGCATGGCTTTTGTATAAAGTATGTTTTTGTGGACGTGACTTCGTCAAGCCTCACACCCCGTGAATGGTCAAAACAGGAAAGATGCGGCAAGGTTATGAGGGGTAGCGCCCTTTAGGATGTGTGCATTTCCTTCTGGAAAAGGGTGGTATCATGGTATGGAGCCCAGATACTTACTCATGTTGAAAACACTTTGTTATGATTGTGTGAATTGATTACGAGCGCTCGGTTGAAAGGTCCCAAAGGACCGGGGGATGGCATATTCGGTCAGTTGTTACTCAGTTAGGGGTAACCCGGCCTTGTGTTGGTAGAGATCTGGTTTGGTTCTCGGGGATGTCCATCCAGAGGCATTCTCATGTGGCAATGGGAAGTTCCTTGGCCTGATCATTCGTTGGAAATCCAATTCCCAATACGAAACTTGTACGGTTTTAGTTGTATAACCTGCTATGGAATGTGGCGGTAACCTTCTATTGAACATAGTTAGCTATAGTAGGCATAGTTCGGAATGTCTATGCTGGCTAAGATTTATATTCTACTTTCGAAATGAATTTTTCCTACACTATGCACTAGTAATAATATCAAATGTTCTTTTAATGCGTATCAAGCATCTTTGACTATCATAAGGAGAAATCTCCTCCGATTCTGCGTTTGCATGTGTGTGTGTGCGGGAGGCCTTATGGTAGTCTCATTTTTAAAAGCATTGCGAATTGACTTTAAAAATATTCCTCTATTTTGATTTTAAAGATAAATAAACTGTTTTGAGTTCTCACACCAGTCACATGACTGACTCGGAGTTTATTGTTTTCCTTCCTAAACTCTGGGTGCCCACCAATTTCCACATGGGCAGTCAAGAGTTAAGGTTTATCAGGATATTCTGGAGTTGCTGGAGGCAAGATGGATGGCATGGCGTATTATTATGCATAGTATTTCTTTTCCGCTGTTTGATGTTATTTGTTGTTGTACACTCTGATGATATGATGTAATGAAATGTGATGTAATGTAATAACTGATATAGTTCTTTGTTTAAAGATTATTTATTTATTATTATATGTTGTTCCGCTGCGAATTGTGAGATTCTGTTGTTGTTCTGTTGTTTTCTATTCCGTTCTATTTTCTTTCTGTTCTATTTTCCATCCTCTCTGTTTTCTTTTCTCTATATTTTATATTCTTTTCTTCCCATTTTCTATCCTTCTCTCCCTTCTTCTGTCTTTTTCTTTTTTCTTAAAACCCTCAGTGTTCGGTTTTCCGTCGTTCGATTGCTCGGCAGTCGATAAAGTGAGTATCGATGTTGAATTTTCGGAAGACGAAGAATCGGGTCCTGACATAAATATTCATCATTTTCAAAACTGAATTTACACTTTCATATAGATCTTGATTTAACTTCAACATTATTTAGTCTTGAAATATTCACTAAATAAATTCAATGTTATTTAAATAATCTTAAATTACATTTTTCTAAATATTTCCTTAAATTTATTTAAAGGTGAAATATTCATTAAATTACTTAAATCAAAATCAAGTTATAAAATCATGTCTTAAATCTCAATTTCAATAAGTTTCAAATCGAGTTAACTAAATAAAATTCTTAATTAAATACAATTTCAAATAAATTCAAACTTATCTTCCCAACCTTAGCATATTCAAACTATTACAAAAATCTATTTTTGAAATATAAGTTTTAATAAATACTTAAACATATTATATTTTACCCAAATCAAACTTTACTAAATTTAAAACCTATTATTAAATTAAACTTATTCATATACATAAAATATTTTCAATATTAAATAAAACCATATATATTCCCTTTCAAAACCATAGAAATCATTTTCAAAATATTTGTATATTGACCAACGGTGTCTGTATAAAATTTCTATCCTATGGTCAAGTGATACAGATATTTATCATATTCAATCCGTAGTTTAAATATATATGGGCATATATCATTTCAACCTATAATCCCAAATTCAATTTAATGAAAACCGCTTGGGTTTATCATTTCAATCCATAACGATTTTCTCCTATTCTACAGATCGGTTGGTTATGTATCATTTCAATCCGTAGTGAATTCTATACTAACAGGGAACTTGTAGAGTGGTAACATATATGATAATAATAATAACAGGCATATATCATCAATAACAATATAATATAAACAACCGGATATGGTGTCATATCCCACAGGTGAACAATTACATATAAATGCGTATCATATATGACAATTTAAATAATTAACAGTTCAATTTAGCACTATATTTCAATTGTCGTTTCAATTCAAATCGAATTTAATAAATATAAGAACGTTAATCGGGAGTGATTGCTCACCTTTCGAGGCTACAGATATTTGACAATGAAATGAGTTACGAATCCAAATATGAATTCCAAATTAAAGAAAGTTGGCACGAATTCGACGAACAGAGCTGATAACAGGAATCGATGAACAAATCAAATCAGTTTGATAGAAAAAAAGTTATATATATATTATTATTAATTCCATGAAATCAATATTTAACTTAAACAAATATATATATATAATTAAAATCGTTGTTTTTATTAAACACATATATTAAAATATAATCCTTATATATTTCCAAGCCATTTAATTTTTAACACATAGATCAAAGATCACTATTTACAACTAATATATATATATATATATATATAAATCAATATATAACTATATGAAATTTAAGATCAAAATAATAATATCCAAAACTTATATAAATTCGTATGAAAAATAAAACAAATTTCAAATATGTTTTAACATATATAAATTATATTAACTACATAACCTAGCCGCAACCCTTTTACATACTATACATATGAAACAAGACCGATATAACTTATGTACACTTATTTACATGTACAGTAACTCTTATATACTCGTACATAAAACTTAACTGATAATATTTTATAGCATATTTATATATACAAACAGATTGTAAATAATATATACTACTTACATGTTATATATAGAAAACGTACAGTACATACATTATATTTTAAAGATAACATATATACACTAATAATATGAACAAACCTGATATATTTAAAACATACATACATATATATACTACTTACATCAATGAAATAACTTTACACTATAATACTAAAACCTAGATCTTATATATATTTGCATTTTTTTAACTTTAAGAGTGGAATATAAAACAATGGACCAAAAAATACGGAAGCTTATTGTAACATCCCGCCTTGTCGCATACTTTAAATCGACACACGTGCCAATTCAAACCATACGCAAGGGCGGATTGTTATGGGGTAAATAAAAAAAAAGAAGAAAAGCAAAGAGAATCTCACAGCGGAAGGATAAAATATAATAATAAAATATAAAGTTCATAAAACCGTTTACAAAACATTTGATTCTTCTTTATACAATTAAATATCAGAGTTCACATATCAATAAAATCAATGCAGCGGTATACAGTGTAGTGGAACCATATAATATATAATAATAGTAGTAATGAAATCTTCGTCTTCTTCCTCCAGAAATAAAGTCTTCAAGTCCTGAAACGCTCGGACTGACCCGAGCGAATTTGAAAAGATAAAAACACTCGAGTCAGAACTAAAAGATCTTATGTGAGTTAAATTAACAGAAATAAATATGAGTGCAGTAACTCAAGAGATGCTCGGGATTTACACCTCCTAAGGATCCGTTAAACTATTTACTATGTAGTATATTGCGCTATTATAATAGTGTCTATTTATAAAATAAACTTACTTTTAAATAGCGTTAAGGGGTTACCCATATAGCCCTTAACACAAAAAAGGCCAATAGTCTATACAGTGCCTGCATATCTCCTGATCGGGAAACTACGAGAAGACACTCCATAGGTACGACACAAATAGAAACTCATAGTAAGGCTCGATATGGTACGTGACACGGCACAACTAGGCAATGCCAGGGTAGATATACCAATTATGCTTCCGGGTCGGTGGTAACGCGTAGCGCGCAGCTACCGCCCACCTCGAGCCACACCCCCAAATAAAAATCAAAAGTGGCCACCGAATCAATCCAAAAGTCAAAGTATAATATCGAAGGGATGTGTCCGATCAGAGGTGCTACCTTATTAACCCGTCAATCGCTCCTGTTTTACCCACCTTATGCCAATTTACGGGAGTTGGGTCCACGTATTTACCTTAAAGGAAACGCCACCACCATCCTACTTCATTCTGGAATCTCCACCGCGTACACGGTTGTTAAAGTGGTTTTCGAAGTTGGCAGAGAGTATGACAACTTCCGATCCCGTTCTCTTCAACAACCAAACGTTATTATAACACCGCGGCCTTTAAAATAGTTTATTCTATAAAACCAGAATATAATTGTCCATTTCAAAACCCATAAATACGATATAATTTCCATTTCCAAAACAACTCATTTGATATTATTTTTATAAAACCCAAATAAATAATATCATTTCTTTCAAATATATTTCTTTTCCAAAATCATACTGCTTTAAAATTTATAATATCTAGAAACCAAACATTTGAATTATAACTCTCAAAACATAATACTTTGAAATTCATAGCTTTAAAACCATACTTCTAAAACTTGAATGGTTTGGATATTCAAACAGTATATAGAATAAAATAGTTTGAATTTAAAATTGCTTTATAAAATAATTTCCGCGACTTCACAATTTTATTCATTTAAAATTTTAGGTCTAAACCCATAACCTTTAGATTCACTTTAGTCGAATAAAACACTTCGATTTTTAATATTTTCAAACTTGAGTATTTAATGAATTTCAAAACTAAGGTTGGAAATTTCTATTCAACAATTCATTTCTTATTATTTAGTTTTGAAAGGTTTACATGAAAAATCCATAACCATTTAAAGTAAACTCAATTTATTACCAATAAATATTTCCTTCCATTTATTTATACTAGAATTATTCATTAAATCCAGTTATAAATATCATAACTTCTAAAATGTCCAATTTAAACCAATTAACATTAACTTACAGAGTTAAATTTTTAAATAAGCGCAATTAAGATTAAATTTCCAAATTATCTTTCAGTCTTAACTGATTGGAATCATTTAAGACTATATATATATACCGGATCTTTAAACCTGTACTCCATCATATAATATAAATTATCAAATTCCATTTTTCAACTTGTTCGTTTTTATTTAACAAATTATGCACAGCTTAAATCTGATAATTTAACTATATATGTATATATAAAATATATCTATATCATATCCAAATTTAATATTTATTAAACCGTATCATATCCAAACCATAAAAATTATTTCAAAAATAATTTTATATATATACCGCGGTGCCTGTATATAATTTTCTATCCTATGGTCAAGTGATACGGATATTTATCATTTCAATCCGTAATTTAAAAATAAAATGCGGTTGTATATCATTTCAAACCGCAATCCCGAATGAAATGAAAATGCATGATGACTTGCAGTTTATATAAGATAGAACACATCATCCATTCATCCAATATCAATCATCAACCAATTTATTTCAATCATCATCAATTTATTTCAATCATCATCAATTTAAACAAACATCAATATATAACATATACAATATAACCGGAAATAAACGACAGTTATTAACTAACAGTTTATATTCAAAATAAATTCATTAACTGTTTAACTATTAGTTTATATGAAAATAAATAAATTTAACTGGCAGTAAATATGTAATAATGAATTAAATAACGCGTAAATTAAATGAATGCAATTTAACTGAGAAATTGATGAAATATATACCAAATAGATATAAATAAAATTTCAAACACACCAAAAATCAATTTAACAAACATAAGAAATTTTAGAAATAGTGAGTGGGTTAAAACACTCACCTTTTGAATTTAAATCGAATTTAAATCCGATTTAAACCCAAAAATTTGACGGTCTTCAAATCAATCCAAACCAGCGTCAACGCGTCTGGAATTTTATTACGATCCTAATAAAAAAATCGCGCGTCAATCGGATCATGTATGCAAAAGTTATTTGATTTAAACGATTAGAAACAAAATAAAATTCAAAACAAAAGAAACTAGCCTCAATTAAAATTTTGCCACGTCAGTGAAGGCCCTTCCTCCTACAGATCTGCACTGGAAAACCCTAGCACGTGAACGCACGTATAAGTCGTCACCTTCCACGCAATGCCGCCATCCTTGGCAAACGCCGATCACCAGGATCCGACCCATCCTCAACCCTAACCTTCGGCCGCACCCCCCCCCCCCCCCACCGACACCGCGCGACACTCGCGTTGACCAAGGCTGAAGAAAAAAAACGTAGCCGCCACATAGAGCAACCCTAAATTCAAACCCTAGTTCGAAAAATCCACTCGATCCAACCGTCGAAATCACAAACGAACCATACCGATCGACTTCCCTTGGCGCTCTCTACGATACCCAGAAGGGGTTTCTCGATCAGACTCCGTTTGATTCCGGCACGATGAACGGCCGTGGATAAACTTTTAATTTCAGAGTAAACAACGCAACGAATTGAAAAACGAATTATGCCACCGAATTTCCCTAGTCGAGAGCATCAACATATATTTTTTTGAGAATTTTTTGAGGATTTAAAATTTTGACTTTGGATTTGATTTTTGAAATTGAATGTAACAACCCGCATATTTGTCGATTTTATATTTAAATATTTTATTAAAATATTTTATCGATACCCGGAATTTTGTCCGAAAAGCTACTTTTTGCATACGGTCGAATTAGGACTCGGGACCACTCCCATTGAGTTTAAAATGCCGTTTGCGACCTTTTTGAGTATAAGCTTCGATATGTTTGGAGAAGGTTGATTTTTGCTACTTTTTCACTTAGGGTTTTGGTTTGGGCTGAGCCCACTTATGTATTCAGTCCCAACCCCTCTCCTCCTCATTTACTTCATTTCCAATTCCTAATACTCAAGCTAAAGCATCAATGGTGGGAGAGATTGGAAATTAAAACTCCAAAACCCTAGTTTTCTCTTGCAAATCAACTCTAGCTCCAAACCAATAGAAGAACCCATTGGTAAGCTTCTCTTCTTCTTCTCCAACTCATTCTCTTATCATTTCAGAAATTCCTAAACCTAATTTTGGGAATGTTCTTCTTTTAAAGCTTAGAATCAAGCTTATTGAGTTGGATTTGAAGAGTGGTTGATTCTCCTTTGCTTTCAAGCTTCTTTTTCCAATTTCTTGGGTTCAAAGGTGAGATTTTTATCTCACATCTATGCTTATATTTATCTTCGAATGTTAGGTATGAATTCCTAACACTTATTCGTGTGCATTAGCTTTTGGTTTGGATTGATTTTGTGAATATTCCAATTTTGGTGTTTTGAAAGCCAAATTCTTAAAAACCATAGCTTTGATGTTCAAATGTGTTTTTGGCGATGCAACGAGGAGCTCATAGGGTCGGGTAGTCGATAGGCATAAATCCTTAGTGCCGATGCTCGTACGGTTGCAATTTGGTAGTGATAGGCCATTGTATTCAATGGGCCAGGAAGGGACTAGGAACTGGTTCCGCCGACCGAGCCCTGTGGCCGGTCGACCGACCTGCTACTATGGTGCATAGGCACCTTCCTTTTTCTGGTCCGGTCGACTGCCTACAGGGCTCAGTCGACCGACCTGCTTCCCGAGACTTTTTGGAACAGGGTCCGTTCGACCGAGCCCTGTAGCCGGCCGACCGACCTGGTGCAATTTTGCCTATTTCGCCTAGTTGATTGAATTTCCAACTTTAATCGATTCGTGTTGTTTCCTATGTGTTGTTATCATTTATTATGACTTTGATGACTCCTTTTTAGGGATTTTTGAATATCCATTTCGATGGATTCTTTATCGGTTTCGTTGGATTTTTATTCACATCTTCGTATGTGAATTTTAGTGATTGATTGTTCCTACAATCTTCTTCGTGATTTGTCACTTTAAAAATATAAAGGTTTCTATACTAGTAGTAAATATCGAAACCCTTTCTTCAAATGATTTCAACACTATTTTAGTACAAAGCTCGCTTCTTAAACCGTTTTTCAATCTATTAGTATATACAAACCTTTACCTCACTCGTATGAGAAATCTAATTAAACGACTTAGTAAAACGAGTGGTATGAAACGCTTGCGTTTACTTCGTCGGTTAATTCTTGGACTTGTTCGATTGAATCCCTTGTGACAATTTTATAGTGGAGATCTACAGTTTGTTCGTAAATATTTAAGTTAAGCATGTGGTTATGGGACATGAAGCTAAACTCATATATTTACTAGCTTAGTGTAATTGACACTTCACGTTGATCATGACGATCATCTTTGTGATTTAGACTAGCAATGTGCGATGTCTCTTTGTCTGCGAGGAAGACTAAACCCCGTTTTGTGGAGTTTCGACTCAAATTGGTGGGGTAGCAACCCACGGTCTTCGGGCCGTTTGTTTAGCTTCGGCTCAATTTGTGATGGTTAGCAACAATGGAATTAGCGTTCCGTTTGTGATACACGTGTTGGCGAGCTTTATGCTCCCGTTTGTGATAGGCCTCCCCCTCTTTGTGACTTCTGGATTTCTTGAGATGATTTCTAGAATTTGTGTTTTCACCAATTTTCGTGATTTCCATTGATAAGCTTTATCGATATTTGCGCATTGGTGAATTTGTGCGTCATTGACTTTTGTGATTTCTGGATTTCGTGTGTTGAATTCTGGAATTTGTGTGTCATTGACTTTTCTGATTGACATTGATATTATCGTCAATATTTATGGTTTGGTGAACTAAATTAGGAGTATGACGTTTCTGTGATTCTTGTGTAGATTTTGTGACATTGATTAATCCCTTGATGATTTTCAACTGCTTATATATCACAGCTTGGCATTGTGATTATTATGTGTTTAGTCATATCTCTTATTCTATATCGTTTCATCTGATATTTATAGTTAGACCGATCCGTTTATTATTTTCTTATTAAATAATACTCGGGTCAGACCGAGATGTTACAGATGCTTCTGCTTGACTTCTCCCTAGGGATTCATTACTCTGACTTTTGGCAAACTACTTAGATTAGTAGTTTATTTTGTTATATACACTTGAGATATAGACTCATAGTCGTATTCTTTTGTATAGCACGTGTTGCTATTCTTTTGTATTATTGTGGATCTTTTTGACCACTACTCTGATATACACTTCCTAGTGTAATATTCATATCTATTTCCGACTTTGTGATATGAATTGTCTGTGACTGATTTATGTTATGTTTGTTTCTATATTTGTTTCTGAAGATATTATAGCCACTGTGTAGTAGCTTTGAGTTTCTGTCGGTATGTCGGATTTCTCTCTTGATAAAGAAATGCATGTTATATTATCTGACATATCGATGCTCGCGCAAAGCAATTACACGGATGGTCGCTCCTCAACGGCCTTATTCTCCGTGCTAGTTGACAGCATTCACCGTAATGTTCTTGGCTAGCGTGGGTATAGAGGTGGGGCGTCACAGCTTGGTATCAGAGCCAAACTTCGGAACAATATGGAATATTACAACAAGGATCATCGTCCTATATCCATCTTAGGAGTCGTGCTTTTGGATTTAATTCGAGTCTTCGTACCGTTCTATCATATTTTCTTTTATGATTCCTTGTTTTATCTATCAAGATTTCTTGATAGTTATTTAGTGAATAACCTTTTTCTTCTTCTTCTTTCTTTCTAAAGGAAGAGAAATGTCTAGACCAGGCCGCCCCAGAGCCGTACCGTCTAGTGTTCCACCCCATGATGGAGTTTTTATGACTGCTCAACAGCTTCTTGATTTAGTGACAAATGCTCAAGCAGCTGGAGCTAACCCGGAACCTACTCACCCAAAGTCGGGGTTTGCACGCTTGTGCAGCGATTACACTAATTTGGGTGGGGAGCCATTCAAAGGTTCCGAAACTATTATTGAAGTACAGGCTTGGTTAAGGTCATGCGATCGAATCTTTTCTCGCATGAATCTTATTGACCTTCACCGAGTTCAGGTGGCCTCTAGTATGCTCCGAGAAAGAGCATTGAACTGGTACGAACTTCTTATTTCTAAAATTAATGAAGCGGATCTCACCTGGGATCAATTCCGGGAATGCTTCGAGTTGAAATTTATACCAGAAGCAGAGAAAGTGACATTGGCTCGACGATTTATAGACCTTGTTTAAGGTGAGTCCTCCATGACTGATTATGTTAACGTGAAATTCTAACGCTAACATCTCGGTGTGTGTAGAAACAGTGTGAAAGCACCACCCGTGAATGCGGGAATCAAGAAATAGCAGTAAGTAACAGAAAATGCAGTAAATGAACACATAGTTTATAGTGGTTCGGCTTATGATCAAGCCTACGTCCACTTCAATCCTTTTATTGCTGATTGGATTACAACTTATTACAATCTCTTCCAATTACAATCCAATTCCATTCAAAAAACAAGTAGCTAGAGAAAACTCCGATGTAACAAAGTTCTTCGAATCCATGATTGAATGAGTTGAATCTTTGTGTGAAGTTTTATCTAAGCGTCTTGCGTGAGCTTGAAGTGATGGAATGTAGCTTGCTTTGAAGATAGTAAAATTCCAATGCCTTGAAGAAAAATGATCCCCCCTCCAAAAGTCCCTTGAATGTTGGAGGTGGTCACGTATTTACAGGGGTTTTCTTCCTTAAGTCGTAAGTCGTGCTTGACTCATAGTTAACTCATGGCCGAGTCAAGTTGGGCGTGGACGACTTAACTGGCTGAGTCCAAGCTTGGTATCAGAGCGCCCTCGGTCTCCTGGATATAGCACAAGTCCTGAGTCGTCCACGAGTCAGTCCTCTTTGACACAAGTATTGTGACAGCGGGCTACGACTCAGTGGTTATAGGTTGTAGGCAAGTCATACTGAGTTGTGAGTCGTGAGTCGCGGCCTATGTGCAACTCTAGCTTCTTACAGTCTCGAGTCCTTAAGTTGTGAACTTGTTGAGTCGGTAACTAATTAGGTCGTTGAGTCAATAGTCTTGATGAGTCGCGTATCAGTTAAGTCGCAATACTTTTTAGATCGTGTACCCACTGAGTCGCTGACCTCTTCAAGTTGCTTGGGGCTTCAAGTCTCTAACTCGTTAAGTCGGTGATTCACTGAGTCGGCCTGTCTCATGAACCGTTCCCCCTTGAGTCGTTTTGTTCCTCTAAGTTGCCTTAAGCCTTAGCTCGTCAGCTAATTGAGTCGCAACCAGTTGAGTCGGTCCATTCTTTAAGTTGTTGTGGCTTATTGAGTTGCAGGTCCACTGAGTCGTTAAGGACCTTAAATGGATGAGTCGGCCCAGATTTTAATTCGTTTGCAGAACGGGGTTAACATTTGCCCCTCGAAGTACACGCCTAAGTCGTAGGTCGTGTGCTTCGACTCATCTTAGCTCGTGTGCCGACTCAAGCTCTACTGCCCAAAACTATAAAAACCTGGGTCGCTCCCCTTTTCTTCTCATTCCCTAACCTTTAAACCGTGTCTGCCATTAACGCACCTTCAAGCTCCCAAAGGCGATTTCAACCAGATTCATCTCCGATCATCTCTAACATCATACTGCGTAAGCGATCTCACTTTCCCTATGACTGTCGATCATCTCTAACTTATGCGCCCCATCTTCATCTTCGATTTGCCCCTTTGAGCCCTGCGAACTTGGTTGTTTTGGTCATCAACGGACTTAGGGTTATCTATTCTGATGATCCATGATTCGAAGCGATTCAGTGGTGTGATAGAGCTAGGATTGTTGATCGAGAGTTTATTGGGTTAACGGGTTAGGAATTAGAAGGGTTCATGGGATAGGAGGGAGACGGTTCATGGGTTAAGAGCTAGAAGGTAGACGGGTTTAGGAATTGTATGGTAAGTAGGCCAATCAGAGTGGAGCATTGCCTTGGATGCGACTCAATAATTCTGGGTGACCTGATATCCTTCGCGGCTTAACTATGGACCGGCTTACTAATCCTCACGACACAAGTCTTGAGTCATGGCCGAAATAGGACTTGGAGAATTTTCTCATAACTTGAACCAAAATCTTTACTCCCTTCTATGCCTTACGACTTAAGCATTGCCGACTCAAAGGGTTGACGACTTATAGCATAAACGACCTAAGCCGCCTCATAACCTTTAAATCATGGGCGAGTTAATATATTGAACTGTCTCGGAGCATAATCCTGACTTGAACTTTAACTTGGATTGCTGAAATAAACTGCCTGAATATTGATTTGTTTGGACTTTAACCTGTTAAACTTTGTTGTATATTTTAGTTTTACAGATTGCTTCAATTTGCGAGTCTACAACCTGCTTAATACAATAGTCACAGAAAATTGGGACGAATATACTACCATTGATTGCCCTCATCCAATGACAGATTAGTTAATAGAAGATAATTAACTTAAATAGATTGTGTGAATGAAGTGCTTCAATTCAACGAATTCAAGTAGAGTATTAAAGCAACATTGAGATAGTCAATTGAAATCGACCGGTTTGCACCAATACTGCACTTGAACTTTTTAAATTAACAAGTCCTGAAATTTAGTAATCGATCAATTGTCGACTAGTTTAACTTCAGTTATATTTACTTGTCATTATTATTAGTTCTGCAAAACACTTCACACTTTTAGGAAACGTGCACCTTCATGTTTGAACATCCAGTTAATTATGTAGAATGGCTTCACATCAAGGAGAAGAAGAAACGGAAGCTCAAATGAGAGAGACCTTTCAGGTAGCCGTTCCCGTGGCAAATCCCCCAGAGAGAGTTCCGACTAGCCTTACCCCGAGAGCGTTTATTCAGATACACACTCATTTTGGTTTTGTTGAAAATGAAGTACTTTTACCTGGGCCAAATGATACTGCTGACAGTCCTCCCCGTGGTTTTGTCGCAGTCAACCGTCAAATGTGCTTAAGCGGGGCGATTCCCCCCTTCAATGACTTCCTTCGAACCTTCCTTTTTCGGCTAACAATTTCTCCGTTCCAACTCCATCCTAACGGCTATGCTATCTTGATGGGGTTGTGTGTTCTGTTTAGGAGAACTCTTGACCGCTTGCCAAGCTTCGAAGAAATCTGTTACTTATGCTCTTTCACAAAAATTAAAGATCATCCTTCTATCATAGTTATAAGGAGCGCTAGGAATCGCAAACTCATCACTGATCTCTCTGACAGCGCTCATGGATTCTTAAGTCAGTATTTCTTTGCTCGCTGCCCACCAGGGTTTTACTCCATTTGGAGAGTAGGAAGTAAGATTAGCTGCTATAATTTTTCCATTCCTGAGCTTTTTTGAGATCAGAGTTGCTAAGTGCTAATTTCGCTCTTTCCTTTTTCAGCACTTCCTCCTCCTTCTAAAGATCCAAGTCTCAAACAAATTTTTGAAAGACAAAGTGCCATGGCCAAAGAGGAGAGGAGTATAAAGTTTTTGTTGAGGGATGAACTTTTACATCAATATGGGCTTCTACATACTTCTCGCTCTACGCACCCTCACGAAGCCCCGGATTCTCCAGCTGAAACTCCAGATGTCCCGCCTCCTGCTAAAGAGCCTGTGCAGGGAGAAACTACCATTGAAGCCTCACTAGTGAAATGTTCGACTCCGAAAGATGCTGCGAGGCCGTCTGATAAGTCTGCACTTGCCCCAATTATTGAAGAAGAGGAGCCCCTTCATCAAACCGGGGAGCATGTTGAGGAAGGAATCGATGGAGGGACCCTTGTTAGGCACGATGGTGATGACATCTTTGGGAGTTTAAGCGACACAATGACCACTTCTCAAGAACTCTTTAAAGATGACTCTGCCAGTGTTAAGGTTATATCTCCGGCGGTTGAAGCGACATCCGCCCTTAAACAGACTCCTTTATCCCAAGAACTGTCACCGGCGGTGAAATCAATTGCTCTCCCTCAACCGAGGGGCGGTTTGTTAGTTCAGCACGCGTAGTTTGCACATCACACACGACTAGGATTCTTTGACATCTTATACGCTTAGCTCTTCATACTTTCCAAAAAATTCTAAAGTTGTGTTTTTTCCAATTTCAGGTTCTTCAATGAAGCGAGGTGGCTCGTATTATGATGACTTCCAGCGATACGGGAGATGCGACCAGTATGACTATAAGCGCTATCTTCCTGTTCACAGAGAGACTGATGAAGAGAGGGCCGCTCGGAAGGCTCAGGAGAGACGTGCTCATGAAGAACGTTATGGAAGACCGGATGACCGATACGATTCTTCCCACAAAGAGGGTGACTCCCACAAACGCAAATCTCACGATGACAGAGGGAAGAGTCACATAACTGATGACCCAAGTAAACGGGCTAAAGTCGGTGAGCAACCAATGCCTGCAACTTCTGAAAAGATTACCGCTCCTATTCCTTCTCAGTCTCCTGCCCCTTCCCGTACTGATATCCAGGCAATCATCAACAGGCCTTCTTACCAAGTTGGACCAGGTCCAGCCACTCTCCAAAGTTGATTTCCACATTGGTGCTTAAAAGGAGTTCGCTTTGACCTTGACCTGGTTCCCATAGATAAAAATGCCATGTTACGGAACCTTGATGCCGTTAGAATTGACATTGAGAGGATGTCAAATTGGCAAAAACTTGTTGATGAGCTCCAAAGTGTGAATCGGGCCAATCTCGAAGCTATGCTGACCATGGAGAATGACAAAACCGAATGGCAAAAGACCCTTAAGCAGCATGATGCAGAAATGAGGAGCATTGCCGATTATAATGAAAAACTTGAAGCGGAAGTTGGGAAACTCAAAGAGGAGCTTGCCACTTCCTCCACTTCTTATTCTCAAAGGGAGAGTGTGCTCCAACAGCAGGTGCGGGATGCTCATGCTGCGCAAAGGGATGCCGAGGCCAAGGCTGATGGGCTGGAGCAAATTGTAGAGGGCTACCGTACTGATATTACTCAGTTACGAGGGCAAACTAACTTTCAGGTTGCGGAAATTGAAAAATTGAAAGCTCAACTATCTAAAGTCGAAAGAGAGCGAGATGGGGCTATTGCTGGTAGAATTGCAGCTGAAGAAGCTCATGAAGCTACCAAAGCCGACATCGGCTAGACATTATTTGAATTCTATTTGCAAAGTGTGTTAGGGCGTGGCAGTCTTGCATTTCTGGGTCCCAAATATGAGGTTACCCTAGCTGAAGTATGGGAAGCCGCGCTTGATATGTTTAAAGGCACCGGGTACACTGAAGAGGAGCTAGAGGCGCACTATTTAGACTTCGAAGCTCGCGCAGCTCTTGCTAGAGGGAAGGAGCAACTTGCTAGATCGCGAGCTGAAATGATGGAGGAAGAGCATCAAGAAAAAGAGACAACTTTGACTGCCCCTGTCCCTCCTTCAACTTCAGTCGATGTTGACATTGCTGGTTCTAGCTCTCATACACCGATTCCTACTAAAGCTGATACCGGAGCCATAATTACACAAGCCGTAGATGAGCCACAAGAGAGTGCTGAAGCTCTAGACTACGAAATTGAAGTGATACCACCAACTTCTCCATGTAACCCTAATAATGCTCAGGGGGACAACTTGCTAGTTTCTTACGGATTTGACGAGCTTCTTGATTATTTCTTGAACCTCGACGAGCCATTGTCTCCTCTTTTTGCGGGAAATACTGACACTTTTAACTTTTCCTTTGTAGAGAAAGCGCCGAGCGTCATTCAAAGTTCTCCACCTCCAGTTACTGTTCCTCTGCCTCCCCCAATCACTCCTACTCCTCATCTGGGATCACAGGAAGAAATAATAGGTGCCCTTCGGGGCTTGGATGACCCAGCTGCTTTGCAAGAGCAAAAGGACGAAGGACTTGAGGGAGGTGAGATATCTCCGGAGCGGACTCCTTCTGATGACATAACTTTGTCTAAACTTGTTACTCCAGGAAGTGAATCTTCTTCAAAGAGGAAAAAGAAGCGCGGAATATCAAAGAAGAGGAGGAAGTGCATCATTGCTACTGAAGAGGAACCGGAAGTTGAACCAGTTGTACCTCCCTCTCCTTCTTCCCTCATGCCTAAAGATCGACCCAAAAAGCTAACCATCCGACCGGGTGAAGGGTCCAAAGGTGGCAAGAAGAAATGAAGATTCCAGTTTTTAGCCTTTTGTTTTTTGCACGTACTGGTCGGGGATTGTGCGGGTACCGGCCCCCGCTTTCTTTATCTCGAAACTTGTATCTGTAAGAAATTGTAATAGAACTGAATAAAATGATCCTTTATTTGTACAAACTTCTTGTTTGTATTTGAGAATGCATTTATTATTCACTTTTGTACAAGTTTCTTTGCATGATATTGCGGTGAGCTTGTGGTATACTGTTCGAGCGCAATTTTACCGATGTAGTTATACCATGTTGCCCCTATACCATAAGATCGTTGCAATATTTTATATTTTGAGGGGACTTGTACTTTTATTTTTTAGAGAATAATTATTCCATACTTGGAGGAATATTATTTCGTTAAAAAACAGAGTACAACTCCCTCCAAATAAGTTTTTACGCTTCATCCTTCGAAGATATCACTTTTACTTTTGTGCATATACACATTTTACCAAGTGAATTCTTCTATGTGGTAAAGCGGGTATCTGAAGGGTACTTTAACTTCTTTTTGAGGAAGAGAATTTTCCAGAATAGGTGGATCGTTCTTCCTTTGAGAGTTAAAGTGTGCCTTTGAAGATGGCTTCTTCTTCATTTTTTTTATGCCACAGTAAAGGGCTTTTTGATTTTTGCTTCTTTGAAAAGTTGCACCTCTGAGGAGGGCTTTTTCACGTTTCAACACTTGGAAGTTTTATTTCAATCTCAGTGAAACGTGTTCCTCCGAAGAGTTGTGCCTCCGAGGAGGGCTTTTTCACGTTTCAACACCTGGAAGTTTTATTTCAATCTCGGTGAAACGTGTGCCTCCGAAGAGGTCTTTCTGCTTGCTAGTGCCTCGGGGAGGAGGTCTTTTCATTTCTGCCTCTGGGAAGAGGTTTTTATTTTTCCCTGTTCGTTGGGAAGCGGGCCTCCGAAGAGGGCTTTCCACATTTCAACACTTGGAAGTTTTATTTCAATCTCGGTGAAATGTGTGCCTTTGAGTAGGGTTACTTCCTGAAAGTTTGGAGTTTCTTTCTCTCGGTTGGACGGATTCACGGGAGTGTATCGACCGATCAGTCCACAACCTTGTATCGAGAAAGATCTCTCTTTTTCTGGTTTGGCCCGCTCGAGGTCTTTGATTTGGACTCTAAAGAGTAGCATTGGACTCTGAGGAGTAGCGTTGGACTCTAAAGAGTAGCATTGGACTCTGAAGAGTAGCGTTGGGTCTCCGAAGAGAAGCATTTGGACTTTAAAGAGTACTTTGGACTCTAAAGAGTAGCGTTGGGTCTCCGGAGAGAAGCATTTGGACTCTAAAGAGTACTTTGGACTCTAAAGAGTAGCGTTGGGTCTCCGAAGAGAAGCATTTGGACTCTAAAGAGTACTTTAGACTCTAAAGAGTAGCGTTGGGTCTCCGAAGAGAAGCATTTGGACTCTAAAGAGTACTTTAGACTCTAAAGAGTAGCGTTGGGTATCCGAAGAGAAGCATTTGGACTCTAAAGAGTACTTTGGACTCTAAAGAGTAGCGTTGGCGCTTGTGTCTTTATACCCTGCGCTTCTTAGCAATTCCTCACAATTACTTAGTACATGTCCCGTTCTTTCGTTTGTTTTTGCTAAAGAAATGTGCCTTATTGCTGAATGAATCCATGGGGTCGATGCAAGCTGCTCCACCAGATGTTCGTTTGCACAAACGATCGTGGTTGGTCAGCAAAGGCTCAGAACTTTCTTATTAGAAAGGTGCCCTCTTTGGTGGAGTCTTCAATCGTTTGCAAATTGCACTTCTTTCGAAATACTTGAATTCGGAACATTTTTCACTTGCCATTCGTTTATTCCATGATTTGTAGGGATCGCTTTGCTTTGTGATGTGTTGGATGAGCAAGCTTTATTTCGATAGCCTGCAATACTAAATCGAGATTTTTAGTAATATTTGCATATCGAAATGATACAGGCATTTTAACGGCATTAAAGAATACAAGATTTATAATTGCTCATTACTGATTCACATCACATTTACAGTGGTTAACAGCACAAGAATTATACATTCATGATTATTTTACAAAGTTAAGCAACGCTATTAAGTAAAATATGGGTGTAAATGAATGTTATTCCATGATTTTGCGATTCACGTGTTAGTCAATGACCAGCTTCTCAGATTCTTGCTCTGTAGTTCTGTTGCTTGAACCGGGTCGGTAAGGAGGACATGGTTGCCCCTGAGTGGACGAGGTTGGGTCAATTTTGTCTTTCTTCACATATTGTTGAAGTTTATTCTGTTTCAGCAATTCTTCAATCACACTCTTTAACTGGCGACATTGATCAGTATCGTGACCAGGTTGGTTGTGAAATCGACAGAATTTCCCATTTTGCACTGCCCCTCTTCCCATCTCAGGTGGTTTAGGGTACTTGATAACATCCTTTGTTGCCAAGAAGATTTTTTCCGGTGTATCAGTTAAGGGGGTGAAATCTGAAGGGTTAAAACGTCGAGGTTTATTCTTATTTCCCTGCCTCTTTCCTTCATCACTTTCCCTTTTCTGGTTTCCAGATCTTCTCTTGTTAGAAATGACATCGTTATTCTTGATTTCGGCCACCACTGCTTCTACTGGTATCGAGAGATTTTCTAGGCGTATGAATTCGTCGGCCTTTTTATAAAACTTCTCTAGTGAGTTTGGTTCCTTCATTTTGAGCCACACCCCGAATTCACTTGACTTGTCGATGGCCCGCATTAAGTATGTTAGGATCATTCAGGGTTCCGCGTTGTCTACCTCGGCTAAAGCTATATTAAAACGGTTTAAAAAAGACTTGATAGGTTCTCCGGGTGCTTGTTCTAGACTGGACAATGACATTATATCTTTTGCCTTTGATGCATACAATCTGAATTGTTCTTTAAACTTTCGGGTTAAATCGGAGAATTGATCTATAGATCGAACTGGTAGCTTGGTGAACCAAAGCAAAGCCACCCCTTCTAAATATACAAGAAAATATCGGCATTTAATCTCATCCGATGCTCGTGCCCCAGTCATATGCCAATCGTATCTGTATAGAAATTGATTAGGGTCACTTGTCCCTCGATGGCTGGGATGGTAGGAGGTACAAATTTCCTGGGAAATTCCGCCTTTAAAATCCTTTCAGTGAACGGAGTTTTGCTCGGAGCAAATCCCCAATCGTTTTCATCCTCATGCCTCCGCATACTTTCTTTCATGATTGAGCGAACCATCCCTGATAGATACTCCTCGTCGTTTTGAGACTTTGCCTGTAAGAAGTTAGCTGCCCTTTCGGAAGTTTGAAAGGTTGGCTATGGCCTTGACCCTTCAGCTTGAGAAGGTGCCCTTGCAGCGGTGTTGTCTGGTCTTTGAGGAATATCTTTCTCTTGGGGGCCACGGGCATCTTCAGCATAGATTGCTTCATTATCCTGACGTTGGTGATTTGACTCAAGCAGGGCGTTTAACCTATCCATAATCAAGGCATTCTGGGCATTCTGGGCTTCCAACTGTCGATTCAGTCCTAAAACTACGGCGTCCAACTCAGCTCGCGTAACTCCAACAGTTGGAGCTGTTTCACTTGAAGGAAGAGAGGTAGCCGTATTCTCTTGAACATTGTCGGACCTTACAGAACTTCGTCTTCTTCCAGGAGCCATTATTTCCAATAAACTCCTAGTTTTAAAAGAAATCCTTTCAATAGACCTTTGCAAAGCAATGATGGAAGTATCCTGAGTTGGGCTCTCAGTGAAAGCACCAAAAAATGTTAACGTGAAATTCTGACGCTAACACCTCGGTGTGTGTAGAAACAGTGTGAAAGCACCGCCCGTGAATGCGGGAATCAAGAAATAGTAATAAGCAACAGAAAATGCAGTAAATGAACACAGAGTTTATAGTGGTTCGACTTATGATCAAGCCTATGTCCACTTCAATCCTTTTATTGCTGATTGGATTACAACTTATTACAATCTCTTCCAATTACAATCCAATTCCATTCAAAAGACAAGTAGCTAGAGAAAACTCCGATGCAACAAAGTTCATCGAATCCATGATTGAATGAGTTGAATCTTTGTGTGAAGTTTTATCTAAGCGTCTTGCGTGAGCTTGAAGTGATGGAATGTAGCTTGCTTTGAAGATAGTAAAGTTCCAATGCCTTGAAGAAAAATGATCCCCCCTCCAAAAGTCCCTTGAATGTTGGAGGTGGTCACGTATTTATAGGGGTTTTCTTCCTCAAGTCGTAAGCCGTGCTTGACTCATGGTTAACTCGTCGCCGAGTCAAGTTGGGTCGTGGACGACTTAACTGGCTGAGTCCAAGCTTGGTATCAGAGCGCCCTCGGTCTCCTGGATATAGCACAAGTCCTGAGTCGTCCACGAGTCAATCCTCTTTGACACAAGTATTGTGACAGCGGGCTACGACTCAGTGGTTTTAGGTTGTAGGCGAGTCATACTGAGTCGTGAGTCGTGAGTCACGGCCTATGTGCAACTCTTGCTTCTTACTGTCTCGAGTCCTTAAGTTGTGAACTTGTTGAGTCGGTAACTAATTAGGTCGTTGAGTCGATAGTCTTGATGAGTCGCGTATCAGTTAAGTCGCAATACTTTTTAGATCGGTACCCACTGAGTCACTGACCTCTTCAAGTTGCTTGGGGCTTCAAGTCTCTAACTCGTTAAGTCGATGATTCACTGAGTCGGCCTGTCTCATGAACCGTTCCCCCCTTGAGTCGTTTTGTTCCTTTAAGTTGCCTTAAGCCTTAGCTCGTCAGCTAATTGAGTCGCAACCAGTTGAGTCGGTCCATTCTTTAAGTTGCTGAGGCTTATTGAGTTGTAGGTCCACTGAGTCGTTATGGACCTTAAATGGATGAGTCGGCCCAAATTTTAACTCGTTGGCAGAACGGGGTTAACAGATTACGTCGCCTCCTTCGAGTCGCTTTCCAAATATGGGGTTGAATACATCAACACCCCTTTAAAGAAGAACCAGAGGTTCGTCTATGGCTTAAACATAAATCTCAAGAAGCCATTACTTCTAAAGTTAGAAGTTTCTTTCGACCAACTCATTAATATCGCTCTTCGCCTTGAAGAGGCGGATAGGGAGAATGATGTTGAAGTGATGGGTTCCAAACCGAGCTTCAACACCAACAAGAAAAGGACTAATAAATTCAAAGGCCCTTATCCCAATAAGAAAGGGAAGCAAGCAACCCCTGTGGCAAAGACTTCTTCCTTTGGTCGTGGGGAATGCTATAATTGTGGTTCGAAGGACCATTATGTGAACAAGTGCCCAAAGTCTCTCTCTTGTCGCTACTGCAAGGTTCCCGGTCATGTTATATCTTCATGCCCCAAGCTTCAGGCCAGGAAGGAGGGAAAGCTTAATGTTGCTCAAGCCCCTGGCAACACATCTCGAAATCAAGGTATTTCTCATTCTATCCTTGATGAAATTATTTTATTTCGTGATCATCCTATTCGAGTTCTTTTCGATACGGGTGCGTCCCATTCTTTTATATCAAAAGAACTTGTTGATACTTTTTCTTTGGATGTTTTGTGTTTAATGACTTCTTTGAGAATTGCGAATCCGGTTGGTGGATCCGCGACAATCAGTTTATTGTGTAAAGATGTCGAGATTATTTTGTGTGATTTTTCTTTCCGAGCCGATTTGCATGTCATGCGTTATTTAGGCTTTGGAATGATTTTGGGAATGGATTGGCTTAACCGTTATGAAGCTCATATCCTATGTCCTGAGCGGACTATTCATCTTCGACATCCTCAATCTGTTAAGCAGATTTCTATTAATCTTAAAGATTCAGATTCCAGCTTGGTTCCATCTTTATATTCTTTAAATCCTCGTGATGACGATGATGATGATGAGGGTGATATTATTTCTCTTATTCACGTCGTTCGTGAATTTTCCGACATATTCGAGCCCGTTTTAGGATTACCACCTAAGCGAGCAATTGAGTTCAGAATTAATCTTATTCCTGAAGCTCAACCTATCACTCGTCCTCCTTATCGTCTGTCCAATAAAGAAAATGAGGAGATGCGTAAACAATTATCCGAATTGGAGATGAAGCAATTTATTCGCTCTAGTTCCTCGCCTTGGGGAGCTTCAGCTATTTTTATGAAGAAATCCGATGGTACACTTAGGCTTTGCGTTGACTACCGCAAGCTTAATGATCTTACTATCAAAAATAAATATCCTTTACCTCGGATTGATGATCTATTCGATCAACTTAGTGGTGCTAGAGTCTTTTCACAATTAGACTTAGCTACGGGATTTCACTAGCTTCGTATTGCAGAGGATAGCATTCCTTTGACATCGTTCCGAACTCGTTATGGATCTTATGAATGGCTTGTTATGCCATTTGGTTTAACGAATGCTCCGGCTTATTTCGTTGACCTTATGAATAGAGTTTTCAAAGACTTCCTCGATCGATTTGTTCTCATTTTTATTGATGATATTATTGTGTATTCAAAAACCGAGGAGGAACATGAGAAGCATCTTCGGATTGTGTTGGAAACTCTCAGAAGTAGTCAATTGAAAGCAAAGTTTTCTAAATGTCATTTTTGGCAATCTCGTGTGAAGTTTCTCGGTCATATTATTTCCGAATCCGGAATTTCCGTGGATCCTTCAAAGATTAAAGCGATTCAAAGTTGGAAGAAACCTGAGAGCGTGACTGAAATCCGCAGCTTTCTCGGATTGGCGGGCTACTACCGTCGTTTTATTAAAGACTTTTCTAAGATTGTCGTGCCTCTCACTAGCTTAACGAAGAAAGGTATTAAATACATTTGGTCGGACAAATGTGAAACTTCTTTTCAGAAACTAAAAGAACTCCTTTCAGATGCTCCTATTCTTGTTATTCACGAGGGGAATCAAGATTTCGTTGTTTATACCGATGTTAGTCGCGTTGGTTTGGGTGCCGTTCTTATGCAAAGAGAACGTGTTATTGCTTATGCTTCCAGGCAATTGAAGCCTGCTGAGACTAGATATGCCACTCATGATTTAGAGCTCGCGGCTATTGTTTTTGCTCTTTGGATTTGGCGTCATTATCTTTTAGGAGAGAAATTTGTTCTTTATACCGATCATAAATCCTTGAAGTATTTGTTCTCTCAAAAGGAACTTAATTTGCGTCAACAGCGTTGGCTCGAATTTCTTGCACCATATGATCTTGATATTCTTTATACTCCCGGTAAGGGTAATCGTGTCGCCGATGCTCTTAGCCGTAAACAACAAGCTGTTGTTTCTATGATGATATCTGAATGGAACGATCTCGAGATTTTATCCACTTGCGAAATTCGAGACCGTGTTTCCGATTTATGTTCATCTCTTGTTTTATGTAGCCTTGAGGCTCATCCTTCTCTTTTAGACTGCATTCTTGAAGCTCAAAGGCTAGATCCCGAATTGGCTCTTCTTGGCCAAAATATTAAGGGTAAGATTGATATTGAAAGTTTGAAAGACTTTGATCTTGGTTCTAGTGGCGGCATTCGAAAATTTGGTAGACTTATCGTGCCAAATATTGGTGATCTTCGTAAAGATATTTTAGAAGATTCCCATCATTCTAAATTTACCATTCATCCCGGTAGTAGTAAAATGTACGCGGATATGAAGCGACTTTATTATTGGGAGGGAATGAAACTTGACATCGCTAACTTCGTTAAGCGTTGCATGACTTGCCAACTCATTAAGGCCGAGCATCAAAGGCCCGGTGGGTTATTGCAACCTTTAGAAATTCCAATTTGGAAGTGGGACAATATTTCCATGGATTTTATAGATGGCCTTCCCCGTTCTCGTTCGGGTCATGATAGCTTATGGGTGATTGCTGATAGGCTTACTAAATCTGCCCATTTTATTCCTGTTCGGTCTAACCGAACCGTTCCACTTTTGGCCAAACTAAAGAGATTGTTAAATTACATGGAGTTCCTACTTCTATAGTTAGTGATCGTGATCCATTGTTTACTAGTTGATTTTGGAAGAGTCTTCAAAAAGCTTTGGGAACGAAGCTTAATTTTAGCACCGCTTATCATCCTCAGTCCGATGGACAAACCGAGCGTGTGAATCAAACTCTTGAAGATCTTCTTCGTGCATGTGTTCTTGATTTTGGTGGAAGTTGGGAAGATCATATTTCTCTTGTTGAATTTTCCTATAATAATAGCTTCCAATCTAGTATTGGTATGGCACCTTTCGAGGCACTCTATGGAAGGCTATGTCGATCTCCTTCTTGTTGGCTTGAGGCCGGTGAGAAGATGGTTTTAGGTCCAGATTTTATTCGTGATTCCACAGAAAAGATTGACCTTATTCGTCATAGGATGAAAGAAGCCCAGAGTAGACAAAAATCCTATGCCGATAATCGGAGAAGAAAGTTAAAATTTTCTGTGGGAGATCTTGTGTTCATTCGCGTGTCACCTATGGAAGGTGTTGTATGTTTCAGTCGATCGGGAAAATTAGCGCCTCGATATATTGGGCCATTTCCTATCACTGAACGTATTGGTTCAGTGGCTTATCGCCTTTTATTACCGGCTCAATTTTCAGCTATCCATGACGTGTTTCACGTTTCTCAACTTCGGAAGTGTCTTCGAGATTCCGATTCTATTCTTGAGCCTGGTGTTGTGGAAGAGATTGAAGTTTCACCGAATTTAACTTTTGAGCAGCATCCTGTTCGTATCATTGCTTCGGAAGTCAAACGTCTTCGAAATAAAGATGTTCCGCTTGTTAAAGTTTAATGGTCTTCAAATCCTAAGGATTGTTCTTGGGAATCTAGAGAGTTCATTGAGAGAACACATCCGGACTTACTTTCCCATGCTCTTTAAGGTGAACTTCTTATTTCAAACTTCTTTTGTGTTGAATATGCTTTTATGGTTGTTACTATATATCTTCTTCTTAAATATTGCGAGGACGCAATTTCTTTAAGGAGGGGAGTCTGTAACAACCCGCATATTTGTCGATTTTATATTTAAATATTTTATTTAAATATTTTATCGATACCCGGAATTTTGTCCGAAAAGCTACTTTTTGCATACGGTCGAATTAGGACTCGGGACCACTCCCATTGAGTTTAAAATGCCGTTTGCGACCTTTTTGAGTATAAGCTTCGATATGTTTGGAGAAGGTTGATTTTTGCTACTTTTTTCACTTAGGGTTTTGGTTTGGGTTGAGCCCACTTATGTATTCAGTCCCAACCCCTCTTCTCCTCATTTACTTCATTTCCAATTCCTAATACTCAAGCTAAAGCATCAATGGTGGGAGAGATTGGAAATTAAAACTCCAATACCCAAGTTTTCTCTTGCAAATCAACTCTAGCTCCAAACTAATAGAAGAACCCATTGGTAAGCTTCTCTTCTTCTTCTCCAACTCATTCTCTTATCATTTCAGAAATTCCTAAACCTAATTTTGGGAATGTTCTTCTTTTAAAGCTTAGAATCAAGCTTATTGAGTTGGATTTGAAGAGTGGTTGATTCTCCTTTGCTTTCAAGCTTCTTTTTCCAATTTCTTGGGTTCAAAGGTGAGATTTTTATCTCACATCTATGCTTATATTTATCTTCGAATGTTAGGTATGAATTCCTAACACTTATTCGTGTGCATTAGCTTTATGTTTGGATTGATTTTGTGAATATTCCAATTTTGGTGTTTTGAAAGCCAAATTCTTAAAAACCATAGCTTTGATGTTCAAATGTGTTTTTGGCGATGCAACGAGGAGCTCATAGGGCCGGGTAGTCGATAGGCATAAATCCTTAGTGCCGATGCTCGTACGGTTGCAATTTGGTAGTGATTGGCCATTGTATTCAATGGGCCAGGAAGGGACTGGGAACAGGTTCGGCCGACCGAGCCCTGTGGCCGGTCGACCGATCTGCTACTATGGTGCATAGGCACCTTTCTGTTTCTGGTCCGGTCGACTGCCTACAGGGCTCAGTCGACCGACCTGCTTCCCGAGACTTTTTGGAACAGGGTCCGGTCGACCGAGCCCCGTAGCCGGCCGACCAACCTGGTGCAATTTTGCCTATTTCGCCTAGTTGATTGAATTTCCAATTTTAATCGATTCGTGTTGTTTCCTATGTGTTGTTATCATTTATTATGACTTTAATGACTCCTTTTTAGGGATTTTTGAATATCCATTTCGATGGATTCTTTATCGGTTTCGTTGGATTTTTATTCACATCTTCGTATGTGAATTTTAGTGATTGATTGTTCCTACAATCTTCTTTGTGATTTGTCACTTTAAAATTATAAAGGTTTCTATACTAGTAGTAAATATCAAAACTCTTTCTTCAAATGATTTCAACACTATTTTAGTACAAAGCTCGCTTCTTAAACCGTTTTTCAATCTATTAGTATATACAAACCTTTACCTCACTCGTATGAGAAATCTAATTAAACGATTTAGTAAAACGAGTGGTATGAAACGCTTGCGTTTACTTCGTCGGTTAATTCTTGGACTTGTTCGATTGAACCCCTTGTGACAATTTTATAGTGGAGATCTACAGTTTGTTCGTAAATATTTAAGTTAAGCAGGTGGTTATGGGACATGAAGCTAAACTCATATATTTACTAGCTTAGTGTAATTGACACTTCTCGTTGATCATGATGATCATCTTTGTGATTTAGACTAGTAATGTGCGATGTCTCTTTGTCTGCGAGGGAGACTAAACCCCGTTTGTGGAGTTTCAACTCAAATTGGTGGGGTAGCAACCCACGGTCTTCGGGCCGTTTGTGGAGCTTCGGCTCAATTTGTGATGGTTAGCAACCATGGAATTAGTGTTCCGTTTGTGATACACGTGTTGGCGAGCTTTATGCTCCCGTTTGTGATAGGCCTCCCCCTCTTTGTGATTTCTGGATTTCTTGAGATGATTTCTAGAATTTGTGTTTTCACCAATTTTCGTGATTTCCATTGATAAGCTTTATCGATATTTGCGCATTGGTGAATTTGTGCGTCATTGACTTTTGTGATTTCTGGATTTCGTGTGTTGAATTCTGGAATTTGTGTGTCATTGACTTTTGTGATTGACATTGATATTATCGTCAATATTTATGGTTTGGTGAACTAAATTAGGAGTATGACGTTTCTGTGATTCTTGTGTAGATTTTGTGACATTGATTAATCCCTTGATGATTTTCAACTGCTTATATATCACAGCTTGGCATTGTGATTATTATGTGTTTAGTCATATCTCTTATTCTATATCGTTTCATCTGATATTTATAGTTAGACCGATCCGTTTATTATTTTCTTATTAAATAATACTCGGGTCAGACCGAGATGTTACAGATGCTTCTGCTTGACTTCTCCCTAGGGATTCATTACTCTGACTTTTGGCAAACTACTTAGATTAGTAGTTTATTTTGTTATATACACTTGAGATATAGACTCATAGTCGTATTCTTTTGTATAGCACGTGTTGCTATTCTTTTGTATTATTGTGGATCTTTTTGACCACTACTCTGATATACACTTCCTAGTGTAATATTCATATCTATTTCCGCCTTTGTGATATGAATTGTCTGTGACTGATTTATGTTATGTTTGTTTCTATATTTGTTTCTGAAGATATTATAGCCACTGTGTAGTAGCTTTGAGTTTCTGTCGGTATGTCGGATTTCTCTCTTGATAAAGAAATGCATGTTATACTATCTGACATATCGATGCTCGCGCAAAGCAATTACACGGATGGTCGCTCCTCAATGGTCTTATTCTCCGTGCTAGTTGACAGCATTCACCGTAATGTTCTTGGCTAGCGTGGGTATAGAGGTGGGGCGTCACATTGAACATGGATCTAGGGTTTCTAACCATTGGAAGAAGAGAAGGAACTGATGAAATGAACGCACAAACAAATGAGAATAGATGGGCTAGGGTTTATAGCTGGGTTTATATAGATAGGTTAGAAATTTCGAATAGATGGATACGATAAACAAACGTGCTAACGCTAACGTGGCCCAAAAAGCCCGTTCTACCCCCGGAACGAAATTGGGTAAACCCACATATCAAAATAGGTGTTTTAAAATATTCTGAATGCGATGGAAAAAGTTTCACGTCCAAATTCGATCGTATGAAGAAGTTATGCTGAAATTAATATTTTCAAATTGATTTCAAATTGATTTCAATTAAATCGATTTCAAGGCGTTCCGCGTTCGTACGATCAAACGACATGTCCGATTGCTACGAAACTTGAAACCCTACAATAATTCACTGTTACGGATCCGATGAAACTGGCTTCTTCGAAATCCGTGTCAGTGGCCAAAATGGCTATTTTTATATTAATTAATAAATTCAAAATAAATAAATAAAATCCAATTTTATATTATATTCTAAAATTTGACTTATTTTATCAATTTTAAAAATTCTTAATCATTTACAAAATTCCGACAAGTTTAGATGTCAAATTTAAAGAAGGTAAATTTATAAATTTCAATATAAATCCTTAATTTCATTAAATACCCAGATTATAAATAATATCCTCAAATTTCTTTTAGTTAAATAAATTAATTCGCATTCCATTCATTCCTGTCAAATAGATGGATTAAATATTGGATTCCAAATTATCACACAAATTTCTCACATTATCTTTATTTCAAATAACGAATTATTTAACTATATTAAATCTCATTTAATTTCAATAAAATTCAATTATTAGACTTTAAGTTTCCATATAAATAAATAAATTCTGATTCCCATTCTTTAAATTCACCATTTATCATATTACCATCCTGGGTACCATTTATTTTAATATATATATATATATATATATATATATATATATATACAGATACTTTAACATTTTCCAATTCTTTATCTCAATTGCATAACATTTAATTTACCTTACGTAACATTCAATGATCGAATTTCATTTCAATTGATTACCTGTTTAAATCAAATAACCTTAAATCCATTCCTGATTTTACAAATTTCAATCAATTTAAAACCTCACAATTTCTTATACAAATTTGATTTCACTACATTTATTATATATTTTTCAAAAATGTTAATTACAACTAAATATTCTCTGCAAATTTATCTCTTAGTTTCATACTTTTTTTATTACCCAAATTACCATCTTGTATTAACTTCACAACTTATCATACTTATTAAAGTAACGCTTAATAAATATGATCCTATAATTACTTTCCCATTCACACCTTATTATCAACCCACAATTATTGCAGTTCGTTATCTCATATTGATTTTATACAATTACCAATAACTTTACATTCAATTACTATTCAATGCATATTCATTCATAAATCAATTCGATATTTACTTTTCTTTCCCTCTATTTGATAAATAACCTAGTATACATTTCATACATTCATTTCATTACACTCATTTATGGGTATTGCACTGAAATTTAATTTATTAGCTAATACCAACATTATTACCATTAATTACAATTGGATTCCCAATTTTTTATTCAATACCCTGAATGAATAACATATATATTAACCAAATCCTTACATTTGTTTTTCTCATATTTAAAATCAAATCATAACATTTAAATGATTTTACTGAATTGGAATTTCATTCAAGCCATAAATTATTACTTGCATTAACCTGATTGCTTAATTTATTCCAATTACCGTTTACACTCTTTTATTTCATTAAATCAATTTAATATTTTCATTAATTTCTCATATTAAATTTTATATCCAGGTAAGAATCCTTTTTTCTACTTAATTCAATTTGGATTTTATTCAAATTCTATAAATAGGTTTTAAGTCACCATTTACATAATTTATTTTAGCCTTCATTTTAACATTTATTTATCCCCTTTATTGTTTCTACTAAAATAAATTACAAAAATCATATTAAATAATCAAATTAAATTGTCGAATTTTATGGGTCGTTACACTCTCCCCCACTCAAAACTTTTCGTCCCCGATAAGGAAAAGAAGGGAAAAGTAAGGAGAAGGAACACTAAGAAATCAATATATCTTTCTCAATTATTAAATTTATAAACAAATAAGTTTACAAAATAAAATAATTTAAAATAATATATACCACTTTACCCAATTAAATCTTTTATACATAAATTATTTAAGTTTGTAAAACATTTTCAAATTTTTCTAAGTCCAAAATTTACGGAAATTTTTGGCAGAGTCTCCTTTGTACGGAGAGGCTCGGAAGAAAATATAATATCAAAATATAACAATTATTTTACATATATTATCCAAAATATAATATCCCAACCCGGGAAAATATATAAAATAGCGCTATAAACCGTAATCCGAAAACGTACCTATTTGTCGGGCAATTTACGCTTAATTTATGGAACCAAAAGCAGTAGCAATTGCTTCCATAACCTGCATTTCGCTTGTAAAATCCAAAGGGTTAACAATTCACATAAAGTAAAATATCTAAGTGGTTTCAATCACTGTCAACAATCAATGCACAACCATCAATTTCAACAACAGCATATACAACAAATACAAAGCAACCATTCAATCAAACAAACAAATAGTTGTTCAGGTTCAAAACTTTTAAATTGTACGGAATGATGAACAAACTACTAGCGCATCATTTACTCAACAGTCTTAGATAAAACTAAATAGACTATTCATTCACCCAAACCAATTTTAAAGTATCTTGCCCAAACAACCATCAATTAAGCAACAACAATCCAGACAACAATCGACTTAGCCTATTATTAATTCCATCTCATATATTTTAATTTCTCTTTTTATTCATACCACATAAATTTTTATAATTTACATTTATTTCTAACAAATTTTTTATTTCATTTACACATTCACTGTTTGTTTCATTTGTTTTTACTTATTTCTTACAATTATTCCTTCCCATTATCTCAAGTCATGCCAGTTCTTTTTATTTCATTATAATTATTTATTCATTTATTGCATGCCCTCATTTATTTACATTTGTTTATCAATAGTATTCATGTCCCATTTAATTTCTTAGTATTTCCATTTTATTTACTTAAGTTGATAATCATCTATTTGAATTACTTACCTTTAAAATTTCAATTATAACTTAAGTTTACAACATTATATTCTCACTTATAATAGCAAATTCATTGAATACTTCATTACCTACTTTTACTTGTACAATTTCATTACATTTCCTATTAAACATTTCAACTTTTAATATTTGGTAAGTTATATATGTGTTTAAAGGATGTACTTGAAAGTTACACAAGTTTCCTCATTACTTATGATTAATTTAACGTTCAATAATAATATCCTTTATTTCGTAGGTTATTATTTCAAATTTCATTTAATAACATTTATAACCTGTCATTAAATCTCTTATTTCCTTTAGAGGTTTTAATTTATTAATTATCTATGTTTCAATTCACAAAAATAATTGAAACAATTAATTAATGGAAATTTAAGAATTTAATACCGGTTAAATTTCAATTTATTTTAAAATCAATAGATAAAATATATTCTTACAACTTATATATCTTTAATTATATTTAAAACAATTCAAAATTTATATATTTTTCAAAAATAAATCTGCTGTAGAACTACTACAGTGGCCTTCCCCCTTCGAGACTCGAAAATGAATGTAGATGATGTGGCCGCCATTACCAAAATTATTTTCCAGCGACAGAGAGGAAAGTACAAAACTTATTTTCACTAAAAATCTTATTTAAAACAATTCTTCCGAATTATATTGAAATTTTTATATCAGAAAATACTTATAAACAATATTATTATATTCCAAAATTTATTCGAAAGAAATCTTCAAAAACCCCGGAACTTAAATTCTAAGTTTCCACTTTTCATTTATTTTATTTTCAACTATTATTAATATTTTCATTACCTTACACCTAATCTATAGAAACCCCATATATATCTTTATAAAATATTTTTATATGTAGAAAATAAAATAGGCATAGTTATTTCATTCACCTATATTAAAAACAAATATTATGTCGGTCTGTCCTATTAAGTGTTTAGAAATCCCTATTGATGTCACAGCGTCTCATGCACCAACCAAAATTTATAAATACAAAATGGAACAGATTTACACAATATAAAAACCTTTTTATAACACTAACAAATACGCTCTCTCATATATATACACTCTCAGCGACTCCCATAGGGTATTACTACCCTATTAATAAAGAGTCAAACCCCACAAAGCTAATGTTTATCGCTAAACCAAAGCTATGATACCAGATGTAACATCCCGCCTTTTCGCACATTTTAAATCGACACACGTGCCAGTTCAAACCATGTGCAAGGGCGGATTGTTATGGGGTGAATAAAAAAACAAGAAGAAAAGCAAACAGAATCTCATAGCGGAAGGATAAAATATAATAATAAAATATACAGTTCATAAAACCGTTTACAAAACATTTGATTCTTCTTTATACAATTAAATATCAGAGTTCACATATCAATAAAATCAATGCAGTGGAATACAGTGTAGTGGAACCATATAATTTATAATAATAATAGTAATGAAATCTTCGCCTTCTTCCTCAAGAAATAAAGTCTTCAAATCCTGAAACGCTTGGACTGACCGAGCGAATTTGAAAAGACAAAAACACTCGAGTCAGAACTAAAAGATCTTATGTAAGTTAAATTAACAGAAATAAATATGAGTGCAGTAACTCAAGAGATGCTCGGGATTTACACCTCCTAAGGATCCGCTAAACTATTTACTATGTAGTATATTGTGCTATTGTAATAGTGTCTATTTATGAAATAAACTTACTTTTAAATAGCGTTAAGGGGTTACCCATATAGCCATTAACACAAAAAAATGCCAATAGTATATACAGTGCCTGCATATCTCCTGATCGGGAGATTACGAGAAGACACTCCATAGGTACGACACAAATAGAAACTCGTAGTAAGGCTCGATATGGTAGGTGAAACGACACAACTAGGAAATGCCAGGGTAGATATACCAATTACGCTTCCGGGTCGGTGGTAACGCGTAGCGCGCAGCTACCACCCACCTCGAGCCACACCCCCAAATAAAAATCAAAAGTGGCCACCGAATCAATCCAAAAGTCAAATTATAATATCGAAGGGATGTGTCCGATCAAAGGTGCTACCTTATTAACCCGTCAATCGCTCCTGTTTTAGCCACCTTATGCCAACTCACGGGAGTTGGGTCCACGTATTTACCTTAAAGGAAACGCCACCACCATCCTACTTCATTTTGGAATCTCCACCGCGTATGTAACGACCCAGAATTTTTATTAATTAAAAATTGAATACTTAATTAATTTTAAATATTTATAAGTGAATTTTTAAGTCAAATAAATTTTATTTTGATTTATTGGATTTAATTGGATAATTAAATCGATAATTTAATATGTTAAATTATGGAAATAATTGAAAATAGAGTTAAATATGATTGAAAATGATTTGTAAAATTTTATTTTATCATGTTGAAGTTAGAACGATATTTTAGAACTTTTAAAATCGAATTAAAAGTTAATTTGTGAAAATTGAATATTTTAATATTTAATAATCGACTGTAAAATAGTCAATTTTTGAACAGTCTCAGAATTGAACGAAACCAGTTCCATTGGATCCGTAATAGTTAGTTATTACCGGATTTCAATTTTCGTGTCAATCGGAGTTATCGTTTGATCGTGGCAGCTCGAAACACATCGAATTATTTTTAATTTAAATTTGGCGAGTCAAAATAGCCATTTTTCAAAAAGTCTCGGATTTCGACGAAACCAGTTTCATTGGATCCGTAATGTGATATTATTGTAAGGTTTCAAATTTCAAGTCAATTGGATTTACCGTTTGTCCGGTACAAATTAAAACGCCTAGAAATCGATTTAAATCGGTTTAATTCAAATTGAACGTTTTCAGCCATAACTCGCACATACTTCCGAATTAGCTTCCGAAACCTGTTCCATTGTGTCCGGAACGCGGGATAAACCCTAGGTACGCTGGTTACGGCGCCTAAATCGGAGTTCGGAATTTCCGGGTGAATAGTGTCGCTCGTTCCTTATAAATAGCCCCCCCACTTAAGAAAAAAAAAATAACAAAATCAAAACCCTAGCCAATATTGCAGCCGCCACTTTAGCAAGGAAGGGCCAGGAATTCACAAGCTTCCTCCCTCAAAATCTCTCAATCCATTCATCGATTCACGAAACCATCAACTACAAAGATGAAGAGCACATCAAGATCTACAATATCAACGGCTATGATCGTGTTTGGAGCTTCGGATTGGCGGCAAATCGAGCTAGAAGCTTGTAACTTGCGCACGCATTTCCAGGAGGAGGGGGAGGCCGAGTTCTATATGCTTGGGGCCGAACATAGCTAGGCTCGTGGGCTTCGAAATGGCGGAGGTGTGATGGGATTTAGTGGTGTGTGGTGGCCGAGCTATTTAACCCTAATTTTAGCTAATGGGTTCATGGCCGTGTTTTGCTTCCTGGAGGGAAGAACGTGAGGAAGGGGGGTTGCGTTCTAGGGTGGAGATCTGATGGTGGTGGGATCTGATGGCTAATAGGAGCTTAGGTTTAAAATTTATTAAGTTGTGTTGAAATTAGTTTATATAAAACGTGTTCAATCTTGTAAAATTCGTATCTTTTTCATACGAGGTCGAAAAAATGCAAACTCAGTTGCGTTGGAATCGTATGGACGAGCACTACGCGATGGAGTTGGTTTGGAGCCGTTTGGAGTTAGTGAGAATTTCGGGTAAAATTAAACGCGCGTTTAATTTTATTCGAAATAAATCGCTAAAACGGAAATTAAAACCAAGGTGAGAACTTCTCACTCAATCGAATAGATTTCGATTTTATTTTAAATAGTTAGATTTAAAATATCTGAATGCATGTTTGAATGATGACTGTAAATTATTGATTGTTAAAATAGACATTATACGCCGTTAGTAAGCGGATGTTATTTAATATAAACATATACCGCGAATATTTCATAAACAGTGAAATTGGTATTATATATAATATCAATATATATATATATATTGGCATATGTATATATTGCAGTTGTTGATTTCCCGCATTTTTTTTAGCGGATGAGACCCTATTACGCCGTTATTAAGCGGATAATATTTAATAAGAACATATACCGCGATAATTTCGTACTGGAGCGAAATTGGTATTGTGCTAATGTTTTTGGATGCAGGAAACAGGTTGGAGGGATCCAACTGGATTCCTCAACAGTATTTATTTTATTTCAGATATTTTGATATTTGATGGATTATCATATCGATATATGATATCGTTATTAGTCGTGATTGACTATTTGGTGTGTAGCATCATTGGACCCAGATTTTGGGATTTTAAAATGGTTTTAAAGTGATTTTTGAAAATATACTATATTTTTGGAATTGATCCATTATAAATAAATAAACGTTATATAATTTTAGAAGTTACAAAATTTTGATTTTTGTGAAATATAGTTAAAAAGATGATTTTTAGAAATACAGTTAAAAGTCGATTTTTGAGAAATATGAACTAATGATTTTATAAAATAGTTTAGATTGGATTTTTGAATATATGATAAAAGTTTAAATATAGGATTTATAAAATTTGATTATTTTATAAATCGAAATGATGAAATTATAAAGGAATTTAAAGACGTTTTAGAATAATAATATAAACTGATTTATATTAAGAGATTTATAAATGGATATTTATAAATTGAAATATAGACATTATAAAACGAGTTTTTATAAGTGTTTGAATGTAGTGAAAATGAATTTCATAAATGAATGAAATTTATAGAATTATAAACTGTGAAGTTATAAATGAAATTTATAAATAGTAAGATTTATAAATTTGTGAAGTTAATTGAAGAATAGATTTGGTTAAATAAATGAATCTTATAAGTTATAAGATTTATAATTATGAAGTTTAAAGAACGATTTTATAAAATAATCGTTTTATAAGTATTTAACTTATAATATAACCATTTAGTTTATAATTGAGTTATAAACTGAAATATGTTAATAAAGGAATTTATAAAAAAGAAGTTTTTATAAATAAATAGAAATGGAATTTATAAACGTTGTTTTATGAATTCGCAAACGACTTATTTTGATAAGTTAATTGTTATAACTTATAAATGGAGTTATAGTCACGTTTTAGACTGTGAATAATCCTTTAAGTTAAAAAGTATAAAAAGGGATGAAATTTGTTAACGAAGTTTATTCACGTTTTTGAATAGTGAATAACACGTTAAAGAAAATGTTTTAGAATGTGATATTTTAAACAGAATTTAAAACGATCTAACGATGTTTTAAAGGTGTTGAGATTCGAAACCATAGATTTCAACATTTATTGTTGAAATAGACGTTTTCGAGAAATAAAAGGAAATGTGGACTATAACACTGTTGTTATAGTAAATGATTTCCGAAAGGAAATGTTTAGTATAGTATTGGGATTTATATATCTATTTAATTTCGAATCCCTATACTAGTGATTTTGGGTTGTCGTAACGATGTTTTATGCAACATTCGTTTTGGCCCAAATAAATATGTTTAAGAGAATGATTTTCTTAAAGAATGAAATATATACTTAATTCGATTTAAGTATATTGAATATTTTCTAAGTGTTGAAAATAAATGATTGTGAATTACTTATTTAATAAGTATGGAAATGTTTTCCAATATGAAGTGAATAATTAGAAATTATCTTTTTGGAGGATAAATTGAAAGGAATTATTGAAATCGTATATGCACGAATATTTTGAAATATAAATTCATTATGGAATTTATATGTGAAAAGTGAAATTGGTTAAAAATAAATATTGATTTATTTTTGAAGTGTTGAAACTATATATCTAGTGAAGATATTTTGGAAAATAAATAATTTGGAAAATTATTTGGAAACTGGTGATGTGTGCATATCCATTGATAGTTCAATAACCGACTATCAATATTTTCCTTTGAATGGGTAATTTGATGTGAATTGATTGAATTTGAATGCACACTTATTTTTGAATAAGCGCTCACTATTCGGGTTAACCGGGAAAGGACCATGGGGTCGTATAACCCATTCCGAATATGTGATACGTCGTTGTGAATTGCATTGAAGATCGGTGTTGAAGACCGGTATTTGCAAGAGTGATAGGATGAACTATCGATTGACTCTGCACCGAGTTGCTCCGGTATTGAGTTCTCCATATGTGATGGTGAATCCGATCAGGATTGTGAATATCCAGATTGCAAGGACTTCTTTGTAAGTGCCTTCGGTTCTGTTCGATCCCGGAACAGACTCGTATGGATTGTGTGTCTGACATTACAATTTGAGATATAAAGCTGATTTCTTTCAAATATATTTCTGTTGGTGGCGGAGAATTTATTCTTTGCTTAACACCCTTCTTTGAGACGTACGAGCTCAAAGGTTATATAGTTGAAGTTATCAGCGATATATCCCATTTTGGTAATGTGACATGCTGAGTGATGCTGAAATGATCATTGTGTTGATTATTTGTGATAGGATCATTTATTTGATCGTCTATCTTAGTGATCATTGTGTTGATCATTTGTTGACCCAAAGCACGGCTTTTTGTACAAAGTGTGTTTTTGTGGACGTGAATTCGTCGAGCCTCACATCCCGGAAATGGTCAAAACAGGAAAGATGCGGCAAGGTTATTAGGGGTTGCTGTAGCTCCCCTTAGGGTATGTGCATTTCCTTCTGGAAAGGGGTGGTATCATGGTATGGAGCCCAGATACTTACTCATGTTGAAAACACTTTATGATTGTGTGAATTGGATATCGAGCGCTCGGTTGAAAAGGTCCTAAAGGACCGGGGAATGGCGTGCTCGTGTCAGTAGTTACCCAGTTAGGGGTAACCCGGCCTTGTGTTGGCAGAGATCCGGTTTGGTTCTCGGGGATGTCTTTCCAGAGGCATTCTCAGTGGCAATGGGAAGTTCCTTGGCCTGACCATTTGTTGGAAATCCAATTCCCAATACGAAACTTGTACGGTATTAGTTGTAGAACCTGCTATTCACTTATGGTGGTCACCACTGTTTGGATGGTAGCTATAGTAGGCATACGATAATGGTCGTATGTTGGCTAAGATTTATATTCTACTTTCGAAATGAATTTTTCCTACACTATGCATTAATAATAATATCAAATATTATTTTAAATGCGTATCAAGCATCTTTGACTATCATAAGGAGAAATCTCCTCCGATTCTGCGTTTGCATTGTGTGTGTGTGCGGGAGGCCTTATGGTAGTCTCATTTTTAAAAGCATTGCGAATTGAATTTAAAAATATTCCTCTATTTTGATTTTAAAGTTAAGTAAACTGTTTTGAGTTCTCACACCAGTCACATGACTGACTTGGAGTTTATTGTTTTCCTTCCTAAACTCTGGGTGCCCACCAATTTCTACACGGGCAGTCAAGAGTTTAAGGTTTATCAGGATATTCTGGATATTCTGGAGTTGCTGGAGGCAAGCTGGATGGCATGGCATATTACTTATATAGTATTTCTTTTTCCGCTGCACTGTTTGTTGTTGTATGATGTTGTACACTCTGATGATGTGATGTAATGAAATGAAATGTAATAACTGATATAGTTCTTTGTTTAAAGATTATTCATTTATTATTATATGTTGTTCCGCTGCGAATTGTGAGATTCAGTTGTTTTCTTTTGTCCGTTCTATTTTAAAATTCTTCTATCTTCTATTTTTTTCAAATTCTCTGTTTTCTTTCTGTTTTCTTCTATTTTAAAATGTTCTACCTTCTTTTCTCTCTTCTCTCTATTTTCTATCTTTCTATTTTCTTTCTTCTTTTTCTCTCTTCTTTCTTTTCTTTTCTTTTTAAAACCCATAACATCTCGGTTTTCGGCCTTTGATTTCTCGGCAGTCGATAAAGTGAGTATCGATGTTGAATTTTCGAAAGTCGAAAATTTTCGGGGCGTTACATTTGGTATCAGAGCTGATGGTTAAGCGACAACCATGGTTCTGTAGGGTATTACTCATTAGAGATAGAGTCAGTAGTACTCTAGAATGAGTTTGAGTGTAATAATAGCTATGAGAGCGTATTTGTTAGTGAATATAAAATTGTTTTATATTGTGATGATTGGTTTATTGAGTGGCATATGAACTTTCGTCAGCGTGGTCCGCAAGACTATGCCGAAGGGGTTTCTAAACACTTGAATAGAACAATTCGACATAATATTGTTTTAAATTGGGTAAATGAAATAATTTTACTTGATTATATTTTTATATATGAAGGAATAATTTTTCAGAATTATTAAAGTGTATATAAGTTGATTGTTAGGTTGTTTGAATAATCTAAATAAAGAATAATTGTATAAGTAAAAGAATTATAAGAATAAAATTATAATTAAAGTGTTTACAATTGTGAAATAAACTTATATATATAAGAAGTGAAACTATATAAAATATGAGTTGTAAATAAAGGATGTATAAATGGAATATAACTTAAGTTATGTAAATGAAATTCAACTTTGTAATTGAATTGAATAAATGAATTGAATGTTAATCGATTGAATGAAAATAATTGATAAAAAAATAATGAATATAAGTGTTAATTCTTTGAAATCTAATGCTATTGGAAGTTGTATAATTGAATAAAAATCAATTTAATTAAACCAATTGGAAAAGTGATGGTGTTAAACCAAATTGAATGAATATAAGAAAAGGAATTTGGTTATAATTAATATACTTTGGTTGTTATATGATTGTTGATTGATTGTATATAATTCATTAAGTATTAATGAAATTGAAAGCTATGTAATTGAATTCAAATTGAAAGTAAATAAATTTGAATAGAATTGAAAGTGAATTAGATTAATTAGTAATGTAAACTAATTGAATTGAGAATGAATGTTAGAAAATCCCATGTAAACGAATCAAATGTGATTTAAAGTGAAAACCAATTCATTGAATATAATGAGAATATGAATGAAAATTCATTTGATTATGAATGGTAGTTGGTTGATGTTTGCATTTGTTGTTTAGTTGCATTTGCTATGTGATATATATAGTTGATATGTTACTATATGTTGTATATCGATATTATTTGCATATGTGCATGTTCTCATGTTGTTTGTTGAGTTTAGTAGGTGCGGATCGCGTTTGCTTCGCATTTGGAGTTCGCTTTAGCGCTATATTAGCCGTATATGCTTGCTAATAAAATATAAGGTACATATCTCGGATTAAATATCGCACTTTTACACTTTTTTCCCTGCGGGATGCCTCATTACTTGATGAGATGTATATTTGTGATATATATACTGTCATTTTTTTTTCGGATCGAGCCGCGCAAAGGAGACTATGGCGAATTTTTCCGGAAATTTAAGGCGTTAGAAAATTTTTGAGTAAATTGGGAAAATTGTGAAAACTTTAACTTTGATTTTGGAATTGAAAGTTAAACAATAGTAGTTGTTTTTGAAAAGATAACTAAGTATGATTTGAAAACTTAGTAAAGATTTATAAGAAGTTTAATTATGAATTTTGGAAAGTTAATAGATTTTGTAACCTTTTTTACTTGTAATTTCGAGGACGAAATTCTTTTAAGGGGGAAAGATTGTAACGACCCAGAATTTTTATTAATTAAAAATTGAATATTTAATTAATTTTAAATATTTATAAGTGAATTTTTAAGTCAAATAAATTTTATTTTGATTTATTGGATTTAATTGGATAATTAAATCGATAATTTAATATGTTAAATTATGGAAATAATTGAAAATAGAGTTAAATATGATTGAAAATGATTTGTAAAATTTTATTTTATCATGTTGAAGTTAGAACGATATTTTAGAACTTTTAAAATCGAATTAAAAGTTAATTTGTGAAAATTGAATATTTTAATATTTAATAATCGACTGTAAAATAGTCAATTTTTGAACAGTCTCAGAATTGAACGAAACCAGTTCTATTGGATTCGTAATAGTTAGTTATTACCGGATTTCAATTTTCGTGTCAATCGGAGTTATCGTTTGATCGTGGCAGCTCGAAACGCATCGAATTATTTTTAATTTAAATTTGGCGAGTCAAAATAGCCATTTTTCAAAAAGTCTCGGATTTCGACGAAACCAGTTTCATTGGATCCGTAATGTGATATTATTGTATGGTTTCAAATTTCAAGTCAATTGGATTTACCGTTTGTCCGGTACAAATTAAAACGCCTAGAAATCGATTTAAATAGGTTTAATTCAAATTGAACGTTTTCAGCCATAACTCGCACATACTTCCGAATTAGCTTCCGAAACCTGTTCCATTGTGTCCGGAACGCGGGATAAACCCTAGGTACGCTGGTTACGGCGCCTAAATCGGAGTTCGGAATTTCCGGGTGAATAGTGTCGCTCGTTCCTTATAAATAGCCCCCCCACTTAAGAAAAAAAAAATAACAAAATCAAAACCCTAGCCAATATTGCAGCCGCCATTTTAGCAAGGAAGGGCCAGGAATTCACAAGCTTCCTCCCTCAAAATCTCTCAATCCATTCATCGATTCACGAAACCATCAACTACAAAGATGAAGAGCACATCAAGATCTACAATATCAACGGCTATGATCGTGTTTGGAGCTTCGGATTGGCGGCAAATCGAGCTAGAAGCTTGTAACTTGCGCACGCATTTCCAGGAGGAGGGGGAGGCCGAGTTCTATATGCTTGGGGCCGAACATAGCTAGGCTCGTGGGCTTCGAAATGGCGGAGGTGTGATGGGATTTAGTGGTGTGTGGTGGCCGAGCTATTTAACCCTAATTTTAGCTAATGGGTTCATGGCCGTGTTTTGCTTCCTGGAGGGAAGAACGTGAGGAAGGGGGGTTGCGTTCTAGGGTGGAGATCTGATGGTGGTGGGATCTGATGGCTAATAGGAGCTTAGGTTTAAAATTTATTAAGTTGTGTTGAAATTAGTTTATATAAAACGTGTTCAATCTTGTAAAATTCGTATCTTTTTCATACGAGGTCGAAAAAATGCAAACTCAGTTGCGTTGGAATCGTATGGACGAGCACTACGCGATGGAGTTGGTTTGGAGTCGTTTGGAGTTAGTGAGAATTTCGGGTAAAATTAAACGCGCGTTTAATTTTATTCGAAATAAATCGCTAAAACAGAAATTAAAACCAAGGTGAGAACTTCTCACTCAATCGAATAGATTTCGATTTTATTTTAAATAGTTAGATTTAAAATATCTGAATGCATGTTTGAATGATGACTGTAAATTATTGATTGTTAAAATAGACATTATACGCCGTTAGTAAGCGGATGTTATTTAATATAAACATATACCGCGAATATTTCATAAACAGTGAAATTGGTATTATATATAATATCAATATATATATATTGGCATATGTATATATTGCAGTTGTTGATTTCCCGCATTTTTGTTTAGCGGATGAGACCCTATTACGCCGTTATTAAGCGGATAATATTTAATAAGAACATATACCGCGATAATTTCGTACTGGAGCGAAATTGGTATTGTGCTAATGTTTTTGGATGCAGGAAACAGGTTGGAGGGATCCAACTGGATTCCTCAACAGTATTTATTTTATTTCAGATATTTTGATATTTGATGGATTATCATATCGATATATGATATCGTTATTAGTCGTGATTGACTATTTGGTGTGTAGCATCATTGGACCCAGATTTTGGGATTTTAAAATGGTTTTAAAGTGATTTTTGAAAATATACTATATTTTTGGAATTGATCCATTATAAATAAATAAACGTTATATAATTTTAGAAGTTACAAAATTTTGATTTTTGTGAAATATAGTTAAAAAGATGATTTTTAGAAATACAGTTAAAAGTCGATTTTTGAGAAATATGAACTAATGATTTTATAAAATAGTTTAGATTGGATTTTTGAATATATGATAAAAGTTTAAATATAGGATTTATAAAATTTGATTATTTTATAAATCGAAATGATGAAATTATAAAGGAATTTAAAGACGTTTTAGAATAATAATATAAACTGATTTATATTAAGAGATTTATAAATGGATATTTATAAATTGAAATATAGACATTATAAAACGAGTTTTTATAAGTGTTTGAATGTAGTGAAAATGAATTTCATAAATGAATGAAATTTATAGAATTATAAACTGTGAAGTTATAAATGAAATTTATAAATAGTAAGATTTATAAATTTGTGAAGTTAATTGAAGAATAGATTTGGTTAAATAAATGAATCTTATAAGTTATAAGATTTATAATTATGAAGTTTAAAGAACGATTTTATAAAATAACCGTTTTATAAGTATTTAACTTATAATATAACCATTTAGTTTATAATTGAGTTATAAACTGAAATATGTTAATAAAGGAATTTATAAAAAAGAAGTTTTTATAAATAAATAGAAATGGAATTTATAAACGTTGTTTTATGAATTCGCAAACGACTTATTTTGATAAGTTAATTGTTATAACTTATAAATGGAGTTATAGTCACGTTTTAGACTGTGAATAATCCTTTAAGTTAAAAAGTATAAAAAGGGATGAAATTTGTTAACGAAGTTTATTCACGTTTTTGAATAGTGAATAACACGTTAAAGAAAATGTTTTAGAATGTGATATTTTAAACAGAATTTAAAACGATCTAACGATGTTTTAAAGGTGTTGAGATTCGAAACCATAGATTTCAACATTTATTGTTGAAATAGACGTTTTCGAGAAATAAAAGGAAATGTGGACTATAACACTGTTGTTATAGTAAATGATTTCCGAAAGGAAATGTTTAGTATAGTATTGGGATTTATATATCTATTTAATTTCGAATCCCTATACTAGTGATTTTGGGTTGTCGTAACGATGTTTTATGCAACATTCGTTTTGGCCCAAATAAATATGTTTAAGAGAATGATTTTCTTAAAGAATGAAATATATACTTAATTCGATTTAAGTATATTGAATATTTTCTAAGTGTTGAAAATAAATGATTGTGAATTACTTATTTAATAAGTATGGAAATGTTTTCCAATATGAAGTGAATAATTAGAAATTATCTTTTTGGAGGATAAATTGAAAGGAATTATTGAAATCGTATATGCACGAATATTTTGAAATATAAATTCATTATGGAATTTATATGTGAAAAGTGAAATTGGTTAAAAATAAATATTGATTTATTTTTGAAGTGTTGAAACTATATATCTAGTGAAGATATTTTGGAAAATAAATAATTTGGAAAATTATTTGGAAACTGGTGATGTGTGCATATCCATTGATAGTTCAATAACGACTATCAATATTTTCCTTTGAATGGGTAATTTGATGTGAATTGATTGAATTTGAATGCACACTTATTTTTGAATAAGCGCTCACTATTCGGGTTAACCGGGAAAGGACCATGGGGTCGTATAACCCATTCCGAATATGTGATACGTCGTTGTGAATTGCATTGAAGATCGGTGTTGAAGACCGGTATTTGCAAGAGTGATAGGATGAACTATCGATTGACTCTGCACCGAGTTGCTCCGGTATTGAGTTCTCCATATGTGATGGTGAATCCGATCAGGATTGTGAATATCCAGATTGCAAGGACTTCTTTGTAAGTGCCTTCGGTTCTGTTCGATCCCGGAACAGACTCGTATGGATTGTGTGTCTGACATTACAATTTGAGATATAAAGCTGATTTCTTTCAAATATATTTCTGTTGGTGGCGGAGAATTTATTCTTTGCTTAACACCCTTCTTTGAGACGTACGAGCTCAAAGGTTATATAGTTGAAGTTATCAGCGATATATCCCATTTTGGTAATGTGACATGCTGAGTGATGCTGAAATGATCATTGTGTTGATTATTTGTGATAGGATCATTTATTTGATCGTCTATCTTAGTGATCATTGTGTTGATCATTTGTTGACCCAAAGCACGGCTTTTTGTACAAAGTGTGTTTTTGTGGACGTGAATTCGTCGAGCCTCACATCCCGGAAATGGTCAAAACAGGAAAGATGCGGCAAGGTTATTAGGGGTTGCTGTAGCTCCCCTTAGGGTATGTGCATTTCCTTCTGGAAAGGGGTGGTATCATGGTATGGAGCCCAGATACTTACTCATGTTGAAAACACTTTATGATTGTGTGAATTGGATATCGAGCGCTCGGTTGAAAAGGTCCTAAAGGACCGGGGAATGGCGTGCTCGTGTCAGTAGTTACCCAGTTAGGGGTAACCCGGCCTTGTGTTGGCAGAGATCCGGTTTGGTTCTCGGGGATGTCTTTCCAGAGGCATTCTCAGTGGCAATGGGAAGTTCCTTGGCCTGACCATTTGTTGGAAATCCAATTCCCAATACGAAACTTGTACGGTATTAGTTGTAGAACCTGCTATTCACTTATGGTGGTCACCACTGTTTGGATGGTAGCTATAGTAGGCATACGATAATGGTCGTATGTTGGCTAAGATTTATATTCTACTTTCGAAATGAATTTTTCCTACACTATGCATTAATAATAATATCAAATATTATTTTAAATGCGTATCAAGCATCTTTGACTATCATAAGGAGAAATCTCCTCCGATTCTGCGTTTGCATTGTGTGTGTGTGCGGGAGGCCTTATGGTAGTCTCATTTTTAAAAGCATTGCGAATTGAATTTAAAAATATTCCTCTATTTTGATTTTAAAGTTAAGTAAACTGTTTTGAGTTCTCACACCAGTCACATGACTGACTTGGAGTTTATTGTTTTCCTTCCTAAACTCTGGGTGCCCACCAATTTCTACACGGGCAGTCAAGAGTTTAAGGTTTATCAGGATATTCTGGATATTCTGGAGTTGCTGGAGGCAAGCTGGATGGCATGGCATATTACTTATATAGTATTTCTTTTTCCGCTGCACTGTTTGTTGTTGTATGATGTTGTACACTCTGATGATGTGATGTAATGAAATGAAATGTAATAACTGATATAGTTCTTTGTTTAAAGATTATTCATTTATTATTATATGTTGTTCCGCTGCGAATTGTGAGATTCAGTTGTTTTCTTTTGTCCGTTCTATTTTAAAATTCTTCTATCTTCTATTTTTTTCAAATTCTCTGTTTTCTTTCTGTTTTCTTCTATTTTAAAATGTTCTACCTTCTTTTCTCTCTTCTCTCTATTTTCTATCTTTCTATTTTCTTTCTTCTTTTTCTCTCTTCTTTCTTTTCTTTTCTTTTTAAAACCCATAACATCTCGGTTTTCGGCCTTTGATTTCTCGGCAGTCGATAAAGTGAGTATCGATGTTGAATTTTCGAAAGTCGAAAATTTTCGGGGCGTTACAGCGTACACGGTTGTTAAAGTGGTTTTCGGAGTTGGTAGAGAGTATGACAACTTCCGATCCCGGTCTCTTCAACAACCAAACGTTATTATAATACCGCGGCCTTTAAAATAGTTTATACTATAAAACCAGAATATAATTGTCCATTTCAAAAACCATAAATATGATAAAATTTCCATTTCCAAAACATCTCATTTGATATTATTTTTATAAAAACCGAATCAATAATATCATTTCTTTCAAATATATTTCTTTTCTAAAATCATACTACTTTAAAATTTATAATATCTAGAAATCAAACATTTGAATTATAACTTTCAAAACATAATACTTCGAAATTCATAGCTTTAAAACCATACTTCTAAAACTGGAATGGTTTGGATGTTCAAACAGTATATAGAATGAAATAGTTTGAATTTAAAATTACTTTATAAAATAATTTCCGCGACTTCACAATTTTATTCATCTAAAATTTTAGGTCTAAACCCATAACCTTTAGATTCACTTTAGTTGAATAAAACACTTCGATTTTTAATATTTTCAAACTTGAGTATTTAATGAATTTCAAAACTAAGGTTGGAAATTTCTATTCAACAATTCATTTCTTATTATTTAGTTTTGAAAGGTTTACATGAAAAATCCATAACCATTTAAAGTAAACTCAATTTATTAACACTAAATATTTCCTTCCATTTATTTATACTAGAATTATTCATTAAATCCAGTTATAAATATCATAACTTTTAAAATGTCCAATTTAAACCAACTAACATTAACTTATGGAGTTAAATATTTAAATAAGCTCAATTCAGATTAAATTTCCAATTTATCTTTCAATCTTAACTGATTGGAATCATTTAAGACTCTCTATATATATACCGGATCTTAAACCTGTACTCCATCATATAATATAAATTATCAAATTCCATTTTTCAACTTATTCGTTTTTATTTAACAAATTATGCATAGCTTAAATTTGATAATTTAACTATATATGTATATATAAAATATATTTATATCATATCCAAATTTAATATTTATTAAACCGTATCATATCCAAACCATAAAAATTATTTCAAAAATAATTTTATATATATACCGCGGTGACTGTATATAATTTTTTATCCTATGGTCAAGTGATCGGATATTTATCATTTCAATCCGTAATTTAAAAATAAAATGCAGTTGTATATCATTTCAAACCGCAATCCCGAATGAAATGAAAATGCACGATGACTTGCAGTTTATACAAGATAGAACACATCATCCATTCATCCAATATCAATCATCAACTAATTTATTTCAATCATCATCAATTTAAACAAACATCAATATATTACATATACAATATAACCGAAAATAAATGACAGTTATTAACTTACAGTTTATATTCAAAATAAATTCATTAACTGTTTAACTATCAGTTTATATGCAAATAAATAAATTTAACTGGCAGTAAATATGCAATAATGAATTAAATAACGCATAAATTAAATGAATGCAATTTAACTGAGAAATTGATGAAAATATACCAAACAGCTATAAATAAAATTTCAAACACACCAAAAATCAATTTAACAAACATAAGAAATTTTAGAAATCGTGAGTGGGTTAAAACACTCATCTTTTGAATTTAAATCGAATTTAAATCCGATTTAAACCCAAAAATTTGACGGTCTCCGAATATGTCCAAACCAGCGTCAACGCGTCTGGAATTTTATTACGATCCTAATAAAAAAATCGCGTGTCAATCGGATCATGTATGCAAAAGTTATTTGATTTAAACGATTAGAAACAAAATAAAATTCAAAACAAAAGAAACTAGCCTCAATTAAAATTTTGCCACGTCAGTGAAGGCCCTTCCTCCTACAGATCTGCACTGGAAAACCCTAGCATGTGAATGCTCGTACAAGCCGTCACCTTCCACGCAACGCCGCCATCCTTGGAAAACGCCGATCACCAGGATCCGACCCATCCTCACCCCTAACCTTCGGCCGCACCCCCCCACCCGAAACCGCGCGACACTTGCGTTGACCAAGGCCGAAGAAAAAAAATGTAGCCGCCACATAGAGCAACCCTAAATTCGAACCCAAGTTCGAAAAATCCACTTGATGCAACCGTCGAAATCACAAACGAACCATACTGATCGACTTCGCTTTGCGCACTCTACGATACCCAGAAGGGGTTTCCCGATCAGACTTTGTTTGATTCCGGCACGATGAACGGCCGTGGATAAACTTTTAATTTCAGAGCAAACGACGCAACGAATTGAAAAACGAATTGCGCCACTGAATTTCCCTGGTCGAGAGCATGAACATATTTTTTTTATAGAATTTTATGAGGATTTAAATTTTTGACTTTGGATTTGATTTTTGAAATTGAACATGGATCTAGGGTTTCTAGCCATTGGAAGAAGAGAAGGAACTGATGAAATGAACGCACAAACAAATGAGAATAGATGGGCTAGGGTTTATAGCTAGGTTTATATAGATAGGTTAGAAATTTCGAATAGATGGATGCGATAAACAAACGTGCTAACGCTAACGTGGCCCAAAAAGCCCGTTCTGCCCCTGGAACGAAATTGGGTAAACCCATATATCAAAATAGGTGTTTCAAAATATTCTGAACGCGATGGAAAAAGTTTCACGTCCAAATTCGATCGTATGAAGAAGTTATGCTGAAATTAATATTTTCAAATTGATTTCGATTAAATTGATTTCAAGGCGTTCCGCGTTCGTACGATCAAACGACAAGTCCGATTGCTACGAAACTTGAAACCCTACAATAATTCACTGTTACGGATCCAATGAAACTGGTTTCGTCGAAATCCGAGTCAGTGGCCAAAATGGCTATTTTTATATTAATTAATAAATTCAAAATAAATAAATAAAATCCAATTTTATATTAGATTCTAAAATTCGTCTTATTTTATCACTTTTAAAAATTCTTAACATTTACAAAATTCCAACAAGTTTAGATGTCAAATTTAAAGAAGGTAAATTTATAAATTTCAATATAAATCCTTAATTTCATTAAATACCCAGATTATAAATAATATCCTAAAATTTCGTTTAGTTAAATAAGTTAATTCGTATTCCATTCATTCCTGTCAAATAGATGGATTAAATATTGGATTCCAAATTATCACACAAATTTCTCACATTATCTTTATTTCAAATAACGAATTATTTAACTATATTAAATCTCATTTAATTTCAATAAAATTCAATTATTAGACTTTAAGTTTCCATATAAATAAATAAATTCTGATTTCCATTCTTTAAATTCACTATTTATCATATTACCATCCTGGGTAACATTTATTTTAATATATATACAGATACTTTAACATTTTCCAATTCTTTATCTCAATTGCATAACATTTAATTTACCTTATATAGCATTCAATGATTGAATTTCAATTCAATTGATTACCTATTTAAATCCAATAACCTTAAATCCATTCCTGATTTTACAAATTTCAATCAATTTAAAACCTCACAATTTCTTATACAAATTTGATTTCCCTACATTTATTATATTTTTGTTAAATATATTAATTGCAACTAAATATTCTCTGCAAATTTATCTCTTAGTTTCATACTTTTTTTATTACCCAAATTACTATCTTGTATTAACTTCACAATTTATCATACTTATTAAAGTAACGCTTAATAAATATGATCCTATAATTACTTTCCCATTCACACCTTATTATTAACCCACAATTATTGCAGTTCGTTATCCTCATATTGATTTTATACAATTACCAATAACTTTACATTCAATTACTATTCAATGCATATTTATTCATAAATCAATTCGATATTTACTTTTCTTTCCCTCTATTTGACAAATAACCTAGTATACATTTCATACATTCATTTCATTGCATTAATTTATGGGTGTTGCATTGAAGTTTAATTTATTAGCTAATACCAACATTATTACCATTAATTACAATTGGATTCCCAATTTTTTATTCAATACCCTGAATGAATAACATATATATTAACCAAATCCTTACATTTGTTTTTCTCATATTTAAAATCAAATCATAACATTTAAATGTTTTTACTGAATTGGAATTTCATTCAAGCCATAAATTATTACTTGCATTAACTGATTGCTTAATTTGTTCCAATTACCGTTTACACTCTTTTATTGCATTAAATCAATTTAATATTTTCATTAATTTCTCATAATAAATTTTATATCCAGGTAAGAATCCTTTTTTCTACTTAATTCAATTTGGATTTTATTCAAATTCTATAAATAGGTTTTAAGCCACCATTTACATAATTTATTTTAGCCTTCATTTTAACATTTATTTATCCCCTTTATTGTTTCTACTAAAATAAATTACAAAAATCCTATTAAATAAACAAATTAAATTGTCGAATTTTACGGGTCGTTACACTTATATATCTAACTAGTGTATATATAACTTACAATATATATAGCAACAGACCGAACAAAACTCATGCCACTTATATAGATACAATATAATACACAGTCCTTTATTTATAGCAAAAGTTCATGAAATCCATATATATAATAACATATAGCGTATGGAAACCTACTTAAGCATCCTGCAACAATACTGCCATACAAACATATCATATATATAAAATAAAATAAAAAATAACTATACAAATATATATATACTCGGGCGTAAGATATATATACAATATGTTAATATAGTTTATTAATGCTTCCGCATGTATAAATATACAAACTGGAACATATATACCATATACATTATTACCAAATTGTAAACATACTATATATGTAAACATATTAAAATATACTTTAAATCATATATATACCTACTTTATAACAATATAATTATAAAGTAATATATATTTATTTATATATGCTTACCACACCAAAGCAACAGAGGAGGAGAGGGAAGAAGCTCAGAGGTGACCGGTGATTGGCTGGAGTGAGGCCGAGTCTCAGCTGCAGAAGGAAAATCTTGGAGGTGGGACGTGGTGTATTCAGGGCAGAGGTTGCTAGCATTTGGGTGGAAGGGGAAACGGCTGATGTGCCAGGGGAGGCACGCTCGGTGGTCGCATCCTCGGGAAAAGAAAACAAAATGGTAGCAAAGTTGTAGGCCGGTGGCTGCACGTGTTGGCCAGGGAGACGCTTATAGGCGGCGTGAGCGGGAGGGTGGAGATGAGGGTCGCATGCACAGGGCACGGTGAAGTGATGGTCTCGGCCTTGAGTGAGATGTTGGCGAAGATTGAGGGGGAAGGTGACTGGAAGAGGAAACTTGAGTAAAGGCGAGCTACAGGAGAAAACCACAAGTGGCTTTAATATAAAACGAAATGAAGGGGAGAGAAAAAAATACTTATAAAGCAGATGGAAAAAGAAACATAAAAAGTGAATAAACGAAAGAAGGCAAAGGGTATATACGTTAGATATTTCGAACGATGGACATCAGAGCGGAAATTTGGGCATAGGGAACGACTGAATTCTATCAAATAAATGAATGTTATAATAAATGCTAGTTGCTGTCAATTCCTGTTTGAAATTTGAATGGACACCACTATCAAAAGTGTAAAAGTTGTACCAATACGGTTAACCGTTTCACGGATTTCACTGCGTACAGGACTTCGAAATGCACAAATGAATATACCATGATGATCAACATGACGAGACGATCAAAATGTTATACAGATATCAGTGGTACGATCATCCTATCAAAAGTCGATAATCAGTACCGAAAATGCTGCTATTTTATCGAAAATAAGATGGACGAAGCAATAGTAGTCCAAATTTGGAAAAACAAAAGATGACGTCTCACTCAGAAGATGATTTACAAATTTATTGTATAAAAATATTATGGTTTGGAAAACATTTTATTATCATCAAATTTTTAACTGATTTAAATTGAATAGAATTTCACGAATAAAATAAACTTCCACATTAGCTGATGAAAATTTACCGTTTACTATATTTAAATAGACGTATTTCAGATATAAAAATTTTATTTCAAAATTCAATTATTTAAAAATTCTTAAAAAATGCAATTAAATACGTTATTAAGACTGTTAAAATTTATGCGTCGTTACAAAATATTTGAATCCGAAATATATAAATTTGAATCTTGAATCTTGTAAAGTTCGAATCCTAAATGTACGAAAATTTGAAATTGGAAATTGTCCACGGTAAACTCATGTATCCTGAAATGTTTAGAACATGAATATGAAGTTGAAAGGATGGAGCCTTAAATCTAGCATACTTATCATAAGCAATAGCTAAAACTTTGAATCTAGGAAAAGATGTCTTGATTCTTGAAATGTTTGGCTCTTAAATTGTCAAATGTTCAAATTTTGAACTGTGAAAGCATGGACCTTTCAATATTTGAACTTTATTTTTGAATATGGCAATATTCATATCTTCACCCTTAAAACTATGACTGAAAATATCAGATCCTATAACTTCAAAAATTTGATTCTGAATTTTAAAATATTGAATTTTAAAATTTTGAAATTTAATTTAGAAAATTTAAATTTCAAAATTTTGAATTTTTAGATGTTCAATGTGTGAATTTTGTAAAGTCTAAACTAACTTGATTGTTGAGATTTTGAATCCGGAATCTTATATACTACAAAGTTCTTCTGACTAACTTTGAGCTAAAAATCTGGGTTACACGTCATAAAACTTCTAGTATAGATCAAGAAACAATTTCTTGATTCTTGTAAAGTTTGGCTCTTAAATCGTCAAAGGTTCGAATTTTGAGTAATGAAATTGTGAACCTTGCAATACTTAAACTGTAACATTCGGGATTTTCGACTTTCGAAAATCGACATTAATACGTTCACTGTATCAACTGCCTAGCAATCGAAGGCCGAAAAAACCTGAATTGTTAGGGTTAAAGAAGAAGAAAAAGATAGAAGAAGTAAGAAAGAAAGAAAAAGCAACAGAATAATATCAGAATCTCACAATCGCAGTGGAACAACATATAATAGATAAATGAATAATCTTTAAATCAAAAGAACTGTACATTTTATACATTACATCACATTACATTACATTATTAGAGTTTACAACAACAAATAGCGGAAAAGAATACTATATACTAGTTGATACGCCATGCCATCCAGCTTGCCTCCAGATCTCCACAGCAACTCCTGAATTCCAAAATGACCTGATAACCTAACTCTAGGCTTCCGGTGTGGAAACTGGTGGGCACCCAGAGTTTAGGAAGGGAACAATAAACTCCAGGTCAGTCATGGGACCGGTGTGAGAACTTAAAACAGTTTATCTTTAAAAACAAACGAACAAAGAAATATTTTAAAATAGATCCGCAATGCTTTTAGAAAATGTAACTACCATAAGGCCTCCAGCACACTCACACAATGCAAACGCAGATCGGAGGAGATTTCTCCTTATGATAGTCAAACATGCTTGATACGCAAATTTCTTTGATATCATTACTACAAGTGCAAAGTGGAAAACCTTTCAAAAATATGATATAAATCTTAGACAACATACGACCATTATCGTATGCCTACTATAACTACCATCTAAACAGTGGGGCACCACCATAAGTAAATGGCAGGTTATACAACTAAAAATGTACAAGGTGCATATTGTTTCATTGGATTTTCCAACAAATGGTCAGGCCAAGGAACTTCCCATTGCCACATGGTACGCCTCTAGAGAGACACCCCGAGAACCTAACCGGATCTCTGCCAACACAAGGCCGGGTTACCTTTGCAAAAGTAGGTAACTACTGACACAAGTATGCCATCCCCCGGTTGTAAACAACCTTTATCCGAGGATCCTCAACCAACAATAATCACAAAGTCATATATATTTGCGACATTCACATAAGTTAAGTATCTGGCCTCCATACCATGATACCACTTCTATCCAAAAGGATATGCACATACCCTAAGGGGCGCTACTCCCTAAAAACTTGCTGCATCTTTCCTGTTTTGACCATTTCCGGGTGTGAGGTCCGACGAAGTCTCGTCCACAAAGCTATGATTTTCACAAAAGCTATGCTTTGATCAACAAATGATCAGCAGCGCTTCGTATGCCACATTACCAAATTGGGAATGTACCATTAGTAACCATAAACTACATAACCTCTGAGCTCGTATGTCTCAGAGAAGGATGTTAAGCTAAGAGAATAAATTCTCCGCCACCAACAGAAACGTATTTGATAGAAACCAGCTTTACATCTTAAATTGTAACATCAGACACACATCCATACAAGTCCGTTCCGGGATCGAACGGAACCGAAGGCACTTCCAAAGAAGCCCTTGCAACCGGATATTCACTAATCACGTCGGACTTCCCATCACAAAGGGTGATAAAATCTCTATATCGGAGATCAGCCGATGCAGAGACATTCAACGGTAATCCTTCCATTTTCGAAAATATTCGGTCTTCAACCCCGGTCTTCAAATTCTATCCATTACGACGTATCACTATTCGGAGTGGAATTCATGACCTAAAGGTCCTCTCCCGGCTAAACCGAATAACGGGGGCTTATTTTTAAAATAAGTGTAGCATTCAAATTCAAGCAAATCACAACAAATACCCATTTAAAGGTAAATATTGATAGTCGGTTATTTAACTATCAATTGATATGCGCAACATCACCAGATTCCAAATAATTTCTCAAATTATTTGTTTTCCAAAAGTATCATTACAAGATATATTTTTCCACAGTTCAACCATTTGAAAACAAATTTCAAATCACCTTTCACCTTTACAACTTTTGAAAACAAATTTCAAATCATTTTCCTTACGCGGAAATACTTCCAAATATTTATTCATTTTCACTGGAAATCTGCCGAGTTCAAATACTTTAAAATAATTTATAACACTTATCCAAAATATAACGGGAAAACACTTTGAAATTAAACTATTTTTCTTTAAACACTTTACTTAAAATATTAGTTATAAAAAATATTATACCAATATTACATATAACTTAAGTCCAAACTAATTTTCAAAATAAAATTAGTAAATAGAATATAACCATTTAAATAACTATTTTCTAAAATAATATTGAATAAATCTTAGAAATAATCATTTCTATATCAACTTAATAAATCTTTACTTAAAGGATTTAAAACAACTTAAAAAGTTAATTTCTCCAAAGTATCCTTTTCAAAACCAATTCTAGAATTATATATGTATGTATGTATGTATGTATGTATGTATTTTCAAAGCTACTCGGAATTTTATTCGGCTTTCCAGGGATAATCACTTTCATTTCAAAATGGTTCATTTAAACAAATTAAATAAATCCTTACCGATTTACTTCGAATTTACGTTTCAAATCCGTAAATTTATTTCCACACTTTAAAAATAAATCAATGTTTATTTTTAAAAAAATTTCTCTTTCCATTATAAATTCCATATGAATTTAAATTTCCAAAAATCCACTAATATACGATTTTCTAATTGATTTCGAATTTTCATTTTCAGTTTGTCTTTAAAATATATAATCTCAAAACATTTCACTTCATATTGGAAAACATTTCCATACTTATTTAATAATAAGTAATTCATGATCTATTTATTTTCAACATTTGGGAAATATTCAATATACTTAAATCACAATTAAGTATGTATTTTATTCTTTAAGGAAAACATTCTCTTAAACACATTCATTTGAGTCAAAACGAATGTTGCGTAAAACATCGTTACGACAACCCAAAATCACTAGTATAGGGATTCGAAATTAAGATACATATGTAAATCCCAATACTATATAAAACATTTTCTTTCAAAAATCATTTACTATAACAACAGTGTTATAGTCCATCTTTTCCTTATTTCTCGAAAACGTCTATTTCAACAATGAATGTTGAAATCTATGGTTTCGATCCTTAACACATTTTAAAGCAACTTCAAATCGTTTTAATTTTATTTAAAAGATCACTTCCTAAAACATTTCTTTAATATATTATTCACTGTCCAAAATCGTGAATATAAATCGTTTACCAAATTCAACACTTCTACGTATTTTAATTTAAAGGATTATCCACTTTCCAAAATCGTTGATATATCTCCTTTAATGAGCTTTCATATTTACTTATCAAATTCAATTGATTTTGGATTTATAAAACAATGTTTATAAATTCACATTTATATATTTTATAAAAACTTCAACTTATAAAATCCCTTAATTAACAAATTCTATCCATATCCCATTTAAATGGCAAAATCCAATTTATAAGTTAATTACTTATAAATCTTTTATTTTACAAAATTTATTCATTTTATAACTTCACAAATCATAGATTCTTTTCTTTTATAAAATCCATTTATAACATCATTTTAAAACATCTTTAAAACTCCTTTATAATTCCATCACTTTGATTTATAAAAATCCAATTTTTTTTAATCTTATATATAAAGCTTTTATAATAAATTCAAAAATCACCATTTAAATTATTTTATAAAATAATCAACTTCATATTTCCAAAAATCACCTTTCAACTATATTTCTCAAAACATCAAAAAAATTAATATAAACTTTCAACCTGAATTTTCAAAAATCAAATTTTTATTGATTTCCGGTATCTAACGATACCAAAATTATATTCGGTCAAATTTTAGCCTTCAACGATTTCAATCACAAAGATCATCACACAGAGATTATAAATAATCAACACACAACATTGAAATAAATTCAATTATTTGAGGAATCCAGTTGGATCCCTCCAACCTGTTTCCCTGCATCCACAGATGTTGGCACAATACCAACCCCGTATCAAGACGGGATATCGTTGTATATGGGATTTATAAAATATTATCGGCTATTATGCAGCGCAATAGGGTCTCATCCGCTATATAATGCGGGAAATCAACTCCAAGTACATATATAATACCAATTCCACTTCACGGTGGAATATTGCGGTATATGTGTTTAATAAATAACATCAGCTTAATATGCGGCGTATAGGGTCTATTTCAATACTACAGATAGCAATTTATCATCCAAGCATACAATCAAGTAATTTTAAATTTAACTATTTAAAATTTAAAATCGAAACACAATTCGATTGAGTGAGAAGTTCTCACCTTGCTTCCAATAACAGTTTCAGCGTTTATTTCGAATAAAATTAAACACGCGTTTAATTTTATCTAAAATTCTCACTAGCTCCAATCAACTCCAAACTAGCTCCATTGCGTAGTATTTGTCAATATGAACCCAACACAATTCGTTTCGTCCAAAACGGACCTCGTATGAAAAAGTTACAACTTTTTAAAGTTTATACGAATTTTAATATATATTAATTTACACTTTTATTTATTTTATAACCTTTTGAAATCTGCCCGTTCGTTTTGCTTTGACTACATCAGGGCCGCAACTTCCTTTTCTTCCCCATCTCTAGTAAAACACGCGCTACAAACCCATCTCGGCCGTCAATAGGTTTTGAATTTCATGACCAACTCGAGCAACTTGAAGCCGATCGGCCAACTCCACGACGAAGCGCGTACTCCGCTGCATCTTCGGCTTGAACGACATGCAACTCGGCCATCCCTAGGCCTCGAAAAACGTGAACGAACGCACACATTCAAACCCATTTTGTCGCCAATCCGTAGCTCCATTTTCGATCTCACCGTTGAGAATATAGATCTCGATACGATCTTCATTTTTGTAGTTGAGAGTTTTTCGAATCGATGTGTAGATTGGAAGACAATTGAAGAAAGAAAATCGAGCATTTCTGGCCGTGTACAGTATAATGGCGGCTAGGGTTTATGAGAATTAGGTTTTTGGTGTAAAAAATGAAATATGGAGGCCTTTTATAGAAAATATTCGCGCACTATTCACCTGAATTTTTCCCAAACTCCAAACGAAGCGTGCCGCTAGGCATTTACAATGTTTTACCCCTATTCCGAACGCAATGGAATATGTATCAGAGGCTAGTTCGATCGTATTTGCAAGATAGGATTTCGAATCTACTATTTAAATTCAAAATTTACTTAAATCGATTTCAGTGCGTTTTAGTTTGCCCCGGACAAACCGTAAATCCGATTGATACGAAATTTGAAATCATACAATAATATAACATTACGGATCCGATGAAACTAGTTTCGTCGAAATCCGAGACTGTTTGAAAAATGACTATTTTTACTTGTCAATTAAATATTAAAATATTCAATTTCTGCAAATTAACTTTTAATTCAATTTTAAAATCCTATAACATCATTCTTACTCCAATATGATTAAATACAACTTTACAAATCAATTTTTAATCACATTAAACCCAATTTCCTATTATTTTTGTAATTTCAAATACTAATTTATCGATTTAACTATCCAATTAAATCAAGATATTCGAAATAAAACTTATTCGACTTACAAATTTTACATGTTAGTATTTAAAATCAATTAAATACACGAATTTCAAATGACGGAAATTCTGGGTCGTTACATAAACTTTATTTTTAAATATTGCAATGTTTATATCTTGCTCATGAAAAGGGTGGTTGAAAATTTAGGATCCTAAAGCTTTGAAAATTTGAATCGGGAACTTATAAATCTAGAATTTTCAAAATTGTAAATTTTAAATTTTGGAGTTTAAAAATTTTAAGTTATAAAATTTTGAATTTTTAGTAGTTCGAACCGTGGATTTTGTAAAGTTTGAATTTTGAATTTTGAACATGGAATTCTAAATCCTATAAAGTTCTTCTCACTAATTTTAAGCCACAAATGTGGGATACTCATCATGAAAGTCCTAATTTAAATCTAGAAAAGATTCCTTGATTATTGAAAAGTTTGGCACGTAAATCTTCAAATTTTTGAATATTGAATTATGGAAGTATGAACCATGTAATACAGTAATATTATTTTTGAATATGCAAATTTCAGATCCTAAAACTTTGAATTTTGGTTTATGAATTTTTAAATTTTTAAATTTTTTAACTTTTAAAAGGACAAACATTCTTCCAAACTGCCGCTGAACTAAAAAATGATACCTAAAAACACCTACCGATAACAACAAACCGGTACCTAAAAACTGCTATCATTAACAAAAAACTAATACCTAAAGAAAGTTGTCATTCAGGCTAAAGTACCGAAGGTCGGTCCTTGATGCTAATTAAAGACCCGATTCTTCGACTTCTGAAAATCGATATTAATACGTCCACTGTATCAACTGCCGAGCAATCGAATGCCGGAAAACCGTACCGTTAGGGTTTAAGAAGAAGAAAAAGGTAGAAGAAGAAGAAGAAAATAGAATGAAAGAAGAACAATGGAAACAATATCAAAATCTCACATATCGCAATGGAACAACATATAATAGATAAACGAATAATCTTTAAAAACAAAGAACTATCTCAGTTATTACATTACATCACTCATCATCAGAGTGTACAACAACAATATACAACACAACAAAACAATGGACAGTTATACAAACATGTCCTTACAAGTGAATTCACAGCGGAAAGATAATATCATATACTAGTAATACGTCTCGCCATCCAGCTCGCCACTTGAGCTCCATAGCACTTCTGAATCCAGAATGACCTGATAACCTGATAACCTGACTCTAGGCTGCCTATGTGGAAACTGGTGGGCACCTAGAGTTTAGGAAGAGAACAATAAACTACAGGTCAGTCATGAGACTGGTGTGAGAACTAAAGAAGTTATTTATCTTTAAAACAACAACAACAAGGGAAGTGAAAAATATCCGCAATGCTTTTGGAAGATGAAACTACCATAAGGCCTCCCGCCACACACACAATGCAAGCGCAGAATTGGAGGAGATGTAACAACCCTAGTTTTAGCTATTTATTTTATTTCAATTATTTAATTTTGAAATACATTTGTATATAAATTGTGTTTAACAATATAGTTTAAAGATTTAATCTGGAGATTTATTTTATAAAATTGTTGTGTCAATAAAAATTAAGTAATAACTGTGAAAAATTTAAGCTATGTTTAAACTGTTAAATTTCGCGTTTAAAGGACGCGTCAATTATAGGGTATAAGCAACGTAATAAAACGTGTGTTTTTAAAATGTTATTTTGTGAAAATTCTTGATGTTTTAGACTGCGTCTGTTTAACGTAGTGCAAAAATCATATTTTCAGTTATTTTTAAAGGAAAATATCAGTCAGTAATTTTATAATAACCAGGTACTTTGTTAACTAACAGTCTGATCCTGAATAAATTTTATACGTTCTTTTCTTAAGCTTTGATATATATTCTCGCCGTTCAAACTTTAAATTCCATCTAACTAAAGTATAAGTGCTTGAATATTTGAACGGTTAACATTTTACCATCTTCATTTAGGGAATCAAACTAAGATTTTTCTTTGCAACATATATCTGACCATCTCATTCACTGATATCAAACGTTAAAAATCTAAGTATGAAATGGAACGAATATCAACATTTAACGTCAAACTTTATCACGTATTCATGCTACCAACTTAACTGACTTTATAACTAGGATCTGTTCTCCTCCTCTTCTTGTACAAGACCCTAAGCAATTTTTGCTTTAATCACGCAACCTACAGTTAAAAACAAATCTGTATGTATTTGCTTGAAACTGGAAATGAATCAAGATTCATAACTGGAAATAAAAATTTACACATTAATGAATGATAATCAACTCTCTATTTATTTCGAGCAAACCAAATCAAATTTTCACACAAACTTTTGTAACATTCGAAACGTACAAACTGAGAACATCTCAGCCTTCTACCTTATCAACTGCTTCGATCACGCAAGCTTTAAGAAGGAAGTAACGTGTATATATATATTGTGCATTAACCTCTGTTCATCAGTTACCATTCATCACGCAAGTATTAGCCTGGCTTTTAAAATTTTCAACAAGTTTCCAACTCTCGGCCTTCTTTGATTTCTTTTACAACTGATGAGTGAAACACGCATAAGTAACGTATGCATTTATTTTCATACATCCAGACTTGCCATTTTCCTCTCTCCAAATTTACAAGTTCCCTATAAATTCCTTGCCTCACACACATCAAATTCCTCTGCCTTTCATTTCCAGTCTCACGCTTGCAAGCTTCATCAGGTAATTCTTCCTTTTCTTCAGTTTCTTTTTCCCTTTTTCTCTTGATGACTTGCTCGGCCAGTCCCACCTTAACTAGTATGAATCCATATCTCTATAGAAGATGAAGTGGGATAGGAAGAAGTCATGTTTTGCCTTAGTGGTATGGGGGTGTTTAGGAACAGAGAATTTGCTTTTAGAAAGAAAGGGGTTTCCATTCAAATAGCTGCTATGTCCCTGATTTCCTAGTTCATTTACATGAGTTGTTAGGGATTTAACAATAGTATTGAGTTTTCAGATTCCATTCATAACCTAGGGGTAAGTCTGCATACTTACAGCCTGGTTTGTTCTTTGGGGTGAGTTAGTGGTCAAGTTTGTATCTCTGTCCAAACATATGCCCTCTGCATATTTTTTTCCAAGATTGTTTTGATTTAGAAATTTATCACACATATATGATTTGCTGTTCAAAAAGGATGTGCATGGGCAAGGCCTGGCCTCTGGTTGTAGTAGGATAAGGGTGAGTGCAAGTTTTCAAAACCAGTTGTTTGTTGTTTTAGCTTGTCTGCATATATAGTTTCACAATAGGCAGTACATGACCTTGTATTTGTAACCCAGTGCACATGTTGTCTGAACTGAGGAAGAGGAGGATTCTGATCTGACATGAGTATGGAAGAGTGTTGCTTGATGATTTGTAATAAGAGTAGTAGAGTAGCAGTCGTCTTATTTTAGCTCCAGTCTTCAGTTGAAGGAGGAAGAAAGAATAGGAGAAGCCTGCAGATAACCAGGTAATGATGTCAGGTCCACAAATGTTTGGAACCATAGTTGCTGAGTTTGGCTAAGTGCATGTCCGAGTGCATGTTTTAAGATTTGGCAGGAGCATATCACTTAGGCATATGCTGTCTGAAAGTGAGTCAGGTGAAGAAGACAGGTGGATTGATGTTTCAGAGATATGCAACTGGTTGCATATCAGAAATGGTGCACATGTACACCCCTGTACATGATCTGTTTGGTTGTTGTCTGGAGTTGTTGATGCATAACTGAAGCGAGGTTGATGCTAATAAGAAGGAAGGGGTTAGTCAGTTGGGTCGTGGCTCGGGGTAGTAAATGAGGCTTCTGCATGTTCTCAGTACTCTGATCTATTTCAGTTGAGACTGGGAAGTGAGTTTAGACTATAGAGAAGACTTAAGTGATTACAGTAGAAGTGAATACCAGTTGTGTAGCTGAGTAGAAGTTAGGCAACAGTGGAAGGTTGGTGCACGGGTACGTGTGCATGAGCAATGAATGGATAGGTGCACGTGTACGTGAGGGTATCTCGGTGAACTGGGGGATAGGTTGAGTTGCCTGTTATAGTTTTAGCTTGGAAATGTTGATGGAATAACAAACAATGTAAGTAATACTGGAAATCTAAGTTATAGTGGGAAGTTTAGGCGAAATAATAATTTATGTGGCGTGAGTGTACGTGTACACGTGAAAGTTGAAATAGAAAATAAGAACGTGTACACGAGCGTATCTCGGTCCATAGGAGAAAACTTCACCATTTTTCCCTTAGCTTGTCGTTAGGAAATTTTGTCGTAAAATTTTAGTGTTAACCGGTTCACGTCTGTCAAAAATTACACGGTGAAGTGGTCGAGCAAGGCAAACAAAATTTCGTTCTATTTTTATCTTTTCTTTGACCGTAAATTCTAAAGTCGCGTATTCAATATTTGAATCTTGTTCTAGATTTGAATCTAGGCGACATCCGAAGAATTTTGATCGTTACACTCTGTCATTCTTTTCCGATGAATCGTCGTTTTGAAATTCAAATTTTCTGCAACTTTCAGGTGAGTATTTCTCACCAGACATACGTATTTATATTTGGTAAATTATTGCAAGTGTATGTGTAAAATTTTATTCTGTTATTATCTGTCTGTAGTATAACATAGAAGGATGAACCCATTTTAATTGGCACCACATCAGTTATTTATCTGTTGTATTATTTCTGCAGTTATATTATATTATTGTTATTTACTGCTTAAATCACCACTGCAAGTTTCCCTATTAATTTAGATTGTATGGGCTAAAATGATAGGCCTAAATGATTATTATTGTTCAATTTTTCTGTTAACTGCTTAACTGATAACTTGGGATTGCGGGTTTGAAATGATAGAACCCGGGGTTTTGTAAATTACGGGTTGAAATGATATACATCCGTACCACTTGACCTAGGCTAGAAAACTATATACAGGCCCGTGGTCCTTATAATATTTTCTGAAATATTTAAAATTATTTTGGAAGTTAAATATTTGATTTATATCTTTAAAGGAATTTATATTGATTTTTAATAAGTTATAAATAAAGAAATAAATAAATATTTGAATAAAAGTTTGGAATATAACTTATTTGGAAATTCGGGATTTTGAAAGAATAAGATTTCAGTTAATAAATGAATAAATAAATAGGTTATATTTGGAAATATTTATCAAGTTAAACAATCTATTACAGCATTTAAATGCTGTCTTTATGAAATTGGACTAGTTTTACCCATAACTTTAGGTAGCATTTCCTAAGTGCTATGGAATCTAGAATTTGATTGCTCTAAAATTTATGGAATTTGATAAATTTTATTTTACCTTAAGTTTTGGAAAAACTTAAGACATAATATTTATAACTGTATTTTCCTAAATAAATTAAAGATAAATATTCTGGTATTAAGTAAATTTTGGGAAAAATTTAATGGTTAAAATTTGGAGTTTTATTTATGGAAATTATGGGAATATTCAAGACTAAAAATATAAAACATTGATTTGTGAAAGAATAAAACCCAAACTAAGTTTTGAATAGTAAATACTCCAATTGGATATATATAAAAATTGAAATGGTTTTGGGAACATAAAGGGATATTTAAATTATGGTTAAACTTTAAATAAAGAAATATATTTGTGAAGCTATGTAAATTATCTTCTTTACAAAGTAACCATAAAGTTAACCCATTTATATATATACCGTTGAATGTCCAAACCATTGTGTTTGGGAGTTATGGATTTAAGTAAAGTTTCCAAAACATTATCCTTTGAAGATATAATTCAAATATTTGGTCTCCAGATATTATAAACAGTATGGTTTTGGAAAGAATTATATTTGAATATAACGATATCCTATTGTTTTGGGTTTTAAAATGATATCGTATCTATAGTTTTGAAATGGAAATGTTTATTCTGATTTAAAGTATAAACTGTTTTTAAATAACCACGGGTTATAATAACGAAGGGTTGGCAAAGAGACCGGGATCGGATATGGACATACTCTCTGTCGATACCGAAAACCACTTTGACTAACCGTGTACGCGGTGGAGATTCCAGAATGAAGTAGGTTGGTGGTGACGGTTTCTTGAAAGGTATATACGTGGACCCGACTCCCGTGAGTTGGCATAAGGTGGCTAAAACAGGAGCGATTCTCGGATTAATGAGGTAGCTCCTCTGATCGAACGCACTTCTTCGTATACCATTCTATTGCTTATGTGATTGTTTGGGTGCACCCTTTGATTTGGGAGTGTTGTTCGAGGTGGGCGGTTGCTGCGGCTTCGCGTTACCACCGGTCCGGATAGCAATTGGTATATCTACCCTGGCATTGCCTAGTTGTGCCGTGTCACCTACCATATCGAGCCTTGTACGAGTTTGTATTTCTCCCGTAGCCCGTGTGGTATCCTCTAGTTGCTTCCCGATCAGGAGGAGCTATGATATTGGATGGACTACTGGGACTATTACGTGTTAAGGGCTATATGGGTAACCCCTTAATGCTAAGAAAGAAGTATGTTTACTTTATAAATAGACACTATTATAATAGCGCAATATACTACATAGTAAATAGTTTAACGGATCCTTAGAGGATGGGCGGTCCCAAGCATCCTTTGAGTTACTTGCTATATATTACAATACACTTGATTTAGCTTACATTATATAAGTATGTATGTCCTGACTCGAGTGTTTTGTTTTATTGTACGCTCGGGTCAGCCTGAGTTGCAGTTCAGCTTTCCCTCCAGAGCTAGGACACTCGTAGATCATTCCTGCTGTTGGAAGCTTTCCATCATTATCTTTATGAAATTCAAGGCATTTGAAGACTCTATATCTGTGTATGTTTAAATTGTATTAAAGACTAAAAATGTAATTCTGTTTGGAAAAGTTTAAGTGGCTTCATGAACCACTGTATCATTTTATATTCCGCTGCGAGATTCTGATATTTGTGTATGTGATTCTGTGATTTATTTACTGTATATTCTGAGTTTTGCCAAATTTATTTCACAACGCAGTATTTTGAACACTTCAAGTCCGACAATGTGCGGATGCCATTGCACTTGGAGGGTGCAGCATGATAGGGGGTTCTCGCTTCCTGGTTTGGTAGCGAACGGTTGACTCTTACTCCTACATGTCCCCGTGGGGGTTGGTGGTGCAGTCGAGAGGCTGGCCGTAAAGGCAGAACACAGGTACCAATGTATGCTACGGTGGGCGTTACCCCACTGGCCTGGGCCGTTACAGCTGGTATCAGAGCTTTGGCTCTAGGCAAAACTTAGAATGTAAAGTAAATTTGATTATAGAATCACTTTCATTCGAGATTGAATCTCTTCCTTTTCGAATTTGGAACATTCCCTGTGGTTCCAAAGTTCATTCGTGTCCCTCACTTTTTCATCTACCTTAGATTTTGGAGTATCCCATAACTCCACTACGGATGATCTTTATAATGAATTGGCGGTCTCGCCATTGTTCTAATAAAGGGGTGAAACTCCTTTACCATTAGCATTGATTCACCGGAGATTTATATTTATCCTCGGTTTATATGCTAGTATCTTTGGTTATTCCGTACTCTATCTCTTCAGATCAAATGTTGATTTACTCAATCACATCGATCTGACTCTTTTAGTCACGGATGACTAGGTCAAAGTTATCTGCGATTTATATAACTTAACCAGTTCCTTATTTTGTTATTTTATCATCCGATCTTCTGATTCCAACTTATCTTGGATTCTATTTGATTTGAGTTCATCAAATTTGAGTCTCTATCCTTGTTTTGAAAATTTTTATTCCTATTTTTGAAATAAAATCTAATATTTTATATATGAGTTCTAGTTGTCAAAGAGATAATAGTTTGATTTTACTTATGTTTGGGAACCATGTGTTTGTCTAATATAAATAATTGAATATAAAAATGATTATAAATTTATTTGGAAACAGAAATGAACTTAAAACAAGAACTTGAGAATTTAATTTCTGATGATTTCAAACCCTGTGTTTAAACTTTAAAAGGATGTATTATTTAAAGTATTTATATAGAGATTTGTTCCCAAGAATTTTAAAAATTTAGTGCTCTTCTCTTTGTCGCTGGAAAATAATTTCGGTGATGACTGCAGCATCATCGACATTCATTTTCGAGTTTCGAAGTGAAAAGACCATTCTGTAATTCGGCTACAGTGTTTCCTTGAGATTTTAATTGATTGAATTTCTAAAATATGAATTAATATATATAGATATATAATTTAAATTTGATTTGACATATTATGTATATATATTTATTTATCTCTAAATGGGTTGAAGGGAATCAGAAATTCAATTCTTAAATTTTATCTTAAGGAAAATTTCAATAAAATAAAAAGGAAAATAAAATTTTTGAATAAAAAGTTCCAATTGGAGATAATTAAATTGGAAGTTTTATTTGTATAACACCCAATTTCATTTTAATATAACTTACCTTGATTTTCAAAAGTTAACAATGTAATTGGATAATATACAATATAAAAAGGATTTTTATAAATAAAATTTGAGTGGTTATAATTAATATTATACACTTAAATTTTAGTTATAAAAGATTAATGGGGGTAAATAAGGAATAGAAATTTTAGGGAATTTTATTTAAATAACCTGATAATCAAATTTGATTTAATATGGAACCTTAAAAATCTAAACAAGAGATTCTAATAAAGGTTATTTCCTGAAATGAATAATTATGATTTAAGTAAGTCGTATTTTAAATTTTGATAATTTGAGAATTGGTGTTCAAATAAAAATTCCAAGTATAACTTATTGATGGAATATCTTATTTTAAAATAGGTATTTCAAATAAAGTAGTTTAGTTATTTGTTAAAAATTAAGAGTTAAGTAAAATAATGCTGATTAGAAATACTATTATATCTACGGTAACATATTTCAAGTGTTGCTGTTTCTAAAAATAAATGTTTTGAAAATTTATAATTGAATAAATGAAGATTATTTTAGAAGTGTTATGATTTTAGTAGTATGATTTCCAAATGATAATATCTATAAAATCTTAATGACTTTCGAAGTATTTTAAATTCAAGAAGCATTATGATTTCAAAGTTATTATCTTATTTTGTTTTCAAACTATCTTCGAGTGCCCTTGGTTGCCCTGTCTGCTACAGAAGGGGGAGGCTATTGCTTCTACCAGTCTATTCAGAAATCTCTCTATAATCTTTGAAATTCTTTGTTACTCATTGGGACCTGAGCACCGCTTATCACCCATAGACGGACGGTCAAACTGAAAGGAAAATCCGATTCTAAAGGATCTTCTTCGGGTTCCCAATACCGGAACTATCCGTTTAAGATTCTTGTTTGTCTAGCTTATCTTTCTTTGTTTCACCTCTTTCGTTCCTTTTCGAGGACGAAAAGTTCGTAAGTGGGGGAGAGTGTAACAACCCTAGTTTTAGCTATTTATTTTATTTCAATTATTTAATTTTGAAATACATTTGTATATAAATTGTGTTTAACAATATAGTTTAAAGATTTAATCTGGAGATTTATTTTATAAAATTGTTGTGTCAATAAAAATTAAGTAATAACTGTGAAAAATTTAAGCTATGTTTAAACTGTTAAATTTCGCGTTTAAAGGACGCGTCAATTATAGGGTATAAGCAACGTAATAAAACGTGTGTTTTTAAAATGTTATTTTGTGAAAATTCTTGATGTTTTAGACTGCGTCTGTTTAACGTAGTGCAAAAATCATATTTTCAGTTATTTTTAAAGGAAAATATCAGTCAGTAATTTTATAATAACCAGGTACTTTGTTAACTAACAGTCTGATCCTGAATAAATTTTATACGTTCTTTTCTTAAGCTTTGATATATATTCTCGCCGTTCAAACTTTAAATTCCATCTAACTAAAGTATAAGTGCTTGAATATTTGAACGGTTAACATTTTACCATCTTCATTTAGGGAATCAAACTAAGATTTTTCTTTGCAACATATATCTGACCATCTCATTCACTGATATCAAACGTTAAAAATCTAAGTATGAAATGGAACGAATATCAACATTTAACGTCAAACTTTATCACGTATTCATGCTACCAACTTAACTGACTTTATAACTAGGATCTGTTCTCCTCCTCTTCTTGTACAAGACCCTAAGCAATTTTTGCTTTAATCACGCAACCTACAGTTAAAAACAAATCTGTATGTATTTGCTTGAAACTGGAAATGAATCAAGATTCATAACTGGAAATAAAAATTTACACATTAATGAATGATAATCAACTCTCTATTTATTTCGAGCAAACCAAATCAAATTTTCACACAAACTTTTGTAACATTCGAAACGTACAAACTGAGAACATCTCAGCCTTCTACCTTATCAACTGCTTCGATCACGCAAGCTTTAAGAAGGAAGTAACGTGTATATATATATTGTGCATTAACCTCTGTTCATCAGTTACCATTCATCACGCAAGTATTAGCCTGGCTTTTAAAATTTTCAACAAGTTTCCAACTCTCGGCCTTCTTTGATTTCTTTTACAACTGATGAGTGAAACACGCATAAGTAACGTATGCATTTATTTTCATACATCCAGACTTGCCATTTTCCTCTCTCCAAATTTACAAGTTCCCTATAAATTCCTTGCCTCACACACATCAAATTCCTCTGCCTTTCATTTCCAGTCTCACGCTTGCAAGCTTCATCAGGTAATTCTTCCTTTTCTTCAGTTTCTTTTTCCCTTTTTCTCTTGATGACTTGCTCGGCCAGTCCCACCTTAACTAGTATGAATCCATATCTCTATAGAAGATGAAGTGGGATAGGAAGAAGTCATGTTTTGCCTTAGTGGTATGGGGGTGTTTAGGAACAGAGAATTTGCTTTTAGAAAGAAAGGGGTTTCCATTCAAATAGCTGCTATGTCCCTGATTTCCTAGTTCATTTACATGAGTTGTTAGGGATTTAACAATAGTATTGAGTTTTCAGATTCCATTCATAACCTAGGGGTAAGTCTGCATACTTACAGCCTGGTTTGTTCTTTGGGGTGAGTTAGTGGTCAAGTTTGTATCTCTGTCCAAACATATGCCCTCTGCATATTTTTTTCCAAGATTGTTTTGATTTAGAAATTTATCACACATATATGATTTGCTGTTCAAAAAGGATGTGCATGGGCAAGGCCTGGCCTCTGGTTGTAGTAGGATAAGGGTGAGTGCAAGTTTTCAAAACCAGTTGTTTGTTGTTTTAGCTTGTCTGCATATATAGTTTCACAATAGGCAGTACATGACCTTGTATTTGTAACCCAGTGCACATGTTGTCTGAACTGAGGAAGAGGAGGATTCTGATCTGACATGAGTATGGAAGAGTGTTGCTTGATGATTTGTAATAAGAGTAGTAGAGTAGCAGTCGTCTTATTTTAGCTCCAGTCTTCAGTTGAAGGAGGAAGAAAGAATAGGAGAAGCCTGCAGATAACCAGGTAATGATGTCAGGTCCACAAATGTTTGGAACCATAGTTGCTGAGTTTGGCTAAGTGCATGTCCGAGTGCATGTTTTAAGATTTGGCAGGAGCATATCACTTAGGCATATGCTGTCTGAAAGTGAGTCAGGTGAAGAAGACAGGTGGATTGATGTTTCAGAGATATGCAACTGGTTGCATATCAGAAATGGTGCACATGTACACCCCTGTACATGATCTGTTTGGTTGTTGTCTGGAGTTGTTGATGCATAACTGAAGCGAGGTTGATGCTAATAAGAAGGAAGGGGTTAGTCAGTTGGGTCGTGGCTCGGGGTAGTAAATGAGGCTTCTGCATGTTCTCAGTACTCTGATCTATTTCAGTTGAGACTGGGAAGTGAGTTTAGACTATAGAGAAGACTTAAGTGATTACAGTAGAAGTGAATACCAGTTGTGTAGCTGAGTAGAAGTTAGGCAACAGTGGAAGGTTGGTGCACGGGTACGTGTGCATGAGCAATGAATGGATAGGTGCACGTGTACGTGAGGGTATCTCGGTGAACTGGGGGATAGGTTGAGTTGCCTGTTATAGTTTTAGCTTGGAAATGTTGATGGAATAACAAACAATGTAAGTAATACTGGAAATCTAAGTTATAGTGGGAAGTTTAGGCGAAATAATAATTTATGTGGCGTGAGTGTACGTGTACACGTGAAAGTTGAAATAGAAAATAAGAACGTGTACACGAGCGTATCTCGGTCCATAGGAGAAAACTTCACCATTTTTCCCTTAGCTTGTCGTTAGGAAATTTTGTCGTAAAATTTTAGTGTTAACCGGTTCACGTCTGTCAAAAATTACACGGTGAAGTGGTCGAGCAAGGCAAACAAAATTTCGTTCTATTTTTATCTTTTCTTTGACCGTAAATTCTAAAGTCGCGTATTCAATATTTGAATCTTGTTCTAGATTTGAATCTAGGCGACATCCGAAGAATTTTGATCGTTACACTCTGTCATTCTTTTCCGATGAATCGTCGTTTTGAAATTCAAATTTTCTGCAACTTTCAGGTGAGTATTTCTCACCAGACATACGTATTTATATTTGGTAAATTATTGCAAGTGTATGTGTAAAATTTTATTCTGTTATTATCTGTCTGTAGTATAACATAGAAGGATGAACCCATTTTAATTGGCACCACATCAGTTATTTATCTGTTGTATTATTTCTGCAGTTATATTATATTATTGTTATTTACTGCTTAAATCACCACTGCAAGTTTCCCTATTAATTTAGATTGTATGGGCTAAAATGATAGGCCTAAATGATTATTATTGTTCAATTTTTCTGTTAACTGCTTAACTGATAACTTGGGATTGCGGGTTTGAAATGATAGAACCCGGGGTTTTGTAAATTACGGGTTGAAATGATATACATCCGTACCACTTGACCTAGGCTAGAAAACTATATACAGGCCCGTGGTCCTTATAATATTTTCTGAAATATTTAAAATTATTTTGGAAGTTAAATATTTGATTTATATCTTTAAAGGAATTTATATTGATTTTTAATAAGTTATAAATAAAGAAATAAATAAATATTTGAATAAAAGTTTGGAATATAACTTATTTGGAAATTCGGGATTTTGAAAGAATAAGATTTCAGTTAATAAATGAATAAATAAATAGGTTATATTTGGAAATATTTATCAAGTTAAACAATCTATTACAGCATTTAAATGCTGTCTTTATGAAATTGGACTAGTTTTACCCATAACTTTAGGTAGCATTTCCTAAGTGCTATGGAATCTAGAATTTGATTGCTCTAAAATTTATGGAATTTGATAAATTTTATTTTACCTTAAGTTTTGGAAAAACTTAAGACATAATATTTATAACTGTATTTTCCTAAATAAATTAAAGATAAATATTCTGGTATTAAGTAAATTTTGGGAAAAATTTAATGGTTAAAATTTGGAGTTTTATTTATGGAAATTATGGGAATATTCAAGACTAAAAATATAAAACATTGATTTGTGAAAGAATAAAACCCAAACTAAGTTTTGAATAGTAAATACTCCAATTGGATATATATAAAAATTGAAATGGTTTTGGGAACATAAAGGGATATTTAAATTATGGTTAAACTTTAAATAAAGAAATATATTTGTGAAGCTATGTAAATTATCTTCTTTACAAAGTAACCATAAAGTTAACCCATTTATATATATACCGTTGAATGTCCAAACCATTGTGTTTGGGAGTTATGGATTTAAGTAAAGTTTCCAAAACATTATCCTTTGAAGATATAATTCAAATATTTGGTCTCCAGATATTATAAACAGTATGGTTTTGGAAAGAATTATATTTGAATATAACGATATCCTATTGTTTTGGGTTTTAAAATGATATCGTATCTATAGTTTTGAAATGGAAATGTTTATTCTGATTTAAAGTATAAACTGTTTTTAAATAACCACGGGTTATAATAACGAAGGGTTGGCAAAGAGACCGGGATCGGATATGGACATACTCTCTGTCGATACCGAAAACCACTTTGACTAACCGTGTACGCGGTGGAGATTCCAGAATGAAGTAGGTTGGTGGTGACGGTTTCTTGAAAGGTATATACGTGGACCCGACTCCCGTGAGTTGGCATAAGGTGGCTAAAACAGGAGCGATTCTCGGATTAATGAGGTAGCTCCTCTGATCGAACGCACTTCTTCGTATACCATTCTATTGCTTATGTGATTGTTTGGGTGCACCCTTTGATTTGGGAGTGTTGTTCGAGGTGGGCGGTTGCTGCGGCTTCGCGTTACCACCGGTCCGGATAGCAATTGGTATATCTACCCTGGCATTGCCTAGTTGTGCCGTGTCACCTACCATATCGAGCCTTGTACGAGTTTGTATTTCTCCCGTAGCCCGTGTGGTATCCTCTAGTTGCTTCCCGATCAGGAGGAGCTATGATATTGGATGGACTACTGGGACTATTACGTGTTAAGGGCTATATGGGTAACCCCTTAATGCTAAGAAAGAAGTATGTTTACTTTATAAATAGACACTATTATAATAGCGCAATATACTACATAGTAAATAGTTTAACGGATCCTTAGAGGATGGGCGGTCCCAAGCATCCTTTGAGTTACTTGCTATATATTACAATACACTTGATTTAGCTTACATTATATAAGTATGTATGTCCTGACTCGAGTGTTTTGTTTTATTGTACGCTCGGGTCAGCCTGAGTTGCAGTTCAGCTTTCCCTCCAGAGCTAGGACACTCGTAGATCATTCCTGCTGTTGGAAGCTTTCCATCATTATCTTTATGAAATTCAAGGCATTTGAAGACTCTATATCTGTGTATGTTTAAATTGTATTAAAGACTAAAAATGTAATTCTGTTTGGAAAAGTTTAAGTGGCTTCATGAACCACTGTATCATTTTATATTCCGCTGCGAGATTCTGATATTTGTGTATGTGATTCTGTGATTTATTTACTGTATATTCTGAGTTTTGCCAAATTTATTTCACAACGCAGTATTTTGAACACTTCAAGTCCGACAATGTGCGGATGCGAATGGTTGAAAATACTGGGCCGTTACAGGAGATTTCTCCTTATGATAGTCAAAGATGCTTACTACGCAAAACAAATCATTTTTGATATTATTATTAGTGCATAGTGATGAAACATTTCGAAAGTATAATATTAATCTTAGCCAGCATAAACATTTCGAACTATGCCTACATAGCTACCATCTAAACAGTGGTTACCACCATAAGTAAATGGCAGGTTATACAACTAATACCGTACAGGGTTTCATATTGGGAATTGGATTTCCAACAAATGGTCAGGCTAAGGAACTTCCTACTGCCACATGGGTACGCCTCTGGCGGGATGCCTCGAGAACCAAACCGGATCTCTGCCAACACAAGGCCGGGTTACCTCTATAACTAGGTAACTACTACACGAATATGCCACCCCCGGTCCTTTGGGACCTTTATCCGAGGGCCCTCGATCACAAAGCAACAACCACACAGAAAATGAGATTGGAGCAACCACATAGGTTAAGCATCAGGGTTCCATACCTCACACCACCCTTTTCCAGAAGGAAATGACATACCCTAAAGGGAGCGACCCTCATAACCTTGCCGCATATTCCTGTTTTGACCATTTTCGTGGTGTGAGGTCTGACGAAGTCTCGTCCACAAAGCTACGCTTTTTTCACAAGGCCACGCTTTGATCAACAAATGATCAATAAATAATCATTACACAACAACACTCAGCATGCCACATTACCAAATTGGGAGTATATCGCTGATAACCTTCAACTACAAAACCTCTAAGCTCGTACGTCTCAAAGAAGGGTGTTAAGCTAAGAGAATAAATTTTCCGCTACCAATAGAGATGTATTTGAAAGAAATCTGCTTTATATCTCAAAATGTAATGTCAGACATGTAACCATACAAGTCTGTTCCGGGTTCGAACAGAACCGAAGGTACTTCGAAAGAAGCCCTTGCAATCCGGGTATTCACAATCCCGATCGAATTTCCCATCACAAAGGAAATCTCCACACCGTAGCTAACGGTGCAGAGACAATTGATAGGTCATCCTATCGTTTTCACAAATACCCAGTCTTCACCACCGGTCTTCAACGCTATCCATTACGTCGTATCACTAATTCGGAATGGGTTATATGACATAAAGGTCCTCTTCCGGCTAATCCGAATAGTGAACGCAATATTTTTAAAACATATGGATATTGGGATTTCAATTAAGTCACAACTTATTATCCATACCCTTTCTTTCAAATGGTTTGAACAAATTACCATTTTAAATCTTTAAACAAAAAGATTTACTTCACAAAGTTTGCCCTGTTTCACAAAGATTTATTCCCTGATTCCTAGATAAATTTCCATTTCAATTGGATTAACTCATTAAATCTTAAATCAAGATTTAACTTACAGCTTTCAAAACTATTCACAATTCAAGTCTTTTATAATATAAAAGATACACCATTTGAAATACTCTTTTATTTCAAGTCAAGTTCAACAACCTTTCACAAAGATTAATTCATAGCCTTCAAAACAGTTTAATTTCAAATTTACATTCTTTTAACACAAATGGGAATTTCTTTCCTTATGTGAAAGCTATTATTATTTGAAAACAGATAGTTTTCATTTTGGGAAAAACTGATTACAATTTTTCATGAGTTAAAGCCACTCAAATATAAACTTGGATTTAAATTTAAAATTTTCAAAACTATATTTTAAATGGTTAAAAACCCATATAAACACCTTTTTATAACTTGTACAATCTTTTAGACCATAGTTCCTAATCATTGAATTCAATTTCAAACATTGAATTCAAAATTTAAATCAAATGATTTAAATTCCAATTTTTATTAAGTTATTTAAAATAACTCTTATTTTTGAAATTCATTTTCAAAAGCTTTCAATCCCAATTCCAAAACTAATTTTGATTCAAAAATTCAATCTTTAGAATTGTCAAAAATCTGTGACTTAACTATTTCCACGTGAAATCCACATTTTGTTTGTGTAGTCCAAGGGTTTGACACAATAGTGCAACAACATTCAACCATCACAGATCAAAATATAACAATATATTTGATAAGCGGTATAAACTATAACGCTTATCTTTCATTCACAGATCACAAATATATATATATATATATATATATATATATATATATATATATATATATATATATATCACAGATAAACAAATTACAGATCGCAACACACGTCATGATATATCACAAAGCATCACATATCAAAGATATCAAACAATTCAACATCTAATATAATTCAAACATCCATAAGTAGGATAAATTTAATCATCTGATTAATTTAAATCAAATAAATTTCTATGAATAAAATTTGCTAGTTATAGTAAATTAATAGCCAATTTATTGTAAAAAAATTTAATAAATTTTCCTCTCATTGATTAACTCTTAATTAATAGTAAATACTTGATTAATTATTCTTAATTAATTATCAAAACCAATTAATTTCTGCTTAATAAATTTCCAATGAATTTACAAAATCATTTCTTTTTTTAAATAAATTTCTTTATCTCTTCAAATCCATTTAAAAATCTAATTTTTTTTTAAAATAATTTCTTCAACTTATAATAATATTAATCGAAATCGATTTACTTGGCCCTTTTTCCCGTGATTTGGAATTTTATTCAATATGGTTCAAAAATAACTTTGTCTTTTTAAACCTCCTTTTTAACTTACCGAATTCTCAAAAATAATTTTTTTTCTATAAACTTTCAACTTGAAATTTCAAAAATCCAATTTTTATCTATTTTCGGTATCCAATGATACCAAAAATATATTCGGCTAACCTATAGCCTTCAACAATCTTAATCACAAAGATAATCACACGGATTATAAATCAACCAACACACAACATATGAAATAAATTCAAATGTTTGAGGAATCCAGTTGGATCCCTCCAACCTATTTCCCTACATACAAAGATGTTAGCACAATACCAATTCCACTTCGAGGTGAAATATCGCGATATATGGCATTTATAAAATATTATCCGCTATTATGCGGCGCAATAGGGTCTCATCCGCTATATAATGCGGGAAATCAACTCCGAATACATATATTATACCAATTCCACATCAAGTTGGAATTATCGCGGTATATGTGTTTAATAAATAACATCCGCTTAATATGCGGTGTATAGGGTCTATTTCAAAACAACAGATAATAACTATCATCAATCACACAATCAAGCAATTTTGAATCTAACTATTGAAAATTTAAATCGAAACAGATTCGATTGAGTGAGAAGTTCTCATCTTGAGTTTCCGCTAACAGTTGTAGCGTTTTATTTCGAATGAAATTAAACGTGCGTTTAATTTTGCCCGAAATTGTCACCAGCTCCAAATGATTCCAAACCAGCTCCATTGTACAAAACGAACCCGACGCAAGTCGTTTCGTCCAATTCCGACCTCGTATCAAAAAGTTATCGCATTTAGAAGTTTATACAAATTATAATATAAATAAATTTACATTTTTATTTTTTATTTTTAAACCCAGATCTCGGCCGTGCATTTCCCAATCTCCAATCCAGGCCGCACGGACCCTTCTTCCATCTCCAGTCAATTTTCAAACGCAAAAACCCATCTTACACGCACATGAATCGAACGACGCGTCCACCTCAGGTCGATTACAGGTTGATCGAAGACCACCATTCTAAAGCCCCATCATGTCTCCACCCTCGGCACGAATGCCGATGAACTCGGTCGCACGAATCTCGAGAAAAACGTGTATGAACACACGGTGTTCAAATGCAAATCGTGGTCGATTTACTCCATTAAACCCGATCATCACCGTTGGAATTAAAGATCTCTTCGTCCTCTACAATATTGTAGTTGATAATTTTTCAAAACGATGAGTGGATTGGAAGAAAATCGAAGAGGAACGAAATGAATTTTCGGCCATTGGAATTTCTTAGCCGGCGGCTAGGGTTTTGGAAGGTAGGATTTGCAAAATAGAAGTAGACAAGTCCTTTTATAGAAATTTTCACAAAACACTATTCATCCGACTTTTCCAAACTCCAAATCTCGCGCGGTGACCGGCGTTTCTAAGGTTTAACCCGCGTTTTGAACACAATGGAACGTGTTTCGGAGGCTAATTTGATCATGTGTGCGAGTTACAGAGATAAACGATTAAATTTAAATTAATTCGATTAAACCAATTTCTATGCGTTTTGGCTTCCTCGGACAAACCGTAAATCCGATTGACACGAAATTTGAAATATTACAATAATATAACACTATGGATCCGATGAAACTAGTTTCGTCGAAATCCAATACTGTTTGAAAAATAACTATTTTTAGTCATCAATTAAATATTAAAATATTCAATTTTCACAATTTAACTTTAAATTCAATTTTAAAGTCACAAACATTGTTCTAACTCCAATATGATTTAATATAACTTTATAAATCAGTTTTAATCACATTAAACCCAATTTCCAATTATTTCTGTAATTTCAAATATTAAATTATCGATCTAAATTTCCAATTAAATCTAAATATTCGAAATAAATTTTATTCGACTTACAAATTTTACTTGTTAATATTTAAAATCAATTAAATATACGAATTTCAAATGACAGAAATTATGGGTCGTTACAAACTTCCCCCCTTAAGAGAATTTCGTCCTCGAAATTACCAAGTAAGAAAAATGTCCCAAATTCATTAATTTTTTCGAAACAATTCGTTCAAATTAAATTTCAAATTCATTTAAATGTTTAACTTTCCAAAATCCATAGCTAAACCTCTTACAAAACTTCACTAATATTTTCAAATCCATATATAGTTATCTTTTCAAAAGCAACTATATCGTTTAACCCTTAACTTCAAATCAAAACTTAGTTTTCACAAATTTTTCTTTTCCAAATTTTCCCGAAAATTTTCTAACGCCTTAAATTTTCAGAAAATTTCGCCATAACCTCCTTTGTACGGAGGAGCTTTTACAATATCACAATAGATATAAATATATATACATCGACCTACACGGTCGGAAAACAGAAAAACAGTTCATATTTCCTATTTTTATTGCGTAGGCGTACCTTTTTAGAATTTTTAAGCAAAGCTGTTATTTATTTAGCATTTTGCGCAACCAAAACCAGCCAAACATTAGCCCCGGTACCTGTACTTACTCAATTTAAATATGTAAGTGACATATATAGGAAATTATTAACATTTTACCCTTTTTAAACAACTACAACCTATGCATATTAAAAGAAACGCATATAAGCAAGGTTTATAAGCAACTTATATGATTTCGACATTACTTGTAATTTTTTACAACCAATTTATATACAACGACATTCAATTATTCATTTTCAATTAGTTTACATTCACTAATTTACATTCACATTTGTTCACTTTCAATTCAAATCAATTTAAATTTACTTAACTTCCAATTTGAATTTAATTGCTTTAGCTTTCAATTTTATTCATTCAATTGCATATGAATTTCTATTCAATCAATTAACAATAATCTAACAACCAATGTATATCCAATACAACCGAATTTATTCACTTTACATTCAACATTCACATTCACTTTGTTTACCTTCAATTTGGTTTAACATTCAATTAGCCTTAAATGAATTAACACTTATATCCATTATTCTATATCAATTCATTACATTCGATTGATTAATATTCAATTTATTAATTCAATTAATAATTTATTTTACAAATAAAGTTGAATCTCCTTTATATAACTCAAGTTCACATCCATTTAATTCACTTCATTATTTTACTTTGATACCAAAATCAACTCCATTCAGCATCACTTAAGTTATATCCCATTTCAAGTTTCCACTTATAAATCCAATTCAGATTCCAACTCCAAAGTAAATTCTATTTAACTTTTACCAAAGTCAATTTTATCACTTATTCAGATTCAGACCTCGTTTTGCTTAACAAAGTTGTTTAACCATTTTAATAATTGGTTTTACTTACATCTTCACATTTAATAAGTTATACAACTTATTATTAAACTTCCAAATCTGATTTAATTTATTTAACTTCCTTTGGTTAAATTTCACATCATATATTTTATCATACTAATTCAAATTTATTTCAACTTTACTAAAGTTAAATCTTTATTATCTCATATTATAAGTTCAAAACTTGATAACTTATATTCATCAATTTCAACTTGGATTTTAATTTCAAATCTGTTTATCACAACAAAATTCAATTTCAATTTACTATGGTAGCAAATCCATCACACAGAAACTCGAAAATGATATTGACGATGCTGCAGTCATCACCCTTATTATTCCCCAGCAACAGTAGTGAATTCAGTGCTTTAAATTCTTTCAAAATTTTCATTTATTTATAAATCACATTTATAAATATTTTCTTATAGAATTTCACTATTTAACTTTACCTATACAAGATTATTTCACAATTTTAAATCATTTCAATTATAATCTATACTTATAATTCATTTGCTTATATAATTTTTTCTTTCGCAATTGTTGTTTTAATTTAGATTATTCGTACAACTTTGATTAACTTATATATTTTCTTACATTTTCAACAATCAAACAATTCAATTTTACATACATTTGGTAATTTTGAAAAATTATTCCTTTATATATATAAAATATAATCGAGGTAAAATTATTTCATTTACCCAATTTAAAACCATACTATGTCGGTTTATCTCGTTTAAGAGTTTAGAAACCCCTATCGATACAGTTAGCTAGACTACACCGACCATAATCTATAAACAATCAATTGATAAGTCAACATAATATAAAACAATTTCATATTCACTAACAAATACGCTCTCATGTCTATTATTACAATCAACTCATTCTAGAGTACTACTGACTCTATCTCTAATGAGTAATCCCCAACAGAGCCAAGGTTGTCGCTTAACCATATGCTCTGATGCCACATTGTAAAGATCCGATTCTTCGACTTTCGAAAATCGACATTAATACGTCCACTGTATCAATTGCCGAGTAATCGAATGCCGAAAAATCGTACCGTTAGGTTTTAAGAAGAAGAAAAAGGTAGAAGAAGAAGAAAATAGAACGAAAGAAGAACAACAGAAACAATATCAGAATCTCACATATCGCAGCGGAACAACATATAATAGATAAATGAATAATCTTCAAAAATAAAGAACTATCTCAGTTATTACATTACATCACATCATCATTAGAGTGTACAATAACAATATACAACACAACAAAACAATGGACAGTTATACAAACATGCCCTTACAAGTGAATTTACAGCGGAAAGATAATATCATATACTAGTAATACGTCTTGCCATCCAGCTTGCCACTTAAGTTCCATAGCACTTTTGAATCCAAAATGACCTGATAACCTGACTCTAGGCCGCCCGTGTGGAAATTGGTGGGCACCCAGAGTTTAGGAAGAGAACATTAAACTCCAGGTCGGTCATGGGACTGGTGTGAGAACTAAAGAAGTTATTTATCTTTAAAACAACGACAACAAGGGAAGTGAAAAATATCCACAATGCTTTTAGAAGATGAAACTACCATAAGGCTTCCCGCCACACACACAATGCAAATGCAAAATTGGAGGAGATTTCTCCTTATGATAGTCAAAGATTCTTACTACGCAAAACAAATCATTTTTGATATTATTATAGTGCATAGTGATGAAACATTTCGAAAGTATAATATTAATCTTAGCCAGCATAGACATTTCGAACTATGCCTACTATAGCTACCATCTAAACAGTGGTGACCACCATAAGTAAATGGAAGGTTATACAAATAAAATCGTACAGGGTTTCGTATTGGGAATTGGATTTCCAACAAATGGTCAGGCTAAGGATCTTCCTACTGCCACATGGGTACGCCTCTGGCGGGACGTCCCGAGAACCTAACCGGATCTCTGCCAGCACAAGGCCGGGTTACCTCTGTAACTAGGTAACTACTACACGAATATGCCACCCTCGGTCCTTTGGGACCTTTATCCGAGGGCCCTCGATCACAAAGCAACAACCACACAGAAAATGAGATTGGAGAAACCACATAGGTTAAGCATCAGGGCTCCATACCTGACACCACCCTTTTCTAGAAGGAAATGACATACCCTAAAGGGAGCGACCCTCATAACCTTGCCGCATATTCCTGTTTTGACCATTTCCGGGGTGTGAGGTCTGACGAAGTCTCGTCCACAAAGTTACGCTTTTTCACAAAGCCACGCTTTTTTCATAAAGCCACGCTTTGATCAACAAATGATCAATAAATAATCATCACGCAGCAACACTCAGCATGCCACATTACCAAATTGGGAGTATATCGCTAATAACCTTCCACTACAAAACCTCTGAGCTCGTACGTCTCAGAGAAGGGTGTTAAGCTAAGAGAATAAATTCTCCGCCACCAACAGAGATGTACTTGAAAGAAATCTGCTTTATATCTCAAAATGCAATGTCGGACACGTAACCATACAAGTCTGTTCCGGGTTCGAACGAAACCGAAGGTACTTCAAAAGAAGCCCTTGCAATCCGGGTATTCATAATCTCGATCGAATTTTCCAACACGAAGGAAATCTCCATACCGTAGCTAACAGTGCAGAGACAATCGATAGGTCACACTATCGTTTTCACAAATACCCGGTCTTCACCACCGGTCTTCAACGCTATCCATTAGGTCGTATCACTTATTCGAAATGGGTTATATGACACAAAGGTCCTCTCCCGGTTAATCCGAATAGTGAACGCAATATTTTTAAAACATATGGATATTGGGATTTCAATTAAGTCATAACTTATTACCCAAACCCTTTCTTTCAAATGGTTTAAACAAATTATAATTTTAAATCTTTAAACAAAAATATTTAATTCACAAAGTTTACCCAGTTTCACAAAGATTTATTCCCAGTTTCCCAGATAAATTTCCATTTCAATTGGATTAACTCGTTAAATCTTAAATCAAGGTTTAACTTATAGCTTTCAAAACTATTCACAATTCAAGTCTTTTATAATATAAAAGATACACCATTTGAAATACTCTTTTATTTCAAGTCAAGTTCAACAACCTTTAACAAAGATTAATTCATAGCCTTCAAAACAGTTTAATTTCAAATTTACATTCTTTTAACACAAATGGGAATTTCTTTCCTTATGTGAAAGCTATTATTATTTGAAAACAGATAGTTTTCGTTTTGGGAAAAACCGATTACAATTTTTCATCAGTTAAAGCCACTCAAGTATAAACTTGGATTTAAATTTAAAATTTCCAAAACTATATTTTAAATGGTTAAAAACCCATATAAACACCTTTTTATAACTTGTACAATCTTTTAGACCATAGTTCCCAAATCATTGAATTCAATTTCAAACATCGAATTCAAAATTTAATCAAATGATTTAAATTCCAATTTTTATTAAGTTATTTAAAATAACTCTTATTTTTGAATTCATTTTCAAAAACTTTCAATCCCATTTCCAAAACTAATTTGGATTCAAAAATTCAATCTTTAGAATTGTCAAAAATCTGTGACTTAACTGATTTCCACGTGAAATCCACATTTTGTGTGTGTATTGTGTAGCCCAAGGGTTTGACACAATAGTGCAACAACATTCAACCATCACAGATCAAAATATAACAATATATTTGATAAGCGGTATAAACTATAACGCTTACCTTTCATTCACAGATCACAGATATATATATATATATATATATATATATATATATATATATATATATATATATATATATATATCACAAATAAACAAATTATAGATCGCAACACACATCAGGATATATCACAAAGCATCACATATCAAAGATATCAAACAATTCAACATCTAATATAATTCAAACATCCATAAGTAGGATAAATTTAATCATCTGATTAATTTAAATCAAATAAATTTCTATGAATAAAATTTTCTAGTTATGGTAAATTAATAGCCAATTTATTATTAAAATATTTAATAAATTATCCTTTCATTGATCATTAATTAACTCTTAATTAATAGTTAATACTTGATTAATTATTCTTAGTTAATTATCAAAACCAATTAATTTTTGCTTAATAAATTTCCAATGAATTTACAAAATCATTTCTTTTTTTAAATAAATTTCTTTATCTCTTCAAATCCATTTAAAAATCCAAATTTTTTTTTAAAATAATTTCTTCAACTTATAATAATATTAATCGAAATCCATTTACTTGGCCCTTTTTCCTGTAATTTGGAATTTTATTCAATATGGTTAAAAAATAACTTTGTCGTTTTAAACCTCCTTTTTAACTTATCGAATTCTCAAAAATAATTTTTTTCTATAAACTTTCAACTTGAAATTTAAAAAATCCAATTTTTATCTATATTCGGTATCCAATAATACCAAAAATATATTCGGCTAACCTATAGCCTTCAACAATCTCAATCACAAAGATAATCACACGGATTATAAATCAACCAACACACAACATATGTAACGACCCGCCGCCCTGACCGCCCCCAGTCGGTAATTAAACCAACTCGAAACGTTCAAAATGACGGATTGTTGTTCAGTTTATAAAGTTTAAACAGAATCAGCCACAGAATCACAGAATAATCATAATATTATTCATAAATGAATTTTTCTTACATACATATATCAGAGTTTGTACAATGCATTTAAATTTTTATACAGCGGAATATATCTTTGATTATTAAGTACAAGAAAAATTTTCCAGAAAACTTTAGTGGAGTGCTTTCCCCTCTCTCTAACTTCGCTGCCTGAAAATCTTCAAGCTGTAAAAATACTCGGTCTGACCCGAGTATTATATTCAAAAGAAAATAATACACAGGTCAGTCTAATTCAAACTCAGTTATTAGTGCACAGAGGCAATAATAATCAAACAACAATTAGACGACAGTCAAATATAATTTACCTATCCGATCCTTTACAAGAAATCGGATAACGGTAAATATAACACTTAACAGTGTTAAACAATAACTCAGTGGATTCAAATTATCAATAAAGATAGATGAAAGGATTGTTGATGAAGATATTTTAGAAAACAATCAAAATTTGCCTAAACGGCAATTAACAACAAAATCATCAAAATCGATTCAAAATATATTGAATTGGCAACCTAAAATAATTTTCATCAAAAAGAAAACATCAATTTAAACATTAAATTTGGTAGGGCTGCAGTACACGCACTCGCGTACGGCCTCGCCACATTTAAAATGTCAACTCCATGTGGCTGCAGTTCACGCTTGCGTGCACTGCCTCGCCACTACCGTGATGATGTACTCAAAACATCAACGAACCAAAATCAATGAAGGTTCAGATATCAATTCAAAATGTCGATACTACGTGGCTGCAGGGCACGCACGCGTGCGCTGCCTCGCCACAATAACTTGTGAAATAAAACAAGTTTCCAAACAACTTATTACTGCACATTTCAACAAGTGCAAATTTTCATAAAAATGAAACTGCTGCCATTACTTGGACACAAGGGAAAACTGCCACAAGAATGCAGTCACCACATGGGCACAAGGGCTAGAGTACAAAACATGAAATGAATCAGAGGGAGTCCAAAAAGTAATGTAGCAGCAAACTCAAAACAACTCAAAAATCCTCGAATCCAACAAGTCAGTAAGCATTAATGCACGAAGGCAATAACACGTACGTATACATGAACCAGCAGAAGCAATTGAAGTGCAACGGTGGAACAATCAAGGCACAAAGGCCATAAGTATGACTTGATCAAAGCAAGGCTACAGAGCTCGAGCTTATGCAAAGTCAACATCACCGTATAATTCAAGAAGGCACCAAGCAAATGAACCAAACCAAGTTACAGTATTATCAAAACATGAACAGTGGAGTACATAGGTACATGAAGTCAAACAGATTAACTACAAAGGACAACAAGTATGAAATGCACAATAGGCTGAAGCCAGTGTATGAAGTGCGCAACAGGTTAAAACCAGTGCATGACAACAACATACATATATTTACTTATATGTGGATGGACAAATGTGACAACAATGTCACAATATCAAAGAAATAAAGTAACAGACCAATGCAACATATTCAAGTTCAATGAACATGTACAAGTGAAAGCAGTGGCAATACACATATATACATACAAGAATGTATGTATACAAATGATCAGCCATCAAAAAAAACAAGACTCAACTATCACAAAATACAGTGATGATATGATGCGACAGTGGAAAACTATATGCATATCGAAACAGGCAGTGGCAACTGATGGTATACAAGAGGTGTCAAATAAGCATGCACATTTGTGTACATATATACCAACAACATGAAGTGCAGACCAGTGAACGATGTACGAAAAAAAACATGAACAAGGAATGCACAGCGAGATTTACAACAGGCGAATGGTCAAGAAATACCCAGTGAGCAACATGAACACAATACTCCATTTCAAACATAAATGGAGCCATTACCAAAAGGTAACACTTAGCAGTGAACATATAAAGACAAAAGTGCAAAAGTGATTACAAATGTGCAGAACAAATCTGTTGATCAACCTGGCCAAAAATTTATATATATGGCGCAGTACGGAAGCAGTAATGCTCAAGGATGAGCACAAGTGATAAAAACCATGGCAAGTTCAAAATACTGGCAAGTTCAAAATACTCATCAATAAAGTCGAAGCCGACCAAAATTCGTGCAACAAAACAGGTCAAAGATGTGCTATGTTCTTCATTTGGAAACAAGTCCAGAAAACTGGTGTGTAATATCACTCTTTAAGATTTCAAATATATAATTTTGTTGCATGTTCAACTCTGGAACAAGTATGTTGTGAATATAGTTTAAACTCTGAGTATATATATGAATATATTGATGTATGCATGTCTGAAAGGTCTGGAGCATCTCTGTCTTTGTTTTAAACCCAATTTTTTTTTTTTTAAATTCTCTAGCTCTTGATCTAGTCATAAATCTGATTTAAGTTACAAACAAAACTTGTTTGTCTGATCGTAGAGTAGGATTTAAAATTTTATGCAAGTTAAAACAAACTTAAATTTGCTCTGGAAACCATAAGAACAGGAAAAATCTAATAAATCTCAAGTGAAAATTTCACAGGCCAAACTTTCCAGAAAATCAAAACCAAAGTCCACAAAACAGCGACCGAAGTCAGAAATCAAAGTGAAATCAGAAATAAGATTCACGTTAATGCAGATGCCAACAGAAAAATACTCAAAGACATTTGCCATTTACATTACACTGTACTCAAGCTACAGAATCAATTACTATTCAAAGCCGTGGATAATAGAATCCAAGGCAAATAAAAATTATCAACGTCGAAACAAAGTTGAGTGTTCGAGCAAATCAAGTGACGAAAGTATGCAAATTTGAAAAAGTCAGATAACTCACTTTTTGTAAAATAATCAGAAGGCCGAAGACAAATTCAACATAAACATAAATACGAACGAACATAAAAGGGATTCGAACCTTCAATTAAAACCCTAATTCAAAAATCTCTGAAATTCAAATTGGATGTGAGTGAGGAAGAGATTCACTCACCTTTGCTTCCTGCGGTCGAGAAATTTGAAGCCGAAGCCCTAATTGTTGAAGGCGAAGAGGGCGAGAGAGACGGCATTTTTTTTTCATTTGATTTTTTTTTCTCGTTTTCAAATGAAAAGGAGAGCTTCGTGTTTTAAGGAGAAAGGGGAACGTGTTTTTGCAGAGGGAATGCGTGATGGAAGGTGTGATTAAAGGCATAGATTGGGCGTGTTTGTAGCTGAACAAAGTATAAGGCAGTATACCTTTTTTTATATATATTATTTTATTTTTTTTATTTACTTTTTATCTTTTTCTCTTTCTTTTTTTTTTCAATTTAAATTCAATTAGTTTTGTATATTTTGCTTGATTAATCTTGTTAAAATTTTAACTAGTATTTTTTTTTATTTTGTTATTGATTAAAATTTTATTCTATTTTATTTAAGTTAAAGAATGTTATTTAAACTAACCACAAATTTATAAATTTACATAAATACTAATTCTCAAATCCAAATTATTATTCCTAGTCATTTGTTCAAATTTTAAATACCAATTCAATATTCAATTTCAAAGCTAAATTCAAATTCTATTCAACTTTTCACTAGATTAAATTCTAAAATTTAATCGCCAATTTATGCTGATAATTTGAAATTCACGTCAATCATCATTCGAATATTTAAAAATTAATTAAATATTCACAAATTAAATTGTTCAAAATTTAGGATCGTTACAATCTCCCCTACTTAAAAGAATTTCGTCCCGAAATTATAAGTTAGGAAAAGCGATTGCTAAAATCTCACCGATATTTATATCCTAAACAATTTTACCAAGTTTCAAACTCGCAAATAAATATAGGATTCATTCCATTTATTTTATTTCACTAGTTTTGTTCATCAATTTTAATAATCAAGACACAAAAGTCTTTTACCAAATTTTTGACTTACAAAACTCAGATTTTTAAACTTGAAATTCTTTCATGCTAAATATTTGCATATTACATCTTTTCCAAAGCTGTGTGCTTTCAAGATATTTTAAAGATCTTCTTCCTTAATTCATTAAGTTAGAATTATGTAATTCTAATTTCAGATTATTGATTTTCTATTCAAAGTTTGAAAATACTTGATAACTCGAAGTTTAACAAGTCCACCGTCGTTCTTACAGACTTTAGGCATACGCTGGCCAGGCGCAAGACTAAAAATCTCCAAGTACTAAATATACTTGCTTCAACTCCCAGTGAAAATACTTTTTAAAAATTCTTTTAAAAATGGATATGGAAAGCACGTTCCCCCATGGATCACAGTTTACCCGGCGGTTACGCTACTATCCCAGTAGAATCGCTTGTAACCTTAGATTTCTCATCTCTCTTGAATTTCGCCATGGTTGTCGCCTTAGATCGCGGTCCACACGGCGGTTACGCTACTATCCCAGTAGAATCGCTCGTGGCCGTAGGCATCACGCCCCTCGAATTTCGCTTCGGTTTCTAGATCGCAGTTTACACGGCGGTTGCGCCACTATCCCAGTGGAATCGCTTGTAACTGTAGGCATCGCGCTCCACGAATTACGCCAGCATCAATTCACCTAATCCCAAACACGATGATCCATCGTGGGGGATCCCAGTCAGTCCCAATGGACATTCCACTAATGGAAATTCTACGTAGCTACGATTTCCAATGGACACTCCACCGAGTTCCAATCACCTTCACAAATAATAAATGGAAGGTACATTTCCATATCCTCAGTTTTTAGAAAACATATGCCATATACATATAGTACTTCATTTCACATTTCGTACTTATCATACCTATGTAAACTTACACAGGACTTTTCATAATAATGACTTTCCAAACTGATGGTTTTCGAATTATTATATTCACATATATAAGTTATGAAAACTCAATTCACATTCATAACAAATAGAGGATTCCAAATTTTCCATCACGTTTAAAATTTTCCTCTAAATCGATTTGAAAATTTAAGGTTATCTCAAACCTAATTCACATTCATAATCCAATTTATTATCGACTTCACATTCGATTTGGATTTCACGTTACATCGTCAATTCTCAACACATAATTGATGTCTATCGATATATAACCTCTAAGCTCGTATGTCTCAGAGAAGGGTGTTAAGCTAGAAGAATAAATTCTCCGCCACCACAGATATATATTTAATAGAGATCAATTGCTATGTCATCAATTCACAACGTTAGACATACAATCCCAATCGACTATCCAAAATTCAAAGTTCAACTTATATTGTTTTTGATGTCAAAGTTAAACTCAATTTAACTCAAGATTCAATCTTTTTTTGAAAAATTATTCAAGTTGAACTAATTGTTCACATTTCTCAAAATAATATCTTTACAAGATATATAATTTTCACACTTAACCATTTGAAACAAATTTCAAATATTCATTTTTCAATTTATCTTTAAAAGATAAAATTTCAAACCTTTCATTTCATATTGGAAAATATTTCCGTACTTATTAAATAATAAGTAATTCACAAGTTCATTTATTTTCAACACGGAAAATATTCAATATACTTGAATCAAAATTAAGTATATATTCCATTCTTTAAGGAAATCATTCTTTTAAACCCATTTATTTGAGTTAAAACGAATGTTGCGTAAAACATCGTTACGACAACTCAAAAGTCACTAGTATAGGGATTCGAATTTAAGATAGATATATAAATCCCAATACTATAAACAACATTTCCTTTCGGAAACCATTTACTATAACAACAATGTTATAGTCCACCATTTCCTTATTTTTCTCTCGAAAACGTCTATTTCAACAATTGAATGTTGAAATCTATGTATTCGATACTTAATGCATTTTAAAACATCTTTAAAACCATTAACTTTTTCAATTTCAACTTCAACTTAATTCATAGTTTGAATTCCTCATACTTTTCATAATATTAGTTCTAAACCAATTTCACTATTCAATATTAAGTTTTTCACTTAATTTAATTTTCCGCACGTTTAAATTCAAATTCGTCACTGAATTTATTAAACCTATAATGGATTATCATATTGACAACTTCAAATTTGAAATTTAAATTCTATTTGAACTTTGCATTTACTTTCTATTTCAAAAATAATCAACTAGTTCTTTAGTAAGCCATTCATCAATTGGTTCCATTAGATCTATATTTCCACATTAACCTCATTTCATAATATCACTTCCCTAAAACATATCCGTTTTATTCAATAATATATTCACTGTCCAAAATCGTGAATATACTTATCTATTCAATTCAGTGTTTCTACACTTTTTATTTAAAAGATTATCCACTGTCCAAAATCGTGAATAAAATTCCCAACCAACATTTACTATCACAATATTTAACTTAAAGGATAATTCGCTGTCCAAAATCACGAATATATCTCCTTTAATAACTTCTATTTTTCATTTATCAAATTCAATTGGTTTCGAATTTATAAACAACTTTTACAAATTCCATTTCTATTTATAAAACTTCGATTTATAAATCTTCTTTATTAATTCAATTCAATTTATATAACTCAATTATAAACCAAAAGTCCATTTATAAGTTAAATACTTATAATCCACTTATTCACTAAATCGTTCTTCAAAACATTTGAAATCAATTTTCAAAAGAATTCAGAGTCAAATTCCCAAGTTATAGTTTAATTATCCTCTTGGCTATAACTAAATTGAAATATCATTTTATTTCACAATTATTATTTTGTAGAGATTCACAATATTTGATTCAAACCAATTCATTAATTCACTTCACTTAACTTTTATTTTTCATAAGTCTCAATAATTCGATAATGGATTTCGAATGAGAAACTATCGCAATCCTAAATTTAGAGAGGGGAATTTTCGAAATAATTCTAACTTTCAAAATACCTTTCATTTTAAAGAAAACAATTTCATACTTATTTAGATTTGAAAAACACTTTTCTTTAAAGTGGTTCTAGTAACTATTCATATTAAACATCATAAACTGAGCTTTGAGTACACCAAAGCTCTGATACCACTTTTGTAACGACCCGCCGCCCTGACCGCCCCCAGTCGGTAATTAAACCAACTCGAAACGTTCAAAATGACGGATTGTTGTTCAGTTTATAAAGTTTAAACAGAATCAGCCACAGAATCACAGAATAATCATAATATTATTCATAAATGAATTTTTCTTACATACATATATCAGAGTTTGTACAATGCATTTAAATTTTTATACAGCGGAATATATCTTTGATTATTAAGTACAAGAAAATTTTTCCAGAAAACTTTAGTGGAGTGCTTTCCCCTCTCTCTAACTTCGCTGCCTGAAAATCTTCAAGCTGTAAAAATACTCGGTCTGACCCGAGTATTATATTCAAAAGAAAATAATACACAGGTCAGTCTAATTCAAACTCAGTTATTAGTGCACAGAGGCAATAATAATCAACCAACAATTAGACGACAGTCAAATATAATTTACCTATCCGATCCTTTACAAGAAATCGGATAACGGTAAATATAACACTTAACAGTGTTAAACAATAACTCAGTAGATTCAAATTATCAATAAAGATAGATGAAAGGATTGTTGATGAAGATATTTTAGAAAACAATCAAAATTTGCCTAAACGGCAATTAACAACAAAATCATCAAAATCGATTCAAAATATATTGAATTGGCAACCTAAAATAATTTTCATCAAAAAGAAAACATCAATTTAAACATTAAATTTGGTAGGGCTGCAGTACACGCACTCGCGTACGGCCTCGCCACATTTAAAATGTCAACTCCATGTGGCTGCAGTTCACGCTTGCGTGCACTGCCTCGCCACTACCGTGATGATGTACTCAAAACATCAACGAACCAAAATCAATGAAGGTTCAGATATCAATTCAAAATGTCGATACTACGTGGCTGCAGGGCACGCACGCGTGCGCTGCCTCGCCACAATAACTTGTGAAATAAAACAAGTTTCCAAACAACTTATTACTGCACATTTCAACAAGTGCAAATTTTCATAAAAATGAAACTGCTGCCATTACTTGGACACAAGGGAAAACTGCCACAAGAATGCAGTCACCACATGGGCACAAGGGCTAGAGTACAAAACATGAAATGAATCAGAGGGAGTCCAAAAAGTAATGTAGCAGCAAACTCAAAACAACTCAAAAATCCTCGAATCCAACAAGTCAGTAAGCATTAATGCACGAAGGCAATAACACGTACGTATACATGAACCAGCAGAAGCAATTGAAGTGCAACGGTGGAACAATCAAGGCACAAAGGCCAAAAGTATGACTTGATCAAAGCAAGGCTACAGAGCTCGAGCTTATGCAAAGTCAACATCACCGTATAAATTCAAGAAGGCACCAAGCAAATGAACCAAACCAAGTTACAGTATTATCAAAACATGAACAGTGGAGTACATAGGTACATGAAGTCAAACAGATTAACTACAAAGGACAACAAGTATGAAATGCACAATAGGCTGAAGCCAGTGTATGAAGTGCGCAACAGGTTAAAACCAGTGCATGACAACAACATACATATATTTACTTATATGTGGATGGACAAATGTGACAATAATGTCACAATATCAAAGAAATAAAGTAACAGACCAATGCAACATATTCAAGTTCAATGAACATGTACAAGTGAAAGCAGTGGCAATACACATATATACATACAAGAATGTATGTATACAAATGATCAGCCATCAAAAAAAACAAGACTCAACTATCACAAAATACAGTGATGATATGATGCGACAGTGGAAAACTATATGCATATCGAAACAGGCAGTGGCAACTGATGGTATACAAGAGGTGTCAAATAAGCATGCACATTTGTGTACATATATACCAACAACATGAAGTGCAGATCAGTGAACGATGTACGAAAAAAAACATGAACAAGGAATGCACAGCGAGATTTACAACAGGCGAATGGTCAAGAAATACCCAGTGAGCAACATGAACACAATACTCCATTTCAAACATAAATGGAGCCATTACCAAAAGGTAACACTTAGCAGTGAACATATAAAGACAAAAGTGCAAAAGTGATTACAAATGTGCAGAACAAATCTGTTGATCAACCTGGCCAAAAATTTATATATATGGCGCAGTATGGAAGCAGTAATGCTCAAGGATGAGCACAAGTGATAAAAACCATGGCAAGTTCAAAATACTGGCAAGTTCAAAATACTCATCAATAAAGTCGAAGCCGACCAAAATTCGTGCAACAAAACAGGTCAAAGATGTGCTATGTTCTTCATTTGGAAACACGTCCAGAAAACTGGTGTGTAATATCACTCTTTAAGATTTCAAATATATAATTTTGTTGCATGTTCAACTCTGGAACAAGTATGTTGTGAATATAGTTTAAACTCTGAGTATATATATGAATATATTGATGTATGCATGTCTGAAAGGTCTGGAGCATCTTTGTCTTTGTTTTAAACCCAACTTTTTTTTTTATTTAAATTCTCTAGCTCTTGATCTAGTCATAAATCTGATTTAAGTTACAAACAAAACTTGTTTGTCTGATCGTAGAGTAGGATTTAAAATTTTATGCAAGTTAAAACAAACTTAAATTTGCTCTGGAAACCATAAGAACAGGAAAAATCTAATAAATCTCAAGTGAAAATTTCACAGGCCAAACTTTCCAGAAAATCAAAACCAAAGTCCACAAAACAGCGACCGAAGTCAGAAATCAAAGTGAAATCAGAAATAAGATTCACGTTAATGCCGATGCCAACAGAAAAATACTCAAAGACATTTGCCATTTACATTACACTGTACTCAAGCTACAGAATCAATTACTATTCAAAGCCGTGGATAATAGAATCCAAGGAAAATAAAAATTATCAACGTCGAAACAAAGTTGAGTGTCCGAGCAAATCAAGTGACGAAAGTATGCAAATTTGAAAAAGTCAGATAACTCACTTTTTGTAAAATAATCAGAAGGCCGAACACAAATTCAACATAAACATAAATACGAACGAACATAAAAGGGATTCGAACCTTCAATTAAAACCCTAATTCAAAAATCTCTGAAATTCAAATTAGATGTGAGTGAGGAAGAGATTCACTCACCTTTGCTTCATGCGGTCGAGAAATTTGAAGCCGAAGCCCTAATTGTTGAAGGCGAAGAGGAACGGCGAGAGAGACGCCATTTTTTTTTCATTTGATTTTTTTTTTCTGGTTTTCGAATGAAAAGGAGAGCTTCGTGTTTTAAGGACAAAAGGGAACGTGTTTTTGCAGAGGGAATGCGTGATGGAAGGCGTGATTAAAGGCATAGATTGGGGCGTGTTTGTAGCTGAACAAAGTATAAGGCAGTATACCTTTTTTTCTATATATTATTTTATTTTTTTTATTTACTTTTTATCTTTTTCTCTTTCTTTTTTTTTCAATTCAAATTCAATAAGTTTTGTATATTTTGCTTGATTAATCTTGTTAAAATTTTAACTAGTATTTTATTTATTTATTTTGTTATTGATTAAAATTTTATTCTATTTTATTTAAGTTAAAGAATGTTATTTAAACTAACCACAAATTTATAAATTTACATAAATACTAATTCTCAAATCCAAATTATTATTCCTAGTCATTTGTTCAAATTTTAAATACCAATTCAATATTCAATTTCAAAGCTAAATTCAAATTCTATTCAACTTTTCACTAGATTAAATTCTAAAATTTAATCGCCAATTTATGCTGATAATTTGAAATTCACGTCAATCATCATTCGAATATTTAAAAATTAATTAAATATTCACAAATTAAATTGTTCAAAATTGAGGATCGTTACAACATATGAAATAAATTCAAATGTTTAGGAATCCAGTTGGAACCCTCCAACCTGTTTCCCTGCATCCAAAGATGTTAGCACAATACCAATTCTACTTCGAGGTGAAATATCATGGTATATGGGATTTATAAAATATTATCCGCTATTATACGGCGCAATAGGGTCTCATCCGCTATATAATACGGGAAATCAACTCCAAATACATATATAATACCAATTCCACATCAAGTTGGAATTATCGCGATATATGTGTTTAATAAGTAACACCCGCTTAATATGCGGATTATAGGGTCTGTTTCAAAACAACGGATAATAACTATCATCCAATCACACAATCATGCAATTTTAAATCTATCTATTGAAAATTTAAATCGAAACAGATTCGATTGAGTGAGAAGTTCTCACCTTGAGTTTTCGATAACAGTTGTAGCGTTTTATTTAGAATAAAATTAAACGTGCGTTCAATTTTACCTGAAATTATCACTAGCTCCAAATGACTCCAAACTAGCTCCATTGCGTAGTGCTCGACAAGCCAAACCCGATGCAAGTCGTTTCGTCCAATTCTGACCTCGTATCCAAAAGTTATCGCATTTAGAAGTTTATACAAATTATAATATAAATAAATTTAAATTTTTTATTTTTTAATTTTAAACCTAGATCTCGGCCGTGCATTTCCCAATCTCTAATCCAGGCTGCACGCACCCTTCTTCCATCTCCAGTCAATTTTCGAACGCAAAAACCCATCTTACATGCACATGAATCGAACGACGCGGCCACCTCAAGTCGATTACAGGTTGATTGAAGACCACCATTCTAAAGCCCCCATGTGACGGCTCGGATTTTGCCCGCTCAAAAATCGACATCCATACTTCAAATCGTACTCGAATGTCATAGATTCGACCGTTCAAATCCGATTCGCCGGAGCTTATAACAATCATTAAGTAAACAACACAGCGGAATAAAAGAACAATACATTGATATACAGCTTTGATACAATATCTGATACAACAGATGATCCAATAGATATCAATATACATCATAGATATGATACAATAAATAGCAGCGGAAAAGAAAAATAGATAACATCTAACATACGGAACAATATAACTCTAAAATAGTCTTCAAGGAAGAACTCCAGAAATAACTGCAACTCCATTTCTAAGAACTAATCCAGCAATAGCTCGAACTCCCAATAACATATCACAAAGATAAGCAAGACTGGTGCGATCCAAGGACTGAACTAACTCCATAAATCCACTATATCTAACTATCTGTAAAACCCAACTCTAGACTACTCGTGTAGAAAATAATGAGCACCCAGAGTTTAGGAAAGAAACAATAAACTCCGGATCAGTCGTGGGACTGGTGTGAGCAACAAAAACAGTTTATCTATTAAAAACATTCAACAAAAGATTTTCAAAGTCAATTCGCAATGCTTTTGAAAAATGAGACTACCATAAGGCCTCCCGCACACACACACAATGCAAACGCAGAATCGGAGGAGATTTCTCCTTATGATAGTCAAAGATGCTTGATACGCGTTAAAAAAGAAACACTTGATATTATTACTAGTGCATAGTGTAGGAAAAATTCATTTCGAAAGTAGAATATAAATCTTAGCCAACATACGACCATTATCGTATGCCTACTATAGCTACCATCCAAACAGTGGTGACCACCATAAGTGAATAGCAGGTTCTATAACTAATACCGTACAAGTTTTGTATTGGGAATTGGATTTCCAACAAATGATCAGGCCAAGGAACTTCCCATTGCCACATGAGAATGCCTCTGGAAAGACATCCCCGAGAACCAAACCGGAACTCTGCCAACACAAGGCCGGGTTACCCCTAACTGGGTAACTACTGACACGAGCACGCCATTCCCCGATCGTAAACGACCTTTCTCACGGGATCCCGATAGCCAACAACCACAAAGTAATAAATTCGTAGTAACCACATAGGTTAAATATCTGGGCTCCATACCATGATACCACCTCTATCCAGAAGGAAATGTACATACCCTAAAGGGTGCTACCCCTCATAACCTTGCTGCATCTTTCCTGTTTTGACCATTTCCGGGGTGTGAGGCTCGACGAAGTCACGTCCACAAAAACATACTTTATACAAAAGCCATGCTTTGGGTCAACAAATGATCAACACAATGATCACCAAGATAGACGATCAAATAAACGATCCTATCACAATAATCAACACAATGATCATTTACAGCATCACTCAGCATGTCACATTACCAAATTGGGAATATATCGCTGATAACTTCAACTATATAACCTCTGAGCTCGTACGTCTCAGAGAAGGGTGTTAAGCTAAAAGAATAAATTCTTCGCCACCAACAGAAATATATTTGAATGAAATCGGCTTTATATCTCAACTTGTAATGTCAGACATACAATCCATACAAGTCTGTTCCGGGATCGAACAGAACCGAAGGCACTTACAAAGAAGTCCTTGTAACCCGGATATTCACAATCCCGATCGGATTTTCCATCACTTAGGGAATCTCTATACCAGGAGCTACCCAGTGCAGAGACAATCGATAGGTCATCCTATCGCTCTCGCAAATACCCGGTCTTCATCACCGGTCTTTTAAATGCTATCCATAACGTCGAATCACTTATTCGGAATGGGTTATACGACACAAAGGTCCTTTCCCAGTTAAACCGAATAGTGAGCACGATATTTCAAAAACAAATGGATAATGGGATTTCAATTAAGTCACAACTTAATAATTCAAAACTTTCTTTCAAATGGTTTAAACCGATTACCATCTCAAATCTCTTAACAAAAAGATTCATTTTCACAACCTTTAACGGTTTAAACAGTTTTCACATTTTAATCTTTTAAACAAAAGATTCATTCACAGATTTTCCAAATCAATCTTCATTTCAATTTGATTAACTCGTTAAATCTTTAAATCAAAGATTTAACTTATAGCTTTCAAAACAATTTCATTTCAATTTGATTTAAACAATCATCAATTTAAATCTGTTAAAAATAAACAGATTTAATTCATGGCTTTCAAAAAGAATTCATTCATGACTTAGGAAAATCATTTCTCTATTAAATCTTGAAATTCCCCTAACTAACTGGAATCTCAGTTCTTATCCAAAAGTGTTTATCGTTTGAAAACAACAGTTTTCATTTTGGAAATCTGATTCATTTATACGAGTTGAAATTCTTGAGTTAAATTCAAATTCCCAAAAATAATACTTTAAAAATGGTTTAACTCATAATGACTAGTATAATATCATTAATCCCTAATTTCAAATTACTGAATTCAATTTCAAGTATTGAATTTAAATTTAAATCAACTTATTTAAATTCCAAAACTTAATCAAGTAATTTAAAAATAATAAATTCTATTTTGAAATTCCATTCCAAAAGCTTTTCACATTTATTCCGATTCCATTTCCAAAACATTTGAATTTAAAAATTCAAATTTAACTATTTCAAAAATCTGTGACTTAATCGATTTCCTCGTGAAATCCATAATTGTGTGTGTATGGTGTGGTCTAGGGGTTATACACAGTAGTGCAACAGCATATAATCATCACAGATCAAATACAACAATATATTCGATAAGCGATATAAATTTATAACGCTTATCTTTCATACACAGATTCGCAGACATATATATATATATATCACAGATAATAAATTTCATCATAGATCACAACACAAATCAGGATAATCATAAAGCATCATATAACAGGGATATCAAACAGTTTACCATCCAATAAAATCCAAGCATCCATAGATAGGATTAATTTAATTATCTGATTAATTTAAATCAGATTAAATTTCTATGAATAATTCTTTTCACATTTATTATCAAATAAATTTCAAGTAAATGATTCTCATTAACTATTCATAATTATTTAATTACTATTCTTAAGTAATTAAACTCAATTTAACTATCGTTAATTATCATTTAATTAACCTTTAAAATCATATATTTAATTACTGATTTTTTTTTTATTTCTTAAGTTCTAAACTGTAACTTAATAAATCTTAATTACTTGATTTAAATAACCTTAATCATTTGTTTAAAAGAAAACGCTTTATTAATTTAATAAATCTTATTTACAAATTTATTTACCTTAATTAATTTAACTCAAATCTTAATTTCTTGATTTAAATAATTTAATCAATTATTCACTTGAACTAATTTAACGAGTGCATATCATTTTATCTTTACTAATTCAATTTTAAAACATTTTCTAACTAATGTTTTAATTATCATCACAAATCAAATTTAAACAATTTAAATATTAAAACTTCTCTGATTTCAGACTACGATTCAAATTATCTTTAATTCAGATTTAAATTTAAATTTAAACTTTTAATTTCAACTTGCTTAAATTTTTCATTTAAAATTTCAACTCCATTTCAAATTTCTTTAATATATTTTGAATTTCTTTTAAGTTATTAACACAAGTTAAAGTTAAAACTTATTTATGTTCAAACTAAACTCTTCATTCAACTTGAATTTATATTAACATTTCAATTTGAACTTAGCTTTAAAAATCTTGGTTTAAAATTAAATTTGGGTTTTAAAAATTTTCAAACCAAAACAGTTTCAGGTTAAAACCTGTTACAACTTTGACTCGAGCCCCCTGCTAATGCTTCGAGTTAGATACCTGAACAACTCGAGTCAAATACAAAACTTCTCGATACCATCCCCGAGGCATATCTTCCTCTTCTTCCCAAATTTTTTTTTTCCAGACCTCAAAACAATTTGCACGGTGCACGTGCACAGCCCCTCTGGCCAACTACGGTCATCGTCGACGTCATCAACAAGTCGACCATCATCCCCCAATCTGACAACGACCATCCAAACACCTCCGCTCCAACTCGAACTCGAATTCGAGTATAAAGCGAAACCTGGAAACGCAAGTGCCTCCACCCCTTCAAACCTGTCAACACGTCGTCCCCCATGCTCCGACCATCGTAGGTGCTAAAACTCCGGCATCTCCTTCGTCGCCTCAATCTCTACCACCACCCAACAGCCCATAGCACTCGATCATCTACAAGTGCCGAAGTCCCCAAATTTATCTCACCCAGTAAAACTAGGGTTCTGAACTAGAATCCACTACCGCACTTCCCACTGGCCTCTGATCATCCACCACACAATTTTTCCAAGCACCCCTACCACCCATGCACCTCCAAGCAGCGCCACAAACTCCCAGGTCAACTGGATTGCCGAGGGCAACCCAAAATCCCCAAAACCATCAAACCAGAAATGCCAAATCAATACTTAGCTATAAAATGAGATTTTACTTTTAAAAATCCTATTTTTAGATAAGAATCCAAGTTGTAAACCTGAATTAATAATTTAAGATGTTTGAAACTTCACTCCTATTAAGCATTTAACTGTTTTTAAGGTTTTCAAAGCAATTCCACCTTGTTTAACTTGAATTCAGATTTTTAAAATTTACTTTATGATCAAACAAAAAATATTTTGTGTAGATACTAAGTCCTATCAATCAATAGATTAAGCAAAGATGATCTTTGTTTTAAATCAGAGCTTTAAATCTTATAACAGAGATGTTTTCAGACTATTTAACAGACAGGTATCATATATTCATAGAATTGCATCAATATATAGACACACAAACATACTTATTCCACGCATAAGAAACATAACTGAATATACTTAAGCAAATTTAAATTTAAGTTACTCACAGATTTTTGCAGAGAAATGAACAGAGTCTTCTTTATTTGAAACCTGTTCTGTATTTGCTAGCTGAAGCTATTCTCTTGATCTCTGGTGGTATTGATTGTGTTGATGTTAGTAAGTTGAGTTTTTTTTAAGTTTTAAACAATGCTTGCTTCAGTTTTTTTCTTTTCTAGCTTTGCTTAGTTATGTTTTGAACGAACTGAAGTTAAATAAGTTGATATATATAGAAAAGGATGTACAGAGTGATGCTCTGGTTTGTACAGGTAATGTTATTTGTATAATAGGCATGGGTGGATATGCTTGCATTAAATGCAGGTCCTTTCTGGTTTACATGCTAATATACTTGTTGTTTGAGTTGAGATGAAAACTTTATTACTTTTCTTTGTACTTCTTTATTTCAGCCTGTATTTTCTTGCCTGCATATACTTATTCTTTTTAGTTTTGTTATTTGTTAAACTTTAACTTATATATGTACAAATATATTTTATTTTGTTTTCTTTCTTTTGTTTTATATTTTGAAATGTACATGAGTTCTAAAATGTTAGTTTTTAGTTAATATGTTTACTTATATTTTACATAATTTTATAAATATGTTGCTTGCCTTCATATTTTATATTTTATCTCCTATATATGTATTCCTATTCCAATTCCTTTTATTTGTTTTGTTTCCTTTTATTTATTTTACTTTGCTTTAGTTTTGTTTTATACTTATTTTTTTTTTTATTTGCTTTGTTTTTAAATTATGTATGTAGTTAGTTTGTGGATATTTTGCTTTATATTCTTTTTATAGTTTAATTCATTTATTTTAACTTGGTAAGTGCATTTGTTTCTTATTTTGTTTACACTTATTGTTTTTGTTTTATATATCAATGTTCTTATTTTTATTCATAACTTAAAATTATTATTACTTTATAGTATGAATAACTTCTGTTTTAACATGTTGTTAAAATTTATTTATGAGTTACTATATATATATTTTTCTTAATTTATTTTATAACCCAAATATTTATTAAATCATGCATCTAAGATTTAAATTCAAATCAAAATATATATATATGTATACACACTCAAGATTTTATAATTTCAAATTGACTCATATATATCCAAATATACATATACATATATATATTCACGTATATACATATATATATATAATATTTAAAAATTTAAATGATTTATATAGAATATATTTGAACTTGGGGAAAATCGCTTCCATTTAAAATCAATTTTATAAATTTTTATTCAAAATTTCATTTAATTATTAATTTAAATTAAATAAAAATTCAGGATCGTTACAGACTTCCCCCCTTAAAAGAATTTCGTCCTCGAAATTCGCAGGCACGAAAACAACACAGAGATAGACTCAAAGATAGAGAAGTATCTTTTCAAATCAGAATATCAACAATAGATATAAGAAATTGCGATAGAATTTCAATTTTGGTTTTAAACAAAATCATTTTATCGATACAATTCTAATTATTCTTCATATTCTATTGATCAAGTTAACTCAATTTAAAATTTCCAATTTATTCAAAATTTCCAATTCATTTATTAGAGTTTAAATCAAAAAAAAAAATGATAAGAAATCGATGAAGATATGAAATAAGAATTTTCTACAACGATTCGTAGGGCATCACCCCACCGAAACTTCTTCTTGTAGCTGGTACGAAGAAATCAAAAGAATTTAGAAACGAATCAAAGAAAATTGATAGAGAAAGATTGTTTCCACTGTTGTTGCAGAGTATTGACCAATTATAGTCGTATTTCCCTGTCCCTTATCTCGTTTTCTTCTTGCACTCATACTTACTATCAGTGGATAGTAAGAGAATTTACTGAGGCGTTAAAACGGATATCTTAAGGATTACTCATTCTAGGATTTACTTCATCCTATCTCTAACGAGCTACTTAATGTGTTACACTCCTGAGCTAAAGTTCAACCCTTAGCTCTGATACCAAATGTGACGGCTCGGATTTTGCCCGCTCAAAAATCGACATCCATACTTCAAATCGTACTCAAATGTCATAGATTCGACCGTTCAAATCCGATTCGCCGGAGCTTATAACAATCATTAAGTAAACAACACAGCGGAATAAAAGAACAATACATTGATATACAGCTTTGATACAATATCTGATGCAACAGATGATCCAATAGATATCAATATACATCAGAGATATGATACAATAAATAGCAGCGGAAAAGAAAAATAGATAACATCTAACATACGGAACAATATAACTCTAAAATAGTCTTCAAGGAAGAACTCCAGAAATAACTGCAACTCCATTTCTAAGAACTAATCCAGCAATAGCTCGAACTCCCAATAACATATCACAAAGATAAGCAAGACTGGTGCGATCCAAGGACTGAACTAACTCCAGAAATCCACTATATCTAACTATCTGTAGAACCCAACTCTAGACTGCTCGTGTAGAAAATAATGAGCACCCAGAGTTTAGGAAAGAAACAATAAACTCCGGATCAGTCGTGGGACTGGTGTGAGCAACAAAAACAGTTTATCTATTAAAAACATTCAACAAAAGATTTTCAAAGTCAATTCGCAATGCTTTTGAAAAATGAGACTACCATAAGGCCTCCCGCACACACACACAATGCAAACGCAGAATCGGAGGAGATTTCTCCTTATGATAGTCAAAGATGCTTGATACGCGTTAAAAAAGAAACACTTGATATTATTACTAGTGCATAATGTAGGAATTCGAAAGTAGAATATAAATCTTAGCCAACATACGACCATTATCGTATGCCTACTATAGCTACCATCCAAACAGTGGTGACCACCATAAGTGAATAGCAGGTTCTATAACTAATACCGTACAAGTTTCGTATTGGGAATTGGATTTCCAACAAATGATCAGGCCAAGGAACTTCCCATTGCCACATGAGAATGCCTCTGGAAAGACATCCCCGAGAACCAAACCGGAACTCTGCCAACACAAGGCCGGGTTACCCCTAACTGGGTAACTACTGACACGAGCACGCCATTCCCCGATCGTAAACGACCTTTCTCACGGGATCCCGATAGCCAACAACCACAAAGTAATAAATTCGTAGTAACCACATAGGTTAAATATCTGGGCTCCATACCATGATACCACCTCTATCCAGAAGGAAATGTACATACCCTAAAGGGTGCTACCCCTCATAACCTTGCTGCATCTTTCCTGTTTTGACCATTTCCGGGGTGTGAGGCTCGACGAAGTCACGTCCACAAAAACATACTTTATACAAAAGCCATGCTTTGGGTCAACAAATGATCAACACAATGATCACCAAGATAGACGATCAAATAAACGATCCTATCACAATAATCAACACAATGATCATTTACAGCATCACTCAGCATGTCACATTACCAAATTGGGAATATATCGCTGATAACTTCAACTATATAACCTCTGAGCTCGTACGTCTCAGAGAAGGGTGTTAAGCTAAAAGAATAAATTCTTCGCCACCAACAGAAATATATTTGAATGAAATCGGCTTTATATCTCAACTTGTAATGTCAGACATACAATTCATACAAGTCTGTTCCGGGATCGAACAGAACCGAAGGCACTTACAAAGAAGTCCTTGCAACCCGGATATTCACAATCCCGATCGGATTTTCCATCACTTAGGGAATCTCTATACCAGGAGCTACCCAGTGCAGAGACAATCGCTAGGTCATCCTATCGCTCTCGCAAATACCCGGTCTTCATCACCGGTCTTTTAAATGCTATCCATAACGTCGAATCACTTATTCGGAATGGGTTATACGACACAAAGGTCCTTTCCCAGTTAAACCGAATAGTGAGCACGATATTTCAAAAACAAATGGATAATGGGATTTCAATTAAGTCACAACTTAATAATTCAAAACTTTCTTTCAAATGGTTTAAACCGATTACCATCTCAAATCTCTTAACAAAAAGATTCATTTTCACAACCTTTAACGGTTTAAACAGTTTTCACATTTTAATCTTTTAAACAAAAGATTCATTCACAGATTTTCCAAATCAATCTTCATTTCAATTTGATTAACTCGTTAAATCTTTAAATCAAAGATTTAACTTATAGCTTTCAAAACAATTTCATTTCAATTTGATTTAAACAATCATCAATTTAAATCTGTTAAAAATAAACAGATTTAATTCATGGCTTTCAAAAAGAATTCATTCATGACTTAGGAAAATCATTTCTCTATTAAATCTTGAAATTCCCCTAACTAACTGGAATCTCAGTTCTTATCCAAAAGTGTTTATCGTTTGAAAACAACAATTTTCATTTTGGAAATCTGATTCATTTATACGAGTTGAAATTCTTGAGTTAAATTCAAATTCCCAAAAATAATACTTTAAAAATGGTTTAACTCATAATGACTAGTATAATATCATTAATCCCTAATTTCAAATTACTGAATTCAATTTCAAGTATTGAATTTAAATTTAAATCAACTTATTTAAATTCCAAAACTTAATCAAGTAATTTAAAAATAATAAATTCTATTTTGAAATTCCATTCCAAAAGCTTTTCACATTTATTCCGATTCCATTTCCAAAACATTTGAATTTAAAATTCAAATTTAACTATTTCAAAAATCTGTGACTTAATCGATTTCCTCGTGAAATCCATAATTGTGTGTGTATGGTGTGGTCTAGGGGTTATACACAGTAGTGCAACAGCATATAATCATCACAGATCAAATACAACAATATATTCGATAAGCGATATAAATTTATAACGCTTATCTTTCATACACAGATTCGCAGACATATATATATATCACAGATAATAAATTTCATCATAGATCACAACACAAATCAGGATAATCATAAAGCATCATATAACAGGGATATCAAACAGTTTACCATCCAATAAAATCCAAGCATCCATAGATAGGATTAATTTAATTATCTGATTAATTTAAATCAGATTAAATTTCTATGAATAATTCTTTTCACATTTATTATCAAATAAATTTCAAGTAAATGATTCTCATTAACTATTCATAATTATTTAATTACTATTCTTAAGTAATTAAACTCAATTTAACTATCGTTAATTATCATTTAATTAACCTTTAAAATCATATATTTAATTACTGATTTTTTTTTCTTTCTTAAGTTCTAAACTGTAACTTAATAAATCTTAATTACTTGATTTAAATAACCTTAATCATTTGTTTAAAAGAAAACTCTTTATTAATTTAATAAATCTTATTTACAAATTTATTTACCTTAATTAATTTAACTCAAATCTTAATTTCTTGATTTAAATAATTTAATCAATTATTCACTTGAACTAATTTAACGAGTGCATATCATTTTATCTTTACTAATTCAATTTTAAAACATTTTCTAACTAATGTTTTAATTATCATCACAAATCAAATTTAAACAATTTAAATATTAAAACTTCTCTGATTTCAGACTACGATTCAAATTATCTTTAATTCAGATTTAAATTTAAATTTAAACTTTTAATTTCAACTTGCTTAAATTTTTCATTTAAAATTTCAACTCCATTTCAAATTTCTTTAATATATTTTGAATTTCTTTTAAGTTATTAACACAAGTTAAAGTTAAAACTTATTTATGTTCAAACTAAACTCTTCATTCAACTTGAATTTATATTAACATTTCAATTTGAACTTAGCTTTAAAAATCTTGGTTTAAAATTAAATTTGGGTTTTAAAAATTTTCAAACCAAAACAGTTTCAGGTTAAAACCTGTTACAACTTTGACTCGAGCCCCCCGCTAATGCTTCGAGTTAGATACCTGAACAACTCGAGTCAAATACAAAACTTCTCGATACCATCCCCGAGGCATATCTTCCTCTTCTTCCCAAATTTTTTTTTCCCAGACCTCAAAACAATTTGCACGGTGCACGTGCACAGCCCCTCTGGCCAACTACGGTCATCGTCGACGTCATCAACAAGTCGACCATCATCCCCCAATCTGACAACGACCATCCAAACACCTCCGCTCCAACTCGAACTCGAATTCGAGTATAAAGCGAAACCTGGAAACGCAAGTGCCTCCACCCCTTCAAACCTGTCAACACGTCGTCCCCCATGCTCCGACCATCGTAGGTGCTAAAACTCCGGCATCTCCTTCGTCGCCTCAATCTCTACCACCACCCAACAGCCCATAGCACTCGATCATCTACAAGTGCCGAAGTCCCCAAATTTATCTCACCCAGTAAAACTAGGGTTCTGAACTAGAATCCACTACCGCACTTCCCACTGGCCTCTGATCATCCACCACACAATTTTTCCAAGCACCCCTACCACCCATGCACCTCCAAGCAGCGCCACAAACTCCCAGGTCAACTGGATTGCCGAGGGCAACCCAAAATCCCCAAAACCATCAAACCAGAAATGCCAAATCAATACTTAGCTATAAAATGAGATTTTACTTTTAAAAATCCTATTTTTAGATAAGAATCCAAGTTGTAAACCTGAATTAATAATTTAAGATGTTTGAAACTTCACTCCTATTAAGCATTTAACTGTTTTTAAGGTTTTCAAAGCAATTCCACCTTGTTTAACTTGAATTCAGATTTTTAAAATTTACTTTATGATCAAACAAAAATATTTTGTGTAGATACTAAGTCCTATCAATCAATAGATTAAGCAAAGATGATCTTTGTTTTAAATCTGAGCTTTAAATCTTATAACATAGATGTTTTCAGACTATTTAACAGACAGGTATCATATATTCATAGAATTGCATCAATATATAGACACACAAACATACTTATTCCACGCATAAGAAACATAACTGAATATACTTAAGCAAATTTAAATTTAAGTTACTCACAGATTTTTGCAGAGAAATGAACAGAGTCTTCTTTATTTGAAACCTGTTCTGTATTTGCTAGCTGAAGCTATTCTCTTGATCTCTGGTGGTATTGATTGTGTTGATGTTAGTAAGTTGAGTTTTTTTTAAGTTTTAAACAATGCTTGCTTCAGTTTTTTTCTTTTCTAGCTTTGCTTAGTTATGTTTTGAACGAACTGAAGTTAAATAAGTTGATATATATAGAAAAGGATGTACAGAGTGATGATCTGGTTTGTACAGGTAATGTTATTTGTATAATAGGCATGGGTGGATATGCTTGCATTAAATGCAGGTCCTTTCTGGTTTACATGCTAATATACTTGTTTGTACAGTTTTATATTGAGCTGTTTGAGTTGAGATGAAAACTTTATTACTTTTCTTTGTACTTCTTTATTTCAGCCTGTATTTTCTTGCCTGCATATACTTATTCTTTTTAGTTTTGTTATTTGTTAAACTTTAACTTATATATGTACAAATATATTTTATTTTGTTTTCTTTCTTTTGTTTTATATTTTGAAATGTACTTGAGTTCTAAAATGTTAGTTTTTAGTTAATATGTTTACTTATATTTTACATAATTTTATAAATATGTTGCTTGCCTTCATATTTTATATTTTATCTCCTATATATGTATTCCTATTCCAATTCCTTTTATTTGTTTTGTTTCCTTTTATTTATTTTACTTTGCTTTAGTTTTGTTTTATACTTATTTTTTTTTTATTATTTGCTTTGTTTTTAAATTATGTATGTAGTTAGTTTGTGGATATTTTGCTTTATATTCTTTTTATAGTTTAATTCATTTATTTTAACTTGGTAAGTGCATTTGTTTCTTATTTTGTTTACACTTATTATTTTTGTTTTATATATCAATGTTCTTATTTTTATTCATAACTTAAAATTATTATTACTTTATAGTATGAATAACTTCTGTTTTAACATGTTGTTAAAATTTATTTATGAGTTACTATACATATTTTTTTTCTTAATTTATTTTATAACCCAAATATTTATTAAATCATGCATCTAAGATTTAAATTCAAATCAAAATATATATATATATATACACACACTCAAGATTTTATAATTTCAAATTGACTCATATATATCCAAATATACATATACATATATATATTCACGTATATACATATATATATATATAATATTTAAAAATTTAAATGATTTATATAGAATATATTTGAACTTGGGGAAACTCGCTTCCATTTAAAATCAATTTTATAAATTTTTATTCAAAATTTCATTTAATTATTAATTTAAATTAAATAAAAATTCAGGATCGTTACACCCATCATGTCTCCACCCTCGGCACGAAAGCCGATGAACTCGGTCACAAGATTCTCGAGAAAAACGTAATGAACGTGCGGCGTTCAAATGCAAATCGTGGTCGATTTACTCCATTAAACCCGATCATCACCGTTGGAATTGAAGATCTCTTCGTCCTCTACAATATTGTTGTTGATAATTTTTCAGAAAGATGAGTGGATTGGAAGAAAATCGGAAAGGAACGAAATGAATTTTCGGCCATTGGAATAGCTTAGCCGGCGGCTAGGGTTTTGGAAGGTAGGGTTTGCCGAATAGAAGTAGACAAGTCCTTTTATAGAAATTTTCACAAAACGCTATTCATCCGACTTTTCCGAACTCCAAATCTCGCGCGGTGACTGGCGTTTCTAGGGTTTAACCCGCGTTCTGAACATAATGAAACTTGTTTCGGAGGCTAATTCGATCATGTGTGCAAGTTACGGAGATAAACGATCAAATTTAAATTAGATCGATTAAACCAATTTTTATGCGTTTTGGCTTGCCCCAGACAAATCGTAAATCCGATTGACATGAAATTTGAAATCTTACAATAATATAACACTACGGATCCGATGAAGCTGGTTTCGTCGAAATCCGATACTATTTGAAAAATGACTATTTTTAGTCGTCAATTAAATATTAAAATATTCAATTTTCACAATTTAACTTTAAATTCAATTTTAAAAGTTCCCAAACATTGTTCTAACTCCACTATGATTTAATATAACTTTATAAATCATTTTTAATCACATTAAACCCAATTTCCAATTATTTCTGTAATTTTAGATATTAAATTATCGATTTAATTATCCAATTAAATCAAAATATTCGAATTAAATTTTATTCGACTTACAAATTTTACTTGTTAATATTTAAAATCAATTAAATATACGAATTTCAAATGACAGAAATTCTGGGTCATTACAGCTAAAACTCATGAATCTAGAATATTAAAATGTTTAGATCGTGAATATTGAAAGTTGAAAGTATTGAACCCCAAATCTTGAATCATGGATACTTATCATAAATAATAGGTAAATTTTGGATTCCTGAAAACGATTCTTAATTCATGAAAAGCCTGGCTTTTAGATCATCAAATGTTGGAATTTTGAATTTTGAAATTGTGAACCTCATAGTACTTGAATTTTATTTTCGAATATTGCTAAGTTCATTTCTTGGTCCTAAAAAGTGTGATTGAAAATTTTAGATTATAAAACATTGGAATTTTGAATTTTTGAATTTTTAAGTGTTGAATTTAATAATTTTGAATTAAAAAATTTTGAATTTTGAAAATTTGGAAGTTTGAATCGTGAATTTGGTAAAATTTTGAAATAATTTGGTTATTGACATTTCGAATCCTAAATCATAAATCCGATAAAGGTCTTTTTTTAAATCTGGGAAATTCATCATAAGCTCTATTGTAAATCTTGGAAAAGTTTGCAGTTTGAATCTGGAATCCCGATGTAACAGCCCGTGGATTTTGGACCCTCGAAAATCGACACAGACACGTCCACTGTATTGCATGCCGAGCAATCAAATCTCGAAAAATCCAATTGTTAAGGGAAAAAGAAAGAAGGAAGAAGATAAGTAGAAAACTATATAAACACAGAATCTCAGAGCGGAAGGAATAATCTATAATATATATCAAATCTTTACACAAGCAAACTGTAATACATGTACATACGTGCATCAATCAGAGTATACCAACGTATTTCTGCCCGGACAGTTATAAGAGCCTGTCTTTACAATTGCTGATAAATACAACAACAAATCTAGAGGAAAAATTGCCATGTACGTGAATACGTCTTTGGGCCTCCAACTCGAGCATTATAATAAAATAACACTCGATCATTATGGAAAACCATTGTGAGAAAACACTCCCCATTGGATTTAAAGTTGTAAAATCTTTAAAATCAAAGGTAGCTTGTAAGACCATGCCGCATATAAGCATGGACAGGGTTTTACTTTACGATGACCAAAACATTTTCTATAGAAAATCCATTATATTATTATAATGTCTAGGGATCAAAGTAAAATATGAATATAGCTGAAATGCTTGCATCTCATGTTTCAGTGTAGTTGAGCACAGCTAAGTCCGTACGGTGCTTATAGGAGAATGGACTCCATATAATGACTGACCTACCTTTTATTATATAGCACCGAATAAGATCGCCCCTCGGTAGGGATCGGCAACCGTACCGAAGCATACATGAGTTAATAGTAAGGACTCTAGATAGGGATGATATTATTCTTATAGAACGACCCAACTAGCCTACTGCATCTCCCCTGTTTTAGTCATTCCGGGTTGACAAGGCTTGAGGCAACCTTTTACCTTTTATATAGGCACTTTGCACTTGGAATACTAACACTGCCTTTCATGCAAAAATGCAATACCAGCATTCATACGTACAAGTCCATTCTAGGACAGAACGAAATGCTTGAAGCTCCGTCTCCAATTCCATTATCTTCAATCGAAGTGGTTTTTTGATAACATAAACGATCTTGGTCTCTTCGAAACAATTTTTCGATAATACTCGGTAAATTCAACCCCCGTTCTTTAGGAAATAAACAGTCAAAGATTTCCATATCATTGTAAACGAAACGAGATTTATACACACGGTATAACGTCATCGGAGATGACTGTGCCACATAACTCACATGTTTCTCCTACATATTTCCAAAGTTACGTTTGCGTCCAAATTTGGTAGTTGGTTATTTATCTATCGAGTAACAATCATTCAATCGGGAATTCAATTTCATAGTTAAACCAACATTGGTTAAGCACAAAAGCAACTGCAACCCTCCTTTAATAAACCTTTCATTCATTAAAATCACTTTGTAAATTACTTGTATAAAAATACTTTTACAACGATATATCCGCAAATCCCTATGTTTTCAATGCTTAGCAAACATGCTTATACTCTTATCTCAATGGTATAAGTATATCCATAAAATAGAGAAAGATTTTCTTTTAATTCTATTCAAAAGTCATTTATAAAACTCCTTATAATTCTCTAAAACCATTTATAAACCATTTTATAATTTCAGAGAATCATTTATAATCCCTTTTATAAATTTCCAACACTTAATAATCCTCCTTATACATTTCTAAAACTCCTTTATATGCCTTTATAAATCTCTAAAACCATTTATAAAAAACATTTTCTATAAATCTATAAAGTCCTTTTATAAATATTTAACCATTTATAAAACTCTTTCACACGGTAAATAATCTTTCCTTACGTCCCGAAACCATTTTATAAACTCCTTTATAAAATCCAAGTATTTCAACTCTATTCATGGGTCTTGGGAACATTTATAAATACTTAAAAATCTTTTACTTCAAACACCATTTATAATAATAATTTCCAATAATAAACATTATAAATAAATAAACATTATTAACTTTAAAACATCATCAAAATATAATTAATAATTTCAAAATACCGTTAAAAAAACAATAATATATAATCTTTACCATTTTTATAAATAATAGCAATTTATTTTCAAAATCTTATCAATAATCCTTATATTAATTCAAAACCATAATTATTAATTATAAATTCTTTAAACCATATTAACTATAAACAAATAAATTTAAAACATTATTAATATAATTAAATAAATTTACAATAATATTACTAGTATTAAATAACTTTAAAACAGTATTAATACAATCAAATTATTTTAATATTTTTCCAAAAGCCAATTTCGAATTTAGAATCATTTCCCATCTAAAATTAGTTCCCACTCTATGGCAATTTATAGTATTTCAAAATACTACTAATTTAAGGCGAATAGCTACCCAATGCTTAACCAATATAGATATTGGTTTCCTATCACTACGAGGTTTCAGATTTTAACATATAACGATGTGTTTACCAATATTTCCAAAAAATCAAGTTTATTATATAAATAATTCATATAACTGGAAGTGGTTTTTAGGCACAGGAAAAAAGTTGGAGAAAAGTTTAGTTTCAAGGATAAGAAGTTTGCTTTTTAGGCTAAAGGACACCTTTTAGTGTAAATAACAAAATAATAGTTGTAACTATCATTTTCTAGACAACTATCATTCTATGATTTACACTAAAAAGTATCGTTCAGACTAAAAAAACAAACATGTTGTCCTTGAAACTAATTGAAACGGGAATAACATACAACAATAACGAGGAATTCCATTGGAGTTCCAACACGTTCCCTTGCATCACAGCTCATATATATTAGTACATATATATGTAAACAAAATCTACAATGGTGAGGAATCCTGTTGGATTCCTCCAACTTGTTCCCCTGCATCACAACAGTGTATAATCGAATAACATAAATCAACCACTTTGGGGCAGGATTCTATAAAAAGGGTAATCCGCTCTTTACACGGGGATGTAATAGGGTCTCATTTGCTTTAGGAGCGGGAAGGAATATATACAAACCAACTAATATATAGTAATTCATCCAAACAATCATTCAACAATTTTTATCCACTATATATCATATAATTAATCAGAAAGGCGAGCTTGACTTATTGAAATTTTATGTTGTCGCCATGGCGTTACAGTTTGGAATTAAAATCGAACGACGTCAGATTTTTAGCCCAAATTCAACAGTCTAAAAATTGGACCAAACCTGTTCACTGCAAACTTAGGTCATTACGAACGCAACCCAAAAATCCACACCTCGATTGGACCGTGTATGAACGAGTTATTAGATTTTTAATTGTCGATTTTTAATCTAAAAATTAAATAAACTAATTACAAAAATATACTTAAAATTACAGGTATGCCAACTTTTAGCCCAATATGAAGAGCTGCAACAACCCAACATGCACGTCTCCAATATCACTTATACTCCCCAAACAATCACTGCTTGACGAACAGAGGCCGCTAGCAACTTTCTCCTCACCAGAGCTCCCCAATGGACCCCAATTCGTCCAACTAAATTGATCATTTATTCGATCGACCTGCTGCCGTGAACGCCTCCCCTAAAGTCATATTTTACCTCGGACCATCATTTTAACTCAGACCATCACCAAACACCTCCGTTCGTCATCACAAACTCGACCACGCCTTCGAATTTCCCTCTGGCATCACTATTTCAATCGTGATCAGGGCATTCGAGGCACTGAACCGTACCTAACGTGATTGGCTACAATTAACCACTCCTTCCCATATTCATCACCAAGGACAATGATCCAAACTCTATTTTCCAAATCGACGTTTAATTCTTGAAAAATTAAACCCTAACCCACAAACCAGTTCGACATTACTGTTGAATTTCCAAATTCGAAATAGCACGCTAAAACATGGGTATATGAATGTAGATATTGACAAATCGAGTGCAAAAGGGTTTGTTTTACAAAAGTTTTGAAACTCCATTTCTTCTTATAGGTGGAGTAAGGTTATAATACATACATACATACATACATACATACATATATATATATATATATATATATTCAATTTGAATTATCGATTTACAAAATGCCTGAAAATTTGGAAACCTAATCGAGGTGTGGCGCATGGCATTTATATGTTATACCGCTATTCTGAACATAATGGATCTTATTTCGAGTAGCTTTTCGAACCTAGTTATTATACTAATTTACACACCTTTCGATCTCGAACGTCCAAACATTACGTCAAATTACCTCGAATTCCACCGACATATAATAATCTACTATTACAAATCCAATAAAACTAGTATTCTCAAAATCCGAGACTATGACTCGAAAGGCTATTTTTCATACGTTAATTAAAACAAATTATTATAAAACCACATTAATCACTTTTAGTTCCAAATTAATAGTTTACTATTACCATTCTTATTTCAAAAAAAAATTAATAAGCTTTGAAATCGTTTTTATCCAAATTTAAAACCAGAGATTCAATTATTTAAACAATCTTAATTCTTAAATTCAATAGTTTAATTATCAAATGAATCTGGAATCCCGATGTAAAAGCCCGGGGATTTCCGACTCTCGAAAATCGACACTAATAAGTCCACTGTATACATGTCGAGCAATCAAATGATGGAAAACAAGATTGTTAGGGGTAAAAGAAAGCAGGAAGAAGATAAGAAGAAAACTATACAACATAGAATCTCATTGCGGAACGAACAATCTATAATATACATTGAATATTTAGACAACTAAATTGTAATATATGTATACACATGCATCAATCAGAGTATACTAACTTATTTCAACTCGGACAGTTATAGCAGCATGTCCTTACAATTGCTGATAAATACAACAATGACATTGGAAAATTTACCATGTACATGAATACGTCTCTAGGCCTCCTACTGGTCTCCTGAAGCTCAAAAGTGTAACGACATTCCATTTCGAACCATTCAAATCGACTATGATCCACACATGTTAGACTTGAATTGCTCAAAACAACAGATCATTAATTATATTTTTTTTTTGCAAAACTTAGCATATATAGTAAATAAGTCAATCATAGAATCACGGAAACAGAGTAATATTATAATAAGCAGCGGAATAGATAAATAGTAGTTCATGAAGCTGCTAAGCAACATCAAAGTCTAAAGCAAGTACAACAGAAATCCCAAATACATAGAAGTTTCAATACATAAGCATGTGATAAGTATGAACATAAATAACCAGAAACAACTGAAATAACTGAAGGCTGAATGGATCAAAGAAAGATCTCCAAGCAAAGCTCCAAGCTCTGAAAGCGAGTCTCAAATGCTGTGACACACAGTCTGACCCGAGCATAAAGGAAAACACAAAACTCTCATGGCTGGATTACCATTCTTATGCAAGTAAATAAACTCAAGTTAAATATCCAAGTGAAATGCAGTAAAGTAAACTATTAAAATAGCGTTACGGCATTACTCATATCCCCCTTAACACAATTTTCTATAAACGTCGTAGTCTATACATTATCGTAATTCCTCCGTAAATTGGTGGGCTATCAGAGGGCACTCCATAGTGCCGAAGCAAACAAACCCGTAAAGGGCTCGATAAGGCATATGACAAGGCACGTGAGAAAATCCCCATGGTAGGATACTACCGTTTTGTGGATCCAGACTGGTGGTAACACATAGCAGCTACTACCGTCCACCTCGAAACACATTCCCATAATTAAAGGTGCACCCAATCAAATCACAAAGTAATAGATATAGTTTCGAAGAAGCATGCTCGATCGGAAGTGCGACCTCACTTTTAAAATATCATATTCGTTTCAAATCGCATCACTTTTGAAATCATATTCAATTTCGAAATTATATCACTTTCGAAATCATTATCCACTTAAAATCATAACAATTTCCAACTTAAACAGTTTGAATATTGAAAGTAGTTTATATATTGGAATAGTTACATTAAAAAGGGTTTATATTTAAAAATTGGACATTGACTAAAATAGTTTATATATTAAAAAGAGTTTATATATTAAAAAGAGTTTATATCAAAATAGTTTCAAATTAGAATTGTTTCTTCCAATTTCACAAATCAATTCAAATCAACTTTAATTTCAAAATTCAATTTAAATCAATCTTAGTTCAACAATTTCAATTAAAAAGGTTAAAGGTTCAATTCAAATTCTCATTAAAAACAATTTTAATTTATATCGAATTCAAATCCAAGTTTGAACTACAAATTTAAACCACTTCCAATATAATAGGTTTCAAAATTTAAATATTCAAACATTTACAATAACAAAATTTGATAAATTTTGTTTATATTTCAAAAATTCAACTTTAAATTTATTTAAATTTGATAATATTCACTAAATCATTTTTCATAGCATTTAAATAAAATATCAAATTAAAAATTTAAATCAATATTAAATATTAAATTTTCAATTTTATTTAAATGTGAAAATATTAATTTAATTACATTTAATCTAAATCCAGTTATCAAGTTATAAAATCATATCTTTAAAATCTCAAAATTAATAAGTTTCCAATCATTTTTATTCAAACACAATTCTTAAACAAATTAAGTTAGTTACAAGTCCACTTTAACGTATCTTTCCAACCTTTATTTATTAAGTTATTACAAAAATCTATTTAAAATATAAATTATATGTACACACACACACACACACACATATTGTAAACCATGCAGTTAGCGCCCGCTATTACCCCGCTATAATCTTGCTATATTTCATAGAAGATTTCTACCGCTACGATATTTCCATTTAGCCGCAAATATTGCCTTTCCGTTTTAACCCCCGCTATTTCCGCTATATACCGTTATTCCCACTATATTAAGCTATTTTCGCTATATCTTCTTTAAAAGAAATGAATTGAAAAATAACAATAATACATTAAAAAATTAAGAAATTAATTTATTTAGCTGAATGTTTTTTATATTTCAGAAAATAAAATACGTTAATATTCTAATAAATTCAATTATGCTATATAACATTTTTACGTTTATTTACAGTATATTCGCACATGTTTTTATTTAAAATTATTTATGTATTAATTATAATTCAATTGAACGTTAACTTTTCATTTAATTACCATTTATATATTTGTAAAAACATTAGGTATGAGTTTTATATGTTATTTTTGAGTCATCCGCTATCCCGCTCTATCCTCGCTGTATTTCCGCTATGACTTTTTGCACCCCCACCGCATTGAATCAACCGCACGCTTTAACTGTACAGATTGTAAATAAATATTTAAACATATTATATATATACTAGTTAAATTAAATTCTAACTAAATTTTATTATATTAATTATTATTAAGTTAAATCTTATTATAGTTAAATCTATTTTAAATCTTAATTTATATATTTTAAAAATAATAAAGTTATAAGTAAATCTTATAAAACTTAACTTATTTAAAATTTCCAAAAGCAAATAATTTAAAAAAATCTAAATTTTTGACATATATGAAAATATAATAAAATATTTATATTATATATAAAAATCAAAAAACATGTATTTCTCCTTTTCAAAAATTTGGAAATCATTGTAAAATAGACCAACGGTATCCGTATATAATTTTCTACCATATGGTCAAGTGATACAGATATTTATCATTTCAATCCGCAATAATTTAATATTTGTGGATATATATCATTTCAACCCACAATCCTAAAATTTCAAAATCAATAAAATTTCTTGGGTTTATCATTTCAACCCATAACAATTTTCCCTAATCCATATAATCATTCGGGTGTGTATCATTTCCACCCATATGGAATTCCTAACTATCAAGGAACATGCAGAGTGAGAATAAAATAATAATAATATAAAATGACATAGCATATTAATGGAAAACATGATCACTCGCATTTCGAGGCTATGGAAACAATGACAGGGCAAAAGGTGACACGCACACGGATAAGTGACAAAGCTAGAAAACTACCGCCGAACAAATTCGGACAGCGGCAAAGCAAAGCGAGCAAACTAGAATTCGATGAAAACAAATCAATAGCTTGAGATTGATGGACCAAAAAATGTATATGTATAATATACATATAACTTTATGTATACATATGTTAACTCCTATTTCTGCCGCGACCTAAAACATCACGACCTAAAACTCCGCGACCTATAACTCAGCAGCCCAACGACCTAAGAGTGCCTGACGACCTAAAACATCACGACCTAAAACTCCGCGACCTATAACTCAGCAGCCCAACGACCTAAGAGTACCTGACGACCTAATAGTCTCAGCAACCTAATGACATAATTATCTTAGCGACCTAACGACCTAAAGGTGGGACGACCTAACAGCAGAAACTTCAATACGACCTAAGGATATGTACCGATCTAAAGTATGGAGCGACTCAAAAAGGCTCACAACTTAAGGAGGTCAACGACTCAATGGACAAGCAACTCAATGAGTTAACGACTTAAGTTATGAAGCGACTTAATGAGTTAATGGACCAACATCAGGTTAACGGCTTAAAGATGGACGACTTACCGACTTAAGGGAACCATAACTTAGCGGGTTAAGAGAATGGGCCGATCTAACAGTTTAAGTGAATGAACGACCCACGACCTACCAAGTTAACGACCTAACCATTGAAGCAAGACAACGACTTAAAGAGCTAGAAGAGTGAGCGACCTAGAAGGATAAAAGGGGGCTTACGACTTAACTGCTTAAACGACTTAAGAGGAAGCGACTTACAGAATGCAGCGGCCTAGTAACTAAGTGGACACAGCAACCTAGTTAAGCCTTATCTCGAAAACACGACTTACGACCTATCCCTAAGTTGCTGCCAGCTTATAACTTGCCTTAGGTCGCTCACGACCTGACACTTAGAGGATAAGTGATGCCGCTTCCCATGAGTCATTAACTGGTACCCGTTAGCTTATATGGAAAAGGGGATATCACTTAGGTCGTGACTCACGCTCTCTTAGCTCACCAACGACTCAAGTCCTATCATAGGTCGCTCGCGACCTATGCCAAGCGACTTAATCCCGAGTCCCCCTATAAATACACCGTTAGCTCCAACATTGAGGGGACTTTTGGGGGGGGGGATCATTCTCTTCGTGACATCAAGGCTCTACTATCTTCAAGACATTCTATACTCCATCACTTCAAGCTCACGCAAGACATTTAGACCAAACTTCGCACAAAGATTTGACATATTCAATCATGGATTCAAAGAACTCTGTGCCATTAAAGTTTACTCTAGCTACCTGTCTTTTTGAATTGAATTGGATTGTAACTGAAAGAGATTGTAATAAGTTGTAATTCAGTCAGCAGTAAAAAAGATTGAAGTGGACGTAGGCTTGATCATAAGCCGAACCACTATAAACTCTGTGCTCATTTACTGCATTTTCTCTTACTTACTGTTATCTCTTGATTCCAGTATTCACGGGTGGTGCTTTCACAACTATACTTCACACACCGAGGTGTTAGCGTTCAAATTTTAGCGTTAACATTTTGGGTGCTTTCACTGAGAACTGAACTCAGGTGAATTATCATCATTGCTCCCCGAAAGTTTGTTGAAGTGATCTCTCTGAAGACTAGAAGTTTATCTGAAATCATGGCTCCAGGGAGAAGGAGTAGATCTGTTAGATCTGGAAATGTTCAAGAGGGAACCTCCGCTTCCCCAGTACCTAATCAAGCCACTCCACCTGTTGGGGTTACAAAAGAGGAGTTGGATGTTGTAATCTTAGGGCTAAACCAGCAGATAAATGCCCAAAGTGCACAATTGGAGGCTCAGAATGCCCAAAATGCCCTAATTTTGAATAAGTTGAACGATTTGCTTAGGGCAAACCGTCAACCAACGGGTAATGAAAGGAACTTTGCTGGCAACGTTCATGATGCTGAAGAAAGGAACGTTCCTGAGAGGGCTGTCAGCCCCTTTGAGCGGACATTCCCTGAAGTTGGTGGATCTAAAGCTCGAAATGATGAGGGGTATCTTTTTGAAATGGTTCGACAAATCATGAAAGAGAGCATGCAAAGGGATGAAGACGAGAAATAATGGTGTTTCGCTCCAAGTAAAACCCCGTTTACCGAAAGGATCTTAAAGGCTGAGTTCCCGAGGAAGTTCGTCCCTCCAACTATTCCAGCTTACAAGGGGACAAGTGATCCGGACGAATTCTTGTATAAGTATGATTGGCACATGACAAGTGCCAGAGCTTCTGATGAAATAAAGTGTCGATATTTTCCTGTATATTTGGAAGGTGTAGCTCTGCTTTGGTTCACCAAGCTACCAATCCGGTCTATAGATCAGTTTTCTGACCTAACCCGAAAATTCAAGGAGCAGTTCAGACTATATGCTTCAAAAGCCAAAGATATCATGTCGTTGTCAAGTTTAGAACAGAATCCAAGGGAAGCTATCAGATCTTTCTTGAATCGCTTTAATATAGCGCTAGCTGAGGTAGACAATGCAGAACCACGGATGATCTTGACTTATCTGATGAGGGCCGTCGACAAGTCGAGCGAATTTGGAAAATGGCTAAACATGAAGTAACCAAATTCCCTTGAAAAATTCTACAAGAAAGCAGATGAGTTCATACGCCTGGAAAGCCGTCCTGTACCGGTAAAGGCAGTATTGGAAAAAGCTGAAGATAACATCGCTGCTCCACGCAAGAATGAATCTGTAGGACAGAAAAGGGAAAATAACGATGGGAAGAAACAGAAGAATCTGAAGAAGCCTCGTTTCTTCAAGCCATCTGAATATACTCCTCTATCAGATACGCCGGAGCGTATTTACCTCGCTACTAAAGATTCTGTTGATTATCCTAAACCTCCCGTTCTGAGAACCGGGAAAAAAGCTGTACAAAGCGGGAAGTTCTGCCACTTCCATAATCAACCTGGTCATGATACCGATGAATGCCGCCAATTAAAAAATTTGATTGAAGAGTTGATAAGGGAAAACAAGCTGCAGCAATTTGTGGAAAAGAATAGCAGCAATCCTGCTTCGTCTAGTCAGAGGCAACAAGCTCCTGCTCATCAACCCAGGACAAGTGAGAAGGCTACAGGGCATGAATCCGGAAGGCCTGTTATCAATGTCATTACGGGAGGACCTCACCCAGCAGGCAGGAGCTGGGGTGAGATGGAAAGGTATACCCGGGCTTTGAAATATGTACCGGTCGAAGAAGATGTCTTTGTTTTGGAAGATGCTACGCCCCTGAAACAACAAAGAACTTTCAATGATGATATTGTGTTCAGAGCCAGGGATTCCACAGGTGTTGAAGCTCCTACCTTGGATCCCTTAGTCATCTCGGCTGGTATCGGACCAGCTATTGTCAGAAGAGTTCTCATTGATTGTGGCGCATCCTGTAATATCCTCTTCAAGAAAACATTCGACCAAATGAAGATCCCTATGGCTGATGTGCAAGCCTCGTCACAGAAAATCGCTGGCTTCATTGGGGAGCCAAAGCAGCCGATAGGAACCATTGATTTGCTTGTAGAACTCGGAGAGGGAGAAAGAAAAGTAGTCCGCAAGCAAACTTTTGTGATTGTTGACGAATTTTCCGCTTATAATGCTTTCCTTGGCCGTCCAACTCTTGCAGCGTTCAAAGCTGTTCTGGCCCCATGGTGCCTCACCATTAAATTCCCCACAGACAATGGAGTAGGAGTTATAAAAGGGGATCAAAATGTCGGGTGGGAGTGTTATCTGACAGAGCTGCGAGAGGCAAGGAAAAGAGAAATGGGAAAGGATGCGGAAACTCCAGTCCGCATCAAAGAACCAACCTTGTAGCAATTACAGAGCGGACCCTGCACTGGCGAGCACAGCGGAGCACGAAAAGAGATGAATCCTAGAAAAGCCAGTGCAGGGGAGAATAGAGTGGTACCAGTGGAAACGACAATACTAGTACCTGTTGACCCGAAGGACCCAAATAAGGTGTTGAATGTGGGTTCACAACTTAATGTGTCAATTCAGAATATCTTAATATCTTTTTTAAAAGAAAATTTGGATGTTTTTGCTTGGACTCATGCCGATATGTGCGGAATATCCCCAGAAGTTGCAGTACACGCTCTGAATATTGATCCAAAATTTACGCCTGTGAAACAGAAAAGGAGAACCCAAGGTCCAGAAAGGTCAGCAGCATTAAAAGAAGAAGTTGATCGGCTCATGGTGAATGACTTTATCAAAGAATCTACCTATCCGAATTGGGTTTCAAATCCAGTGCTGGTTAAGAAAGCCAACGGAAAATGGAGAGTGTGCATCGATTTTTCAGATCTAAACAAGGCATGCCCCAATAACTGCTTCCCATTACCTAGGATCGATCAACTGGTAGATGGAACAGCGGGACATGAATTGTTATCTTTTATGGATGCCTACTCCGGATATAACCAGATCATGATGCATGAGCCAGATCAGGAGGACACGAGCTTTATCACCGATGTTGGTCTTTACTGCTACAGCGTTATGCCCTTCGGGCTGAAGAATGCGGGGGCAACCTACCAAAGACTTGTTAATGCTATGTTCAAACCGCAATTGGGCAAGACTATGGAATTCTACGTCGACGACATGTTAGTAAAGTCTAAGAAAGCAGTGGATCACATAGAACACTTAGCAGAAATGTTCGCAGTCCTCCGGAAATACGGAATGAAGCTTAACCCTTTAAAATGTTCATTTGGGGTGGAGTCCGGAAAGTTCTTAGGTTTCATTATGAGCGCTAGGGGCATTGAAGCTAGTCCAGCTCAAATTACCGCCTTAAAAGAAGTCAAAGCTCCTAGAACGAAGAAGGAATTGCAAAGTCTCAACGGAAAAGTCGCCGCCTTGAGTCAGTTCATTTCCAAAGCTACTGATAAATGCATCCCATTCTTTGACGATCTAAAGAAAGGAAGGAAAAACTTTGATTGGACTCCCGAATGCCAAAAAACCTTTGATGAATTGATTCGCCGTATGGAAACGCCTCCAATGCTTTCTAGGCCCGGCGATGGTGAGGATCTTCTTATATACTTGGCAGTATCATCTCATGCTTTAAGTGCAGCGCTGATACGAGAAGACAAGAGGATTCAACATCCGGTTTACTATATCAGCAAAAGACTCACTGGGGCAGAGATGAATTACTCCAAGTTGGAAAAACTCGCCTATTGCCTACTGATTGCATCGAGGAATTTGAGGCAATATTTCCAAGCTCATCTTATCAGAGTCCTCACTGATCAACCTTTAAAGCAAGTCCTGTTTCGCCCTGAGACTTCGGGACGTCTTCTAAAGTGGAACATTGAACTCAGTCAATATGACATCACTTATCACCCCCGAAAAGCAATCAACGGACAAGCTTTAGCGGATTTCATCGCAGAATTCATAGATAAGGGTAACAGTGGGGAGGAAACGATCGATGATTCCCCAACCCAATGGAAGTTATATGTTGATGGCGCGAGAAATGACTACTGTTATGGAGCCGGGGTTGTACTTGAAACCCCAGAAGGTCGGTCATTATGCTATGCACTAAGATTGGAATTTCCTTCAACGAACAACGAAGCAGAATACGAAGCTCTTATCGCTGGCTTGAGAATTGCTAAAGAACTAAACATCCGAGCATTACAGATCTTCAGTGATTCTCAGCTTATTGTATGCCAAGTCAAGAAGGAATTCCAAGCGAAATGGGGAAATCTTCCTACCTACTTGTCAAAGGCCTGCGAACTCCTGTGTGACTTCGACCACTGCACGATAAGCCATATTCCTCGAGAAGAAAACATGAAAGCAGATTCTCTCGCAAAGTACTCTAGCACAGGCGAAACTCAATTTCTGGGGTTAGCTCCAGTGGAAGTCCTGTCGGCTCCAAGCATTAATGAGATGGATATTGATTGGATCATGAGCGTGTCTCAAGAGAAAGAATCATGGATGACTCCAATAACAGAATATCTACTCAATGTCTCTTTACCGGAAAATTCAAAAGAACGACAGAAGCTACTGAGGAAAGCCTCTCGCTATATAGTCCAGGATGGCCAATTATACAGACGGGGATTCTCAATGCCATTACTTTGATGTGTATCCAGGGAAGAGTCCAAAACAATCCTAGCTGAGGTGCATGGGGGAGAATGTGGTGATCATTTAGGTGGTCAAACTTTAGCGAAGAAGATTCTCCGATACGGATATTTTTGGCCAGAAATTAATCGAGATGCAGCAGACTATTCTCGAAAATGTGACAAATGCCAAAGATTTGCCAAAATTCCTAGAGCACCTTCTACTGAACTCACACAGATGGTCAGTCCATGGCCGTTTGCAATATGGGGGATAGACCTTGTAGGACCTTTACCAACTGCCAAATCTGGAATCAAATATGCCATTGTTGCTGTAGATTATTTTACTAAATGGGCAGAAGCTGAACCACTGGCTACTATCACCTCTAAAAAGATGATAAGTTTTGTGACTAAAAGTATCATTTGCAGGTATGGTGTGCCTCAAAAGATAATTACAGACAATGGTACTCAGTTCCAAAGTGAAGAATTCCAAGATTTTTGCAAACGATTCAAAATCTGAAAAAGCTTCTCAGCAGTAGCTCATCCGCAGGCAAACGGGCAGGTGGAAGCAGTAAACAAAATTATCAAGTCAACCATCAAGAAGCAACTCGAAAGAGCAAAAGGTGGTTGGGTCGATAAGCTACCACTAGCACTATGGGCATACAGAACTACCCACACAACTGCGACTGGGCATACTCCGTTTTCATTGGCATACGGGTCAGAAGCAATGATTCCGGTAGAAACATAGGTCCCTTCACATAGAAGAATCCATTTCAATCAAGCAGAGAATGAAAAACTACAGCTTAAGGCACTAGATCTCCTTGATGAAAAAAGAGAAGAGGCTGAGCTCAGAATCGCAGCTCATTAGCAAAGGATAGCCAAACATTTCAATTCCAAAGTTCGCCAACGCAGCTTTGAGATTGGAGATCTAGTCCTGAAGAGAATTATGACGGCGACAGGTGTGTTTGGGCCAAATTGGGAAGGACCATATGTCATAGGTCAGAAGCTTCTTGACGGCACATTCAAACTCACTACTGTTGAAGGAAATCAAATTCCAAGAGCTTGGAACAACAACCATTTACGTCCATACTTTACTTGAAAGCTTTGTTGAAATATTGTAAAAAGATTTATAAATGTATGAATCTTGTAATTTAAAGCAATTGTAAAGCCGATGCAAGTGAATAATGAAAGACTATAAAGTGGATGTAGGCCCAAATTCTTGGCCGAACCACTATAAATCTTGTGTTCCTTATTATTATTACATGTTTGCTTTATTTTCGATATGAAAAGTACATTAAATGTATTACTGAAATGTCGATTTAAATTTTTGCAGGCAACGAAAATAAAACTTGCACATTACAAGACCAAGTGATTCTTGTTATCATTCAACAAACAAATTTCAAGTCAGAAAAGCCCCGAATTCAAATCCTAGATAGGAAGTGCTTCAATTGAACGGCCAATGATTTCGCCGAAAACGGGCTCTTGCTAATAAATTGAGATCGTTTGAACAAATTAACATCCAATTAAGAAGCTTATGCCCGTTCTCGCGAACTTGCCTAGCAATGAAGTACACTTCTTTGGATTAAACAAACTACTTGTAAGAGAAGGGAGTGTGAGCTTGAAAAGAAAAACAGAAGATCACTAAAAAGGCATAAGCAAGTGGACAAGGAACAACTAAAGCCCTCTTCGGAGGCACAAGTCCTCTTCGGAGGCACAACTCTTCGGAGGATAAAGACCTCTAACGAGGCATATGCCGCAAAAAAGAAAGTTCTCTACTCAACAAAAAAGATTGGAGGAGTCATGACCCTCCAACCATGAGAGAGTAACTTCCAGGCAATCAAAGACCTCTTCGGAGGCACATTTCACCAGGAGTTGAAGTGTAAGAGCCGCTCTTCGGAGGTCCACTTCACCAAAGTTGAAATGCAAAACAAAATAAAGACCTCTTCGGAGGCACATTTCACCAGGAGTTGAAGTGCAACAGCCGCTCTTCGGAGTTTCACTTCACCAGAGTTGAAATGCAAAACAAAATAAAGACCTCTTCGGAGGCACATTTCACCAAGAGTTGAAGTGCAACAGCCACTCTTCGGAGTTTCACTTCACCAAAGTTGAAATATAAAAAAAAAGCCTCTCCCAAGGGGCATAAACAAAAAGACCTCTTCCCAGAGGCACAATAAGACAGAAAGAGCTCTTCCCAGAGGCAGAAATGAAAAGACCTCCTCCCGGAGGCACAATCAAGCAGAAAGACCTCTTCGGAAGCACACGTTTCACCAAGATTGAAATAAAACTTCCAGGTGTTGAAACGTGAAAAAGCCTTCCTCAGAGGTGCAACTTTTCAAAGAAACAAAAATCAAGAAGCCCTTTACTGTGGCAAGTAAAAAAAAAAAAAAAAAAAAGAAGAAGCCATCTTCATAGGCACACTTTAACTCTCAAAGGAAGAATGATCCACCTATTTTGGGAAATTCACTTCCTCAGAAAGAAGTTAAAGTACCCTTCAGATACCCGCTTTACCACGTAGAAGAATTCACTTGATAAAATGTGTATATGCACAAAGGAAAGAGTGATATCTTTGAAGGATGGAGCATAAAAACTTATGTGGAGGGAGTTGTACTCTGTTTTTTAACGAAATAATATTCCTCCAAGTAGGGAATGATTATTCTCTAAAAAATAAAAGTACAAGTCCCCTCAAAATATAAAATATTGCAACGAGCTTATGGTATAGGGGCAACATGGTATAACTACATCGGTAAAATTGCGCTCAAACAGTATACCATAAGCTCACTGCAATATCGTGCAAAGAAACTTGTACAAAAATGAATAATAAATGCATTCTCAGATACAAACAGAAGTTTGTACAAAGAAAAAGAATCATTTTATTCAACACTATTAGAATTTTATTCAGGTACAAGTTCCAAAGTAAAAAGCACAAGAAAAGCAGGGGCCGGTACCCGCACAATTTCCGGTCAGTACATGCAAAAAAAAGGCAAAAAAGCGATATGAAAGCCACAGTACCAGAGCCATCATTTCTTCTTCCGTCCACCTTTTGAACCCGCACCCGGCTGGATAACCAACTTCTTAGGCCGGCTTGTAAGAGTAGGGGATGAAGGAGAAAGGGGCTCAGTCGGACTTTCTTCCGTTTTTTCTTCGCCAGTTAAGGATCCCTTCTTCTTCTTCTTGGAAACTCTCTGCTTTCCTCTCTTCTTGGAGGAAGACCCACTCCCTGGAGAAAGAAGTTTAGCTAATGGTTCATCATCGGAACCAGTTGCTTCTGGAGTGTTCTCACTCCCTTCAGTTTCTTCTCCCTTGTGTTCTTGTGAAGCAATGGGATCGTCCAAGTCTTGAAGAGCTTCTATTTGCTCCTCTTGCGATCCCAGTTGCGAGGCAGAAGGAGGAGTCACCTGAATAGATGGAGGAGGAATAATTGGAGGTGGGGAAGTTTGAACGATGCTCGACGTTTTCTCTACAGAAGGAAAAAAGTTCAAGTCAGTAAAAAGCGGAGATAAAGGTTCGCTGAGGTTCAAGAAGTAGTCAAGAAGCTTATCAAGCTCGTAAGAAACAGATGAGCAGTCTACTTGGGCAAGATTAACAGTAGGGTTACCTGCAGAAGTCGGTTTTCTGACATCAACCTCGTAAGCCTGTGCCTCGGCACCCTCGTCACCTTCATCTCCACCGTGTATGCTTGTGATCTCGGTGGTAACTTTGGTAGGAGATAGAGAATGAGAACTAGAACCGATAATGACAATTTCGGCCGAAGGAGAAGGTTGAAGTGGAACAGTTGAGATAGTTTTTCCCGAATATTCTCCTGCCGCTGTTTCGGCCCATAATTTTGCAAGCTATTCTCTCCCCTTAGCGAGAGCGGCGCGAGCATCATCATCAAGATAATGCTCATCAAGAGCTGACTCAGCATAGCCAGCGCCTTTACCGCCAAGCATATCGAGTGCGGCCTCCCAAACTTCAGCCAGAGTAATTTCATACTTGGGGCCTAGAAAGGCGAGGCTACCGCGCCCCAAGATGCTATGCAAGTAGAAATCAAATAATGTTGAGCTGATGTTGGTCCTCGTTGCCTCGTGAGATTCTTCAGCTGCAATTTTGCCGGCAACGGCATCATCACGCTCCATTTCAGCTTTGGAAAGTTGAAGCTTAAGCATTTGAATCTCCGCCTCTTGGGAGCTGTTTTTCTTCCGAAGCTCTTCAATATCAGCAACATAGCCCTCACTAATTCTTTTTTGCACTTCAAGCCTGTCTTCGGCATCCCTTTGGCTGGCATGAGCATCTCTCACTTGTTTTAGGAGCACTTCTTCTTTTTGAGAATAGGAAGTAGAGGAAGTAGCAAGCTCTTGTTTCAGTTCCTCAACTTTTGCTTCAAGCTCTTCATTGTAAGAAGCGATGCTCCTCATTTCAGTATCGTGTTGCTCGAGAACCTTTTGCCACTCGGCTTTATCATTTTCCATAGTTAGCATGGCCTCTATATTTGCACGATTAACCCTTTGAAGCCCGTCAACCAGTTTTTGCCAGTTCGACATCCTCTCAATATCAAGCTTGACGACATCGAGATTTCGTAACATGGTAGACTTGTCAATGGGGACCAAGTCAAGGTCGAACCTCACTCCCTTCAGGCACCACTGTGGAAACCGGCTTTGTAAAGTGGCCGGGCCCGGTCCAACTTGAAATTTGGGCCTGCTAATTATTGTTTGAATATCTGCTTTCCCAAGAGCGGGAGAGCCAGAAGGAATGTCAAGCGAGGCGGGGGCAGTAACCTTTTCAGGAGTTGTAGAGGTGTGCTTCTCACCATGTCGGGCTCGCTTGCTCGAATCTTCAACCATATGACTTTTTCCTCGGTCATCATGGGATTTTCTTTTATGGGAATCGTCGCCTCTCTGCGAAGAATCGTGGCGCTCCTCCCTCTCTCTTCTTTCATAACGCTCCTCTTGAGCCCTCTTCTCTTGAGCCTTTCGGGCGGCTCTTTCTTCATCGGATTCTCTGTAAGAGGGGAGGTAACGCCTATAATCATATTGGCTATGCCTCCCGTAGCGCTGGAAATCATCATAGTTGGATCCGCTGCGTCCCATCGGAGGATCTGAAATAAAAAAGAGCTAAATTTTAGAATTCTTCAAAGTACAAAAAGTCAGAAGCGTAAAAGTGCTGAAAGATTCTAGGTGAGTGTAATGTGTAAACTACGCGCATCAAACTACGAACCACTCTTTAATTGTGGAGTAGTTATGGGTGTAGTAGTTAACATCAACTCCTGAGTTGACGGAGTCTGTTGCAGAATAGAAGTCGCCTCGACTACTGAAGAAGAAACCCCGGTAGTAATAGGATCATCTTTAAAGATCTCTTGCGAGGTGGCAAAGAGGTCACTCAGTCCTTCGAAAGTGTCGTCCCTGCTCTGCTTAACAAGGCTGGTTTTCTCGACTTCTTCGTCACCAGACTTCTTTGAATGCGAAGGAGAATCCCGAGGCTTTTCTTCTTCGGTGGCCGGGGCAAGTTTGCCAGATGCCCCCGCGACATCAACAGAAGTGGAGCACTTCACTAGAGAAGCCTCAGAAGAAGATTCTTTCGTTATGGATGTATCAATAGAAACGGGGGCATCCGACGCTCTAGCCGAAGAGTCTGGGAATTCGTGGGGGTGTGTAGAGCGAGAGGTATGTAGAAGCCCGTATTGATGCAGAAATTCATCCCTCAACAAGAATTTTACACTTCTTTCTTCCGCGGCCACAGCACTCAGTCTCTCAAAAACTTGCTTATGGCCTGGATCTCTGGATAGGGAAGGAAGCGCTGAAAATAAAAAAGAAGCGGAGTTAACACTTAACAAGTCAGTCTCGCAAAAGTCGGATAATAAGCATAGCAAGAATGGTTAATCTTACTTCCTTCCCTCCATACAGCGTAAAACCCCGGGGGACAACGAACATAGAAAAATTGAGTCAAAAACCCATGAGCGCTGTCAGGAAGACCGATGATGAATCTACGATTTCGAGCACTTCTCACGACGGTAATAGAGGGGTGATCTTTAGTCCTGCTGAAAGTACATAGGAAGCAAATCTCATCAAAGCTTGGGAATCGATCAAGCATCCTCCTAAACAGTACACACAACCCCATTAAAATGGCATAGCCATTGGGGTGTAATTGGGACGGGCCGATGGCCAATTGACGAAGAAGTTGTTGGAAAAAGTCATTGAAAGGAGGAACGCCCCCACTCATGCACATTTGCCGATTGACCATCACAAAGCCAGGGGGTGCTATGTCAGCAGTGTTACTTCTCTCGAGAAGAATGGCATCTGATTCAGCAATGCCATACTGAGCACACAACTGGCCAAAAACTTTGTATGATAGCATGGTAGGGGCTCTTTCGGGAGGATTGACTAGTGGAGCCGGAATAACAGTTGCCTCTCCAGTCTGAACTGTTGTATCTTCTTCCTGAGAAGTCATTCTACACAAGCAACTGGATATTCAAATTTGAAGGTGCATGTTTCCTAAAAGTGTGAAGTGTCGTGCAGAACTAATAAAAATAACAAATAAATATAACTGGAATTAAACTAGTCGACGATTGATCGACTACAAAATTTCAGAACTTGTTAATCTAAAGTTCAAGCATAATATTAGTGCAGGCTGGTCAGTTTCAATTGACTATTTCAGCATTGTTTTAATATTTTACTTGAGATTGATGAGTTGAAAGCACTTCGTTCACACAATTTATTTAAGTTAATTATCTGTTGTTAACTAATCTGTCATTTAATGTGGGCAGTCGATGGCAGTATATTCGTCCCAATTTTCTGCAAATATTGTGTTTAACAGGTAATTAGCGTTAGAGATAATCTGCAAAAAAATACAACAAAATTCAAGTCCAAATAGTTCAAAGTTCAAACAAGCTCAATCAAAGTTGTCTCAGGATTTCACAAGTCCTAGGTCGTCCAGCGACCTAGCATAGGTCGGAATCTTCTTAAGTCGCGCTGTGCAAAGTAAAGGATAAGGCATTTCAAACTCGTCCTGATTTTAACTCGGCCGCGACCTAAAGCCTATGTCGCAAGAAAGATTAGGTCATGCAGTCTTTAGCTCGAGTAATTCCTAGCTCATGCAAAGTTCTAAGACGCGCGAATATTAGGTCGTTCAGCGACCTAGTGTAGGTCGAAACTATTCCTTAGGTCGCAAGGGTCCTTAGATCGCGAATTATCTTAAGTTGCTCAAATTCACCAGGTCGCTAACTTCCTCTCCACGCAATGCTTCACCAGACCCGATAACCCGCTATCAATTACACAGAAGTCCATCATCCTATTCATGAAGTTCGTCATCTTCTCATACCACCATATCACTCGGAAACCAATTCAACATATCTCCGATCTATCATGAATCTAACTCACTACTGTGCGTTCGTGAATCACAACAACAACAGTAACCAGAGACGATCAAAAAATCGATCACAACATGACTCAAAGTGAAGCACGACGCACAAAATTGGTCTGGGGTTCGGAGGTTAGAGTTCGTGGTTCGATGGTGATCATGGAATGGATAAAGATCGAAGATACTTACGTAATTTGATAGCAAGGACGAATCGATGAATGATTAACTTGAATTCTTCTTTAAAATCGTAGAATTCTATTAATGGCGGCGTAGGAAATTGAAGTAGGTGAGTAAGGAGGGATTAGCGACCTAACAAATTTATATGGGGCTGAAAGAAGAAGACAACTAGACGCGCGAGTTAGTATATGTTTTAGGTCGCTCACGACCTAGCAAAATTAGGTCGAAGCACACGACCTATGACATATGCCTATACTTCGAGGGGCAAATGTTAACTCCTATTTCTGCCGCGACCTAAAACATCACGACCTAAAACTCCGCGACCTATAACTCAGCAGCCCAACGACCTAAGAGTGCCTGACGACCTAAAACATCACGACCTAAAACTCCACGACCTATAACTCAGCAACCCAACGACCTAAGAGTACCTGACGACCTAATAGTCTCAGCAACCTAATGACATAATTATCTTAGCGACCTGACGACCTAAAGGTGGGACGACCTAACAGCAGAAAGTTCAACACGACCTAAGGATATGTACCGATCTAAAGTATGGAGCGACTCAAAAAGGCTCACGACTTAAGGAGGTCAACGACTCAATGGACAAGCAACTCAATGAGTTAACGACTTAAGTTATGAAGCGACTTAATGAGTTAATGGACCAACATCAGGTTAACAGCTTAAAGATGGACGACTTACCGACTTAAGGGAACCATAACTTAGCGGGTTAAGAGAATGGGCCGACCTAACAGTTTAAGTGAATGAACGACCCACGACCTACCAAGCTAACGACCTAACCATAGAAGCAAGGCAACGACTTAAAGAGCTAGAAGAGTGAGCGACCTAGAAGGATAAAAGGGGGCTTACGACTTAACTGCTTAAACGACTTAAGAGGAAGCGACTTACAGAATGCAGCGGCCTAGTAACTAAGTGGACACAGCAACCTAGTTAAGCCTTATCTCGGAAACACGACTTACGACCTATCCCTAAGTCGCTGCCAGCTTATAACTTGCCTTAGGTCGCTCACGACCTGACACTTAGAGGATAAGTGATGCCGCTTACCATGAGTCGTTAACTGGTACCCGTTAGCTTATATGGAAAAGGGGATATCACTTAGGTCGTGACTCGCGCTCTCTTAGCTCACTAACGACTCAAGTCCTATCATAGGTCGCTCGCGACCTATGCCAAGCGACTTAATCCCGAGCCCCCCTATAAATACACCGTTAGCTCCAAGATTGAGGGGACTTTTGGGGGGAGGATCATTCTCTTCATGACATCAAGGCTCTACTATCTTCAAGACATTCTATACTCCATCACTTCAAGCTCACGCAAGACATTTAGACCAAACTTCGCACAAAGATTCGACATATTCAATCATAGATTCAAAGAACTCTGTGCCATTAAAGTTTTCTCTAGCTACCTGTCTTTTTGAATTGAATTGGATTGTAATTGAAAGAGATTGTAATAAGTTGTAATTCAGTCAGCAGTAAAAAAGATTGAAGTGGACGTAGGCTTGATCATAAGCCGAACCACTATAAACTCTGTGCTCATTTACTGCATTTTCTCTTACTTACTGTTATCTCTTGATTCCCGTATTCACGGGTGGTGCTTTCACAACTATACTTCACACACCGAGGTGTTAGCGTTCAAATTTTAGCGTTAACAACATACATACATACATACATACATACATACATACATACATATGTGTGTGTGTGTGTAAACACACACACACATACATATGTATGTATGTACGGAAGCATACATGAGTTAATAGTAGGGACTATAGATAGGGATGACCTTACCCTCATGGAGCAACCCACCGAGCCTTGCTGCATTTCCACTGTCTTAGTCATTCCCGGTTGATGAGGCTTGAGGCAGCGTTTTACCTTTTATATAACACTTCTCACTTGGAATGCTAATACCGCCTTCCGGGCAACAATGCAATACGAGCATTCATTTATACAAGTTTGTTCTGGGACAGAACGAAATGCTTGGGAGCTCGGTCTTCAATTCTATCATCTTCAATCAAAGTTGTTTTCAGATAACACACCCGATCCGGTCTCTTCGAGATAACTTTTCGATAATTCTTGGTAAACTCAACCACGGTTCTTTAGGAAATAAACGGTCAAAGATTTCCATATCATTGCCCTAGGAGAACGAAACGAGATATTTCCAAAATAACATTTGGGTTCAACGTCGATAGTTGGTTATTTAACTAACAAATAATAGTCTTATATGTGCCAAAATTCGAATTTAGATATTGTCAAAGTTAACCACAAAAACCTTGAATATTGAAATTTTCAGAACGACAATACTGAAAGTCGATAGGAAGGAATCTTAAATCATGGATACTTCTCATAAATAATAACTAAAAGTTTGAATCCAAAAAACGATTTCTTAATTCTTGAAAAGATTGAATGTTAAATCGTCAAATGTTTGAAATTTGAATTATGAAAGTCGGAAACTTGTAATACTCAAAATTTACTTTTGAATGCAATGTTCATACCTTGATCTTGAAAAGTGCGATTGAAAATTTCAAATCTTAAACTGTCGATATATTGAATTTTTTATTTTTGAAATTTAAAAATTTTAAATTTTAGAAATTTTAAATTTTAAATTTTTTAGAAGTTTGAACTGTGAATTTTGTAATATTTGAACTAACTTTATTATTGAGATTTTGAATCCAAAATCTTAAATCTTATAAAGTTCTTCTCTTTAATTTTGAGCCATAAATCTGGGATTCATCATAAAAGTTCTTATGTTGATCTAGTAATACTTCATTCTTTGAATCTGGATTCTTAAAATTTTGACTGTTCAATCTTGAAATGTTTGAATCCTCGATATATAAATTTGAATCTTGAATCCTGTAAAGTTCGAATCTTAAATGTGCAAAAATTCGAATATGAAAATTGTCAAAGTAAACTCATAAATCTAAAATATTGAAATGTTCAGAATGTGAATATCGAAAGTTGAAAGGGTGGAAATTTAAATCTTGAATCTTGGATACTTTTCATAAATATTAGCTAAAATTTTGAACCTTGAATATGATTTCTTGATTCTTGAAAAGTTAGCTCTTAAATCATCAAATGTTCGAATTTTTATTTATGAAAAACATGAGCCTTGTAATACTTGAACATTATTTTTGAATATTGCAATGTTCATATCTTGATCATGAAAAGTGTGATTGAAAATTTCATATTCTAAAACTTCAAAATTGTAAACTTTTAAATATTGAATTATAAAAATTTTAAATTTAAAAATTTTGAATTTTTTGTTTTTAGAAGTTCAACCCTTGAATTTTGTAAAATTTGAACTGAATCTGGAATGTTAAATCCCATATTTCTTCCCTTAAATTTTAAGCCATAAATTTAGGATATTCATCATAAAAGTTGTCATATAAATCTCGCAAAAGTTTGTGCTTTGAGTCTAAATTCCTGAAAAATTTAAATCTTCAATCTCTAAATGTTTAGAATTCTAATTATATAAATTTGAATTTCGAATCCTATAAAGTTCGAATCTTAAATGTGCGAAAATTGAAATCTCAAAATTAGCATATTTAAACTCAATAATCTTGAATCTTGAAATGTTCAGAATGAGAATATTCAAAGTTGAAAGGATGAAACCTTAAATCTTGAACTTGGATATATATCTTAAACTGTAGCTAAAATTTTGAATCCTGAAAACGATTTCTTGATCCTTGAAAAGTTTAGCCCTTAAATCGTCAAATGTTCGAATTTTGAATTATGAAAGTATGAATCTGGTAATAGTCGAACTTTATTTTTGAATATTCCAATGTTAATATCTTTGATCATGAAAAGTATGATTGAGAATTTTAGAGATACTAATCATAAGTAATAGCTAATATTTTGAACCCTGGATACGTATTCCTAATTCTTGAAAAGTTTGGCTCTTAAGTGGTCAAATGTTCGAATTTTGAATTATTAAAGTGAACCCTGTAATACTCAAACATTATTTTTGAATATTATGATCGAAAATTTCATATCCTAAAACCTCGAAATTTTGAATTATGTATTTTAATTTTTTTTTTAATTTTTAAATTTTAGAATTTCGAACCATTAACTTTGTATAGTGTGAACTGACTTGATTATTGAGATTTTGAATCTGAAATCTTAAATCCTATAAAGTTCTTCTCCCTTATTTTGAGTCATAAATAAGTGAAATTCATCGTACAAGTTCTCTAATATAGATCTTGGAAAAGTTTGTACTTTGAATCTCGATTCCTGAAAATTCAAATCTTCAATCTTTAAATGCATGAACCCTAAATATGTAAATTTGAATCTTAAATTCCATAAAGTGCGAATCTTAAATGTGTAAAAATTCAAATCTAGAAATTGTCAAGGTTAAACTCATGAAACTTGAATATTGAAATGTTCAAAACGTCAATGTTGAAGGTCGAATCTTCAAATTTTTGAATATTGAATTGTTAAATTGTGAACCCTGTAATATTGGGACACTAATTTTGAATATGCAATGTTCATATCTTGATCTTGAAAAGTTTATTGAAAATTTTCAGTTCCTAAAACTACTAATTTTGAGTTTTGAATTTTTAAGTTTCGAATATTAAATTTTCTTTTAATAATTATAAAAATTATAAATTTGGAATTTTTGGTAGTCCGAAACGTGAATTTTGCAAAGCTTGAGCTGACTTAATTATTGGGATTTTGAATTCAGAATCTAAAATCCATTAAATTTCTTCACTTAAATTTTGAGCCAAAAATTGAGGATAACCATAGAAAGGTGAAAAAATATGAACCTTGGAAAAGTTTGTACTATGAATCTAGGTAAATAAAATTTTGAATCTTCAATCTTAAAATTTGTGAATCTTGAATATATAAATTTGAACCTTGAATCCTGTAAACTTTGAATCTTAAATGTGAAAAAATTTAAATCTGGAAATTGGCAAAGATAGACTCGTGAATCTTGAATCTTGATTCTTGAAATGTTCATAATGTGAATATTGAAAGTTGAAAGATGGAACCTTAAATCTTGAACCTTGAATCTTGAATCATAAATAATAGCTAAAATTTGGATCCCTGAAAATTAATCTTGACTCTTGAAAAGTTTTGCTCTTAAATCGTCAAATATTCAAAGTTTGAATTATGAAAGTGTGTGAACCTGGCGATAATCAAACTTTATTTTTGAATATTTCAATGTTCATATCTTGATCCTGTAAAGTGTGATTGAAAATTTCATATCCTAAAACTTCGAAAATTTCATATCCTAAAGATCGAAAATTTCTTACCTTGAATTTTGAATATTCAGAAGTTCAAACCATGAATTTGGTAAAGTATGAACTGATTTGATTATTGACATTTTGAATTCTAAATTATAAATCCTATGGAGCTTTTTAATTTTGAGCCATAAATCTAGGACATTCATCGTAAAAGTTCTAATGCAGATTTTTGAAAAGTTTATACTTTAAATCTAGAATCCTGAAAAATTTGAATCTTAAATCTAGAAATGTTGGAATTTTAAAGGATTAATACAACTTATTCAAAGTATTTATAAACAACTAATTTACATGATTAAATAATTTAAATAAACTATATCAATTTAAATAATTTAAATAATTAAACACTTTCATATTTAAGTTAAATAAGAGTTTGAAAATATCTTTACTTTCATAAAAAATTTCTAGGTTTAAAATTCCAGAAAATTTTGACAGATTCTCCTTCGTATGGAGAGGTCCAGAGATATAATAATATCAATAATATCATATATATCATATTTCAAAATAAAATATCCCAAACACAGGAAAAACAATATAAATCCCTATAAAACCGAAATTCGAAAACGTACCTATTAGTCGAGCAAACAACGCTTATTTATGAAACCAAAAGCAGTAGCAATTGCTTCCATAAACCTGTATTTCACTTATATAATCCAAAAGAGTTAGAATTATGCAAAAGAGCAAATATTTGGTTGTTTCAATTAGTAACAAAACAAAAAATCACAACATAACTGTAGTCACTTGCAAACAAAATGATACAATCATCACATGCAATCAGAGAAATCAACCATATACCAATAGCAACCAAACTAATTTTTTGTTCAGGTTCAGATATTTTTAATCGTACAAGGTGATAAATAAACTACCAAGTGTACCCTATGCTCAACTGCCCTAGATAATAACTTAATAGATTATTCATACAACCTTAAATAACTAAGCAACACTTGCCAAACATCCCTGAAGCCATACAACCAAGGATTTAAAATATCATTTAAGTTTATTCTTTTTAAATTTCCATTCACTTCATTTACTGTTCATCTATTTTCATTCATTCATACAATGTTTACTTTTATTAATTTAACTTCATTACTTACAAAATTTCGTTACTCATTCTTCATACAATGCCATGTTTTCATTAATTTACACTAATTTACTTAATAAGTTATTTCCATTCAATTAGTTAGATCACCCATGATCAATTCTCAAAATATTATATAAGTTTCTTTACAAATTTAGTTCACAATTATTATTTTCTTTGACTTTCTTTTTAACATCAATATTCATTTGTGAAGCAACTCATACTTAAATTCATATTCATTTTCTTTTCACATTTATTTCTTTCGTATATTGAATTCACTTTTACTATTTACTAATCATTTACTTACAATATTCACCCTTTTTATTAAATTTAATTAGTGGTAGTTCAAATTGTTAACTTAAGTTTATAAAATTCTTATACATCTCTTACTTCATTCATTTATAAACAAAATTCCGTTGAACGCTTACATTATTTAAGTTTTACTTGTATAATGTTCTATTACGTATTCCTATTTAACATTTCAACTTTTAATATTTTGGTAAGTTATATATGTTTTATAGAATGAAATAGAATGCTACATAAGTTTATCCTATTCATTTTAGTTAACAAAATGTTCAATAATTACATCTTCTTAAGTTTTATATCTTTTGATTTACAAGTTACAAATTTTCAATTTCTAATATATTTCATTAATAACTTAGCATCTAATCACTTATGTAGTAATATACGCTATTATAATATGTCTATCAGTAAAGTAAAGTATTAAAATAGCGTTAAGGCGTTACTCATATCCCCCTTAACATATTTTTATATAAATGTCGTACTCTATACAGATACTGTAAACTCCATCGTAAACTGGTGGGCTATGAGGGAGCACTCCATAGGTACGACACAAACCAAACTCGTAATGAATGCAATAAGGCATGTAACAAGGAACGCGAGGCAATGCCTAAGGTAGTATACTACCGTTGTGCGGATCCGCACAGGTGGTAATGCATAACAGCTACTACCGCCCTTCTCGGAATCAAAATTGAGAGGTGCCTACCAAATCAATCACAAAGTTAGAATATGGTATCGAAGATGCATGTCCGATCGGAGGTGCGACCTCACTTGGCCCGCCGTGGCTCCAGTTTTAGTCACATTAACCTAACTCGAGGGAGTCAGGGCTACGATAATACCTCATACAGAATTGTTCGTCAAACCACTTTACTTCATTTTGGAATCTCCATCACGTGCACAGTTGTTAAAGTGGTTTTCGGTATCGGTAGAAAGTATGACAATATCCGTTCCCATTCTCCTTAACAACCAAACGCTTATTTCATACCAGATGGTTTTTTACATATCCAAAATAGACTCGTAATTGATATCAAAATACTAGATTCTCAAAAATCATATCACTGTCGAAATCATCTTCACTTTCGAAATCGTCTTCATAAGTAGGTTAAGTCGTTTCAATAGAAAATGTCATATCAAATTTCAACATAGGTTATAACATCGTTTAACCATATTCGCTTTATATCAAGAATTTGAATATAAACACCTCAACTTTACACAGGCTGAAATTTAGAAATTAGTTAGATAGTCATAAATAGGTTAAATAGTTTTAAAGTAGTTTAAAATAGTTAAAATACTTTAAATTAGTTTTGATGGTTAAAAATAAGTTTTAAAATAGATTAAAATAGTTTTAATATTTTAAAATAGTTTATATAGTTTAAATAGATTAAATTAGTTTAAATAGATTAAAATAGTTAAATAGTTTAAAATAGGTTAAATAGTTTAAAACAGATTAAAATGGTTTAAAAATAGATTTAATACAGTTTTAATAGTTTAATATAAAATAGTTTGTTTATTGGAAATGGTTTATATAGTAAATAGTTTGAAAATCTAAATTTAAAATCATATATCTTTAAACAGTTTACACTAAAAAAATTAACTTGAAATAAATATCGAATTAAACTATTTTCATGAACCCTAGAAATGGACGGCCGAGGTTCATCCTTGATTTTTGGTCAAACGATGCACCAAATCAAAAAAGGAATTGCTGTAGTAGATTATACTCGTCAAGAGCCTTAAAACGATACAAAATATGACATAGTTTAGAGAGCCTGATGTTCGATTTGATTTGAAATTGGATTTAGGGTTTTGGATTTTCAGCCATTGGGATGGAAGAGGCAGCAGATGGATAGAATAGACAGATATGTACAAAAATAAGAAATTAAAGGCTGCTAGGGATTAGGAAAGAAAGCTATTTATATAAACGAGGCCCGATAAGAAAGAATGAACATATCAGGTTGGTTCGAAACGACAATAACAACCCAAAAAGCCCGTTTCGTTTGTGAAACGAAAATAGGTTATCCTATGTACAAAAAATAGTTGTTTTCGATGTTTTTAAACTCAATGGAACAAGTTTCAAATCCAAATTCCATTGTATATAGAAGTTAGCTTTTAAAATCAGCTTATTTAAAATTGATTTCTACAAGTTTCGAGCTCGCACGATAAAACGAAAAGTCCGATCGCAACGAAAATTGAAATCGTACATTCACCATTACGGAACCGATGAAACTGGTTTCGTCGAAATCCGAGACAGTGGCCAAAATGGCTATTCTCATGTTAATTAAATAAATCATTATTAAATTAATTATGTCACTTTTAAATTCAAATTTTATAACTAACAATTTTCATCATTTCTAATTACATAGAACTATCTTTTAAAACCAATTTCCCATGTCAAATCCAATATTAATTATTTGTAACGACCCAGAATTTTTGTCAATTAAAATTCGTATATTTAATTGATTTTAAATATTAATAAGTGAAATTTATAAGTCGAATAAATTTATTTTCGAATATTGGATTTAATTGGATAATTAGATCGATAATTTAATAGTTGAAAATACAGAAATAATTGAAAATTGGGTTAAATATGATTAAAAATGATTTGAAACTTTTTATTATATCATATTGAAGTTATAGAGATGTTATAGAACTTTTAAAATTGAATTAAAATTTTATTTGTGAAAATTGAATATTTTAATATTTAATTATCGACTGAAAAATAACCAATTTTCGAACAGTCTCAGAATTGGACGAACTAGTTCTATTGGATCCGTACTACTTTGTTATTGTCGGATTTCAATTTTCATAGCAATCGGAGTTTTCGTTTGACCGTGGCAGCTCGAAACGCATCGAAATTGTTTTTATATTAATTTGGCGAGTTAAAATAGTCATTTTTCAAATAATCTCGGATTTCGACGAAACCAGTTTCATCGGATCCGTAATGTCATATTATTGTAAGGTTTCAAATTTTGTGTCAATCGGATTTACCGCTTGTCTGGTGCAAGCTAAAACGCACAGAAATTTGATTTATCGATTTAATTTAAAATCGATCGTTTATTGCCGTAACTCGTAAAGATGATCGAATTAGCTCCCGAAACATGTTCCATTGTGTTCGGAACGTGGGGCAAACCTTAGGAACGCCAACCGGCACGCTTCGTTTGGAGTTCGGAAAATCCGGAATGAATAGTGTTCGTCAGAATTTCTATATAAGCCCCTCTATATTTCATTTTGCAAAAAGAAAACCCTAGCTATGGTTTAAACTTCGGCCGCCACCTTCTTATATCAATGGCCGATTTCATCCCATTTTCTTCCTCATTTTGCATCCAATCCATAAAGAATTAGCAAATACTGTCAACTACAAACTTATAGAGGGCGACGTGATCTTCAAATCTGTACGGCAATGATCGAATATGGTGTAGCGATGGGAGAGGAGTTTGCTCGTGTTCGTGCTCGGTTGCGCACGTCTTTCCACGCCATAGATGCGACCGAGTGGGCTACTATTGCGGCTGTGGGTGGGGACGAGGGTGAGCTATCACGTGGTGGTTGTTGATCAAGGTGTAAGCGATCGTATAGGTCGCAAAATTCAACCCTAATGGCGTGCTTATGGGTTCGAACGTGCTTCTTCGAGCTGGGAAGAAGAATAGAGGAGCGGCCTGATCTTCTCTGCTCGAAATCAACGGCCCTGATTTCATTTAGGTTAAAAAATTAAAATAGAAATTGTAATTTATTTATATAATAAATCGTGCGAACTTTAAAAATTGATAACTTCTTCATACGAGGTCGAAAATGCACGAAACGAATTGCGTTGGATTCGTTTTGTGGAGCACTACGCTATGGAACTAGTTTGGAGTAGTTTGGAGCTAGTGAGAATTTCGGGTAAAATTAAATGCGTGTTTAATTTTATTCGAAATAAAACGCCGAAACTGAATTGAAAGCAAGGTGAGAACTTCTCACTCAATCGAATTGTTTCGATTTAAATTTTAAATAGTTAGATTTAAAATTTATGATTGTATGCCTAAATGATAAATTATTATCTATTGATTGTTAAAATAGACATTATACGCCGTTAGTAAGCGGAGGTTATTTATTAAAAACATATACCGCGAATATTTCACTACAAAGTGAAATTGGTATTATTTATGTACTTGGAGTTGATTTCCCGCATTATATAGCGGATGAGACCCTATTGCGCCGCCTATTAAGCAGATAATAATTTATAAATCCCATATACCACGATAATTCCGTACTGGAACGGAATTGGTATTGTGCTAACATCTTTGGATGCAGGGAAACAGGTTGGAGGGATCCAACTGGATTCCTCAACTATATTGATTTATTTACAGATATTGTGATATTTGTTGATTATCATATCGATATATGATATTTGGATGTCGTGATTGACTAATTGGTGCTGTTGCATCATCGGATCCATTTTTGAAGTTTAAAAATAGCGATTTTGATTTTAAAAGGATTTTTAAAATGTTTTTTTTTCAAAGTATACGTTTTATAAATTTTTGAATTGATTCATTTTAAATAATTAAAACGTTATAAATTTTTATGTTATAAAAATTAAGATTTTTGTCAAATATAACCAAAAGGTGATTTTTGAAATAATAGATTTATAAAATAGTTTAAATTTGGATTTTTGAATTATTATAAAGGATCTATATAAAAGATTTTTAACATTGATATTTATAATAAAAATATATATATATATATATAATATTGGAATTATAAAACGAGTTTATTAAGTGTTAAAATGAAGTATAAAATGGATTTCATTAAGAATTTATAGATTTATAAGTTGTGAAGGTTAAATAGATGTTGTAAAATAAAAGATTTATAAGTAATTAACTTATAAACTGGATTTTGGGCATTTAAATGGGATATTAATAGAAATTGTTAATAAAGGAGATTTTATAAGTTGAAGTTGTTATAAAATATAAATGAATCTTATAAGTAATAGTAGTTTTAAAAAAAGAACGAATTTGTAAATAAATGAAATTATAAGTATTTAACTTATAATTGGACTTTTGGTATATAATTGAGATATATAAATTGAATTGGATTGATAAAGGAGATTTATAAATCGAAGCTTATAAATAGAAATAGAATTTATAGACATTGTTTATAAATTCGAAATCAATGGAATTTGATAAATTGAATGTTAAATTTGGTTAAGGAAGTATATTCACGATTTTGGACAATGAATATATTATTAAATAAAATGGATATGCTTGGGAAAATGAATATTATAAAATGAAGTTAATCGTTTTAACGATGTTTTAAAATGTATTAAACATCAAAAACATAGATTTCAACATTCATTGTTGAAATAGACGTTTCGAGAAATAGAAGGAAATGGTGGACTATAACACTGTTCTTATAGTAAATGATTTCCGAAAGGAAATATTTTGTAGAGTATTGGGATTTATATATCTATTTTAATTTCGAATCCCTATACTAGTGATTTTGGGTCGTCGTAACGATGTTTTACGCAACATTCGTTATAGCCCTAATAAATGTGTTTAAGTGAATGTTTTCCTTAAAGAATGAAAGATATACTTAATTTCGATTTAAGTATATTGAATATTTTTCAAGTGTTGAAAATAAATAGATTTGTGAATCTGTTATTATTAAATAAGTATGGAAATGTTTTCCAATATGAAGTGAATATTTTAAGATTTTATCTTGTAAAGATAAATTGAAAATGAATATTAGAAGTCGATTTGAAAATCGTACATTCATAGATATTTTGGAATTGTAAATTCACTAAGGAATTTATAAAAAGAAAGTAAATTTGTTTAAAAATAAACATTGATTTATTTTTGAACTGTGGGAATAAATTTACGGATTTGAAACGTAAATATAATGTAAATCGGTAAGGATTTATTTAATTGGTTTAAATGAACCATGTTGAAATGTAAGTATTTCCGCGCAAGGAAAATGTTTGAAATTTGTTTTCAAAAGTGGTAAAGGTGAAAAGTGATTTGAAAATTGTTTTCAAATGGTCGAAGTGTGGAAAATATATATCTTGTAAAGATATTTTTGGAAAATAAATAATTTGGGAAATTATTTGGAATTTGGTGATGTTGAACACGCCTATTGCTAGTTAAATAATCTGACTATCAATATTTACCTTTAAATAGGTATTTGTTGTGATTTGCTTGAATTTGAATGCCACACTTATTTTTGAATAAGCGCTCACTATTCGGGTTAGCCGGGAAAGGACCTTGGGGTCGTATAACTCATTCCGAATATGTGATACGTCGTTATGCAGTGCATTTGATGACCGGTGTTGAAGACCGGATATTTGTGAAAACGGAAGGATTATCGTCGAATGTTTCTGCATCGGCTGATCTCCGATATAGAAATTTATTACCCTTTGTGATGGGAAGTCCGGTCGTGATTAGTGAATATCCGGATTGCAAGGACTTCTATGTAAGTGCCTTCGGTTCCATTCGATCCCGGAACGGACTTGTATGAATGTGTGTCTGACATTACAATTTGAGATGTAAAGCTGGTTTCTATCAAATATATTGCCGTTGGTGGCGGAGAATTTATTCTTTTAGCTTAACACCCTTATAGGTTATGTAGTTGATGGTTGCTAGTGATACATTCCCAAATTGGTAATGTGGCATACAAATTGCTTTTGAGCATTTGATGATCAAAGCACAGCTTTTGTATAAAGCGTGGCTTTGTGAACGAGACTTCGTCGGACCTCACACCTCGGAAATGGTCAAAACAGGAAGGATGCGGCAAGGTTGTTAGGGGGGTAGCGCCCCTTTAGTGTATGTCATTCTTTATGGATAGAGGTGGTATCATGGTATGGAGCCCAGATACTTAACCTATGTTGTTGCTGCAAATTTATTGCTTTATGGTTGTTGGAAATCGAGGATCCTCGGATATAGATCGGTTACGATCGGAAAATGACATATTCGTGTCAGTAGTTACCCAGTTAGGGGTAACCCGACCTTGTGTTGGTCGAGATCCGGTTAGGTTCTTGGGTCGTCTTTCCAGAGGCGTACCCATGTGGCAATGGGAAGTTCCTTGGCCTGACCATTTGTTGGAAATCCAAAGAAACAATATGAACCCTGTACGGTTTTAGTTGTATAACCTGCCATGGAATGTGGTGGTAACCTGCTATTGAACGTGGTAGCTATAGTAGGCATACGATAATGGTCGTATGTTGGCTAAGATTTATATCTTTATTTTCGAAATGATTTTTTCCTACACTATGCACTAGTAATAATATCAAATGTTTCTTTTTAATGCGTATCAAGCATCTTTGACTATCATAAGGAGAAATCTCCTCCGATTCTGTGTTTGCATTGTGTATGTGTGTGCGGGAGGCCTTATGGTAGTCTCATTTTCTAAAAAGCATTGCGAAACTATTTTAAAAATATTCCTCTACTTTGGGTTTATTGTTTTCCTTCCTAAACTCTGGGTGCCCACTAATTTCCACACAGGCAGTCTAGAGTTAGGTTATCAGGATGTTCTGGAATTCAGGAGTTGCAGGAGGCAAGTTGGATGGCATGGCGTATTCACTGGTACATAGTATCTCTTTTCCGCTGTTAGTTGTTGTTTGTTGTTGTACACTCTGATGATGTAATGTAATATGATGTAATGTAATAACTGATATAGTTCTTTTGTTTAAAGATTATTTATTTATTTATTATATGTTGTTCCGCTGCAATTGTGAGATTCTGATATTATTCTGTGGTTTTTGTTCCGTTCTATCTTTTTCTTTCTTCTTCTCTCTCCTACCTCTTCTTTAACCTTAACGTTACGGTTTTCCGGCATTCGATTGCTCGGCAGTTGATACGGTGGACGTATTGATGTCATTTTTCGAGCGTCGAAAAGTCGCAACGTCACATTATTGCACTAATTACAATGTTCAATTTCAGTTGAATAAATTCAGTGATTATTATTTTAAATTCCAATAAATCCAATTACTTGATTTTCATCTTATTATTCAATCCATTAGTACTTTATGGACATAATTAACATTAGTTTGCTATTTATTACATCAACATTCTGTAGTTATCTTATTAATTCATATTAATTGCAATATTTAAATAGATTATTTGCAATTGATTTCCAATTTAATTTAAATAGTGTAATGGTAATTAAACAATTGTTTCAACTTGCAATTTCAATCACATTTCTATGTTTACTTTTTACAAACCAAGCTACTAAATTTATGTATAAGTTAATTTATTTACATATTCTGATTAATAACCTATAACTACAACATTTAAATCCAATATTCAATTTGTCTCCTATTTACAGTTTCAAACCAAATTAACTTTACAATTATTCGAATTGATTGAGATTACAGTAAAATAGTTGTTATTAACATTCAACAACAACATTAAATTATTCTTGTTAGTTTTCTCATTAATCCATCATAAATTTTAATTTCTTCCAATGTTAAATTACAAAATTTTATTAAACTAATATTTTTAGTTATCGAAAATTATGGATCGTTATACATATTCACGTATATGTTATTTTCCACGGTTTTGTTTTGAAATCATCAACAATTGTGAGGCAGGTTGTTATAGCTGTCCAAACTGATGATTATGACTATTTCTGTACTCTGATGGATGTATGCATATAATAGTTTTTTTTGTAAATATTATTGATTTTATATTGTATGGTGTTCCGCTTCGATTGTGAGATTCTGTGATTGTTTTAGTTTCTTTCTCTTCTTCTCCTCTATTCTCCGTATTTCTTCTTCCTTTCCCTTAACCAACCTTCTATAATGACCCACCATTTGGGATGGTTCAGATTGGCAATAAACCACAAATGTCAGACTCAAATCATTCAAAATGGAGGATTGTTAATGAGGTAAATGAAAAAAATTAAAAAAAAATACAGAATCTCGCAGCGGAACGGTAAAATATAATAATCAGATAAACAGTTCATGAAACTGTTTTACAAATAACATTTGATTACACTTTTACGTTTCAAAGCAGAGTATACATACATTAGAAATAAACAAATAATGCAGCGGAACACAAAACACGGTGGATTAATAAATAGCAATGATATACTGAATCTTCGTCTTCGTCCCCTAGAAAATAGTCTTCAATATACTGAAAAGCTTAGACTGACCCGAGTGTAGTGAAAAGACAAAACACTTGTGTCAAAACTAAAAGATCTTATGTAAGTCAAATAAAAATAAGTAAAATAGAAATATCAGTGCAATGGTTTCATGGAAGTTACGGGATTCCATCTCCTATCAAGTGTACAGCATGAACATAATCATTTAAAGGGTTTCAAATAATTCGAGATATCAATCTTAATCATCTATTTAGAACAAATCGAAAGTTTGAATTAACTTAAACCATTCAAATAATTCAATTCCAAGTTAAAGTCAAAATTCAAGAAATTATATGGGTATATGTCATTTCAACCAGTATCAAAAATCAACATTTCCAAATCCATGAAAACCGCTCGGCTTTATCGTTTCAATCCATAAACATTTTCCCTTAGTCTATAAGATGGTTCGAGTATATGTTTCAACCCATAGGGATATAGAGATATGGACATATATAACATCCAATCATCCAAAATGTCAACCAATAACATCCATCCAATCACCTAAAAATCAATAATTGAGCATACAACATAATCATCATTGAAATCAACCAATAACAACCAACAGTCTACTGGTTATCATTGACAGGTATATCACTAGAAATTTAAATTTAAATATTAAATTAAATGGCAATTAAATTCAATAAAATTCAGATTTAACTGGAATGGTTTAAAATATACAAAACAACAACCAGTCAATTTCTACTCACATCATAAATTCAATTTAACTAGCATAAGAAAATCAAATAGTTGTGAGTGTTTTCTCACCTTTCATTGCTATAAAGGTGATGATAAAAATGGAGCAATACATATATTTGTAGTAAAGATCCAAATACAAAGAAAATCAAACAAAGCTTAGATATGAACACGAATCAATAAACAAGCTTCAACTGCTTCCAACTCCAAACAACTGAAGATCCAAACTACGGGCAAACCTGAAACTAGGCCATCTTTAAGAAAATATTCGGACCAGAATACTACTGAATTCGTAAAAGTGACTAACTAGAAAGTTGTTACAAATTCTTTTCTCTGCATTCTCAAAAAAATAATTACTCAAAATCTTCTGTCATGAGGAAGTTATGTTAAAACAAACAGAAGTGTTTTCTGTGTTGAAAATCCGAGTTCAAAAATATTTTGAAAAGATTTGAGATTTTGGCATAGAAAATTGATGAATTTGAAGAGTTGATCCCAAAGAAAGTTGAAGCCACTGGAAAAATTAAATGATTTGCAAAAAAGAATCACATAATTTGATTCATTTTTGAAGGAGATATGATTGATATAATATGGAGTATTTTCGGCCAAAACTGGACCCGAGAAAGGACTTGAAAAATAGAGTTTTTGATATAGAAATATTCAGAATCGGAAGAAGGGTTAAACAACAAAGTTGTTGCCATTGATATTATACATGATTTAAAAAAAATGAATGATTTGATTTGAAGCATTTTAGTGGAATATAGAATCCATGGAAATAAGGGGAAGAAAGAGGGGAAAATGGAAGGAAAAAAGAAGGGAAAACAGAGAAAGAAGAGGAGAGGGAAGGTGGGGCTTTGGACATGGGTTACTGCCTTGGGTTGTGGTTGGTGATGGAGGTGTGTGGCGGCAAGAGGAGAGAGGTAGGCTAGGGTTTTGAAGGAGGAATGATGGAATTTAATTTGGAGAAATATGAGTTTTGGGGTTTGAAGTTTTCTGTAGATTTGAGCAAGAAGAAGAAAACGAAGAGTACGCAGAATGTTTGTGATGACCCGCAAATCCGTACTCCTTGAATATACACTAATCTCCATAGATTAACTCAAGATGAACAGAAATACGAATTACCAGTGTTTAAGAAAAAGATAAAGGTAGAAGAAGAGAGAAAAAGATAGGAAATAGAGAGAAAAGAAAATAGAACGCAATGGAAAACAATATAACAATATCAGAATCTCACAATTCGCAGCGGAACAACATATAATAATAAATGAATAATCTTTAAACAAAGAACTATATCAGTTATTACATTACATCACATTACATTACATCATATCATCAGAGTGTACAACAACAAACAACAACAAACAGTGGAAAAAGAAAATACTATATACTAGTGATACGCCATGCCATCCATCTTGCCTCATGCAACTCCTGAATTCCAGAATATCCTGATAAACCTTAACTCTTGACTGCCCGTGTGTAAATTGGTAGGCACCCAGAGTTTAGGAAGGAAAACAATAAACTCCGAGTCAGTCATGTGACTGGTGTGAGAACTCAAAACAGTTTTTTTATATTTAAAATCAAAAATAGAGGAATATTTTTAAAGTCAATTCGCTATGCTTTTAAAAATGAGACTACCATAAGGCCTCCCGCACACACACACAATGCAAATGCAGAATCGGAGGAGATTTCTCCTTATGATAGTCAAAGATGCTTGATACGCATTAAAAGAAACATTTGATATTATTACTAGTGCATAGTGTAGGAAAAAATCATTTCGAAAATAAAGATATAAATCTTAGCCAGCATAGACATTTCGCACTTATGCCTACTATAGCTACCATGTTCAATAGCAGGTTACCGCCACATTCCATGGCAGGTTATTCAACTAAAACCGTACAAGATCGTATTGTTTCTTTGGATTTCCAACGAATGGTCAGGCCAAGGAACTTCCCATTGCCACATGAGAACGCCTCTGGAAGGACGTCCCCGAGAACCTAACCGGATCTCTGCCAACAAAAGGCCGGGTTACCCCTAACTGGGTAACTACTGACACGAGTATGCCATCCCCCGGTCCTTTGGGACCTTTAACCGAGCGCTCGTCATCAACATCACACAATCATAAATAAAGTGCTTCAACATGAGTAAGTATCTGGGCTCCATACCATGATACCACCCTTTTCCAGAAGGAAATGCACATACCCTAAAGGGAGCTACCCCTCATAACCTTGCTGCATCTTTCCTGTTTTGACCATTCTGAGTTGTGAGGCTCGACGAAGTCTCGTCCACAAAGCCATGCTTTATAAAAAAGCTGTGCTTTGGGTCAACAAATGATCATAGAAATGATCACAAAGATAAACGATCAAACAAATGATCTTATCGCAAATGATCAACACAATGATCATTTCACAGCAACACTCAGCATGTCACATTACCAAATTGGGAATATATCGCTGATAACCTTCAACTACATAACCTCTGAGCTTGTACGTCTCAGAGAAGGGTGTTAAGCTAAGAGAATAAATTCTCCGCCACCAACAGAAATATATTTGAAAGAAATCAGCTTTATATCTCGATTTGTAACGTCAGACATACAATCCATACAAGTCTGTTCTGGGATCGAACAGAACCGAAGGCACTTACAAAGAAGTCCTTGCAATCCGGATATTCACAATCCTGATCGGATTCCCCATCACATATGGAGAACTCTATACCGGAGTAACTCGGTGCAGAGTCAATCGACAGGTCATCCTATCTCTCTCGCAAATATCCGATCTTCAACACCCGGTCAGCAATGCTATCCATTACGTCGTATCACTATTCGGAATGGGTAATCCGAATAACGAGCGCAATAATTTAAAAATAAGTGTGGCATTCCAATTCAAACAAATCACAACGAATACCTTTCGAAGGTAAATATTGATAGTCGGTTATTGAACTATCAATGTAACAACCCAGAATTTTGAACAATTTAAAAATGAAAATATTTAATTAATTTTAAATATTCGAATGATGATTGAATTGAATTTCAAATTTTCAGGATAAATTGGCGATTAAATATTAAAATTTAATCTATTTAAGTTGAATAAAATTTGAATTTGGCTTTGGAATTGAATTGAATATTGAATTTGTATTTTAAATTCGAAGTAATGACTTAGAAAAAATAGTTTGGATTTACGAATTTTTATTTATGTAAATTAATAAATTGATGGTTAGTTTTAAATAACATTTTTCTTTTCTTTAAAATAAAAAGGAATAAAATTTTATCAATACAAAATACAAGTATAAAATCTAATTGTGAAACACGTTAATATAAATTTATGTTTGATAGTTAAAGTTTTAACAACAAAAATTAAACAAAAACAAAAAAAACAAAGTAAAGAAAATAATTTTTACAAAACAAATTGAATTTAAAATGGAAAAAAATAATATAAAAATAAACATAAAATAAAGGAAAAAAAAAGAGTACACTGCCTTACCTTATAAGCTAAATTCACGCCGTAACCAATGCTAAAAACATGTTCCCCTTCTCCTTAAAACACGAAGCTCCCCCCCATTCATTCGAAACCGTAACCATTCAAACGAAAGAAAAAAATTAATGGCGGCCACGATCGTTCGTCACCCTTTTCAAAATTAGGGTTTCAGCTCGATTCGCTCGCGGCTTCAATTCGATTGATTCCTCCTCTTCTCTCGCGTCCGCTTCGAGGCAAAGGTGAGTGACGCATGTTACTCACATCTAATTTTGAACTCCATGTTACTGTTGTTTTTTTTCGTATGTTTTTGTTGCTGTTTTGTTGATTTTTTTGTTGTTTTCAATTCACTCACGGTTTCGATTTTTAGTCGATTTTGTGTTTGCTAATTTGTGTAAACATTGATGATTTCTGACTTGATCATAACTTGGTTCGATTTCTCGTTGCTTGGTTCATACGATTTTGATTTTCTTTAACACTGTCTTCTTTGCTCTCGAATTTGCCGGTAGTCAAATTTATGTTGACCTCGGCTTATGACGTCGTTTATGTGATGTCGTTTACTGTTGATTTCTAGTTGGCATCGACCACCTTGATTTTTTCCAAAATGCTTGGCTGTTGTCTTTGATTCTATTGATAAGTTTTGAACCACGACTTAATATTGACCCTGTTCAATTGCCATGGCTACTGTAAGTTTCTGGAAGTTTTGGTTTCACGAATGTGGCACAATGGCTGCTACTTGAACATATTTCCATGTTGCCTCGAACACATGTATATATTGTTCATTGGTGACTTTGGTAATCACGACTCTGATTTGATATTTGAGCCTGCATTTATGTTGCTTGACTCGAAGATTGGTAATTGGCTTCACTACATATATCTATGTAGTAGAACACTTGCTGTTTTGTTGATTTTTACTTCTAGTTTATAGTCTGTTCAGCTTGACCTTTATTTGAAGTAGTTCTGCCTTGTGTGGCTGTACATTTGTTGACACTACTTGTTTTCTGATGTTGTTGCTGGTTGAAGATGTCGGCATATTGTCTCGGGTAATATGAGAATCTACTCGAAGATTTGATGTGTGTGGGCTGAAGTAAATTTAGTTACTAACTGGAAAAATGTTTTATATGTATTTAAACTTAAACTGTTTGCCTGGAAAGCTAAAAGAAAATTGTTTTATGTTGCATCTCTATTCATCAAGTTTTGCAAGCGAGTACCTTTTAAAACCTAAGTAAATTTGGTTGCATGCTACCTTATTGAAATGAATAAGTATTGTATGTATATACGTAAGTGAAATATGAAGTGGTTGTTTACAGTATGTATGCTGTGCATATTCATATAAACATATGTGAGTAGGCATTTTTAATTAAAACTTAAGTTGCTAATTATCTGTTGCATACACATGTATATAAGTATGCCTTAATGAATATATGAATGTGTATATGAATAGGAATGACTGTGCCTGTATTTTATATCTGCTCATCTCTGTTTTGAGGTTACAGCACTAAAATCTTTGATCAAAATTCCTATCTTCTTATTGAAGTCTCTATTAGGTTATAATTCTCAAAACAATTTATGTTTGTTTAAACAAAGAATTAAGAAAAAAACTGAATTTTTGTAAGATTAGTTGAAATGATTTTCTGAAATCAGTAGAGATACTTAAAGCACAAAGTTTCAAAATCTTTTCTGTGAGCAAAAATTTTCTTTTCCAGACTTTCTTGCTTCCTTACCTAAGTGATGATGGAAGTTGATAATTTTGATCAGTACTTTGGTGTTGTTGTGGAAACAACTGCCTGTGATATGTATTGATGTATGGTATGCATGCTGTTCTTCAAAATGCTCTCTGTTTTACACTTTCCAACATCCAAGATTGTTTTAAAGAATTCAAACCTTTTGATCCTGACACTGGTTGAATTCATGTTTTCAAATGAAACTTGTTTGTTTAGTCATAAGCTTTAGTTTTCTATTGTACTCAAGTCTGATACTTGTTGCATACATGTTGCATACATGTTGTACCTTAGGTACACATACTTTCTCCTGACCTGTTGCACTATTTTCGGTTGCTGTTGTGTTATGTAGTAACCCAGTTTTTGTTTGCATTGACCTGGTGTAGTTTTACACTTGTGACCTCACTTGCAGTTCACTGAACTGATTGTATCACTTATTCGTATATTTGTGTTGTGATGCCATAACTCTGGTGCCCTTACCCTCCTTCTATTTTGTAATTGTGCCACGGCTTGTGCTTTGGTGTTGCAGCTGTGTTGAGTCACTGACTTGACCTCTACAGCTTTGATTTCTGTTAGTTTTTACTGTTGTGATGATTTCTATTTCATTTCGGTAGTGGCGAGGCAGTGCACGCAAGCGTGAACTGCAGCCACACGAAGTTAACATTTTAAAAATGTGGCGAGGCCGTATACGCGTGTGTGTATTGCAGCCCTACCAAATCTAATGTTTTAAATGATGTTTTCTTTTTGATGAAAATTGTTTTATGTTGACAATTCAATATATTTTGAACCGATTTTGATGATTTTGTTGTTAATTGCCGTTTAGGCAGATTTTGATTGTTTTCTAAATTATCTTCATCAATAATCCCTTCATCTATCCTCATTGATAATTTGAATCTACAGATTTATTATTTTAACACTGTTAAGTGTTATATTTACCATTATCCGATTTCTTGTTAAAGGATCGGATAGGTGAATTTATCTTTGACTGTCGTCTAATTGCTATTTAATTATTATTGCCTCTATGCACTAATAACTGAGTTTAATTAGACTGACCTGTGTATTATTTTCTTTTGAATGTAATACTCGGGTCAGACCGAGTAATTTTACAGCTTGAAGATTTTCAGGCCGTGAAGTTAGAGAGAGTTGGGGAAATTGCTTCACTTTAGCTTTTCGAAGAATTTTTGTACTTAAAAGAAATGTTCCGCTGTATAAAATTTAATGCATTGTATAAACTCTGATATATGTAAGAAAATTCATTTAATGTGAAATATTATGATTATTCTGTGATTCTGTGGCTGTTTCTGTTTAAACTCTATAAACTGAATAACAATCCATCATTTTGAACGTCTCAAGTTGGTTTAATTACCGACTGGGGGCGGGCAGAGCGGCGGGTCGTTACAAAAGTGGTATCGGAGCTTTGGTTTACACAAAGCTCAGTTTATGATGTTTAATATGAATAGTTACTAGAATCACTTTTAAATAAAATGTTTTTCGAATCTAAAGAAGTATGAAATTGTTTTCTTTGAAAAATAAAAGGTATTTTGAAAATTCAAATTTTTTCGAAAATTCCCCTCTCTAAATTTAGGTTTGCGATAGTTTCTCATTCGAAAATCCATTATCGAATTATTGAGACTTATGAAAAATAAAATATGAGTTAAGTGAATTAATGAATTGGTTTGAATCAAATATTGTGAATATCTACAAAATAATAATTGTGAAATAAAATGATATTTCAATTTAGTTATAGCCAAGAGGATAATTAAACTATAACTTGGGAATTTGATTCTGAATTCTTTTGAAAATTGATTTCAAATGTTTTGAAGAATGATTTAGTAAATAAATGGATTATAAGTACTTAACTTATAAATGGACTTTTGGTATGTAATGGAGTTATATAAATTGAATTGAAGTGATAAAAGGAGATTATAAATCGAAGTTTTATAAATAGAAATGGAATTTGTAAAGATTGTTTATAAATTCGAAACCAATTGAATCTGATAAATGAAAAATAGAAGTTATTAAAGGGGATATATTCGTGATTTTGGACAGCGAATTATCCTTTAAGTTAAATATTGTGATAGTAAATGTTGGTTGGGAATTTTATCCACGATTTTTGGACAGTGGATAATCTTTTAAATAAAAAGTGTAGAAACATTGAATTGAATAAACGAAGTATATTCACGATTTTGGATAGTGAATATATTATTGAATAAAACGGATATGTTTTAGGGAAGTGATATTATGGAATGCAAAGTTTAAATAGGATTTAGATTTCAAATTTGAAGTTGTCAACATGGTAATCCATTGTAGGTTTAATAAATTCAGTGATTAATTTGAATTTAAACGTGCGGAAAATTAAATTAAGTGAAAAACTTAATATTGAAAAGTTTGAAATTGGTTTAAAATAAATATTATGAAAAGTATGAGGAATTCAAACTATGAATTAAGTTGAAATTGAAAAAGTTAATGGTTTTAAAGATGTTTTAAATTGCATTAAGTATCGAATACATAGATTTCAACATTCATTGTTGAAATAGGCGTTTTCGAGAAATAAGGAAATGGTGGACTGTAACATTGTTGTTATAGTAAATGGTTTCCGAAAGGAAATGTTGTTTATAGTATTGGGATTTATATATCTATCTTAAATTTCGAATCCCTATACTAGTGATTTTTGAGTTGTTGTAACAATGTTTTATGCAACATTCGTTTTCACTCAAATAAATGTGTTTAAAAGAACGCCTTCCTTAAAGAATGGAATATATACTTAATTTTGATTCAAGTATATTGAATATTTTCCGTGTTGAAAATAAATGAATTTGTGAATTACTTATTAAATAAGTATGGAAATGTTTTCCAATATGAAATGAAAGGTTTGAAATTTTATCTTTTAAAGATAAATTGGAAAAAATGAATATTTGAAATTTATTTCAAATAGTTAAGTTGGAAAATTATATATATCTTGTAAAGATATTTTTGGGAAATTTGAACGATCAGTTCAACTTGAATATTTTCCAAAAAGATTGAATCTTGAGTTAAATTGAGTTTAACTTTGACATCAAAAACAATATAAGTTGAACTTTGAATTTTGGATAGTCGATTTGGATTGTATGTCTAACATGGGGAATTGATGACATAGCAATTGATCTCTATTAAATATATATCTGTTGGTGGCAGAGAATTTATTCTTTTAGCTTAACACCCTTCTCTGAGACGTACGAGCTTAGAGGTTATATATCGATAGACACCAATTATGTGTTGAGAATTGACGATGTAACGTGAAATCCAAATCGAATGTGAAGTCGATAATGAATTGGATTATGAATGTGAATTAGGTTTGAGATAACCTTAAATTTTCAAATCAATTTAGAGGAAATTTTAAAACGAGATGGAAAATTTTGGAATCCTCTATTTGTTATGATGTGAATTGAGTTTACGTAATTTATATATGTGAATGTAATAATTAGAAAACCATCAGTTTGGAAAGTCATTATTATGAAAAGTCCTATGCAAGTTTACATAGGTATGATATGTACGAAATGTGAAATGAAGTACTATATGTATATGACATATGTTTTCTAAAACTGAGGATATGGAAATGTACCTTCCATTTATTATTTGTGAAGGTGATTGGAACTCGGTGGTGTGTCCATTGGAAATCGTAGCTACGTAGAATTTCCATTAGTGGAATGTCCATTGGGAATGACTAGAATCCCCCACGATGGATCATCGTGTTGGGATTATGTGAATTGATGCCGGCGTAATTCGTGGGGGTGATGCCTACAGTTACAAGCGATTCCACTGGGATAGTGGCGCAACCGCCGTGTAAACTGCGATCTAGAGGCCGAAGCGTAATTTGAGGGGCGTGATGCCTACGGTCACGAGCAATTCTACTGGGATAGTAGCGTAACCGCCGTGTGAACCGCGATCTATGGCAACAACCATGGCGAAATTCAAGAGAGATGTGAAATCTACAGTTACAAGCGATTCTACTGGGATAGTAGCGTAACCGCCGGGTAAACTGTGATCCATGGGGGAACGTGCTTTCCATATCCATTTTTAAAAAGAATTTTTAAAAAGTATTTTCACTGGGAGTTGAAACAAGTATATTTAGTACTTGGAGATTTTTAGACTTGCGCCTGGCCAGCGTATGCCTAATGTCTGTAAGAACGACGATGGACTTGTTAAACTTCGAGTTAGCAAGTATTTTCAAAACTTTGAATAGAAAATCAATAGTCTGAAATTAGAATTACATAATTCTAACCTAATGAATTAAAGAAGAAGATTTTTAAAAATATCTTGAAAGCCTACAGCTTTGGAAAAGATATAATATGTAAATATCTAGCATGAAGAATTTCAAGTTTAAAAATCTGAGTTTTGTAAGTCAAAAAAAAAAAAAAATTTTTGGTAAAAGACTTTTGCGTCTTGATTGTAGAAATCGATGAATAAAGCTAGTGAAATAAAATAAATAGAATGAATCCTATATTTATTTATGAGTTTGGAACTTGGTAAAATTGTGTAGGGTATAAATATCGATGAAATTTAACAATCGTTTTTCCTAACTTATAATTTCGGGACGAAATTCTTTTAAGGAGGGAAGATTGTAACAACCCAGAATTTTGAACAATTTAAAAATGAAAATATTTAATTAATTTTAAATATTCGAATGATGATTGACTTGAATTTCAAATTTTCAGGATAAATTGGCGATTCAATATTAAAATTTAATCTATTTAAGTTGAATAAAATTTGAATTTGACTTTGGAATTGAATTGAATATTGAATTTGTATTTTAAATTCGAACTAATGACTTAGAAAAAATAGTTTGGATTTACGAATTTTTATTTATGAAAATTAATAAATTGATGGTTAGTTTTAAATAACGATTTTCTTTTCTTTAAAATAAAAAGGAATAAAATTTTATCAATACAAAATACAAGTATAAAATCTAATTGTGAAACACGTTAATATAAATTTATGTTTGATAGTTAAAGTTTTAACAACAAAAATTAAACAAAAACAAAAAAACAAAGTAAAGAAAATAATTTTTACAAAACAAATTGAATTTAAAATGGAAAAAAATAATATAAAAATAAACATAAAATAAAGGAAAAAAAAAAGAGTACACTGCCTTACCTTATCAGCTAAATTCACACCGTAACCAATGCTAAAAACACGTTCCCCTTCTCCTTAAAACACGAAGCTCCTCCCCAGTCATTCGAAACCCTAACCATTCAAACGAAAGAAAAAAATTAATGGCGGCCACGATCGTTCGTCCCCCTTTTCAAAATTAGGGTTTCAGCTCGATTCGCTCGCGGCTTCAATTCGATTGATTCCTCCTCTTCTCTCGCGACCGCTTTGAGGCAAAGGTGAGTGACGCATGTTACTCACATCTAATTTTGAACTCCATGTTACTGTTGTTTTTTTTCGTATGTTTTTGTTGCTGTTTTGTTGATTTTTCTGTTGTTATCAATTCACTCACGGTTTTGATTTTTAGTCGATTTCGTGTTGCTAATTTGTGTAAACATTGATGATTTCTGACTTGATCATGACTTGGTTCGATTTCTCGTTGTTTGGTTCATACGATTTTGATTTTCTTTAACACTGTCTTCTTTGCTCTCGAATTTGCCGGTAGTCAAATTTATGTTGACCTCGGCTTATGACGTCGTTTATGTGATGTCGTTTACTGTTGATTTCTAGTTGGCATCGACCACCTTGATTTTTTCCAAAATGCTTGGCTGTTGTCTTTGATTCTATTGATAAGTTTTGAACCACGGCTTAATATTGACCCTGTTCAATTGCCATGGCTACTGTAAGTTTCTGGAAGTTTTGGTTTCACGAATGTTGCACGATGGTTGCTACTTGAACATATTTCCATGTTGCCTCGAACACAAGTATATATTGTTCGTTGGTGACTTTGGTAATCACGACTCTGATTTGATATTTGAGCCTGCATTTATGTTGCTTGACTTGAAGATTGGTAATTGGCTTCACTGCATATATCTATGTAGTAGAACACTTGCTGTTTTGTTGATTTTTATTTCTAGTTTATAGTCTGTTCAGCTTGACCTCTATTTGAAGTAGTTCTGCCTTGTGTGCCTGTACATTTGTTGACACTACTTGTTTTCTGATGTTGTTGTTGGTTGAAGATGTCGGCATATTGTCTCGGGTAATATGAGAATCTACTCGAAGATTTGATGTGTGTGGGCCGAAGTAAATTTAGTTACTAACTGGAAAAATGTTTTATATGTATTTAAACTTAAACTGTTTGCCTGGAAAGCTAAAAGAATTTTTTTTTATGTTGCATCTCTGTTCATCAAGTTTTGCAAGCGAGTACCTTTTAAAACTTAAGTAAATTTGGTTGCATGCTACCTTATTGAAATGAATAAGTATTGTATGTATATACATAAGTAAAATCTGAAGTGGATGTTTATAGTATGTATGCTGTTCATATTCATATAAACATATATGAGCAGGCATTTTTAATTAAACTTAAGTTGCTAATTATCTGTTGCATACGCATGTATATAAGTATGCCTTAATGAATATATGAATGTGTATATGAATAGGAATGACTGTGCATGTATTTTATATCTGCTCATCTCTGTTTTGAGGTTACAGCACTAAAATCTTTTATCAAAATTCCTATCTTCTTATTGAAGTCTCTATTAGGTTATAATTCTCAAAACAATTTATGTTTGTTTTAACAAAGAATTAAGAAAAAAACTGAATTTTTGTAAGATTAGTTGAAATGATTTTCTGAAATCAGTAGAGATACTTAAAGCCCAAAGTTTCAAAATCTTTTCTGTGAGCAAAAATTTTCTTTTCCAGACTTTCTTGCTTCCTTACCTAAGTGATGATGGAAGTTGATAATTTTGATCAGTACTTTGGTGTTGTTGTGGAAACAACAGCCTGTGATATGTATTGATGTATGGTATGCATGCTGTTCTTCAAAATGCTCTCTGTTTTACACTTTCCAACATCCAAGTTTGTTTTAAAGAATTCAAACCTTTTGATCCTGACACTGTTTGAATTCAAGTTTTCAAATGAAACTTGTTTGTTTAGTCATAAGCTTCAGCTTTAAATTGTACTCAAGTCTGATACTTGTTGCATACATGTTGTACCTTAGGTACACATACTTTCTCCTGACCTATTGCACTATTTTCGGTTGCTGTTGTGTTATGTAGTAACCCAGTTTTTGTTTGCATTGACCTAGTGCAGTTTTACACTTGTGACCTCACTTGCAGTTCACTGAACTGATTGTATCACTTATTCGTATATTTGTGCTGTGATGCCATAACTCTGGTGCCCTCACCCTCCTTCTATTTTGTAATTGTGCCACGGCTTGTGCTTTGGTGTTGCAGCTGTGTTGAGTCACTGACTTGACCTCTGCAGCTTCGATTTCTGTTAGTTTTTACTGTTGTGATGATTTCTATTTCATTTCGGTAGTGGCGAGGCAGTGCACGCAAGCGTGAACTGCAGCCACACGAAGTTAACATTTTAAAAATGTGGCGAGGCCGTATACGCGTGTGTGTACTACAGCCCGACCAAATCTAATGTTTTAAATGATGTTTTCTTTTTGATGAAAATTGTTTTATGTTGACAATTCAATATATTTTGAACCGATTTTGATGATTTTGTTGTTAATTGCCGTTTAGGCAGATTTTGATTGTTTTCTAAATTATCTTCATTAATAATCCCTTCATCTATCCTTATTGATAATTTGAATCTACAGATTTATTGTTTTAACACTGTTAAGTGTTATATTTACCATTATCCGATTTCTTGTTAAAGGAACAGATAGGTGAATTTATCTTTGAATGTCGTCTAATTGCTATTTAATTATTATTGCCTCTATGCACTAATAACTGAGTTTGAATTAGACTGACCTGTGTATTATTTTCTTTTGAATGTAATACTCGGGTCAGACCGGGTAATTTTACAGCTTGAAGATTTTCAGGCCGCAAAGTTAGAGAGAGTTGGGGAAATTGCTTCACTTTAGCTTTTCGAAGAATTTTTGTACTTAAAAGAAATGTTCCGCTGTATAAAATTTAATGCATTGTATAAACTCTGATATATGTAAGAAAATTCATTTAATGTGAAATATTATGATTATTCTGTGATTCTGTGGCAGTTTCTGTTTGAATTCTATAAACTGAAAAACAATCCGTCATTTTGAACGTCTCAAGTTGGTTTAATTACCGACTGGGGGCGGTCAGAACGGCGGGTCGTTACAACCAATGGATATGCACAACATCACCAGATTCCAAATAATTTTCCAAATTATTTATTTCCCAAAAATATCTTTACAAGATATATAATTTCAATATTCAAAAATAAATCAATATTTATTTTTAAACAAGTTCCCCTTTCTTTTATAAATTCCATAGTGAATTTATATTTCAAAATATTTACGAATATACGATTTCAATTATTCATTTTCAATTATCTTCAAAATGATAAATTCTCAAAATATTCACTTTATATTGGAAAGCATTTCCATACTTATTAAATAAGTAATTGACAAATCCATTTATTTTCAACACTTGGAAAATATTCAATATACATAAATCGAGATTTAGTATATATTTCATTCTTTAAGGAAATCATTCTCTTATCCATATTTGTTTGGGCCAAAACGAATGTTGCGTAAAACATCGTTACGACAACCCAAAGTCACTAGTATAGGGATTCGAAATTAAAATAGATATATAAGTCCCAATACTAAACAAAACATTTCCTTTCGGAAATCATTTACTATAACAACAGTGTTATAGTCCACCATTTCCTTCTATTTCTCGAAAACGTCTATTTTAACAGTGAATGTTGAAATCTATGGTTTCGAATCTCAACACATTTAAAACATCATCAGATCGTTTTAAAACAATTTAAAATATCACATCCAAAACATTTTCTTTATCATATTATTCACTATTCAAAAACGTGAATATACTACGTTAACCAATTTCATCACTTCTATACATTTTATTTTAAAGGATTATTCACTGTCTAAAACGTGAATATAACTCCATTAATAAGTTATACAATTTACTTATCAAAATAAGTCGTTTGCAAATTTATAAAACAACATTTATAAATTCCATTTCTATTTATTTTATAACTACTTCCTTTTATAAATCTCGTTTATTAACCTATTTCAGTTTATAACTCAATGATATGCTAAAAATCCATATTATAAGTTAAATACTTATAATCTATTTGTTTGCAAAAATCGTTCCTTTAAACTTCATAATTATAAATCTTACAACTTACAAGATTCATTTATTTACCCAAATCTATTCCTTTAATAACTTTACAAATTTTATAAACCTACTGCTTATAAAATTCTTACTTATAACTTCACCGTTTATAATTCTATAAATTTCATTCATTTATGAAATTCATTCACAATTCATTCTAACACTTATAAAAATTCATTTTATAATTCCAATATTTTTAATTTATAAATATCCATTTATAAATCTTTTATATAAATCAATTTATACTATTTTTTAAAACATCTTTAAACTCCTTTATAATTTCACCATTTTGATTTAAAAAATAATCAAATTTCATAAATACTATTTTTAAACTTTTTATAATAAATTCAAAAATCCCAATTTAAACCATTTTATAAAATCATTAACCCCATTTTTCAAAAATCAACTTTTAACTATTTTTCTCAAAAATCATAATTTTTATAACATTAAAATTATACGTTTATTTATAATGGATCAATTCCAAAAATATTTTATGAACGTATACTCTTCAAAAATCACTTTAAAAATCCTTTTAAAATTCCAAAATTTGGCCCAATGATGCTACATACCAAATAGTCAATCACGACTACAACGATATCATATATCGATATGAAAATCAATCAAATATCAAAATATCTGAAATCAAATAAATACTGTTGAGGAATCCAGTTGGATCCCTCTAACCTGTTTTCCTGCATCCAAAGATGTTAGCACAATACCAATTCCGTTCCAGTACGAAATTATCGCGGTATATGGGATTTAAAATATTATCCGCTTAATAGGCAGCGCAATAGGGTCTCATCCGCTATATACTGCGGGAAATCAAATCCAAGTACATAAATAGTACCAATTTCACTGTTTATGAAATATTCGTGGTATATGTTTTTAATAAATAACATCCGCTTACTAACGGCGCATAATGTCTATTTTAACAATCAATAGATAACAATCATCATTCAAACATGCATTCAAATATTTTAAATATAACTATTTAAAATAAAATCGAAACCGATTCGATTGAGTGAGAAGTTCTCAACTTGATTTCAATTTCGTTTTAGCGATTTATTTCGAATAAAATTAAACGGACGATTAATTTTACCCGAAATTCTCACTAACTCCAAATGACTCCAATCCAATTCCATAGCGTAGTGCTCGTCCATACGATTCCAACGCAACAGGTTTCGCGCGTTTTCGACCTCGTATGAAAAAAGATATGATTTTTACAAGTTACACGATTTTATATATATATATATATAATTTACAAATTTCATTTTATATTTTAACCTACACTAATATTGGCCGTAGGATCTCCAAACCCCCTCATCTAGACCGCACCCCTTTCTTCCACCTCCCTCACGAACGAATGCAGTAGCCGAACCCAACATAGCCGCCTCCATCATCTATTTTCGCACCTCCCTATGATCATCGAGAAATCGATCAGATTGCGCCATTCGAAGCGCCTTGCCACCGTTGACCACCGCCCAGAGCCGCTTAGAGCTCGGTATACCCATGGCCGTGGAAAACGCAGTTGAACACGTGACCTTCAAACGCAAATTGCCGTCAATTCGCTTCGCCTACAACGATCTCCACCGTTGATCTTGTAGTACTCACAACGCTCTACACTTTTCCAGTTGGAAGCTTTCCCTAATTGATGATGGATTGAAGGAAAAATGAGGAGGAAGGGGAGATAGTTTCGGCCATTGATGTTTATGAAGGTGGCGGCTGCAGAAATTGACCTAGGGTTTTAATAATTTCGCAAAAAATGAAGAGGGGGGGCTTTTATAGAAAATTTTCTAATTTACTACTCACTCGGAATTTCCGAACTCCAAACGAAGCGTGCCGGTTGGCGTTTCTAAGGTTTAACCCACGTTCCGGACACAATGGAACGTGTTTCGGGAGTTAATGCGGTCATCCGTGCGAGTTATGGCAATAAACGTTCAATTTAAAATTAAACCGATTAAACGATTTTCTAGGCGTTTTAGCTTGCACCGGACAAATGATAAATCCAACTGACACGAAATTTGAAACCATACAATAATATCACATTACGGATCCGATGAAACTGATTTCGTCGAAATCCGACACTGTTTGAAAAATGACTATTTTAACTCGCCAAATTAATATTAAAAACAATTTCGATGCGTTTCGAGCTGCCACGGTCAAACGATAACTCCGATTGCTACGAAAATTGAAATCCGATAATAACAAACTATTACGGATCCAATGGAACTAGTTTCGTCCAATTCTGAGACTGTTCGAAAATTGACTATTTTCACTAGTCGATTAAATATTAAAATATTCAATTTTCACAAATTAACTCTTAATTCGATTTTAAAAGTTCTAAAATATCGTTCTAACTTCAATATGATATAATAAAATTTTACAAATCATTTTCAATCATATTTAACCCAATTTTCAATTATTTCTGTAATTTAACATATTAAATTATCGATTTAATTATTCAATTAAATTCAATTATTCGAAATAAAATTTATTCGACTTATAAATTCTCTTATTAATATTTAAAATTAATTAAATATTCAAATTTTAATTAATAAAAATTCTGGGTCGTTACATATTTCCCCCCTTAAAAGAATTTCGTCCTTGAAATTACCAAGTAAGAAAAGTTACAGAATCTATTAACTTTCCCAAAAATCCATAGTTAAATTTCTTACAAAATCTTTACTAAGTTTTCAAATCATACTTAGTTATATTTTCAAACCAAACTACTATTGTTTAACTTTCAATTCCAAATCAAAGTTATAGTTTTCAAAATTTTCCAATCTTTCTCAAAAATATTCTAACGCCTTAAATTTTCGGAAAAATTCGCCATAGTCTCTTTTGCGCGGCTCGATCCGGAAAAAAATGACAGTATATATATCACAAATATACATCTCATCAAGTAATGAGGCATCCCGCAGGGAAAAAAGTGTAAAAGTACGATATTTAATCCGAGATATGTACCTTATATATTATTAGCGAGCATATACGGCTAATATAGCGCGAAAGCGAGCTCCAAATGCGAAGCAAACGCGATCCGCACCTACTAAACACTCAACAAATAGATGAGAAACATGTATATAGACAATAGTATCGATATACAACATATAGCAACATAATAACTATATATGCCAACATAGCAAATGCAGTAAAAGCAATATACTCAACCATCAACCAACTATCATCCAATTAGCATTCATAAACAATATTCATTCATATTCTCATTAATATTCAATGAAATGGGTTTTCAATTTAATCACATTTGATTTATTAACAGTGGATGTTTTTACTGATATTCATTTTCTATTAGTTTATATTCACTAATTCATATTCAAGTTGGTTCACTTCCAAATCAAATTCAATTCTATTCAAGATTCACTTAACTTCCAATTGGATTTCAATTACTTTAGCTTCCAATTTCATTAATACTTAATGAATTATATACAATCAACTAACAATCAATATATTAACCAATGTTTATCTATTATAACCAAATTCCTTTGCTTATATTCATTCAATTTGGTTGATCACCTTCAATTGGTTTAATTAAATTGATTTTTATTCAATTATTCAACTTCCAATAACATTAGATTTTAATGAATTAACACTTACATCCATTATTCCATATCAATTATTCACATTTAATTGATTAATATTCAATCCATTAATTCAATTCAATTACTAAAGTTGAATTTCATTTATATAACTCAAGTTCACATTTATCACTTAACTTTATTAATTTACTTTGATACCAATATCAACTTCATTCAACATCTCTTAAGTTATACTTCATTTTACAAACATCACTTGGTTTTACATAACTTAAATTCCCACTTATAAATCAATTCAGCTTCCAAATTCTAAAGTAAATTTCCATTTAACTTTAAATTCATTTTTATTTACAACTCATATTCATAAATATATTCATATAGTTTCACTTCTTATATATATAAGTTTATTTCATAATTGTAAATCACTTTAATTATAATTCAATTCTTATAATTCATTTTACTTATACAATTATTCTCTTATTTAGATTATTCAAACAACTTATTCAACAACCAAACAATCAACTTATATCCACTTTAATAATTCTGAAAAATTATTCATTTATATATAAAAATATACTCAAGGTAAAATTATTTCATTTACCCAATTTAAAACAATATCGTGTCGAATTGTTCTATTCAAGTGTTTATAAACCCCTTCGGCATAGTTGTACAGACCGTGCTGACGAAGGTTCATAAGCCACTCAATAAACCAATCATCACAATATAAAACAATTTTATATTTACTAACAAATACGCTCTCATAGCTATTATTACACTCAAACTCATTCTAGAGTACCACTGACTCTATCTCTAATGAGTAATACCCAACAGAACCATGGTTGTCGCTTAACCATATGCTCCGATACCACCTGTGATGACCCACAAATCCGTACTCCTTGAATATACACTAATCTCCATAGATTAACTCAAGGTGAACAGAAATACGAATTATCAGTGTTTAAGAAAAAGATAAAGGTAGAAGAAGAGAGAAAAAGATAGGAAATAGAGAGAAAGGAAAATAGAACGGAATAGAAAACAATATAACAATATCAGAATCTCACAATTCGCAGCGGAACAACATATAATAATAAATGAATAATCTTTAAACAAAGAACTATATCAGTTATTACATTACATCACATTACATTACATCATATCATCAGAGTGTACAACAACAAACAACAACAAACAGCGGAAAAAGAAAATACTATATACTATTGATACGCCATGCCATCCATCTTGCCTCATGCAAAACCTGAATTCCAGAATATCCTGATAAACCTTAACTCTTGACTGCCCGTGTGTAAATTGGTGGGCACTCAGAGTTTAGGAAGGAAAACAATAAACTCCGAGTCAGTCATGTGACTGGTGTGAGAACTCAAAACAGTTTATTTATCTTTAAAATCAAAAATAGAGGAATATTTTTAAAGTCAATTCGCTATGCTTTTAAAAATGAGACTACCATAATGCCTCCTGCACACACACACAATGCAAATGCAGAATCGGAGGAGATTTCTCCTTATGATAGTCAAAGATGCTTGATACGCATTAAAAGAAACATTTGATATTATTACTAGTGCATAGTGTAGGAAAAAATCATTTCGAAAATAAAGATATAAATCTTAGCCAGCATAGACATTTCGCACTTATGCCTACTATAGCTACCATGTTCAATAGCAGGTTACCGCCACATTCCATGGCAGATTGTACAACTAAAACTGTACAAGATCGTATTGTTTCTTTGGATTTCCAACGAATGGTCAGGCCAAGGAACTTACCATTGCCACATGAGAACGCCTCTGGAAGGACGTCCCCGAGAACCTAACCGGATCTCTGCCAACACAAGGCCGGGTTACCCCTAACTGGGTAACTACTGACACGAGTATGCCATCCCCCGGTCCTTTGGGACCTTTAACCGAGCGCTCGTCATCAACATCACACAATCATAAATAAAGTGTTTCAACATGAGTAAGTATCTGGGCTCCATACCATGATACCATCCTTTTCCAGAAGGAAATGCACATACCCTAAAGGGAGCTACCCCTCATAACCTTGCTGCATCTTTCCTGTTTTGACCATTCCGAGGTGTGAGGCTCGACGAAGTCTCGTCCACAAAGCCACTCTTTATACAAAAGCTGTGCTTTGGGTCAACAAATGATCATAGAAATGATCACAAAGATAAACGATCAAACAAATGATCCTATCGCAAATGATCAACACAATGATCATTTCACAGCAACACTCAGCATGTCACATTACCAAATTGGGAATATATCACTGATAACCTTCAACTACATAACCTCTGAGCTCGTACGTCTTAGAGAAGGGTGCTAAGCTAAGAGAATAAATTCTCCGCCACCAACAGAAATATATTTGAAAGAAATCAGCTTTATATCTCGATTTGTAATGTCAGACATACAATCCATACAAGTCTGTTCCGGGATCGAACAGAACCGAAGGCACTTACAAAGAAGTCCTTGCAATCCGGATATTCACAATCCTTATCGGATTCCCCATGACATATGGAGAACTCTATACCGGAGCAACTCGGTGCAGAGTCAATCGACAGGTCATCCTATCGCTCTCGCAAATATCCGGTCTTCAACACCGGTCATCAATGCTATCCATTACGTCGTATCACTATTCGGAATGGGTAATCCGAATAACGAGCGCAATAATTTAAAAATAAGTGTGGCATTCCAATTCAAACAAATCACAACAAATACCTTTCGAAGGTAAATATTGATAGTCAGTTATTGAACTATCAATGGATATGCACAACATCACCAGATTCCAAATAATTTTCCAAATTATTTATTTCCCAAAAATATCTTTACAAGATATATAATTTCAGTACTTCAAAAATAAATCAATATTTATTTTTAAACAAATTCCCCTTTCTTTTATAAATTCCATAGTGAATTTATATTTCAAAATATTTACGAATATACGATTTCAATTATTCATTTTCAATTTATCTTCAAAAAGATAAATTCTCAAAATATTCACTTTATATTGGAAAACATTTCCATACTTATTAAATAAGTAATTTACAAATCCATTTATTTTCAACACTTGGAAAATATTCAATATGCTTAAATCGAGATTAAGTATATATTTCATTCTTTAAGGAAATCATTCTCTTATCCATATTTGTTTGGGCCAAAACGAATGTTGCGTAAAACATCGTTACGACAACCCAAAGTCACTAGTATAGGGATTCGAAATTAAAATAGATATATAAATCCCAATACTAAACAAAACATTTCCTTTCGGAAATCATTTACTATAACAACAGTGTTATAGTCCACCATTTCCTTCTATTTCTCGAAAATGTCTATTTCAACAATGAATGTTGAAATCTATGGTTTCGAATCTCAACACATTTAAAACATCATCAGATCGTTTTAATTCTATTTAAAATATCACATCCAAAACATTTTCTTTAACATATTATTCACTATTCAAAAACGTGAATATACTACGTTAACCAATTTCATCACTTCTATACATTTTATTTTAAAGGATTATTCACTGTCTAAAACGTGAATATAACTCCATTAATAAGTTATACAATTTACTCATCAAAATAAGTCGTTTGCAAATTTATAAAACAACGTTTATAAATTGCATTTCTATTTATTTTATAACTACTTCCTTTTATAAATCTCGTTTATTAACCTATTTCAGTTTATAACTCAATGATATACTAAAAATCCATATTATAAGTTAAATACTTATAATCTATTTGTTTGCAAAAATCGTTCCTTTAACTTCATAATTATAAATCTTACAACTTACAAGATTCATTTATTTACCCAAATCTATTCCTTTAATAACTTTACAAATTTTATAAACCTACTGCTTATAAAATTCCTATTTATAACTTCACCGTTTATAATTCTATAAATTTCATTCATTTATGAAATTCATTCACAATTCATTCTAACACTTATAAAAATTCGTTTTATAATTCCAATATTTTTAATTTATAAATATCCATTTATAAGTCTTTTATATAAATCAATTTATACTATTTTTTAAAACATCTTTAAACTCCTTTATAATTTGACCATTTTGATTTATAAAATAATCTAATTTCAAAAATCCTATTTTTAAACTTTTTATAATAAATTCAAAAATCCCAATTTAAACCATTTTATAAAATCATTAACCCCATATTTTCAAAAATCAACTTTTAACTATTTTTCTCAAAAACCATAATTTTTATAACATTAAAATTATACGTTTATTTATAATGGATCAATTCCAAAAATATTTTATGAACGTATACTCTTCAAAAATCACTTTAAAAATCCTTTTAAAATTCCAAAATTTGGCCCAATGATGCTACATACCAAATAGTCAATCACGACTACAACGATATCATATATCGATATGATAATCAATCAAATATCAAAATATCTGAAATTAAATAAATACTGTTGAGGAATCCAGTTGGATCCCACCAACCTGTTTTCCTGCATCCAAAGATGTTAGCACAATACCAATTCCGTTCCAGTACGAAATTGTCGCGGTATATGGGATTTAAAATATTATCCGCTTAATAGGCGGCGCAATAGGGTCTCATCCGCTATATACTGCGGGAAATCAAATCCAAGTACATAAATAATACCAATTTCAGTGTTTATGAAATATTCGCGGTATATGTTTTTAATAAATAACATCCGCTTACTAACGGTGCAAAATGTCTATTTTAACAATCAATAGATAACAATCATCATTCAAACATGCATTCAAATATTTTAAATATAACTATTTAAAATAAAATCGAAACCGATTCGATTGAGTGAGAAGTTCTCACCTTGATTTCAATTTCGTTTTAGCGATTTATTTCGAATAAAATTAAACGGACGTTTAATTTTACCGAAAATTCTCACTAACTCCAAACAACTCCAATCCAATTCTATAGCGTAGTGCTCGTCCATACGATTCCAATGCAACTGGTTTCGTGCGTTTTCGACCTCGTATGAAAAAGATATGATTTTTACAAGTTACACGATTTTATATATATAATTTACAAATTTCATTTTATATATATATAATTTACAAATTTCATTTTATATTTTAACCTACACTAATACTGGCCGTAGGATCTCCAAACCCCCTCATCTGGACCGCACCCCTTTCTTCCACCTCCCTCACGAACGAATGCAGTAGCCGAACCCAACATAGCCGCCTCCATCATCTATTTTCGCACCTCCCTATGATCATCGAGAACTCGATCAGATTGCACCATTCGAAGCGCCTTGCCACCGTTGACCACCGCCCAGAGCCGCTTAGAGCTCGGTCCACCCATGGCCGTGGAAAACGCAGTTGAAAACGTGACCTTCAAACGCAAATTGCCGTCAATTCGCTTCGCCTACAACGATCTCCACCGTTGATCTTGTAGTACTCACTACGCTCTACACTTTTCCAGTTGGAAGCTTTCCCTAATTGATGATGGATTGAAGGAAAAATGAGGAGGAAGGGGAGATAGTTTCAGCCATTGATGTTTATGAAGGTGGCGGCTGCAGAAATTGACCTAGGGTTTTAATAATTTCGCAAAAAATGAAGAGGGTGGGCTTTTATAGAAAATTTTCCAATTTACTATTCACCCGGAATTTCCGAACTCCAAACAAAGCGTGCTGGTTGGCGTTTCTAAGGTTTACCCCGCGTTCCGAGCACAATGGAACGTGTTTCGGGAGCTAATTCGGTCATCCGTGCGAGTTATGGCAATAAACGTTCAATTTAAAATTAAACCGATTAAACGATTTTCTAGGCGTTTTAGCTTGCACCGGACAAACGATAAATCCAATTGACACAAAATTTGATACCATATAATAATATCACACTACGGATCCGATGAAACTAGTTTCGTCGAAATCGGACACTGTTTGAAAAATGACTATTTTAACTCGCCAAATTAATATTAAAAACAATTTCGATGCGTTTCGAGCTGCCACGGTCAAACGATAACTCCGATTGCTACGAAAATTGAAATCCGATAATAACAAACTATTACGGATCCAATGGAACTATTTTCATCCAATTCTGAGACTGTTCGAAAATTGACTATTTTCACTAGTTGATTAAATATTAAAATATTCAATTTTCACAAATTAACTCTTAATTCGATTTTAAAAGTTCTAAAATATCGTTCTAACTTCAATATGATATAATAAAATTTTACAAATCATTTTCAATCATATTTAACCCAATTTTCAATTATTTCTGTAATTTAACATATTAAATTATCGATTTAATTATTCAATTAAATTCAATTATTCGAAATAAAATTTATTCGACTTATAAATTCGCTTATTAATATTTAAAATTAATTAAATATTCAAATTTTAATTAATAAAAATTCTGGGTCGTTACAATGTTTCTCAAATGAGGAATTTCTATATATATTTGGTTTTAGTCAGATAGGAAATATAAGGTCAATGGATGGGAAAAGAACGGGTCCAAAGTTTCTTATGATTCCTAGGGTCTTTTGGTTTACTAAGGAGCCCATTATTCTAAAACAAACCCAATAAGACTTAGCAAAATAAAGAACACAAATTTACACCGCAAATGAAAGAAATAAACTGCAGGTAATTTAATAATTAGGAAATGAAGGTGGGGAGACAAAAATAAATGTATGCAGGAGTAGTAAAGTTTGCAAACCAAAGGAAAGTGAAATTTTGTATACGCGAAAATGAGGTGACAAGAATCAAATACAAACTAGAAGTCTAGGCTTAGTTATTAAACAAAATGCAAAACGAATGGATCAAGTTTTAATAATGAGATAACTAATTTAAAACGTATATGCAAAAAGTAATAACAAAAGAAATGAAGGGACCATGTACATCACATAATCTTTTTGAAATTTAATTGGTGAAACGCAACCAAATTAACTTCATTAACTCAAATAATATTCAAATTTGTGCGCATTTAATTTTATAATTTGGTTTTTCCAAAATGATCTTTTATTTCCATTAAAACATCTTTTCTGTTTAACACAAAATGTGCGTTTTTTTTATCAAATCTATTAATTGCAATCAACGTTTTCTTCCATTCTAATTGAAATATTTCAGTAACATCAGTCGCAATTTGTCACGACACGATTTTTCGACGCCCGAAAGTCGACATTAATACGTCAACTGTATCGAATACCGAATAGTTGAATGCCGAAAAACCCAACCATTAGGTTTTTAAGAAGGAGAAGATAGAAGAAGAAACAGAAACAATAACAAAATCTCACAATTCGCAGCGGAACAACATATAATAGATAAATGAATATCTTTTCAACAAAAGCTCTACATCAGTTTATACATCACATTATCAGAGTTTACAGCGATACAATACAAACACTGGCAGTTATAGTAACTTGTTACAGCAAAATTTGACTTGCACTAACCCAGACGCAATGGACACTACATAGTATAAATGGTACGTCTCGCCATCCAGCTTGTCTCCAGATCTCCATAGCAATTTCTTGACTTTGCTCCCGAATAACCGATAACCTGACTCTAGGCTGCCCGTATGGAAAATTGTGAGCACCCAGAGTTTAGAAAGGGAACAATAAACTACAGGTCAGTCGTGGGACTGGTATGAGATCTTAGAAACAGTTATTGTTTAGCAAAAGAAAACAAAAGGGGAATAAAAGAAATCGCAATGCTTTTTGGAAAATGAAACTACCAAAAGGCCTCCCACCACACACACAATGCAAACGTAGAATTGGAGGAGTTTTCTCCTTATGATAGTCAAACATGCTTAATACGCAAAATCCTTTAGATATCATTGTTAGTGCATAGTGCAGAAAACATTTCGAAATTATAATATTAATCTTAGCCAGCATAGACATTCCGAACTATGCCTACTATAGCTACCATCTAAACAGTGGTGACCACCATAAGTAAATGGCAGGTTATACAACTAAAACCGTACAAGGCGCGTATTGGAGTTTGGATTTCCAACAAATGGTCAAGCTAAGGAACTTCCTACTGCCACATGGGTACGCCTCTACAGGGATGTCCCGAGAACCTACCCGGATCTCTGCCAACACAAGGTCGGGTTACCTCTGTAACTAGGTAACTACTACTCGAGAATTCCATCCCCCGGTAGTTTGCGACCTTTATCCGAGGATCCTCAACCACAAAGCAACAACCACAAAGCAACAACCACAAAGTATAATAAATTTGCAGCAACAACATAGATAAAATATCTGGGCTCTATACCATGATACTACCCATTTCTAGAAGGAAATGACATACCCTAAAGTGCGCGACCCTCATAACCTTGCTGCATCTTTCATGTTTCGACCATTTCCACGGTGTGAGGTCCGACGAAGTCTCATCCATAAAGCCAAACTTTTCACAAAATCATGCTTTGATCAACAAATGATCAACAGCACTTCATATGCCACATTACCAGTTTTGGGACTATATCACTAATAACCATCAACTACATAACCTCTGAGGTCGTATGTCTCAGAGAAGGGTGTTAAGCTAAGAGAATAAATTCTTCGCCACCAACAGAAATGTATTTGATAGAAACCAGCTTTACATCTCAAAGTGTAAAGTTAGACACACATCCATACAAGTCCGTTCCGGGATCGAACGAAACCGAAGGCACTTCAAAGAAGCCCTTGCAAATCCGGATATTTACTAATCACGTCCGGAATCCGTATCACAAAGTGTGATAAAATCTCTATACCGAAGCAACCCGGTACAGAAACATTCGACAGGTAATCCTTTCATTTTCGAAAATACTCGTTATTCAACACTATCTTCAAATGCAATCCCATTTTGTCGTATCATTATTTGGAATGGGTTTTATGACACAAGGTCCTCTCCCGGCTAACCCGAATAATGAGCGCTTATTTTTAAAAAATAGGTGTTCAATCAGATTTCAAACAAATCACAACAATTTCCACGTTTATCTACTTAAACAAAAGATCCATCACAATCACAAATGCTCGATGTGGGTTTCGAATATCCATTTGGAATTCGACTCCCGGTCGCATCCAAATTCAAATGCCATTTAAAAAGGCTAATATTGGTAGTCGGTTTTTTAACTATCAATCATTATTCCCAACAATCGCTAAATTTCAAATAATTATTTCCCAATTATTATTTTTAAAATATCTTAGCAAGATATAATTTTAACAGTTCAACACTTTGAAAACAAATTTCAAATCAATTGCCACATTTCAATCCTTTGAAAACAAATTTAAAATCATTTCCCTTACGCGGAATATATTTTCAAATATTTATTCATTTCCACTGGAAATCTGCCGAGTTAAAATAATTCAAATCACTTATCCAAAATATTCTTGGAATATTTAAAATAAAGCCATCTTAAATATTTACTTAAAATACTGGTTATGAAAACATTATACTAATTATCACATATAAGATTTCAAGTCCCAACTAATTTTAAAATAAAATTAGTAGATAAGGTATAATTATTTAAATAACCGTTTCCTAAAACAAATATCAATTTTAATCTTCAAAATAATCCCTTCTATAAGAAATTAAATAAATCCATACTTTAAAGATTTGAAACCAGTTAAGAAACTAATTTATCCAAAGTATCCTTTCTAAAACCATCCTTAAAAAATTTCAGTTTATATTTATAGGCTACTTCGAAATCATACTAAGCTTTCCAGCGAAAATACATTTTCCATTTCAAAATGGTTCATTCAAATCAATTAATAAATCTTTCTTGATTTATTTTAAATTTACGTTCCTGTAACGACCCGCCTTTCATTCCATAGAAAGACGCATCATTAAGAAGAAAGAAAGGGGTAGAAAAGAGAAAAGAAAGAAAAGAAAGAAACAGACAACACCAGAATCTCACAGCGAAATGAATAAATTACATTATATCACATAATAAATTACATAGAATCATATACATCAGAGTAATACAGCTAATACAACACAAACTGGACAATTATAGACGCCTGCCTAGCCATTACAATTCATGTACATCAGAGAAAACAGATACAACTCAAACACAGCGGAACTACTATATATATCAACACGCTGAAGCCTCCTGCTCCATTATCTCCTCCAGAACTCGTCAAAGCAATCCTGAATCACTTGACTACTCATACGTAATATGAGTACCCAAGAGTTTAATAAAACAGAAAATAAACACTCGGGTCAGACATGGGTCTGGTGTGAGTAAACGGGGATAAAAGTTGCTTAACTTTAGAAAATCCTTTGAAAACAAAAGGTATCACGTAAGGCTTCCCACACATAAACATGGAAAAGTTTTTACCTTACGCTAACCAAAACATTTTATAGGAAATCCAGTGATATTATATTAGTGTCTAGGGTTTTTCAAAAATAAAATACAGAAATAGGTGGAATGCTCACATCTCACGTTCCAACATAGTTGGGCACAATCAAAACCTTACAGGCACTTATTGGATTTTGGATTCCATCAATGGCAGGGCTACTGCGGTAACGCCCGTCACAGTACGTGGCCTAGATCACCGTACCGAGGAGTACGCCCGCTCCCTTGCAACACAAAGCCGGAACCATTCCTTACTGAACAGTTCCGAACAAGACCACCCCGCAGAATGGCTGTCGCCAACTGCCACACAGCCGAATATAAAGGGACCTCTAGATAGGGGTAAATCTTGCTCTCCAGTGGGGCTACCCACGAAGCCTTGCTGCACCTCCCCTGTTTTAGCCATTCCCGATTGATGAGGCTTAAGGCTACGATTACCTTTATAGGACATATTAATCTTAGAATGCTCATCGTCCACCTGACGATGTTCTGAAAGCATTCAACCCATACAAGTTCGTTCCGGGTACGAACGAAACCGAAGGCATTATCTCGTTACACTCATTTTGGAATCACCCTTAGAGTTAACGACGATCACCCTTGCACTCTGAATCACCATCTCAAACCTATAAGTACTATTCCGTCGAACTCATCACGGAATCACCCACAAAGTTATGCTGACGTATAGTTCTTACACCTCGAGTCTTCACTCTTCACTTGAGATTCACGACCTAACGTTTAATTGGAATCGATATGGTTTTTGGAATTCCAAATTTGGAAACCCAATCTCGGTCTCATCGAAATCCGAACGCCATCTTATTGTCCAAGTGAATTTAGTTTGAATAATTAATTCAATTCATTATTATCTATTTCACACAGATAGTTAAACAACATATCACAATAGATAATCACATTCTTATCATAAACAGATAAATCATATCATAATCACAACAGATAATCATCACAAAACAGATAATCCATATTATCTTACTATAACTAAGCATCCATATCCTACAGATACTACTCATCTCATTACTGAGATCACAATCATCCAATCAATATCATTCATAAGCAAAGATTTATTAACCGCCATCTATAATTAATTTAAAATGAATTAAACTAATTACTTCTATCTCTAATTAATTTAAAATAAATTAAATTAATTATCACATCTATAAATCCTGCTTAATATCCATTAATTAATTAACCCAGTTAATTAATTGTTAACGCTAAAATTTGAACGCTAACACCCCGGTGTATAAAGTGTAGTTGTGAAAGCACCACCCGATGATTCGGGAACAGAGTATAAGCAGAAAATCACAGAAAAAGCAGTGAATAACAACGATTTTATAGTGGTTCGGCTCAATATTTTGCCTACGTCCACTCTGAATATCTTTATTGATGATTTCGTTACAAGTTGATACAATTCTTCCCCAAGTACAATACACTTTGGACTACTAAACACTTTGAATGAGTAGCTTAAACTTCAATGTAAGTGAAGGTCCTCGAATCCATGTCGGATGCATGAGATTTCTTCTTGAAGCTGTTGATAGTGTTCCACGTGTCTTGAAAGCTTTGGGTGTTGAGTTAGTTTTGAATGTAGCAGAGTATCGGCGTTTGAAAAGAATGAGCCAAAAGTCCCCCGAATGTTGGAGATGGCTTTCTATTTATAGGCAAATCTGGGTAAGAATTTTTCACCCAAGTCATAAGTCGTCACCGACTTTAGTTGAGTCACGGCCGACCTATAGAGGCAAATTCACGGTCTAGTAGAGTTAAGCCGACTTACCTGATTTCATGCAAGTCTAAAGTCGTAAACGAGTTATGGGGTCAGGTCAAAAAATGATGAGGTATCCGATTCGCTTGCTTAGGTCGTGAACGACCCACCATAGGCCTTAGGTCGGTTTTCCCCATGAGTCGGCCAACATTTTAAAGCATCAAGGTTATAACCCGGTGAGTCGCTGTCCCTGTTAAGTCGGCAATAAGTTGAGTCGTCACTTATTCTGAGTCGGTTCATACGTTAGGTCGGCAACAAGCTAAGGGTGTTGAGTCGGAACTTCCTTTGAGCTTTAAGTCGGTCTGCTTCTCGAGTCCCTTAGGTCGGTATCCTTCTTAAACCTTAAGCAGTTAGGTCGGTCTTCCATGCTAAGATACTAAGTCGGCATCCCTTGTTAAGTCAGCAGAGTGTTAGGTCGTCCTCCTTTAAGGCATTAAGTAGTTAGGCGGTGCCCATTCGAGCCTTAGGTCGGCATCCTTTGTTAAGTCGGCAGAGTGTTAGGTCGTTTACTATCTTAGATCGGTGAGCCACGGCCGAGGTGAGGTTAACATTTGCCCCTCGAAGCATGCGCCTAATGGTTAGGCCGTATGCTTCGATACTCTTTAACCCGTTCCTTTTTTAGATCGGTAGGTCGTAAACGACCTAACAGTTAGATGGCCTAAGTCGCTTCAGTCTCTACCTTAGTGAGATATAAGTCGTCCACATTCTCTTCTTTTTCCTCTTTATTACTTACTCCCTTGCTCGATTCCGCCATTAAAATTTTCTCAAGCTCCTAAAGGCGATCTCATCCCATCTGATCATCTATAACCTCTACCGTTAATCGCGTAGGTAATCTCATTCCTCTTCTGATTGTAGGTCACTGTCGATTCGTAAACCTTGTTGCTCAAACTCAAATTGTTCCTTTGCACGTCGCCCCATCATGAAATTCATCAAACTCATAATCGGCAAGGTGTAGGTTGCTCGAGGTGATCATTGGTGCAACAAAGGCAGTTTACTACCTCAAGTTAGATGATTTCTAATGGCATGGCATTGAACTTGTGACAATTTTTGAATCGTATTATTGGGTGATTGGTTGGTCATGAATGGAGGCGGCTGCTAATGGAATGGTTATTGGGTTAACGGGTTGGTGGAGTGTGATGTTGGTTCGGGAGTGAGTTAGTGAATTTGGGCGGCTTAGTCTTGGCCGACCCGGCTCTTAGTGACCTTAAGTCGCGGTAGAGATAATACTTGGAGAAGTTCTTGCCCTTTTGGATCGGAGCTTACTTTCTTATCTCTTCCTTGCGACCTAGAGGACTGAGCTGCCGAACTAACTTTGACTCTGACCCGTTACCGACCTAGCCTTATCTCGCGAAAGACTTTTAAAGTCGTAGCCGACCTAATACTTGAGCTTTGGATGTGTCGTCATCTAGGAGACCAGTCCCATTTTGAGTATTTGACTTGAACTGCCGAACTAAGTTTGCCTAAATTCAGAACTGCCCCAACCTTAAATTTGCCTGAATCCCATTGTATTATTTCATAGACCGCATTAACTTATAAGCTGCCAACCTACTGAAAATAACAAACAAAGAAACCAAGGCGAAAATACTGCCATTGACTGCCCACATCAAATGACAGATTAGTCGAGACGAGACAAGCAACTTAAATATATTGCATGAAATGTTGGTGAATTAATCAACTAAAGTTAAACATTGATGTAAAATATCAACAACCTGAACTGATTTGTCTGCATCAATATTATACTTGCATATTTAGGCTTAAAACAATAATCCCTGGGTTTCATAACTAACAAATGCTTGCTAGTTTTCATTCCAGTTATATTTGTTTATTGCTTTGTTAATTTTATACAACACCTCACACACATATTAGGAAACGTGCACCTTGATGTTTGAATTTCCAGTTATTTATGTAGAATGACTTCTCATCAAGAAGAAACGGCAACTCAAGAGGAAGAAACTTTTCCGGTAGCTCTACCTATAGAGAACCCTCCAGAGAGAACTCCAACCATTCTAACCTCGAGAGCATTTACTCAGCTGCGCACTCAATTTGGTTTTACTGAAAGTGATGTCCTGCTCCCTGGGCCAAGTGATACTGCCGACAGTCCTCCCCGTGGCTTTATTGCAATCAATTGTCAAATGTGTTTAAGCGGAGCGATCCCTCCTTTTAATGACTTTCTCCGAATTCTTCTCCTTCGGTTGTCAATCTCTCCGTCCCAACTTCATCCTAATGGTTATGCCATCTTGATGGGGTTGTGCGTTTTGTTCAGAAGAACTTTTGATCGCTTACCAAGTTTTGAAGAAATTCGTTACTTATGCTCGTTTGCAAAGAGTAGAGATCATCCTTCCCTTATAATTGTGAGGAGTGCTAGAAACCGCAAACTTATTTCTGACCTTACCGAAAGCGTTCAAGGATTTCTGAACCAATTTTTCTTTGCTCGCTGCCCCCTAGGGTTTTATGCCGATTGGAGAGTAGGAAGTAAGATTACTTGTCTCCATTTTTAAACTTTCTCGAGATCCGAATTACCAATTGCTAATTTCATTCTTTGCTCTTTTCAGCACTTCCTCTTCCCTCTAGAGATCCGGTCCATAAGCAGACTTTTGATAGATTGAGTGTCGTGGCCGTAGCAGAGAGAAGCATCAAGTTTTTGTTGGGGGATGAATTTTTGCACCAATACGGGCTTTTACATACTTCTCGTTCTACACATCCTCATGAAATCCCAGACTCCCCGGCTAGGGCATTGGATGCCCCAGTTTCTACAGATACATCCATACCAAAAGGACCTGCTCCCGAGGCTTCGCTAGTGAAGTGCTCCACTTCTGTTGATGTTGCAGGGCCATCTGACGAACTTGCCCCGGTTATTGAGGAAGAAGAGCCTCAGGGATCTCCCCGACGTTCACAGAAATCCAGCGAAGAAGCCGAGAAAACTAGCCTTGCCAAGCAGAGCAGGGATGATACTTTCGAAGGGCTGAGCGACCTCTTTGCCACCTCGCAAGAGATTTTTAAAGATGATCCTATCACTGCCGGGGTTTCTTCTTCAGTAGTCGAAGCAACTTCCATCCTGCAACAGACTCCGTCAACTCAAGAGTTGACGCTAACTATTACACCCACAACCACTCCTCAATTAAAGAGTGGTTCATAGTTCGATGCGCGTAGTTTGCACATCACACACACTTAGAATTTTTTCGGCACTTTTATGTTTCTCACTTTTTGTACTTTGAAGACCTCTAAAACTTATCTCTTTTTATTTCAGACTCTCCGATGGGGTGCAGCAACTCATACTACGATGACTTCCAGCGCTACGGGAGGCATAGCCAATATGATTATAGGCGTTACCTCCCCCCTTACAGAGAATCCGATGAAGAAAGAGCCGCCCGAAAGGCTCAAGAGAAGAGGGCTCAAGAGGAGCGTTATGAAAGAAGAGAGAGGGAAGAGCGCCACGATTCTTCGCAGAGAGGCGACGATTCCCATAAAAGAAAATCCCATGATGACAGAGGAAAAAGTCATATGGTTGAAGATTCGAGCAAGCGAGCCCGGCATGGTGAGAAGCACACCTCTGCAACTCCTAAAAAGGTTTCCGCTCCTGCCTCGCTTGACATTCCTTCCGGCTCTCCCGCTCTCGGGAAGACAGACATCCAAACAATAATTAGCAGGCCCAAATTCCAAGTTGGACCGGGCCCGGCCACTTTGCAAAGTCGGTTTCCACAGTGGTGTCTGAAGGGAGTGAGGTTCGACCTTGACTTGGTTCCCATTGACAAGTCTGCCATGTTACGAAATCTCGACGCCGTCAAGCTTGATATTGAGAGGATGTCAAACTGGCAGAAACTTGTTGACGAGCTTCAGAGGGTTAATCGTGCAAACATAGAGGCCATGCTCACTATGGAAAATGATAAAGCCGAATGGCAAAAGGTGCTTGAGCAACATGACACCGAGATGAGAAGCATTGCTTCTTACAATGAGGAGCTTGAAGCAAAAGTTGAAGAACTGAAACAAGAGCTTGCTGCTTCCTCTACTTCTTATTCTCAAAAAGAAGAAGTGCTCCTAAAACAAATGAGAGATGCTCATGCCAGCCAAAGGGATGCCGAAGACAGGCTTGAAGTGCAGAAAAGAATTAGTGAGGGCTATGTCGCTGACATTGAAGAGCTTCGGAAGAAAAACAGCTCCCAAGAGGCGGAGATTCAAATGCTGAAGCTTCAACTTTCTAAAGCTGAAATGGAGCGTGATGAGGCCGTTGCCGGCAAAATTGCAGCTGAAGATTCTCACGAGGCAACGAGGGCCAACATCAGCTCAACATTATTTGATTTCTATCTGCATAGCATCTTGGGGCGCGGTAGCCTCGCCTTTCTAGGCCCCAAGTATGAAATTACACTGGCTGAAGTTTGGGAGGCCGCACTTGATATGCTCGGTGGTAGCGGCGCTGGCTATGCTGAGTCAGCTCTTGAGGAGCACTATCTTGATGATGATGCTCGTACCGCTCTTGCTAGGGGGAGAGAACAGCTTGCAAAATTAAGGGCCGAAACAGTGGCAGGAGAATATTCAGGAAAAATCACCTCAACTGCTCCAATTCAACCTTCTCCTTCAGCCGAAATTGACATTATCGGTTCTAGTTCTCATTCCCCATCTCCTACTAAAGTCACCACTGATATTACAAGCATACAAGGTGGAGATGAGGGCGGCGAGAGTGCCGAGACACAGGCTTACGAAGTTGACGTCAGGGAACCGACTTCTGCAGGTAACCCTACTGACAATCTTGCCCAAGTAGACTGCTCATCTGTTTCTTATGAACTTGATGAGCTTTTTGACTACTTCTTGAATCTCAGCGAACCTTTATCTCCACTTTTTGCTGACTTGAACTTTTTTCCTTCTGCGGAGAAAACGTCGGGCATTGTTCAGGCTTCTCCTCCTCCAATTATTCCTTTCCCGCCTCTTAAGGTCACTCCTCCTTCTGCTTCGCAACCCGAGTCACAAGAGGAGCAAATAGAAGCTCTTCACGGCTTAGATGATCCCGTTGCTTCTCAAGATCCGAAAGGAGAAGAAACTGAAGGAAGCGAGAGGACTCCAGAACCAACTGGCTCCGACGCTGAACCGTTATCCAAACTTCTTTCTCCAGGGAGTGGGTCTTCCTCCAAGAAGAGAGGAAAGCAGGGAGTTTCCAAGAAGAAGAATAAGAAGGGATCTTTAACTGGCGAAGAAGAGACGGAAGAAAGTCCGATCGAGCCCCTTTCTCCTCCATCCCCTACCCTTACAAGCCGGCCTAAAAAGTTGGTTATTCGGCCAGGTGCGGGCTCAAAAGGTGGGCGGAAGAAGAAATGATGGCTCTGGTTCTGTGGCTTTCATATCGCTTTTTACCTTCTTCTTTTTTGCGTGCAATGACCGGAAATTGTGCGGGTACCGGCCCCCCGCTTTTCTTTTGTTTTTTACTTTGGAACCTGTACCTGTATATAAAATAGTGTTGAATAAAATGGTTCTTTTTCTTTGTACAAACTTCTGTCTATATCTGAGAATGCATTTATTATTCATTTTTGTACAAGTTTCTTTGTACGATATTGCAGTGAGCTTGTGGTATATATTGTTTGAGCGCAATTTTACCGATGTAGTTATGCCATGCTGCCCCTATACCATAAGCCCATTGTAATATTTTATTTTATGAGGAACTTGTGCTTTTATTTTTTAGAGAATAATTATTCCACATTTGGAGGAATATGATTTCATTAAAAAATAGAGCACAAATAAGTTTCTACGCTTCAACCTTCGAAGATATCACTCTTTATTTTGTGCATATACACATTTTATTGAATGAAATCTTCTATGTGGTAAAGCGGGTATTTGTAAGGTACTTCAACTTCTTTTTGAGGAAGAGAATTTTCTAGAACAAGTAATTCACTCTTCCTTTGAAAGTTAAAGTGTGCTTTTAATGAGGATTTTTTTTTTTAACTTGCCACAGTAAAGGGCTTCTTGATTTTTTGTTTCTTTGAAAAGTTGCACCTCTGAGGAAGACTTTTTCACGTTTCAACACTTGGAAGTTTTACTTCGATCTTGGTGAAACGTGTGCCTCCGAAGAGGTCTTTCTGCTTGATTGTGCCTCCGGGAGGAGGTCTTTTCATTTCTGCCTCTGGGAAGAGGTCTTTCTGTCTTATTGTGCCTCTGGGAAGAGGTCTTTCTGTTTCTGCCCCTTGGGAGAGGCTCTCTCTTTTTTTTTTTCATCTCTGGTGAAGCGAAACTTCGAAGAGCGGCTGTTGCACTTCAACTCCTGGCGAAATGGGCCTCCGAAGAGGGCTTTTATTTTGTTTTACATTTCAACTCTGGTGAAGTGAAACTCCGAAGAGTGGCTGTCGCACTTCAACTCCTGTGAAGTGGGCCTCCGAAGAGGGCTTTTATTTTGTTTTACATTTCAACTCTGGTGAAGTGAAACTTCGAAGAGCGGTTGTTACACTTCAACTCCTGGTGAAATGGGCCTCCGAAGAGGGCTTTTATTTTGTTTTACATTTCAACTCTGGTGAAGTAAAACTCCGAATGGTGAAATGGGCCTTCGAAGAGGGCTTTTATTTGGTTTTACATTTCAACTCTGGTGAAGTGAAACTCCGAAGAGCGGTTGTAACACTTCAACTCCTGGTGAAATGTGCCTCCGAGGATTGCCTGGAAGTTACTCTCTCATGGTTGGAGGGTCATGACCCCTCCAATCTTTTTTGGTTGAGTAGAGAACTTTCTTTTTTGCGGCATATGCCTCGTTAGAGGTCTTTATCCTCCGAAGAGTTGTGCCTTTGTAGATGACTTGTGCCTCTGAAGAGGGCTTTAGTTGTTCCTTGTCCACTTGCTTATGCCTTTTTAGCGATCCTCTATTTTTTTTTCTTTTCAAGCTCGCACTCCCTTCTCTTACAAGTAGTTTTTTAAATCCAAAGAAGTGTACTTCATTGCTAGGCCAGTTCGCGAGAACGGACATAGGCTTCTTAATTGGATGTTAGTTTGTTCAAAATTCTCAATTTATTAGCTAGAGCCCGTTTTCGACGAAATCATTGACCGTTCAATTGAAGCACTTCTTATCTAGGATTTAAATTCGGGAATTTTGTGACTTGGAATTTGTTTGTTGAATGATAACAAGAATCACTTGGTCTTGTAGTGTGCAAGTTTTGTTTTCGTTGCCTGCAAAAATTTAAATCGACATTTCAGTAATACATTTAATGTATTTTTCATATCGAAAATAAAGCAAACATGTAATAATAATAAGGAACACAAGATTTATAGTGGTTCGGCTAAGAATTTGGGCCTACATCCACTTTATAGTCTTTCATTATTTACTTGCATCGGTTTTACAATCGCTTTCAATTACAGGAATCATACATTCATAATTCTTTTTACAATATTTCAACAAAGCTATCAAGTATGGATGTAAGTGATTGCTGTTCCAAGCTCTTGGAATTTGATCTCCTTCGACAGTAGTGAGTTTGAATGTGCCGTCAAGAAGCTTCTGACCTATGACATATGGTCCTTCCCAATTTGGCCCAAACACACCTGTCGCTGTCATAATTCTCTTTAGGACTAGATCTCCAATCTCAAAGCTGCGTTGGCGAACTTTGGAATTGAAATGTCTGGCTATCCTTTGCTGATGAGATGCGATTCTGAGCTCAGCCTCTTCTCTTTTTTCATCAAGGAGATCTAGTGCCTCAAGCTGTAGTTTTTCATTCTTCGCTTGATTGAAATGGATTCTTCTATGTGAAGGGACCTCTGTTTCTACCGGAATCATTGCCTCTGATCTGTATGCCAACGAAAACGGAGTATGCCCAGTCGCAGTTTTGTGGGTAGTTCTGTATGCCTATAGTGCTAGCGGTAGCTTATCGACCCAACCACCTTTTGCTCTTTCAAGTTGCTTCTTGATGGTTGACTTGATAATTTTATTTACTGCTTCCACCTGCCCGTTTGCCTGCGGATGAGCTACTGCTGAGAAGCTTTTTCGGATTTTGAACCGTTTGCAAAAATCTTGGAATTCTTCACTTTCGAACTGAGTACCATTGTCTGTAATTATTTTTCGAGGCACACCATATCTGCAAATGATACTTTTAGTCACAAAACTTATCATCTTTTTTGAGGTGATAGTAGCCAGTGGTTCAGCTTCTGCCCACTTAGTAAAATAATCTACAGCAACAATGGCATATTTAATTCCAGATTTGGCAGTTGGTAACGGTCCTACAAGGTCTATCCCCCATGCACATTCTCCCCCATTCTCCCCCATGCACCTCAGCTAGGATTGTTTTGGACTCTTCCCTGGATACACATCGAAGTAACGGCATTGAGAATCCCCGTCTGTATAACTGGCCATCCTGGACTATATAGTGAGAGGCTTTCCTCAGTAGCTTCTTTCGTTCTTTTGAATTTTCCGGTAAAGAGCCATTGAGCAGATATTTTGTTATTGGAGTCATCCATGATTCTTGCTCTTGAGACACGCTCATGATCCAATCAATATCAATCTCATCAATGCTCGGAGCCGACAGGACCTCCACTGGAGTCAACCCCAGAAATTGAGCTTCGCCTGTGCTAGAGTACTTTGCGAGAGAATCTGCTTTCGTTTTTTCTTCTCGAGGAATATGACTTATCATGTAATGATCGAAATCACCCAGGAGTTCCCAAGCCTTTGACAAGTAGGCGGGCAGATTTCCCCATTTCGCTTGGAATTCCTTCTTGACTTGACATACAATAAGCTGAGAATCACTGAAGATCTGTAACGCTCGGATGTTTAGTTCTTTAGCAATCCTTAAGCCAGCGATAAGGGCTTCGTATTCTGCTTCATTGTTTGTTGAAGGAAATTCCAATCTTAGTGCATAGCATAATGATCGACCTTCAGGGGTCTCAAGTACAACTCCGGCTCCAGAACAGTAGTCGTTTCTCGCGCCATCGACATATAACTTCCATTGGATTGGGGAAACGTCGATCGTTTCCTCCTCACTGTTACCTTATCTGTGAATTCTGCGATGAAATCCGCTAAAGCTTGTCCGTTGATTGCTTTTCGGGGATGATAAGTGATGTCATATTGACTGAGTTCAATATTCCACTTTAGAAGACGACCCGAAGTCTCAGGGCGAAACAGGACTTGCTTTAAAGGTTGATTAGTGAGGACACTGATAGGATGAGCTTGGAAATATTGCCTCAACTTCCTAGATGCAATCAGTAGGCAATAGGCGAGTTTTTCCAACTTAGAGCAATTCATCTCTGCCCCAGTGAGTCTTTTGCTGATATAGTAAACTGGATGTTGAATCCTCTTGTCTTCTCGTATCAGCGCTGCACTTAAAGCATGAGATGATACTGTCAAGTATATAAGAAGATCCTCGCCATCGCCAGGCCTAGAAAGTATTGGAGGCGTTTCCATATGGCGAATCAATTCATCAAAGGATTTTTGGCATTCGGGAGTCCAATCGAAGTTTTTCTTTCCTTTCTTTAGGGCGTCAAAGAATGGGACGCATTTATCTGTGGCTTTGGAAATGAACCGACTCAAGGCGGCGACTCTTCCATTGAGACTTTGCAATTCCTTCTTCGTTCTAGGAGCTTTGACTTCCTTTAAGGGGGTAATTTGAGCTGGACTAGCCTCAATGCCCCTAGCTCTCACGATGAAACCTAAAAACTTTCCGGATTCCACTCCAAATGAACATTTTAAAGGGTTGAGCTTCATTCCGTATTTTCGGAATACTGCGAACATGTCTGCTAAGTGTTCTATGTGATCTACAGCTTTCTTAGAGTTTACTAACATGTCATCGACGTAGACTTCCATAGTCTTGCCCAATTGCGGTTTTGAACATAGCATTAACAAGTCTTTGGTATGTTGCCCCTGCATTCTTCAGCCCGAAGGGCATAACTCTGTAGCAGTAAAGACCAACGTCGGTGATAAAGCTCGTGTCCTCCTGATCTGGCTCATGCATCATGATCTGGTAATATCCAGAGTAGGCATCCATAAAAGATAACAATTCGTGTCCCGCTGTTCCGTCTACCAGTTGATCGATCCTGCGTAATGGGAAGTAGTCTTTGGGGCAGGCCTTGTTTAGATCTGAAAAATCGATGCACACTCTCCATTTTCCGTTGGCTTTCTTAACCCACACTGGATTTGAAACCCAATTCGGATAGGTAGATTCTTTGATAAAGTTATTCTCCATGAGCCGATCAACTTCTTCTTTTAACGCTGCTGACCTTTCTGGACCTTGAGTTCTCCTTTTCTGCTTCACAGGTGTAAATTTTGGATCAATATTCATGGCGTGTACTGCAACTTCTGGGGATATTCCGCACATATCGGCATGAGTCCAAGCAAAAACATCCAAATTTGCCTTTAAAAAAATATTAAGATATTCTGAATTGACACATTAAGTTGTGAACCCACATTCAACACTTTGTTTGGATCCTTTGGGTCAACAGGTAATGGTATTGTCGTTTCCATTGGTATTACTCTATTCTCCCCTGCACTGGCTTTTCTAGGATCCATCTCTTTCCGTGCTCCGATGTGTTCGCCAGTGCAGGGTCCGCCCTGTAATTGCTACAAGGCTGGTTCTTTGATGCGGACTGGGGTTGCCGCATCCTTTCCCATTTCTCTTTTCCTTGTTTCTCGTAGCTCTGTCAGATAACACTCCCGCCCAGCATTTTGATCCCCTTTTATAACTCCCACTCCATTATCTGTGGGAAATTTAATGGTGAGGCACCATGGGGCCAGAACAGCTTTGAATGCTGCGAGAGTTGGACGGCCAAGGAAAGCATTATAAGCAGAAAATTCGTCGACAATCACAAAAGTTTGCTTGCGGACCACTTTTCTTTCTCCCTCTCCAAGTTCTACAAGCAAATCAACGGTTCCTATCGGCTGTTTTGGCTCCCTAGTGAAGCCAGCGATTTTCTGCGATGAGGCGTGCACATCAGCCATAGGGATCTTCATTTGGTCGAATGTTTTCTTGAAGAGGATATTGCAGGATGCGCCACAATCAATGAGAACTCTTCTGACAATAGCTGGCCCGATACCAGCCGAGATGACTAAGGGATCCAAGGTAGGAGCTTCAATACCTGTGGAATCCCTGGCTCTGAACACAATATCATCATTGAAACTTCTTTGTTGCTTCAGGGGCATAGCACCTTCCAAAACAAATACATCTTCCTCGGTCGGTACATACTTCAAAGCTCGGGTATACCTTTCCATCTCACCCCAGCTCCTGCCTGCTGGGTGAGATCCTCCCGTAATGACATTGATAACATGCCTTCCGGATTCATGCCCTGCAGTCTTTTCACCTGTCCTGGGTTGATGAGCAGGAGCTCGTTGCCCCTGATTAGACGAAGCGGGATTGTTGCTATTCTTTTCCACAAATTGCTGCAGCTTGTTTTCCCTTATCAATTCTTTAATCAAAATTTTCAATTGGCGGCATTCATCGGTATCATGACCGGGTTGATTATGGAAGCGGCAAAACTTTCCGCTTTGTACAGCTTTTTCCCGGTTCTCAGAACGGGAGGTTTAGGATAATCAACAGAATCTTTATTGGCAAGGTAAATACGCTCCGGCGTATCTGATAAAGGGGTATACTCCGATGGCTTGAAGGAACGAGGCTTCTTCAGATTTTTCTGTTTCTTCCCATCGTTATTTTCCCTTTTCTGTCCTACAGATTCACTCTTGCGTGGAGCAACAATGTTATCTTCATCTTTTTCCAATGCTGCCTTTACCGGTACAGGACGGCTTTCCAGGCGTATGAACTCATCTGCTTTCTTGTGGAATTTTTCAAGGGAATTTGGTTCCTTCATGTTAAGCCATTTTCCAAATTCGCTCGACTTGTCGATGGCCCTCATCAGATAGGTCAAGATCATCCGCGGTTCTGCATTGTCTACCTCGGCCAGCGCTATATTAAAGCGATTCAAGAAAGATCTGATAGTTTCCCCTGGATTCTGCTCTAAACTTGACAACGACATGATATCTTTGGCTTTTGAAGCGTATAGTCTGAACTGCTCCTTGAATTTCCGGGTTAGGTCAGAAAACTGATCTATAGACCGAATTGGTAGCTTGGTGAACCAAAGCAGAGCTACACCTTCCAAATATACAGGAAAATATCGACACTTTATTTCATCAGAAGCTCTGGCACCTGTCATGTTCCAATCATACTTATATAAGAATTCATTCGGATCACTTGTTCCTTTGTAAGCTGGGATAGTTGGAGGGACGAACTTCCTTAGGAACTCAGCCTTTAAGATCCTTTCGGTAAACGGGGTTTTACTTGGAGCGAAACCCCATTCCTTCTCATCTTCATTCCTTTGCATGCTTTCTTTCATGATTTGTCGAACCATTTCAGAAAGATACCCCTCATCATTTCGAGCTTTAGATCCACCAACTTCAGGAAATGTCCGCTCAAAGGGGCTGGCAGCCCTCTCAGGAATGTTTCTTTCTTCATCCTCATGAATGTTGCCAGCAAAGTTCCTTTCATTACCCGTTGGTTGACGGTTTACTCCAAGCAAGTCATTCAACTTATTCAAAATTAGGGCATTTTGGGCATTTTGAGCCTCCAATTGTGCACTTTGGGCATTTATCTGCTGGTTCAGCCCTAAGATTACAGCATCCAACTCCGCTTTTGTAACCCCAACAGGTGGAGAGGCTTGATTAGGTACTGGGGAAGCGGAGGTTCCCTCTTGAACATTTCCAGATCTAACAGATCTACTCTTTCTCCCCGGAGCCATGATTCCAGATAAACTTCTAGTCTTCAGAGAGATTACTTCAACAAACTTTCGTGGAGCAATGATGATAATTCGCCAGAGTTCGATTCTCAGTGAAAGCACCAAAAATGTTAACGCTAAAATTTGAACGTTAACACCCCGGTGTATAAAGTGTAGTTGTGAAAGCACCACCCGATGATTCGGGAACAGAGCATAAGCAGAAAATCACAGAAAAAGCAGTGAATAACAACGATTTTATAGTGGTTCGGCTCAATATTTTGCCTACGTCCACTCTGAATATCTTTATTGATGATTTAGTTACAAGTTGATACAATTGTTCCCTAAGTACAATACACTTTGGACTACTAAACACTTTGAATGAGTAGCTTAAACTTCAATGTAAGTGAAGGTCCTCGAATCCATGTCGGATGCATGAGATTTCTTCTTGAAGCTGTTGATAGTGTTCCATGTGTCTTGAAAGCTTTGGGTGTTGAGTTAGTTTTGAATGTAGCAGAGTATCGGCGTTTGAAAAGAATGAGCCAAAAGTCCCCCGAATGTTGGAGATGGCTTTCTATTTATAGGCAAATCGGGTAAGAATTTTTCACCCAAGTCATAAGTCGTCATCGACTTTAGTTGAGTCGCGGCCGACCTATAGAGGCAAATTCACGGTCTAGTAGAGTTAAGCCGACTTACCTGATTTCATGCAAGTCTAAAGTCGTAAACGAGTTATGGGGTCAGGTCAAAAAATGATGAGGTATCCGATTCGCTTGCTTAGGTCGTGAACGACCCACCATAGGCCTTAGGTCGGTTTTCCCCATGAGTTGGCCAACATCTTTAAAGCATCAAGGTTATAACCCGGTGAGTCGCTGTACCTGTTAAGTCGGCAATAAGTTGAGTCGTCACTTATTCTGAGTCGGTTCATATGTTAGGTCGGCAACAAGCTAAGGCTGTTGAGTCGGAACTTCCTTTGAGCTTTAAGTCGGTCTGCTTCTCAAGTCCCTTAGGTAGGTATCCTTCTTAAACCTTAAGCAGTTAGGTCGGTCTTCCATGCTAAGATACTGAGTCGGCATCCCTTGTTAAGTCAGCAGAGTGTTAGGTCGTCCTCCTTTAAGGCATTAAGTAGTTAGGTCGGTGCCCATTCGAGCCTTAGGTCGGCATCCTTTGTTAAGTCGGCAGAGTGTTAGGTTGTTTACTATCTTAGATCGGTGAGCCACGGCCGAGGCGAGGTTAACATTAATCATTCATTAGGTATTCAATTTGATTAAACACATTTGATTAATCATTCTCTAATTTCAATAAGTAATTAGTCTTTAATTGATTCCACAAATTAATTATCCTTAATCATAAGTAATTAATATTTAATTACTTCATTAATTAACTATAATTAATTACATTTATCCTTAATTAATTATAATTAATTAATCACTTAATTAATTAATTATTCCTTAATTAAACAATCCTTAATTACATCATTAATTATATTAATTAATGATCTCTAATTTATATTTAAATTAATTACTTTATTAAAATTAATTACATTTAGTAATTAATCTACAATCTAAAATACAATTATTAAGCACCCTTGATAAATATTAAATCCAGTAATTAACTACTCTTAATTACTCATTAACAAATTAATTATCCCATAATTAATTATCTTCATTAATTAATCCATTGATTAGTTACAAAAGTAATTATCCCAATTTCTTAATTAAAAACCATCCTCACTATTACATTCCAGTAATTATCAATTATTACTTCTCTAAGTAATCCTGCTCCATTAATTATGTTAAGTAATTTCACTTATTAAATCATCAAATGATTATCTTAAATTAATTAAACTAAATTAATTAATTTAAACAAATCACATTATCAAAATTAATTACAATAAGTAATTAATTCCTTAATTACTTTTACCAAGTAATTATTCTTAACACATTACAATTTATTATCTTTAATTAATTAATCTAATTAATTATCAAAATTAATTACATTAATTAATTAATTATCCTAGGATAATTATCTTTATTAATTAAGAACATTTTCATTAATAACTTACCTAAGGAATTTATCTTAGATTAATTATCAATTAATCATCTCTAATTAAAAATTAATCTAAACCATTATTTAAAATCAAATAAATATGTAAATTCTTAATTATCTTAATTATTTATAAAACAATTCATTTATTTATTAATGACCTTATTTACATTCAAATGTATTTAAAACAATACATTTCTAAATGAAATTCAATTTCCATTTTAAAATTTTAAGTTTTTAAAATTTTTAACTATTTTACACATTAATCCAAATTTTAAATAATTATAAACCTTAAAATAAAAAGTGAAAACATTCATTACTTAAAAGTTAAAACCAAATTACTTAAATTTATCAAAGAATCAAGCTTTTAAAATAAATTGATTTTCTAAATTTTCAAATAAAAGTTCAACACTTCATAATTTTAATTCCATATTAAGGAAAGAAGTCTTCCAAGTTTTTAACATTTATTTGAAACAATCTTATATTTAAATTTACTTTAAAATATTTGAATTTGTTAACCTTTTTTTAAAAAAAGTTACAAAATTGTTTTAAAATTCAAATCTGATTTCATAGAAATCTTGAGACCATGATTAACTTGATTTAAACATAATTTAAATTTTTCTTAAATTTGAATATTTTCATTTTTAAAACTTTGAATTTAGATTCAACTTACTCTTGAATCAAATTCCTGTTTTAAAATTTGAATTTCATTCAAATTTCAAAAAAACTGCCTATTTCAGGTTTTAAACCTTTAACATCCCTAACCCGAGAACTCCCCATATCTACTCCGAGTTCCCAACCTAGTTGCTTCGAGACAGAAACACGAAAACCCGAGATCATCTTCGAGTTATCTCCCTGTACTAACCCCATAAGTTCACCAGAGTTAAGAATATGCACGGTGCATATGCACCAGTGCTCAGATCATATCTAGCCACCCTAGGCAACTCCTCCTAGTCGCCGACCATCCACCAACATCCCTACGACCATCAGCGTTTCCTCTGAAACTCGAAACCAAAATCCAAGAAAATAATGCAACCTGGACACGACCCAGTAAAACATTCCCAACCTGTCAACGGCTAGAAATCCCAACTCCGACCATCATTATCACTGCGACTCCGGCCATAAATCCATCTTCGACCCCTTTCTCGATTCCCAAAGTATTTCATCACTCGATGCAACAAAGAACATGTGATGAATCCAAAACTTCAACACTCAAAGACTAGGGTTTGAAACCTGTAAACAACTATTGCCGTCACCTCCTACCTATGATCATCTACTACCCAATTTTCCCCACTCTCACATCAATTCTCCCCCTCCAGGCAGAACCACATCACCCCAATATCAATAGGAAAACAGAATTTCCAAAAACTCCCAATTTGGCTCAAAACGAAAATACTAACTCAACGATTAATTATAAAATATGAATCTTGTTTTAAAATTCTTGTTTTCAAACATGCATTCAAGGTACAAAACTGTTTTATTGATTTAAGATGTTTGGTATATGTTTCTATTTCCAATGATGACTGATTTTTGTAGTTTACAAGGGCAACAGATTTTGATTAAACTAAATTATAATTTATAAATCTCAATCTATACCAAACAAACACATTTTGTTCACAAGACAAATTCTAATAGAGAAATAATCAGGAGAAAATGGATTTTATTTAAGGATTCTTAGTTTTTAAAGGCAGAAACAGGTATCTGGTAACACCCATATGTGTATTTATACACACACACACACACACACACACACACACACACATAATATCATCATAAAACAGATCATACCAACTTGCTCATTACTATCAATACACATGCACAGATAACATAAGCTTTTAGCATTATATGGTTACTCACTTTAAACAATAAACAGAGCAGTTTTAATCCAAACAGTTTTTATTTTTTAATATATTTTTTAAAACAGTTTGCGTTAGAATCTGTAATTCAGTAAATTACTTTAGCTTTGATTTTTAAAAGAAAACTGTTTTTAACAAAGAAGCTTACTCACCTTTTTAATTGAAGATGCAGAAAATACTTAGATGCATTCATATTCTTGGAACAGATGATTGTAAGTTGATTACTGAAGTTGATCTTGCTGATTGAAGTTGCTTTTCTGTTGTTTGTAGTTGATTGATGAAGAAAATCCTAGCCTTAATGCATGCAGCTGACCCCAATTTTCATATGCTCAGATTTGAAGATTGAACAAATTTATTTGAATTTGTTTTTGCAGATTTTATATAGTTTTGGGAGTTGCAGAATTTAGATTGAATTTGGGTTGTAGATTTTGAACAAGAATTGTTTCTTTTTTCAGATTTGGATTTGAATTTTGCTTAAAATCTGATTTTCAGTTTTTCAATTGAAGATAAATGGTTTTAACAAAATGCATTGTTACATTTTCTTATTAATATAGTTTTAAATAAAATGTTTCTAAAACAATTCGAATTGTTATCTTAGTATGATCAATATTTACAAGTGTCTTCTCTTGTGCAAAAATGTCTTACATATATTTATCTTTATATTAAAGAAATTTCTTTAATTCATGAATGTGTTTTATATCTATCTAAAACAATTTTCTAATTTAATTTAAGATGTTTTTAAATGTTTTATCAATATTTAGCCTTACATGTTCACATGAAAACTTCTTTTATAAAATCACTCATTTTAAATGTTTGTTTGAATATTTTTAAAGCTAATTTCAAAAGAATAATTTTTTTAAAAAAAGGAAATGTTAAATTAAATTTTATTCAAAAGTTTTCAAACCAAATATTATACTTTAATATAATTGAACTAAATCTTATTTCAAAAGAAAAACAATTTTTAAAATAAAAAAATAAACTTTTATTATAAAATACTATTTAAACTATTATATTTTTATAAACAATATAAATATTTACTTATATTTCTTTGATATAAGAAAGACTTTAAATTTACCTTTGAAAAGTTTTCAATACTAATTTCAATCAAATTTAACCAATTCATAATTACACATCTTTATATAAAATAAATTGGAAAATATCTTTACTAAATTTAAATTTAAAAAAAAAAAAATCAAACCCCTATTTACAATGTATACACATATATACATTATAAATGAAATATCTTTAAATCAGCTTAGAAAGATTATTTTATCATGTAAATAATTTTAACATTTGAAAACAATAAGTTTCTCAAATTAAAATTATCATTATTATAAATTTTGAAAAGAATATCATTTGACAAATTAAATAATTATTAATCTTCAAAAGAAAATTTCTGTTTGAATTAAATTATTAAATCAATATTTCACATTTTAAAATAATTATTAATGAAATTATTAAATAAATATTGCCCAAATTTCCGGGACTACACATTCCTCCCCCTTAAAAGAATTTCATCCCCAAAATTTAAAAGCAAAGGTAATTTAATAATCTCATACAGATTTTAATTTTAAAATAGCAAACATATGCTATCAACCAAATACTAGCAACCATAACAACCAATCCGAACAAACAATACTAACTATCAAAAAAAAAATTCTAGATAGGATTCTCTAGAGTTTCCCAGGTACAAACACTGGGACACTCGCCCTATAGAATATAAACTAGCTGCACCACTCAGATCTAGAGCTCCTATAAATATCTAGATCTACAAATCTAAACAGGATACTAGACCACAGACAAGTCCTGATCAACTTCCAAATCTCCCAGAACTACTGATTCTAAAACCAGTGATAAACCATACACGTACTCCCTTAGAGATACATGAAAAACAAAACAAATTCCAGCCATCTGAACTGGCAATTCAATCCTGTAGACCAAACATTTGACTCTTAAGAGAAAACAGAAAGATCCAATACACTCCTGGGCTGCCTTCAACCTTCTAGATCAATCAAATCTACCACACAAACTCTATTACAAAAGTATCAGAAGACTTCAAAAATACTACTCCTATTCTGAAACAGAACAGATGCACAAAACAATCCAAGCCTCCAGATCCAGAATGAATATCCTGTAGAAATCCTCTGATCCAAGACAAAACACAAATTCCCAATGAATCGCGTGTTTCTTCTATTCTTGGAATAGCTGCCACCATGCTTCCACTGCGCAACTCTGATTCGAGAATGCTGTTGATGAACACAAGTGCAAACTAGATCAATCCATCCTGGAAACATTGTTCATCAGATTCCATAAAATTTCAGTGACCTATCTGATTCGGTCATAAACATCACAGCAAAAATACAACCAGAGAACTAGATCTGATTAATCCTGCCGGCCTAAACAGATCTCTCTCTCAAAGAACCTCCTACTAGGATGAACCACCGGTAAAACTTCAAGAACCCAGTCGATTCAGAACTCAATCTCCTGATACGGATGCAAATCTTAATTCCTTCGAAGACATCTAGAAAATCAAACCACTTCGATAACTCAAACATCCTCTAGAGATGCTTTAATCCAAAGAAAGATTACTCAGAGAACTTCTGAACCATCGCAAGTCACTTTTGCGATTCCACTCAGTTCAGATTCCAGGAAATCGTTCTCACTTCAACAATCAAAACAGCTAAATCCTTCTAACCAAAAGAAGAAAATAGTGGTCCACCTCCAACCACAAACACCTAGTTGAGCTTCCAGAAGAAATGGACAAGCTACACCATCTGCCCGGCCTACTGACAAAAGAACCACAGAGATTTCTGGACCATCGAAGAAACAGGCCACTCACTGCTGCTACTGCTGCCAATGTCTTCCTTATCCAAAAGCTCATTGAACCCCAAAGCTGCACCAGCCACTTCCACAATAGAGCCTTCAAAAGACAGATATCCCTCAGGAAACTCAACCCCAAACCAAGCACAAAACACTCTGCCAAACCGAGTCTCAAACTCAAATTCAGACAGAACTCCTTCCTAAGGTTGCCAAGATACCATTGCTGGCTTCAGCACTTCCAGCTGATCCAGACTCAAGAAAATCCACTCGCACGAGTGCAACAAAGCTTACATTACAAAGATGAACTCCGAATCTTGAAAATATTTCCTTCAGAGATCGGTGAAATCCTTCACATCAAATTGCAAAACTACTCAAGATGCCCAATACTTCCCTAGCAGATCACTTTCAACCTCAAATATTGGGACTCCAACCACTGATAGTTGTGTTACACACACCACTACCCCATCTACCTTTATTACTTATATTGGAAAACCAGAATGGGTAACCCAATTAAATAGGTAGAAATATATATATATATATATATATATATATATTCAAAATTACAAATACGCTCTCTCAAGATAGACACCACTCTAGAGTCTAGGTATTTGCTCAACCTAGTGCTCTAATACCACAATGTAACGACCCGCCTTTCATTCCATAGAAAGACGCATCATTAAGAAGAAAGAAAGGGATAGAAAAGAGAAAAGAAAGAAAAGAAAGAAACAGACAACATCAGAATCTCACAGCGGAACGAATAAATTATATTATATCACATAATACATTACATAGAATCATATACATCAGAGTAATACAGCTAATACAACACAAACTAGACAGTTATAGACGCCTATCTAGCAATTACAATTCACATATATCAGAGAAAACAGATACAACTAAACACAGCGGAACTACTATATATATCTACACGCTGAAGCCTCATGCTCCATTATCTCCTCCAGAACTCGTCAAAGCAATCTTGAATCACTTGACTACTCATACGTAATATGAGTACCCAAGAGTTTAATAAAATAGAAAATAAACACTCGGGTCAGACATGGGTCTGGTGTGAGTAAATGGGGATAAAAGTTGCTTAACTTTAGAAAATACTTTGAAAACAAAAGGTATCACGTAAGACTTCCCACACATAAACATGGAAAAGTTTTTACCTTACGCTAACCTAAACATTTGATAGGAAATCCAATGATATTATATTAGTGCCTATGGTTTCAAAATAAAATACAGAAATAGCTGGAATGCTCACATCTCACGTTCCAACATAGTTGGGCATAATCAAAATCGTACAGGCACTTATTGGATTTTGGATTCCATCAGTGGCAGGGCTACTGGGGTACCGCCCGTCACAGTACATGGCCTAGATCACCGTACCGAGGAGTATGCCCGCTCCCCTGCAACACAAAGCCGGAACCATTCCTTACTGAACAGTTCCGAACTAGATTACCCCGCAGATTGGCCGTCGCCAACTGCCACACAGCCGAATATAAAGGGGCCTCTAAACAGGCGTAAATCTTGCTCTCCAGTGGGGGCTACCCACGAAGACTTGCTGCACCTCCCCTGTTTTAGCCATTCCCAGTTGATGAGGCTTGAGGCTAGACATATTAATCTTAGAATGCTCATCATCCACCTGACGATGTTCTGAAAGCATTCAATCCATACAAGTTCGTTACGGGTTTGAACGAAACCGAAGGAATTATCTCGTTACACTCATTTTGGAATCTCCCTCAGAGTTAACGACGATAACCCTTGCACTCTGAATCACCCTCTCGAGCCTATAAGTACTATTCCGTCAAACTCATCACGGAATCACCCACAGAGTTATGCTGACGTATAGTTCTTACACCTCGAGTCTTCACTCTTCACTTGAGATTCACGACCTAACGTTTAATTGGAATCGATGTGGTTTTCGGAATTCCAAATTTGGAAACCCGATCCCGGTCTCATCGAAATCCAAACGCCATCTTAATGTCCAAGTGAATTTAGTTTGAGTAATTAATTCAATTCATTATTATCTCTTTCACACAGATAGTTAAACTACATATCACAATAGATAATCACATTCTCATCATAAATAGATAACTCGTATCATAATCACAACCGATAATCATCGCAAAACAGATAATCCATATTATCTTACTATAACTAAGCATCCATATCCTACAGATACTACTCATCTCATTACCGAGATCACAATCATCCAATCAATATCATTCATAAGCAATTAACCACCATCTTTAATTAATTTAAAATCAATTAAATTAATTACATCTATCTCTAATTAATTTAAAATACATTAAATTAATTATCACATCTATAAATCCTGCTTAATATCCATTAATTAATTAACCCAGTTAATTAATCATTCATTAGGTATTCAACTTGATTAAACACATTTGATTAATCATTCTCTAATTTCAATAAGTAATTAGTCTTTAATTGATTCCACAAATTAATTATCCTTAATCATAAGTAATTAATATTTAATTACTTCATTAATTAACTATAATTAATTACATTTATCCTTAATTAATTACAATTAATTAATCACTTAATTAATTAATTATTCCTTAATTATACAATCCTTAATTACATCATTAATTATATTAATTAATGATCTCTAATTTATATTTAAATTAATTACTGTATTAAAATTAATTACATTTAGTAATTAATCTACAATCTAAAATACAATTATTAACCACCCTTGGTTAATATTAAATCCAGTAATTAACTACTCTTAATTACTCATTAACAAATTAATTATCCCATAATAAATTATCTTCATTAATTAATCCATTGATTAGTTACAAAAGTAATTATCCCAATTTCTTAATTAAAAACCATCCTCACTATTACATTCCAGTAATTATCAATTATTACTTCTTTAAGTAATCCTGATCCATTAATTACGTAAAGTAATTTCACTTATTAAATCATCAAATGGTTATCTTAAATTAATTAAACTAAATTAATTAATTTAAACAAATCACATTATCAAAATTAATTACAATAAGTAATTAATTCCTTAATTACTTTTACCAAGTAATTATTCTTAACACATTACAATTTATTATCTTGAATTAATTAATCTAATTAATTATCAAAATTAATTACATTAATTAATTAATTATCCTAAGATAATTATCTTTATTAATTAAGAACATTTTCATTAATTACTTGCTTAAGGAATTTATCTTAGATTAATTATCAATTATTCATCTCTAATTAAAAATTAATCTAAACCATTATTTAAAATCAAATAAATAAGTAAATTCTTAATTATCTTACTTATTTATCAAACAATTCATTTACTTATTAATGGCCTTATTTACATTCAAATGCATTTAAAACAATACATTTCTAAATGAAATTCAATTTCCATTTTAAAAATTAAGTTTTAAAAATGTTTAACTATTTTAAACATTAATCCAAATTTTAAATAATTATAAACCTTAAAATAAAAAGTGAAAACATTCATTACTTAAAGGTTAAAACCAAATTACTTAAATTTATCAAAGAATCAAGCTTTTAAAATAAACTGTTTTTCTAAATTTTCAAATAAAAGTTCAACACTTCATAATTTTAATTCCAATATTAAGGAAAGAAGTCTTCCAAGTTTTTAACATTTATTTGAAACAATCTTATTTTTAAATTTACTTTAAAACATTTGAATTTGTTTAACTTTTTTTTATAAAAAAAGTTACAAAACTGTTTTAAAATTCAAATATGGTTTCTTAGAAATCTTGAGACAATGATTTAACTTGATTTAAACTTAATTTAATTTTTTCTTAAATTTGGATTGAATATTTTCATTTTTAAAACTTTGAATTCAAAATTTCATTTGAATTCAGATTCAACTTACTCTTGAATCAAATTCCTGTTTTAAAATTTGAATTTCATTCAAATTTCAAAAAAAACTGCATATTTCAGGTTTTAAACCTGTAACATCACTAACCCGAGAACTCCCCATATCTACTCCGAGTTCCCAACCTAGTTGCTTCGAGACAGAAGCATGAAAACCCGAGACCATCTTCGAGTTATCTCCCTGTACTAACCCTATAAGTTCATCAGAGTTAAGAATATGCACGGTGCATATGCACCAGTGCTCAGATCATCTCGAGCCACCCTAGGCAACTCCTCCTAGTCGTCGACCATCCACCAACATCCCTACGACCATTAGCGTTTCCTCTGAAACTCGAAATCAAAATCCAAGAAAATAATGCAACCTGGACACAACCCAGTAAAACATTCCTAATCTGTCAATGGCTAGAAATCCCAACTCCGACCATCATTATCACTGCGACTCTGGCCATAGATCCATCTTCGACGCCTCTCCCGATTCCCAAAGTATTTCATCACTCGATGCAACAGAGAACATGTGATGAATCCAAAACTTCAACACTCAAAGACTAGGGTTTGAAACCTGTAAACAACTATTGCCGTCACCTCCTACCTCTGATCATCTACCACCCAATTTTCCCCACTCTCACATCAATTCTCCCCCTCCAGGCAGAACCACATCACCCAAATATCACTAGGAGAACAGAAATTCCAAAAACTCTCAATTTGGCTCAAAACAGAAATACTAACTCAACGGTTAATTATAAAATGTGAATCTTGTTTTAAAATTCTTGTTTTCAAACATGCATTCAAGATACAAAACTATTTTATTGATTTAAGATGTTTGGTATATGTTTCTATTTCCAATGATGACTGATTTTTGTAGTTTACAGAGGCAACAAATTTTGATTAAACTAAATTATAATTTATAAATCTCAATCTATACCAAACAAACACATTTTATTCACAAGACAAATTCTAACAGAGAAACAATCAGGAGAAAATGGATTTTATTTCAGGATTCTTAGTTTTTAAAGGCAGAAACAGGTATGTGGTAACACCCATATGTGTGTGTATGTGTGTGTGTGTGTGTATATACAGAATATCATCATAAAACAGATCATACAAACTTTCTCATTACTATCAATACACATGCACAGATAACATAAGCTTTTAGCATTATATGGTTACTCACTTCTAACAATAAACAGAGCAGTTTTCATCCAAACAGTTTTTTTTTTGTTTTTTTTTTAAAACAGTTTGCATTAGAATCTGTAATGTTGTAAATTACTTTAGCTTTGATTTTTAAAAGAAAACTGTTTTTAACAAAGAAGCTTACTCACCTTTTTAATTGAAGATGCAGAAAATACTCATATGCATTTATATTCCTAGAACAGATGATTGTAAGTTGATTACTGAAGTTGATCTTGCTGATTGAAGTTGCTTTTCTGTTGTTTGTAGTTGATTGATGAAGAAAATCCTAGCCTTAATGCATGCAGCTAACCCCAATCTTCATATGCTCAGATTTGAAGATTGAACAAATTTTTTTGAATTTGTTTTTGCAGATTTTATACAGTTTTGGGATTTGCAGAATTTAGATTGAATTTGGGTTGTAGATTTTGAACAAGAATTGTTTTTTTTTTCAGATTTGGATTTGAATTTTACTCAAAATCTGATTTTCAGTTTTTCAATTGAAGATAAATGGTTTTAACAAATTGCATTGTTACATTTTCTTATTAATATATTTTTAAATAAAATGTTTCTAAAACAATGCCACTTGTTATCTTAGTATGATCAATATTTACAAGTGTCTTCTCTTGTGCACAAATGTCTTACATATGTTTATCTTTATATTAATGAAATTTCTTTAATTCATGAATGTGTTTTAAATCTATCTAAAACAATTTTCTAATTTAATTTAAGATGTTTTTAAATGTTTTATCAATATTTAGCCTTACATGTTCACATGAAAACTTCTTTTATAAAATAACTCACTTTAAATGTTTGTGAATATTTTTAAAATAATATTTTTAAAGCTAATTTCAAAAAAGAAAATAAAAAAAAAGAAATGTTAAATTAAATTTTATTCAAAAGTTTTCAAACCAAAATATATACTTTAATATAATTGAACTAAGTCTTATTTCAAAAGGAAAACAATTTTTAAAATAAAACAAAATAAACTTTTATTATAAAACACTATTTAAACTATTATATTTTTATAAACAATATAAATATTTACTTATATTTCTTTGAAGATATAAGAAAGACTTTTAAATTTACCCTTGAAAAGTTTTCAATACTAATTTCAATCAAATTTAATCAATTCATAAATACACATCTATATATAAAATAAATTGGAAAATATCTGTTAACACTAAAGTTTGAACGCTAACATCCCGGTGTGTGAAGTATAATTGTGAAAGCACCACCCGTGAATACGGGAATCAAGAGATAACAGTAAGTAACAGAAAATGCAGTAAATGAGCACAGAGTTTATAGTGGTTCGGCTTATGATCGAGCCTACGTCCACTTCAATTCTTTTTATTGGAGACTGAATTACAACTTATTACAATCTCTTTCAATTACAATCCATTTCAATTCAAAAAGACAAGTAACTAGAGAAAACTTCGTCGTGACAGAGTTCTTTGAATCCATGGTTGAATATGTCGAATCTTTGTGCGAAGTTTGGTCTCAATGTCATGCGTGAGCTTGAAGTGATGAAGTGTAGATTGATTTGAAGATGGTGAAGTCTCAATCTCTTGAAGAAAATGATCAAAAAAAAAGTCCCCCTCATGTTGGAGATCGTCACGTATTTATAGGCAAATCTGGATAAGAATTTTTCACCCAAGTCCTGAGTCGTGACCGACTCAGGGAGAGTCGTAGGTCGCGCTCGACTCAAGGGTCAAGAGTCAGCAGGCAATGGAGTAGGTGAAGTGGTACTGAGCTTTTCTTCATTCATCTAGATATAAGTCCTAACTCGTTCGCGAGTTAAGGAGTCACGGCTTAAAATGAGGCAGCACTAAAATTTTGGTTCTGTGGTTTTAGGTCGTGTTCGACTTATACTAGGTCGTAAGTCGGTTACGACTCAAATGCAGCCGCTCTCGCCCTCCTTTGTCTTGAGTCACTAGGTCGCTCTGCCTTTAGGTCTTTTAGGTCGTAGCCCCTTAAGTCGTGTACCTTCCTGAGTCGTGACATATCTTAAGTCGCGGAGGCCTTAAGTCGCAGATTTCTCTAAGTCGCGAGTCGCTCATTCTATCAACTCATTAAGTCGTTCAATCCTTAAGCCGTAAACCGTTCACCTCCTTAAGTCGTAAGTCGCACAATTCTTTAACTCGTGCAACTCCTCAATTGTTGAGTCGGTATCTTGTTGAGTCGTCGTTCATTTTAGGTTGGCAACGAGTTAAGGCTGTTGAGTTGGTAATCATTGTGAGTCGCGAGCCTGGTTTGAGTCGCTTGAGCAGCGGAGTTAACAATTGCCCCTCGAAGTACACGCTTAAACCGTAAGTCGTGTGCTTCGACCTAGTACATGAGTCGTAAACGACTCAAAGAGGCTCATGACTCATGACTCGTTAGTCCTTTCATCTTCCCCCCTGTTTCGCATATAAGCCGTTGAGTCGGTCTTTCCTCCTCACTTTACTGCTTATCTGTTTTATTTGATCCTACCATTAACGATCCTTCAAGTTTCCAGAGACGAATCCAAGCTAATCAGACATCAACTCATCTTCATCTTTATATTGCGTAAGTGAATTCACCTTCTGTTCAATCCACGATCACCATTGACTCACGAATCTGGACTCCCCATTTTCTGACACCAATTCATTTCTGTGTCGTGTTCCACCGCGAACAACGTTTCTGATTGATATGCGACTGCCATTGATCGTATTGTTGTTATTATTCACGATAACATAGTAGTGCACCAGATTTGCCGCAAACTTGAAGCGATTCGAATTGGTTTTTTGGGTGATTTCTGACCATGTGAGGAGAAGATAATGAGTTACAGTGTCTCGAATTAACTGGTTTGTGATTTTGGAGGAGATGAGAGGGTCCTTAGCGGGTTAATGGGTTAGAAGAGTTAATTGGTTGAGGAGATGACTTAGAATTCTCACGACTTAGTTGGTTTTTTGGATCTACCGACTTAGGAATGCCTTGCAATCTCATCCGTCCACGACCTAATTTTTGGGTCGTGTTGATTCCCTGGCAATTTAGGACTTAGGTCGTACGAGTGATTCAGCCCTTTAGATCCTTACCACAACTTATTCCTTAGACCGTGAACATCTCAAGCCATAAGTCGTGAATGACTCAGCACTTGGGCTATTTTCCATTCCGAGTTGTTTCTTGTGGCTTAGCCCTTGACCGACTCAAGTAGGAGGGACCTAGGCTTTGAGTCGCGGCCGAGACAGGACTTTGAGAAATTTGCTTTGTTCTGATTTGGGGCTTTTTCCTCCATGCGCATTACGACTTACAGAACTTAACTTAACTCGCCGCATACCCCTTAGGTCGTGAACGAGTTGTCACTTGAAAGCATAATCCCAACTTGATTATTTAACTTGTATTACCGGATTGAATTGCCTAAACTCTGAATTGCCCAAACTTTAAATTGTTTGAACTTTGTTGCATTATTCCACAGATCCTGTTAACTTATAAGCTAATTACCTGTTGAAAATAACAACTACAGAAAACCAAGGCGAATATACTGTCATTGACTGCCCACATCAAATGACAGATCAGTTGACAGAAGGTAATTAACTTAAACAGATTGTGTGAATGAAGTGCTTCAATTCAACGAATTCAAGTAAAGTATTAAAGCAACATTGAGACAGTCGATTGAAATCGACCGGTTTGCACCAATACTGCACTTGAACCTTTTTTGAAATTAACAAGTCCTGAAATTTAGTAATCGATCAATTGTCGATTAGTTTAACTTCAGTTATATTTACTTGTCATTATTAGTTTTGCACAACACTTCACACTTTTTAGGAAACGTGCACCTTCACATTTGAATATCCAGTTGCTTGTGTAGAATGACTTCTCAGGAAGAAGATACAACAGTTCAGGCTGGAGAGGCAACTGTTATTCCGGCTTCACTAGCCAATCCTCCCGAAAGAGCCCCTACCACGCTATCATACAAAGTTTTTCGCCAGTTGTGCGCTCAGTTTGGCATTGCTGAATCAGATGCCATTCTTCCCGAGAGAAGTAACACTGCTGACATAGCACCCACTGGCTTTGTGACAGTTAACCGACAAATGTGCCTGAGCGGGGCCATCCCTCCTTTCAACAACTTTCTCTAGCATCTTCTTCGTCAACTGGCCATCGCTCCATCCCAACTACATCCCAACGGTTATGCCATTCTAATGGGGTTGGTTGTGCTATTTAGGAGAACACTTGATCGACTTCCGAGCTTTGATGAAATCTGTTACTTATGTTCCTTTACCTGGACCAAAGATCATCCTTCTATTATTGTCGTGAGAAGTGCTCGAAATCGTAGATTGATCATCGGTCTTCCTGACAGCTCTCATGGGTTTCTGACTCAATTTTTCTATGTTCGTTGCCCCCCGGGGTTTACGCTGTATGGAGGGAAGGAAGTAAGATTAACCATTCTTATTACGCTTGTTATCCGACTTTTGCGAGACTGAATTGTTAAGTGCTAACTCCGCTTCTTTTTTATTTTCAGCGCTTCCTTCCCTATCCAGAGATCCAGGCCATAAGCAAGTTTTTGAGAAACTGAGTGTCGTGGCCGCGGAAGAAAGAAGTGCAAAATTCTTGTTGAGGGATGAATTTCTGCACCAATACGGGCTTTTGCATACCTCTCGCTCTACACACTCCCACGAAGTTCCAGAATCTCCGGCTCGAGCATCGGATGCCCACGTTTCTTTTGATACATCCATAACGAAAGAATCTGCTTCTGAGGCTTCTCTAGTGAAGTGCTCTACTTCTGTTGATGTCACGGGGGCATCTGGCAAACTTTCCCCGGTCACCGAAGAAGAAGAGCCTCGGGGTTCTCCTCCGCATTCAAAGAAGTCTGGTGACGAAGAAGTCGAGAAAACCAGCCCTGTTAAGCAGAGCAGGGACGACACTTTCGAAGGACTGAGTGACCTCTTTGCCACCTCGCAAGAGATCTTTAAAGATGATCCTATTACTACAGGGGTTTCTTCTTCAGTAGTCGAGGTGACTTCTGTTCTGCAACAGACTCCGTCAACTCAAGAGTTGATGTTAACTTCTACTCCCATAACTAGTCCACAATTAAAGAATGGTTCGTAGTTCGATGCGCGTAGTTTGCACATTACACTCACTTAGAATCTTTCAGCACTTTTATGCTCCTGAACTTTTGTACTTTGAAGAATTCTAAAATTTAGCTCTTTTTATTTCAGATCTTTCGATGGGACGCAGCGGATCCTACTATGATGACTTCCAGCGCTACGGGAGGTGTAGCCAATATGATTATAGGCGTTACCTCCCCTCTTACAGAGAATCCGATGAAGAAAGAGCCGCCCGAAAGGCTCAAGAGAAGAGGGCTCAAGAGGAGCGTTATGAAAGAAGAGAGAGGGAGGAGCGCCACGATTCTTCGCAGAGAGGCGATGATTCCCATAAAAGAAAATCCCATGATGACCGAGGAAAAAGTCATATGGTTGAAGATTCGAGCAAGCGAGCCCGACATGGTGAGAAGCACACCTCTACAACTCCTGAAAAGGTTACTGCCCCCGCCTCGCTTGACATTCCTTCCGGCTCTCCCGCTCTCGGGAAGACAGACATCCAAACAATAATTAGCAGGCCCAAATTCCAAGTCGGACCGGGCCCGGCCACTTTGCAAAGTCGGTTTCCACAGTTGTGTCTGAAGGGAGTAAGGTTCGACCTTGACTTGGTCCCTATTGACAAGTCTGCCATGTTACGAAACCTCGATGTCGTCAAGCTTGATATTGAGAGGATGTCGAACTGGCAAAAACTTGTTGACGAGCTTCAAAGGGTTAATCGTGCAAACATAGAGGCCATGCCACTATGGAAAATGATAAAGCCGAATGGCAAAAGGTTCTTGAGCAACATGACACTGAAATGAGGAGCATCGCTTCTTACAATGAAGAGCTTGAAGCAAAAGTTGAGGAACTGAAACTAGAGCTTGCTGCTTCTTCTACTTCCTATTCTCAAAAAGAAGAAGTGCTCCTAAAACAAGTGAGAGACGCTCATGCCAGCCAAAGAGATGCTGAAGACAGGCTTGAAGTGCAGAAAAGAATTAGTGAGGGCTATGTTGCTGATATTGAAGAGATTCGGAAGAAAAACAGCTCCCAAGAGGCGGAGATTCAAATGCTTAAGCTTCAACTTTCCAAAGCTAAAAGGGAGCGTGATGAGGCCGTTGCCGGCAAAATTGTGGCTGAAGAATCTCACGAGGCAACGAGGACCAACATCAGCTCGACTTTATTTGATTTCTACCTGCATAGCATCTTGGGGCGCGGTAGCCTTGCCTTTCTAGGCCCCAAGTATGAAATTACTCTGGCTGAAGTTTGGGATGCCGCACTCGATATGCTTTGCGGTAAAGGCGCTGGTTATGCTGAGTCAGCTCTTGAGGAGCATTATCTTGATGATGATGCTCGCGTCGCTCTTGCCAGGGGGAGAGAACAACTTGCACCACCCGTGAATACGGGAATCAAGAGATAACAGTAAGTAACAGAAAATGCAGTAAATGAGCACAGAGTTTATAGTGGTTCGGCTTATGATCGAGCCTACGTCCACTTCAATTCTTTTTATTGGAGACTGAATTACAACTTATTACAATCTCTTTCAATTACAATCCATTTCAATTCAAAAAGACAAGTAACTTGAGAAAACTTCGTCGTGACAGAGTTCTTTGAATCCATGGTTGAATATGTCGAATCTTTGTGCGAAGTTTGGTCTCAATGTCTTGCGTGAGCTTGAAGTGATGAAGTGTAGATTGCTTTGAAGATGGTGAAGTCTCAATCTCTTGAAGAAAATGATCAAAAAAAAAGTCCCCCTCATGTTGGAGATCGTCACGTATTTATAGGCAAATCTGGATAAGAATTTTTCACCCAAGTCCTGAGTCGTGACCGACTCAGGGAGAGTCGTAGGTCGCGCTCGACTCAAGGGTCAAGAGTCAGCAGGCAATGGAGTAGGTGAAGTGGTACTGAGCTTTTCTTCATTCATCTAGATATAAGTCCTAACTCGTTCGCGAGTTAAGGAGTCACGGCTTAAAATGAGGCAGCACTAAAATTTTGGTTCTGTGGTTTTAGGTCGTGTTCGACTTATACTAGGTCGTAAGTCGGTCACAACTCAAATGCAGCCGCTCTCGCCCTCCTTTGTCTTGAGTCACTAGGTCGCTCTGCCTTTAGGTCTTTTAGGTCGTAGCCCCTTAAGTCGTGTACCTTCCTGAGTCGTGACATATCTTAAGTCGCGGAGGCCTTAAGTCGCAGATTTCTCTGAGTCGCGAGTCGCTCATTCTGTCAACTCATTAAGTCGTTCAATCCTTAAGCTGTAAACCGTTCACCTCCTTAAGTCGTAAGTCGCACAATTCTTTAACTCGTACAACTCCTCAATTGTTGAGTCGGTATCTTGTCGAGTCGTCGTTCATTTTAGGTTAGCAACGAGTTAAGGCTGTTGAGTTGGTAATCATTGTGAGTCGCGAGCCTGGTTTGAGTCGCTTGAGTAGAGGAGTTAACAATATCTTTACCAAATTTAGATTTAAAAAAAATCAAACCCCTATTTACAATGTATATACATTATAAATGAAATATCTTTAAATCAGCTTAGAAAGATAATTTTATCATGTAAATAATTTTAACATTTGAAAACAATAAGATTCTCAAATTAAAATTATCATTATTATAAATTTTAAAAAGAATATCATTTGGCAAATTAAATAATTATTAATCTTCAAAGGAAAATTTCTGTTTGAATTAAATTATTAAATCAATATTTCACATTTTAAAATAATTATTAATGAAATTATTAAATAAATATTGCCCAAATTTACGGGATTTCACAGTTCCGAATCAGTAAATTCCTTTCAAACTTTTAAAAATAACCAAATGTTTATTTTTAAAATAAATTTCCCTTTCCGTTATAAATTCCCATTGTGAATTTAAACTTCTAAATATCCATTGATATACGATTTTCAAATCGATTTCCAAATATTCATTTTCAGCACCGAATTAAATTCTAAATTGATTTCCAAATTTATTTTCAAATACCAAATCAATTTCCAAAATCGATTTGTAAATTTATTTCAACACCAAATTTATTATCTTTAGAAAAATTTCTTATCTTAAATTTATTCAATTTTCTAAAATTAATTTATTATATATTGTCTACTAAATTTCAGAAATCCAATTTGATTTATTTCTGGTATCCTACGATACCAAAAATATATTCGGCTAAACTATAGCTTTCAACAGTTTCAACCACAAATAGTCACACAGATTATAATAAAAAATCAACACACAATATTGAAACTAATTCAAATATTTGAGGAATCCAGTTGGATCCCTCCAACCTGTTTTCCCTGCATCCACAGACGTTAGCACAACAATTAAATACCAATTCCACTTCGAGGTGGAATATCGCGGTATATGGGATTTATAACATATCATCCGCTATTATGCGACGCATAGGGTCTCATCCGATATATAATACGGGAAATCAACAACTCCAAGTACATATATATAATACCAATTCCACTTCAAGGTGGAATATCGTGATATATGGGTTTAATATAATATCATCCGCTATTATATGGCGCATAGGGTCTAAACTAATATAACTAATAATAAAGCATTCATCCAAGCGCACAATCAACAATTTAAAATTTAACTATTTAAAATTTAGATCAGAAAATTTGATTGAGTGAGAAGATCTCACCTTTAACAATGCATGCAATTCATTTCCATTCCTGTTTGTTTTTTCACGATCTTTGAACTGTGTAACAAACATTATAAGGTTTTATTAATATTCTAGTAAATCGAACAATTAAATTCCATTTGATAATTTAGTTAACCCGTGATTTTATTTTAAACCAATACTTTTAATTTTAAACAAATTCCTTTTAAATTCCCTTTAAAAATCATTTAGTATCTAAAATAATTCAGATAAGTTAGCTAAATATTTTTTCCACCAAATCCATTATTTTGAAATAAACTTGTAAATTTAAAATAAATATGTATATATTTACTGTAATAAATTATTTTTCTGCTTATCTATATATACATTCACTGTAATGAACTTCTCTGCGAAATGTAAATATACATATAAATTTTTTTTTCTTTCAAACTTTATTCCTATTTTTTTATGTTTTACTTGTATACTAATTTATTGTAAAAATCAAAAAATGATATATATGTTTCTTTTTCTAAATTGAACGAGACAAAAACAAGTGATTACCTCACGAACAAAAATCGAATACGAAAAGAACCCACTTCAAACGGCAACATCATCGATTGCTTCCACCTCCAGCAACGCACACGGACGAAATTTCCCTTCTCCACCTGCGCATACATGCGCACAGTCATGCCACGTCGACTCGACGTCGAGAAACGAAGCCTTCGACCCCGATCCAAAAACCACCGCGAGCCTCCTGAGTTTGCGCTGCCTCGTTGCCATCACGATGCCCCAAATCGATGTCTTCGCCACCGACTAGCCTTGCCTCGATCGAAACGACTTCGCCCCAAAATCGAGCGCGTGCTGGCTCTGATTTGAGCCTTGCGATTTGATTAAAGAGAGGAGGAAAGGAATCGATAGATTTAGAGGAGGGAGGGCTCGAGCGAACGAGATTTCGCTCTACCATTCTTTATGATTTTGAACGAGAGGAAGGGGCGACCATGATTTTTATTTTATTGAAGGATCGGTTTGATTAATTTTTTTCTTCGTTTAGCTTTTAACTGTCGCCTTTAAAGAAGACAGGGAAGGAAACACGACGGGATGTTATCGTGTCCAAGACGACTTGCTGCCGTAGCCTGAAGTGATAAGAAAACAACTAATGTGAAATTTTAACCAATTATATTATTTATTTTTAAATTTAAATTGTCTCGATATCGAAGCTCAAAATCTCGACCTCATATCGAGGTGTGCCGCTAGGCGTTTATAATGTTATACCCCTATTCTGAACGAAATAGAAAATGTTCTGAGTCCTAATTTGATCGCATGGAGAAGATAGCTTTTTGAACCCACTTATTATTTCAAATTTCTATTAAATTTTCAGCGCGTTTAAATATCGTACGCTAACACAACAACTCCAATCACTACGAAATTTGAAATACGATAATAATACAATATTATGGATCTAATGGAACTGGTTTCGTCGAGATCCAAGACTATGCCTCGGAAGGCTATTTTTAAATTTCGATTTTTAACTATATAATTTCAAAACTGAATAATTCACTTTCAAATTCAATTCCGTAGTTTCTATTATCTTCAGTATTATCAATATGAATTTCCTAAGCCTTTAAAAAAATATTATTAATCAGCTTAAAATTGAGGATACAAATTTTTACCCAATTTCAATAAATTAAATTCAATAATTTAATCTCCAAATTCATAGATAATTTTGAAATTCAAGTTAAACTAACTTCCAAATATTTAAAATCCATTAAATATTCCATTTCAAATGTTAAAAAATTTCGTGTCGTCGCGTCCTTCCCCCCTTAAAAGAATTTCGTCCGAAATTACTAACTAAGAAGAATGATCCGTAAGCCATTTATTATTTTTCTCAATCCAAATAGTTTTATCAATTTACCATCAAATCTTTTCATTAAAGATCATCATTTCAACTAACTTTCCAAAATCTTCCATTATTTCCAAACAACATTGTTTTCTCAATAATTCAAATTTATATTTTAAACTTTCAAAATTTCTCAAAATTTTTCTAACTCCTTAAATTTTCAAAAATTTCGCCAGCGTCTCCTTTGCGCAGCTAGCTCAGTACGACTACAATAATGGCATCACGACCCCCAAATTCAAAAAGAAAACAAAAAGCCAAGTGGCTAGACAAGAAAATCATCAAAGTTCATACTGAAATTCAAATACATACCTTTTTGTCGAGCAATTCAATTTTATCTTCGAAATCAAAGTCCCAATTCCATTTCCTTTAGCACACCTGCATATCCTGCCTATCATTTTTGCACATTCCTTTACAAAATTTTCAATATATACTTCTTATACCATTTTTACTTCACTATTGAAGTTATATATCCATTTTCATTCAATCTTGCATTTTTATTTTTAATTTGAATTCAATTTTCAATTCTATTTGGATTCAATTACCTTCTGAATATTGAATTTTATCAATTATCTTTCATTCACAACTGCACTATTTTAAATTAGTTTCATTTACTAATTCATTACAAATTCCAATTCAATTTATCTCAAACCATTTTTTTCTTTTTTCCCACCTTTATTACCTTTAGTTCACTTCGAACTAATTTTACAACTTTATTTTATTTCACACAATTCAAATTGTTTTTCGATATTCAGTTTTCAATTCCAGTTTTAATTCTTTTGTTCATTCCCAATCACAATTCAATCTCAATTCACCATTTTGGTTTACAACCACTTGTATTTAAACTGGATTTCAAATTCTATATGAATTTAATTCACCTTTCATTTATAATTATTGAACTCAATTCATTCCAACCCATATCTATTTGGTCATTTCTTCAATTAATTTCACTTACTAATTTAATTTTAATACTTTGCTTTACAAATCAAATTCAATTCCAATTCCAGTTCTATTTACTTACAAATTCGAAATGAATTTCAACATTCAATTTCACTTTCATTTAATTGCAATTGTAAATTTATTCATTCATTTATAACTTTATTTTCCACCTTATAAAATTTTATTCTAAAATTCCAGAGCCTTTCCACCTTTTCCAAAACCATTAATGAAAACAATTCAAATTATCCTTTGAATTTCAAAACCAAACCCAAATTTTCCGAACAACTTCCATTTAAAACAATTTGGCAGCAGTTCCTCTTTTGGAAACCCGAAAATGAACATCAATGATGCTGCAGTCATCACCAAAGTTATTTTCTTGCGATCGAAAAGAGTTTAGTGCTTTTATCCCTTTAAAATATTTTTCAAAGCCCTTGAAAATCATTTCTAAACTCGAAATTTCAAAACTTTTCAAACCCTTTCAATTCTTTTCAAAACATTTCTCTCGAATTCCATTTCAAATTACAAATTACATTTACAATTTACATTCTCAAATTTCTTTTGTATATGATTTTATTTCTTAACTTTGGAGTTACGATTTCAAGTTCCTATTCAATAATCAATGATAATAATTTAGTATTATCAATTCCTAACATCCAAGCAACCATATACTGTAATAATTTACAAAGATTATTTCCTTTATCCACGAAAATAGTTTGGGTAAAATTATTTCATTCACCCTATTTTAAAACAATACAGTGCCAGTTTATCTTGTTCAAGAGTTTAGAAACCCCTATCGATATAGTTGGCCAAACTGCACCGACCAGAATCTATAAACAATCAACCGATAAGTCAACACAATATAAACAATTTTTTATATTCACTAACAAATACGCGCTCATATCTATTATTACACTCACACTCATTCTAGAGTACTGCTGAGTCTATCTCTAATGAGTAACACCCACCAGAGCCAAGGTTGTCGCTTAACCAAATGCTCTGATACCACTATATAACGACCCAATTTTTCGACGCCCGAATGTCGACATCAATATGCCATTGTATCAAATAACGAACAGTCGAATGCCGGAATACCGGACCGTTAGGTTTTAAAGAAGGAGAAGATAGAAGAAGAAACATAAACAATAACAGAATCTCACAATTCACAGCGGAATAACGTATAATAAATAAATGAATATCTTTAAAACAAAAGCACTACATCAGTTTATACATCAAATTATCAGTTTACAACGATACAATACAAACACTGGCAGTTATAGTAACTTGTGTACAGTAAAATTTAACTTGCACTAATCCAGACGCAACGGACACTACATAATATGAGTGGTACGTCTCGCCATCCAGCTTGTCTCCAGATCTTCAAAGCAACTTCTTGACTTCGCTCTCGAATAACTGATAACCTAACTCTTGGTTGCCCGTGTGGAAAACTGTGAGCACCCAGAGTTTATAAAGGGAACAATAAACTCCAAGTCGGTCGTGGGACTGGTGTGAGATCTTAAAAATAGTTATTCTTTAACAAAAGAAAACAAAAGGGGAATAAAAGAAATTCGCAATGCTTTTTGGAAAATGAAACTACCATAAGGCCTCCCGCCGCACACACAATGCAAACGCAGAATCGGAGAAGATTTCTCCTTATGATAGTCAAACATGCTTAATACTCAAAATCCTTTAGACATCATTGTTAGTGCATGGTGCAGAAAACATTTCGAAAGTATAATATTAATCTTAGCCAGCATAGACATTCTGAACTATGCCTACTATAGCTACCATCTAAACAGTGGTGACCACCATAAGTAAATGGCAGGTTATACAACTAAAACCGTACAAGGCGCGTTTTGGAATTTGGATTTCTAATAAATGGTCAGGCTAAGGAACTTCCTACTACCACATGGGTACGCCTCTGGGGGGACGCCACGAGAACCTACCCGGATCTCTACCAACACAAGGTCGGGTTACCTCTGTAACTAGGCAACTACTACTGGAGTATGCCATCCCTCGGTCGTTTGCCACCTTTATCCGAGGATCCTCAACCACAAAGCAACAACCACAAAGTATAATAAATTTGCAGCAACAACCTAGGTAAAATATCTGGGCTCCATACCATGATACTACCCTTTTTCAGAAGGAAATGACATACCCTAAAGGGCGCGACCCTCATAACCTTGCCGCATCTTTCCTGTTTCGACCATTTCCGGGGTGTGAGGTCCGACGGAGTCTCGTCCACAAAGCTACACATTTCACAAAGTCAAGCTTTGATCAACAAATGATCAGCAGCACTTCGTATGCCACATTACCACTTTTGGGAATATATCACTAATAACTATCAACTACATAACCTTTGAGGTCATATGTCTCGGAGAAGGGTGTTAAGCTAAGAGAATAAATCCTCCGCCACCAACAGAAATGTATTTGATAGAAACCAGCTTTACATCTCAAAGTCTAATGTCAGACACACATCCATACAAGTCCGTTTCGGGATCGAACGAAACCGAAGGCACTTCAAAGAAGTCCTTGCAAATCCGGATATTTACTAATCACATCCGAAATCCCCTCACAAAGTGTGATAAAATTTCTATACCGAAGCAACCTGGTGCAGAGACATTCGACAGGTAATCCTTTCGTTTTCTAAAATACCCGGTTTTCAACACCATCTTCAAATGCAATCTCATTCCATCGTACAATTATTCAGAATGGGTTTTATGACACAAGGTCCTCTTTCGGCTAATCCGAATAATGGGAGCTTATTTTTAAAAAATAGGTGTTCAATCAGATTTCAAACAAATCACAACAATTTCAACGTTGATCTACTTAAACAAAAGATCCATCACAATCACAAAGGTTCGATGTGGGTTTCGAATATCCATTTCGAATTCGACTCCCGGTCGCATCCAAATTCAAATGCCATTTAAAAAGGCCAATATTGATAGTCGGTTATTTAACTATCAATCATCATTCCCAACAATCGCTAAATTTCAAATAATTTTTTCCCAATTATTATTTTCACAATATCTTCGCAAGATATAATTTTAATATTTCAACACTTTGAAAACAAATTTCAAATCAATTTCCACATTTCAATCCTTTGAAAACAAATTTCAAATCATTTCCCTTACGCGGAATATATTTCCAAATATTTATTCATTTCCACTGGAAATCTTCCGAGTTAAAATAATTCAAATCACTTATCCAAAATATTCTTGGAATATTTAAAATAAAACCATCTTAAATACTTACTTAAAATATTGGTTATGAATACATTATACTAATTATCACATATAAGATTTTAAGTCCCAACTAATTTCGAAATAAAATTAGTAGATAAGGTATAACTATTTAAATAACCGTTTCCTAAAAAAAATCAATTTTAATCTTTAAAATAATCCCTTCTATAAGTAATTAAATAAATCCATGCTTTAAAGATTTGAAACCAGTTAAGAAAATAATTTATCCAAAGTATCCTTTCTTAAACCATCCTTAAAAATTTTTAGTTTATACTTATAGGCTGCTTCGAAATCATACTCGGCTTTCCGGGGAAAATACATTTTCCATTTTAAAATGGTTCATTCGAATCAATTAATAAATCTTTCTTGATTTATTTTAAATTTACGTTCCGAATCCGTACATTCCTTTCACACTTTTAAAAATAACAAAATGTTTATTTTTAAAACAAATTTCCCTTTCCGTCATTGTGAATTTAAACTTCTAAATATCCATTGATATACGATTTTCAAATAGATTTCCAAATATTCATTTTTAACGCCGAATTAAATTCTAAATTGATTTCCAAATTTGTTTTCAAATACCAAATCAATTTCCAAAATTGATTTCTAAATTTATTTCAACACCAAATTTATTATCTTTTAAACATGTAACGACCCCACTTCCTACTCCCAAGAAGAAGCATCGTTAATAAGAAAGAAAGAGGTGAGAAAATAGAAAAGATAGAGAAGAAAGAACAACAACATCAGAATCTCACAGCGGAACGAATAAAATATATTAATCACATAAGTATTTACATAGTATATAACATCAATCAAAGTGATACATATAGTACATCACATACTAGACAGTTATAACACCTGTCTAGTTAATACAACTCAATACACAATACATCACAGAGATACCACACAGCGGAACTATATAAATATCTAAAACGCTAAAGCCTCCTGTTCCATTGCTCCTCCAAAATTCGTCAAAGCTAAACCTGAATCCCTTGGCTACCCGTAAAAATTTGGGTACCCGAGAGTTTATGAAAAACAAAAATAAACTTCGGGTCAGACATGGGTCTGGTATGAGTAACAGGTTAAAGTTGCTTAATTTTGAAAAAATCCTTTGAAAACAAAAGGTATCACGTAAGACTTCCCACACATAAACATGGAAAAGTTTTTACCTTACGCTAAGCAAAACATTTGATAGGAAATCCAGTGATATTATAATAGGTCTAGGGTTTTCAAGTAAATAGAAAATAGCCGAAATTGTTACATGATTAAATTCCAGCTACTAGCCACAAAAGTGGGTAATACAATCAAAACCGTAGGCACTTATTGGATTATGGATTCCATACAATGGCAGGGCTACTGGGGTACCGCCCGTCACAGTACGTGGCCTAGATCAACGTACCGAGGATTACTCCCTTCATCCCCTGCAACACAAGGCCGGAACCATTCCTTACTGAACAGTCCCGAACAAGATAAACTCCGCAGTTGGCTGCAGACCAACCGCCCACTAAGCCGAATAAAAAGGGACATCTAGACAGGGGAATATCCTTGTCCTGCTTGGGCATGACCCACCTAACCTTGCTGCACCTCCCCTGTTTTAGCCATTCCCGGTTGATGAGGCTTGAGGTTACGATTACCTTTATAGAACATATTTCTTAGAATGATCATCGTCCGCCTGACGATGTGTTGAAAGCATTCAATCCATACAAGTTCGTTCCGGGTTCGAACGAAACCGAAGGCATCATCTCGTTACACTCATTTTGGAATCACCCTCAGAGTTAACGACGATAACCCTTGCATTCTGAACCTTCATCTTCACTTCGGATTCACGACCTATCGTTAATTGGGAATCGATGTGGTTTTCGGATATTCCTAATGCGGAAAACCGATCCCGGTCTCATCGAAAACCAAAGCGTGTCTTTTAGGGCCAAGTTGTCTATTTAGTCTTAACAGTGAATTCAATATCATCAATATGCACAGATAGATAATTCACATCTCATAATAGATAATCACATCATCATCATAAACAGATAATTAATATTATCATCCAAACAGATAATTAAACATTATCATACTTAAACCAAGCATCTCATATTACGTAGACATTATCCAACTCATTTCTGAGATCACAATCAAACAAAGAAATATCAATATCATTCATCAGCAATGATTTATGAATCACAAGCTATAGTTAATTTAAAATGAATTAAATTAACTACTTCCATTTTAATTAATTTAAAATAAATTAAATTAATTGCTCATTCCATAAATCCTGTTCTCACAGTCATTAATTAATTATAAATCAAATTAATTAACCATTCTCTAATTACAAGAAGTAAGTTAGTCTTTAATTAATTTCTAAAATGAATTATTCTAAATTATTCATAATTGAATAACATTTAATTACTCCCTTATTTAATTATTCCTTAATTTACAATTCTTAATTACATCATTAATTATATTAATTAATGATCTCCAATTATATTAAATTACTTATTTAAAATAATTAAGTGATTAATCTTTACTTAAACACAGTTATTAATCACCCTTGATTAATAACAAACCAGTAATTAACTACTCTCAATTACTTATTAACAAATTAATCATTCCATGATTAATTATTCCCATAAATTAATCCTTTGATTAATTACAAAAGAAATTACTCACATTACTTTACTTACAGATCATCTTGTATTAACTTCATCAAGTAATGATCATCCAATTACTATTCTGAATAATTATGCTCCATTAGTTACATTTATATTGATTTATTTCCATTTAATTATCTTGTTGATTTATTATTCTCAAATAAATCAATTTCTTTAATTCCCATCATTAATTATATTAATGATTTCTAATTTCATTTCCATTTGTTAATTATATTAAGAATACACATCTTCAAAACACAAATATCAATCTTCTTGATTCATATATACAGTAATTAATCATTCATAAACAATTACTTCTCAATAATAAGCTTAATTAATCTCTTGATTAATTTTTAATTAATGATATTCTCAATTACTTCCATTAACAACATTATCCAGTTAATTATATCCCGTAATTATTCTTCAATTACTTCTCTAAGTAATTCAATTCCAAAATATCAGTTAATTAAACTAAATTAATTAACTCAAATTAATTTACACAATTAATAAGTAATTAATTTCTTAATTACTTTTCAAATAAATAATTCACATTTAAACTATTACAATGATTATTATTGTATTAACTAATCCAATTTATTAAAAATCAATTACTTTAATTAATTTTAAATAATCTTGTTAATGATCTTCATTAACACTTATTTGAAGATTATTATTGTATTAATAATCTTGTTAATGATTATTATTGTATTTAAGTAACTTATATTACTCATCATAAAAATTTATTAATTTAAATAAATATCTAATTTATGGTTCTTAATCTCGTATTAGTTAATTAATTCATTAATTAACTTTAATTACTACCTTTAAACTTATAATTGCTAAATTTACTAATATTCATCATTAAGTATTCTTGCCTAATTAACTTAAAGATCAAAACATATAAAATTCCAAAACTTCATGAATTAAAGTAAATTGTTCTTATAATTGATTTAAATTCTTATTTCCAATATGTTTAAACATTTATTTCAATAATTTAAATTTTATCTTAATAAAATGTTTACACTAACTTATTTTCAAAACCCCTTTTTAAACTTACATATTTAATTACACCTAAAATTTATTTGAATAAATTTAAATCATAAAACTTTATTTTAGTTCCCAAATCTAGCCTTTCATAACTAAGCCCTGATCCCCTTGGTGTTAACTTGTCTGAGTACTTTCTTTAACCATTTATAATTTATATTTGAATTCAACTCCCTTTTGAATAAACTTAAACATTTGGCACTTTTAAATTATTAAAATAATTTAAGTTTTGAAAACTTATTTATACCAACTTTATTTTCAAAACTCACTTGGATTCACAGTTAAACTTTGATTTAGATCTAGGTTTTTAACTTTGATTTTAGATTTTAAAACAAAGTTTAAAATAGTTGAAACTGTTAAAACAGTTATAGGTTTTACAAACTGTATACCAAAAACCCGAGCACTTCTCCCTATTTCTTCGAGTAAAACGTGAGTTTCCCCGAGTAAAACTCAAGCTGCCTCGAGTTCTCCCCCCCCCCCCCCCCCCCCCGCACAAATTTTCCTCCTTCCTGTCTTCCTAATTGAAACAAGATCAAGCCCAACAAAAACAGCGCGCAAAGCTCGTGTCGACCCCGAAGTAACCCACGTTCGAACTCCTGTACTTCTTCTTCCCCAACTACCCACACAACCCAGTCCATCAACGTGCCTGTGCACGTGCACCATCCCTCTGGCCATCGCCGGCCATCCACTACAACTGCTTCCCATCGGCGATCACCTCCATATGTCGTCACGACCATCCAAACCCACTACAGCACCTCGTATCAAAATCGAGTTGCCTGGAGCACAACAGTTTACTACTCGATCCTGGAAACTTCGCCGCACACCAAACTCCGACCACTGGAGCGCCACCACTTTCGGCTACAGCCCCCACTACCTTCCCTCTACCTATTCCCAAGCCCACGTTGAACTCGATCGCCTTTGGTCACCGAACGAGACCAAATACCCAACCAAGCAAAAACTAGGTTTACAACCTTTGAACGTCTGTCGCTGTCGCCACCGTGACCGTGGCCACCTCCACCCATTTTTCCCATCACCATGGCAAGCTCCACTACCTCCTCGCACAATCTGACCATCTCTAATCCTATAGATCCCCAGAGATTCCCCAAAAACCCAAAATAGTGCAACCTAGAATTTCACTTTTATTTCTAATCTAAAAATTTTGATTTATCCTTTAAAAATCATGTTATAGTTCACTGATTTACTTTGTATACTTGAATTTGTAAATTTAGCAATTCGAAATTTGACTAATTTGTAGTTTGGTTCAGTTTCTTAATTTCCAGAGATGTTGTTAAACTGTTTAGGCTTGAATAAAATTTTAAAACCTAATTTACCTAGTAACAGACAACCTTTGTTTTTATAATAAATTTAGATATTGAGTAAATCAATTTTAAATGATTCTTTAAACCAAAATCTTATGTTTAAAACACAGAACAGAGAACATATGTGATTAACAGCCTGCACACAAATGCTATTCATTATTCACAGAACATCCATATGTATAAAGATACAAACATAAGCATTCATCTATATAAACAACAATCTTATACTTTAAATTTATTAAAAAGTTGTTGTTACTCACCTGAAATAGAAAAGAACAGAGCCTACAAATGTAAACAGATCCTTACACTTGAAACCTGAAACAACTGAAAATCCTTTCTGTTTGATCCACTATTTTGCTAAGTTGTTGTCTAAACTGAAGCTTTGTTTGTTTGAGTTTGAAATGAAGTTTACTTTTCTTTTTTTTTCAGTTCGAATTGAAGAAAAATGAAACTGATTTATAGAAAGAAAAGAGACAGGGAAAATATGCAGACATGCTTATTATTATGTTTCAAAAATCTGAGACAAATATTTGTACAGTATAACACTAAAATCTTGTTTGTACAGATTTTAAAACAGGATATTTATTAATGGTGGCTGATATGTATACTTAGTGTACTAAAAGATTTTTACATTAATTAGTTTTTGTTTGTTAGCTTAAGATATTTAATGATGTCTTCCTAAGAAAGCTTCACATATGCAGTTGTTTATTTTCTTTGTTACTGTCTATATTTTATTTTTATCTTGCTTTCCAGATAACATTTAAACTGATATGAAGGTAAGTTAATATATACTTACATTTGCAGTTTATAACATCATGATGTTTGTACAACAAAACAGAGATATTTGTTGTATGCTAGAAAGATATTTCATTGATTACTTTGTTTTATTTAATTTGGCCTGCACACATTTTTGACCTCAATGCTTTAAGTCAGTTTCCTACTTGAAAATTCCCTTGTTACTGTCATTTGCTTCTAGATGTTCTTCTTTTGTTCTTGATATTTTAAGCATATAATATAGGCTGCAGTTTGTTTGTGATAGTTTACAAACTTAACAAAAATGATTTTGTTTCTAGTTTGTTTATTGTTGTCTTGTTATTGTAAATTTAAAATGTATTTATATTTAGCTTTAATCTATGAGTGTATCCTATATGTTTACTTTTATTTAACTTATACAGTATGTTAACTTCTAATTTTATAACCTTATGTATATTTTGTTTTATGTCTATGTTTGAAAACTAATTTAACTTTATAGTTATTATGCTATTATGATTTAACTTATGTACTTACTTATATTTCTATATGCATATTTTAATTTTATTTATTTTATAAAAACATATTTATCACTTTGAAATGATAAATAAAATGAATAATCTTTCTATTATATTTATTAGTGTATGTTAATGTATTGATTTACAAAAATTATATTAAAGACTCATATATATTTTTAAATTCATATTTTAAAGCAAACTATACTAAAAGAAAAGTAAACAAATCCTTTGTTAATAAATTAAATTTAAACTTAAGTTAAAATGAGTCTTGAACTATTTAAACATTTACTTATATAATTAAAACTCTATATTTATTTATTTAGCCTTTGAAAAGTTTATATTAAATAAAACACAATTTCTAATTCACTAGAATATATATATGTATTTAAAACAAAATTTATTAGTTAAATTTTAAAACAAATTCATCTATTTACAATGTATACAAATATATACATATATAAATAGAAAACAATTCAATTAATTTCTAACAGATAAAATTTACCAATTGAATATTTATTAAAAGAAAAGTATCAATTCAGATTAAATTATCAAAAATATATCACATCAATTTAATATTAAATGCAGATTATTAAATTGATATTGCTATAAAATTCCGGGTCGTCACATTCCTCCCCCCTTAAAAGAATTTCGTCCCCGAAATTTAAAAGCAAAGGTAATTTAATAATATATTTAAGATTTTAATTAATTTTAAACCATAAGCATTTATCAATCACATGCTAACAATCATCACAACCAATCTACTCAATCAACAAAGCTAACTATCCAGATAAAATTCTGGATAGAGCTCCTTAGAGTTTCCCAGTATAACACCGGAATACTCGATCTATAGAATCCAATCAGTCTATACTCCTAATCTATATAACTCCTTTGGATTAGAGAAAATTCTTCCAAAATGAAATCTCCGACTCCCAAATCCAAATTCTTCGTCTCTTATTCACCAAATACATCTGACAGTCCAAAGCTACCTTCGACCTACTGATCAGCTTAACCTTTTTCCTGATAACTCCTAAAACAATCTAAATCCAAAAATAATCCAGTAGAATAATTTCCTCAAAACCAACCAAAACCAAGAACTCAACCTCTACTATCATCAGTAGAAAACATCCTCTCTTTCCCAGAAAAGAAAAACAAATGCACTTCCAACTGCTTCCGCTGCACAACTCTGATCTGGATGGATGAAAATGCTAATGATGCACATAAGAATAACTGGACAACACATGACAAAAATATGATTCAGCAGATCCAAAATAGACCTCAGAAATTCCTTCGAAACTTGAGCTGCTTTACCAATTCCTCTCTCTAGAAACTATTCTATTACTAAGCTGAACCATCGGTATTACTTCTGAAATCCAGTCGATACCAAACTCAACTCCTCAAATGCTAAGACAAACCATCGACTTTTCAAAGATATCCAGAAGAATTCTGCCATCCCAGAGAACACCCAACTATCGCAAGTCACTTTTGCGATCAACCCAGGCTAATATCCAAAGAAAATTGTTCTCTCCTTACCTATCTGAATAACTTAAACTTATCCAGCCAATCCATTGAAGAAATGGTTTCACAACACTGCCTCTGGACCTCATCTCAAAAGAACTGCTGACAGATGACCTCCTCGCGTGCCGGCAGAACAAATCTGAGCTGCAACACTGCTGCTGATGCCAAAAATCCTTAATCTAAAATTCCTCAGAAAACTCAGGCCTCAAAGCCAAACACAACATTCAGCTGAACTCAAACTCAAAACTAATACAGGCACACTCCCATATCCAAAGATCTTTGAGAACTTCTTCGGAAACAATCCATCGCTACTGCATCTCAACATACAACTATTAACTTCTTGAGTTACCAAGATAATATTCTAGCTTCTGCCCAACTCACAAAAATCCAAATTCTACTCATCCACTCTTGTACAACAAAATGGACTCCAAATCTTAACAGTTTCCTCTAGAGATTTGGTGAAATCCTTACACCATAAATTTACTCGAGACGGTATTAGGTCTACAGTCTCGTCAAATATACTTCCAACCACAGGTAGTCGTGTTACACACACCACTACCAAATCTACTCTTATACTTATATTGGAAAACCCGAACAGGTAATCCAACAAATAGATGAAAATAAATAAATAAATATATATATATATATATCAAATTTACAAATACGCTCTCTCAGGAAAGAAATCACTTAAGAGCCTAGGTATTCACTCAACCTAGCGCTCTGATACCACTGTAACGACCCCACTTCCTACTCCCAAGAAGAAGCATCGTTAATAAAAAAGAAAGAGGTGAGAAAATAGAAAAGATAGAGAAGAAAGAACAACAACATCAGAATCTCACAGCGGAACGAATAAAATATATTAATCACATAAGTATTTACATTGTATATAACATCAATCAGAGTGATACATATAGTACATCACATACTAGACAGTTATAACACCTGTCTAGTTAATACAACTCAATACACAATACATCACAGAGATACCACACAGCGGAACTGTATAAATATCTAAAACGCTGAAGCCTCCCGTTCCATTGCTCCTCCAAAATTCGTCAAAGCTAAACCTGAATCCCTTGGCTACCCGTAAAAATTTGGGTACCCGAGAGTTTATGAAAAACAAAAATAAACTTCGGGTCAGACATGGGTCTGGTATGAGTAACAGGTTAAAGTTGCTTAATTTTGAAAAAATCCTTTGAAAACAAAAGGTATCACGTAAGACTTCCCACACATAAACATGGAAAAGTTTTTACCTTACGCTAACCAAAACATTTGATAGGAAATCCAGTGATATTATAATAGGTCTAGGGTTTTCAAGTAAATAGAAAATAGCCGAAATTGTTACATGATTAAATTCCAGCTACTAGCCACAAAAGTGGGTAATACAATCAAAACCGTAGGCACTTATTGGATTATGGATTCCATACAATGGCAGGGCTACTGGGGTACTGCCCGTCACAGTACGTGGCCTAGATCAACGTACCGAGGATTACTCCCTTCATCCCCTGCAACACAAGGCCGGAACCATTCCTTACTGAACAGTCCCGAACAAGATAAACCCCGCAGTTGGCTGCAGACCAACCGCCCACTAAGCCGAATAAAAAGGGACATCTAGACAGGGGAATATCCTTGTCCTGCTTGGGCATGACCCACCTAACCTTGCTGCACCTCCCCTGTTTTAGCCATTCCCGGTTGATGAGGCTTGAGGTTACGATTACCTTTATAGAACATATTTCTTAGAATGCTCATCGTCCTCCTGACGATGTGTTGAAAGCATTCAATCCATACAAGTTCGTTCCGGGTTCGAACGAAACCGAAGGCATCATCTCGTTACACTCATTTTGGAATCACCCTCAGAGTTAACGACGATAACCCTTGCATTCTGAGCCTTCATCTTCACTTCGGATTCACGACCTGTCGTTAATTTGGAATCGATGTGGTTTTCGGATATTCCTAATGCGGAAAACCGATCCCGGTCTCATCGAAATCCAAAGCGTGTCTTTTAGGGCCAAGTTGTCTATTTAGTCTTAACAGTGAATTCAATATCATCAATATGCACAGATAGATAATTCACATCTCATAATAGATAATCACATCATCATCATAAACAGATAATTAATATTATCATCCAAACAGATAATTAAACATTATCATACTTAAACCAAGCATCTCATATTACATAGACATTATCCAACTCATTTCTGAGATCACAATCAAACAAAGAAATATCAATATCATTCATTAGCAATGATTTATGAATCACAAGCTATAGTTAATTTAAAATGAATTAAATTAACTACTTCCATTTTAATTAATTTAAAATAAATTAAATTAATTACTCATTCCATAAATCCTGTTCTCACAGTCATTAATTAATTATAAATCAAATTAATTAACCATTGTCTAATTACAAGAAGTAAGTTAGTCTTTAATTAATTTCTAAAATGAATTATTCTAAATTATTCATAATTGACTAACATTTAATTACTTCCCTTATTTAATTATTCCTTAATTTACAATTCTTAATTACATCATTAATTATATTAATTAATGATCTCCAATTATATTAAATTACTTATTTAAAATAATTAAGTGATTAATCTTTACTTAAACACAGTTATTAATCACCCTTGATTAATAACAAACCAGTAATTAACCACTCTCAACTACTTATTAACAAATTAATCATTCCATGATTAATTATTCCCATAAATTAATCCTTTGATTAATTACAAAAGAAATTACTCACATTACTTTACTTACAAATCATCTTGTATTAACTTCATCAAGTAATGATCATCCAATTACTATTCTGAGTAATTATGCTCCATTAATTACATTTATATTGATTTATTTCCATTTAATTATCTTGTTGATTTATTATTCTCAAATAAATCAATTTCTTTAATTCCCATCATTAATTATATTAATGATTTCTAATTTCATTTTCATTTGTTAATTATATTAAGAATACACATCTTCAAAACACAAATATCAATCTTCTTGATTCATATATACAGTAATTAATCATTCATAAACAATTACTTCTCAATAATAAGCTTAATTAATCTCTTGATTAATTTTTAAGTAATGATATTCTCAATTACTTCCATTAACAACATTATCCAGTTAATTATATCCCGTAATTATTCTACTATTACTTCTATAAGTAATTCAATTCCAAAATATCAGTTAATTAAACTAAATTAATTAACTAAATTGATTTGCACAATTAATAAGTAATTAATTTCTTAAATACTCTTCAAATAAATAATTCACATTTAAACTATTACAATGATTATTATTGTATTAACTAATCCAATTTATTAAAAATCAATTACTTTAATTAATTTTAAATAATCTTGTTAATGATCTTCATTAACACTTTTTTAAAGATTATTATTGTATTAATAATCTTATTAATGATTATTATTGTATTTAAGTAACTTATATTACTCATCATAAAAATTTATTAATTTGAATAAATATCTAATTTATGGTTCTTAATCTCGTATTAGTTAATTAATTCATTAATTAACTTTAATTACTACCTTTAAACTTATAATTACTAAATTTACTAATATTCATCATTAAGTATTCTTGCCTAATTAACTTAAAGATCAAAACATATAAAATTCCAAAACTTCATGAATTAAAGTAAATTGTTCTTATAATTGATTTAAATTCTTATTTCCAATATGTTTAAACATTTATTTCAATAATTTAAATTTTATCTTAATAAAATGTTTACACTAACTTATTTTCAAAACCCCTTTTTAAACTTACATATTTAATTACACCTAAAATTTATTTGAATAAATTTAAATTATAAAACTTTATTTTAGTTCCCAAATCTAGCCTTTCATAACTAAGCCCTGATCCCCTTGGTGTTAACTTGTCTGAGTACTTTCTTTAACCATTTATAATTTATATTTGAATTCAACTCCCTTTTGAATAAACTTAAACATTTGGCACTTTTAAATTATTAAAATAATTTAAGTTTTGAAAACTTATTTATACTAACTTTATTTTCAAAACTCACTTGGATTCACAGTTAAACTTTGATTTAGATCTAGGTTTTTAACTTTGATTTTAGATTTTAAAACAAAGTTTAAAACAGTTGAAACTGTTAAAACAATTTCAACAATTTCAGGTTTTACAAACTGTATACCAAAAACCGAGCTCTTCTACCTATTTCTTCGAGTAAAACGTGAGTTTCCCCGAGTAAAACTCAAGCTGCCTCGAGTTCCCCCTCCCCCCCCCCCCCCGCACAAATTTTCCTCCTTCATGTCTTCCTAATTGAAACAAGATCAAGCCCAACAAAAACAGCGCGCAAAGCTCGTGTCGACCCCGAAGTAACCCACGTTCGAACTCCTGTACTTCTTCTTCCCCAACTACCCACACAACCCAGTCCATCAACGTGCCTGTGCACGTGCACCATCCCTCTGGCCATCGCCGGCCATCCACTACAACTGCTTCCCATCGGCGATCACCTCCATATGTCGTCACGACCATCCAAACCCACTGCAACACCTCGTATCAAAATCGAGTTGCCTGGAGCACAACAGTTTACTACTCGATCCTGGAAACTTCGCCGCACACCAAACTCCGACCACTGGAGCACCACCACTTTCGGCTACAGCCCCCACTACCTTCCCTCTACCTATTCCCAAGCCCACGTTGAACTCGATCGCCTCTGGTCACCGAACGAGACCAAATACCCAACCAAGCAAAAACTAGGTTTACAACCTTTGAACGTCTGCCGCTGTCGCCACCGTGACCGTGGCCACCTCCACCCATTTTTCCCATCACCATGGCAAGCTCCCCTACCTCCTCGCACAATCTGACCATCTCTAATCCTATAGATCCCTAGAGATTCCCCAAAAACCCAAAACAGTGCAACCCAGAATTTCACTTTTATTTCTAATCTAAAAATTTTGATTTATCCTTTAAAAATCATGTTATAGTTCACTGATTTACTTTGTATACTTGAATTTGTAAATTTAGCAATTCGAAATTTGACTAATTTGTAGTTTGGTTCAGTTTCTTAATTTCCAGAGATGTTGTTAAACTGTTTAGGCTTGAATAAAATTTTAAAACCTAATTTACCTAGTAACAGACAACCTTTGTTTTTATAATAAATTTAGATATTGAGTAAATCAATTTTAAATGATTCTTTAAACCAAAATCTTATGTTTAAAACACAGAACAGAGAACATATGTGATTAACAGCCTGCACACAAATGCTATTCATTATTCACAGAACATCCATGTGTATAAAGATACAAACATAAGCATTCATCTATATAAACAACAATCTTATACTTTAAATTTATTAAAAAGTTGTTGTTACCCACCTGAAATAGAAAAGAACAGAGCCTACATATGTAAACAGATCCTTACACTTGAAACCTGAAACAACTGAAAATCCTTTCTGTTTGATCCACTATTTTGCTAAGTTGTTGTCTAAACTGAAGCTTTGTTTGTTTGAGTTTGAAATGAAGTTTACTTTTCTTTTTTTTTCAGTTCGAATTGAAGAAAAATGAAACTGATTTATAGAAAGAAAAGAGACAGGGAAAATATGCAGACATGCTTATTATTATGTTTCAAAAATCTGAGACAAATATTTGTACAGTATAACACTAAAATCTTGTTTGTACAGATTTTAAAACAGGATATTTATTAATGGTGGCTGATATGTATACTTAGTGTACTAAAAGATTTTTACATTAATTAGTTTTAGTTTGTTAGCTTCAGATATTTAATGATGTCTTCCTAAGCAAGCTTCACATATGCAGTTGTTTATTTTCTTTGTTACTGTCTATATTTTATTTTTATCTTGCTTTCTAGATAACATTTAAACTGATATGAAGGTAAGTTAATATATACTTACATTTGCAGTTTATAACATCATGATGTTTGTACAACAAAACAGAGATATTTGTTGTATGCTAGAAAGATTTTTCATTGATTACTTTGTTTTATTTAATTTGGCCTGCACACATTTTTGACCTCAATGCTTTAAGTCAGTTTCCTACTTGAAAATTCCCTTGTTACTGTCATTTGCTTCTAGATGTTCTTCTTTTGTTCTTGATATTTTAAACATATAATATAGGCTGCAGTTTGTTTGTGATAGTTTACAAACTTAAAAAAAATGATTTTGTTTCTAGTTTGTTTATTGTTGTCTTGTTATTGTAAATTTAAAATGTATCTATATTTAGCTTTAATCTATGAGTGTATCCTATATGTTTACTTTTATTTAACTTATACAGTATGTTAACTTCTAATTTTATAGCCTTATGTATATTTTGTTTTATGTCTATGTTTGAAAACTAATTTAACTTTATAGTTATTATGCTATTATGATTTAACTTATGTACTTACTTATATTTCTATATGCATATTTTAATTTTATTTATTTTATAAAAACATATTTATCACTTTGAAATGACAAATAAAATGAATAATCTTTCTATTATATTTATTAGTGTATGTTAATGTATTGATTTACAAAAATTATATTAAAGACTCATATATATTTTTAAATTCATATTTTAAAGCAAACTATACTAAAAGAAAAGTAAACAAATCCTTTGTTAATAAATTAAATTTAAACTTAAGTTAAAATGAGTCTTGAACTATTTAAACATTTACTTATATAATTAAAACTCTATATTTATTTATTTAGCCTTTGAAAAGTTTATATTAAATAAAACACAATTTCTAATTCACTAGAATATATATATGTATTTAAAACAAAATTTATTAGTTAAATTTTAAAACAAATTCATCTATTTACAATGTATACAAATATATACATATATAAATAGAAAACAATTCAATTAATTTCTAACAGATAAAATTTACCAATTGAATATTTATTAAAAGAAAAGTATCAATTCAGATTAAATTATCAAAAATATATCACATCAATTTAATATTAAATGCAGATTATTAAATTGATATTGCTATAAAATTCCGGGTCGTCACAAATTTCTTCTTTCTAAATTTATTCAATTTTCTAAAATTAATTTATTATAAATTTCTACTAAATTTCAAAAATTCAGTTTGATTTATTTCTGGTATCCTACGATACCAAAAATATATTCAGCTAAATTATAGCCAGCCTTCAACAGTTTCAACCACAAATAGTCACACACAGATTCTAAAACAAATCAATGCACAATATTGAAACTAATTCAAATATTTGAGGAATCCAATTGGATCCCTCCACCTGTTTTCCCCGCATCCACAGATGTTAGCACAACAATTAAATACCAATTCCACTTTGAGGCGGAATATCGCGGTATATGGGATTTATAAAATATCATCCGCTATTATGCGGCGCATAGGGTCTCATTCGCTATATAATGCGGGTAATCAACAACTCCAAATACATATATATAATATCAATTCCACTTCAAGGTGGAATATCGCGGTATATGGGTTTAATATAATATCATCCGCTATTATGCGGCGCATAGGGTCTAAACTAATATAAATAATAATAAAGCAATCATCCAAGCACACAATCAACAATTTAAAATTTAACTATTTAAAATTTAAATCAGAAAATTTGATTGAGTGAGAAGATCTCACCTTTAACAATGCATGCAATCCATATCCATTCCAGTTTGTTTTTTCACGATCTTTAAACCTTGTAACAAACATTATAAGATTTTATTAATATTCGAATAAATCGAACAATTAAATTCCATTTGATAATTTAATTAACCCGTGATTTTATTTTAATCCAATACTTTTAATTTTAAACAAATTCCTTTAAAAATCTTTTAGTATCTAAAATAATTTAGATAAGTTAGTTAAACATTTTTTCCACCAAATCCATTATTTTAAAATAAACTTGTAAATTTAAAATACATATATATATATATATATATTTACTGTAATAAATTATTTTTCTGCTTATCTATATATACATTCACTGTAATGAACTTCTCTGTGAAATGTAAATACACATATAATTTTTTTCTTTCAAACTTTATTCCTATTTTTTTCTGCTTTACTTGTATACTAATTTACTGTAAAAATCAAAAAATGATATATATGTTTTTTTCTAAATTGACTGAGACTAAAAAGGTGATTACCTCACGAACAAAAATCGAATACGAGATGAACTCACTGCAAACGGCAACATCACCGATTGCTTCCACCTCCAACTACATGCACGATCGAAATTTCCCTTCTCCACCTGCGCATACATGCGCACAGTCGTGCCATGTGGACTCGACGTCGTGAAACGAAGCCTTCGACCCCAATCCAAAAACCACCGCGAGCCTCCTGAGTTCGTGCCAGCTCGTTGCCATCACGATGCCCCAAATCGACATCTTCGCCACCGACTGGCCTTGCCTTGATCGAAATGACTTCGCCCCAAAATCGAGCGTGTGCCGGCTCTGATTTGAGCCTCGCGATTTGATTAACAGAGAGGAGGAAAGGAATCGATAGATTGAGAGATGGGAGGGCTCGAGCGAACGGGATTTCGCTCTGCCATTCTTTATGATTTTGAATGAGAGGAAGGGGCCGCCATGATTTTTATTTTATAGAAGGATCGGTTTGATTAATTTTTTTCTTCATTTAGCTTTCAACTGTCGCCCTTAAAGAAGACATGGAAGGAAACACGATGGGACGTTATCATGTCCAAGACGACTTGTTGTCATAGCCTGAAGTGATAAGAAAACAGATGTTGTGAAATTTGAACTGGTCAATGCAATTATATTATTTATTTTTAAATTTAAATTGTCCCGATATCGAAGCTCAAAATCTCGACCTCCTATTGAGGTGTGCCGCAAGGCGTTTATAATGTTATACCCCCATTCTGAGCGAAAGGGAAAAGGTTTCGAATCCTAATTTGATCGTATGGAGAAGATAGCTTTTTGAACCCAGTTGTTATTTCAAATTTTGATTAAATTTTCAGCATGTTTAAATATCATACGCGCACACAACAACTCCAATCACTACGAAATTAGAAATCTGATAATAATACAATATTATGGATCCAACTGAATTGGTTTCGTCGAGATCCGAGACTGTGCCTCGGAAGGCTATTTTTAAATATCGATTTTTAACTATATAATTTCAAAACCAAACAATTCAATTTTGTAGTTTTTATTATCTTCAGTATTATCAATATGAATTTCCTAAGCCTTTAAAAAATATTTTTAATCATCTTAAAGTTGAGGATACAAATTTTTACCCAATTTCAGTAAATTAAATTCAATAATTTAATCTCCAAATTCATAGTTAATTTTGAATTTCAAGTTAAACTAACTTCCAAATATTTAAAATCCATTAAATATTCCATTTCAAATGTTAAAAATTTCCGGGTCGTCACACAATTACTTACAAAGTTGAATTTCAAAACAGACGACCAAACGGACGAAAAATAGAATAATTGTTTCCTTTAGTCATTAAACACCTTTATAAATTTGTTGTTTATATGGCAGAGTAAACAACTTACTTAAATAAATCATTTTCCTACTGTTGTAATCCATCTCTATGCTAAAACATAGTTCAAATATACTAACGTTTCTTCCTTTAAATCAATCACTCTATTATTTATTTTAATGAAATTAAACCTACATTCACAAACGAAACATTCATTTTATTTGATATAAATGTTCTTTTCATTAGATCAACTTTCCTTATATTTTCACAAAACATAAGCTACGTTTAATTACACATATTAATTTACAATTTGGTGTTCTCTTTACCATTAATTGAAATTATTCAGTTACATTAATTTCAATTGTTGTAAAGGTGAATTTCAAAATGGACAAAATAAATGTAATGAGAAATAGAACAATTATTTCCTATCTAATGGTAATTTAAACATATTTATACACTATTGGATAGAAACAGAAATTATACATTTCTTACCAAATAACAGTTTCTCATCTCTATAATCAATTTATCAGCTACCAAACATTTCAAATAATAAACATATGATTTCTTCTTTAATAAAAAAACATTTATTATCCTTTATTGAAATTTATTATTCCAATCAATTGGAAATTTACATTCAAACAATTGTTAATTACATTCAAACCAGTGTTATTAAAATACACACTAACATTTGTTATCATCCTTACATCATGTGTCATTAATAGAAATTTTACTTAAGCTCATAACTTGTATTGAATTTAATTTGTATCAGTAAAATCTTAATTTTTTTATTCCTAACAATTTTATTCAGAAATCTTTTTTAATTCAATATTTTTAAATGTTTAAAAATACAGGTCGTTACATCTTCTTTCCGTTCAATTTGGGTTTGACATGTGGTTTATTGTCGGTTTGTATTTTATGGATTGGCGGGTCGTTACAACATGGTATCGAAGCTTAGGTTGAGTGAATACCAAGGCTTGGAAGGACTTTACTCATTTGAGATAGAGTAAGAGAGACAGCAGGATGAGTTTGAGTGTCTAATATAGGAGCGCGTGTTTGTTAGTGGTTATAAAAATGTTTTATATTATGTTAATTTATCTGTTGAGTGGCTTGCTAATTCTGGTCGATACGCGGGACGCCACGATATTGATAGGGATTTTTAAACACTTAAACAAGGCAAACCAACACAATATTGTTTTATAAGTGGGTAAATGAAATAAATTTAATTGAATTATAATTCATTTATAAAGGAATAATTTTTTAGAAATTATTATAGTTATATATGGCATGTTTGGATGTTAGAGAATGATTATATTTGATTATTATCATTAGTTTGTGTTGTTCTAATAAAAGGTTGTAATTATTATAATCTGGAAAAAGAAAACAAATTGCAATGAATAAGTTACATTATAAAGTGAATATATAAATAGATGTAACGACTTGATATTTTCAACCATTCGCATCCGCACATGCCGGACTTGAATTTGCTCAAAATATCAGATTATCAATTTAAATTTGGCAAAACTCAACATATACAGTAAATAAATCAAGCACAGAATCTCAAAAATGGGATAATATAATAATAACGCAGCGGAATAGATAAATAGTAGTTCATGAAGCTACTATATAAAATCAGAGTTAGAAATAAAATACAACGGAATATCTCAACTGCAGTGAAGTCTCCAATACGAACCGATGACTTCTCTGAACCAATCAACTTTAAAAAACTGAAAACTGAATCCATAGTTAGATCTCCAAATGAAGCTCCAAACTACAAAGGTGAGTCTCGAATGATGTATCACTTAGTCTGACCCGAGCGTAAAGCAAAACACAAAAACACTCGAGTCAGGATTAACATTCTTATATCAATAAATCCAACTCAAGTGAAATATCAACTGATATATAATTAACTTAAAGGATGTTTGGGACAACCATCCTTTAAGGATCCATGGAACTATCTACAATGTAGAAATATACACTATAACACCGTGGTCATTTCAAATTAATTCATACTTCAAAACAAAAAATATCATTTCCATTTCAAATAGAGCTACTTCCCAAAATGGTATGTATATATTAAATAATTTATAAAGTAAGGTATTTGCAATTTCCTCAAAAATCAACTCGACTTTCCCACTTAAGTTAATTCAATCTCAATTTATCAATTTCCATTCAATTCATTTTTTTAAATAACAAATTCAAATTATATTGATTTCGAATACAGATCTGAATCACAATTTTACCGTTTAATTTCCAGTATATTTTAAAAGCTTTAATATTCAACATTTCGAAGTTAAATTTAACAGTTTTCTACAGATCTCGATTTAACCTCATATTTTTTTTGTCTTGAGATATTCACTTAATAAACTCAGCATTATTAAATAACCTTAATTTACCCTTAGATTAAATATTCCTTCCGATTTGTTTGAACTTTGTATATCATTTAATCACTTTAAGTCAAAAAAATCAACCTGAAAATCAAATCTTAAACTTCAAATTCAATAGTTCAAATCGATTTAATTAAGTAGAATTCTTAATTAGATACAATTTTACATAATTCCACTTTATCTTCCTTAAATTATTCAAATCCTTGAAAATCTATTCAAAGATATAATACTTAGACATATTGTATTAATTAAATCAAATTTTATTAGATTAAAGTTTATTATTAAATCTACTTTATATAAAACTTAAAGGTATTTTCAATAGTAAATAAAACCATATATATTCCCTTTCAAAATCATAGAAATCATTTATAAAATATTTATATATAGACCAACGGTGTCTGTATATAATTTCCTATCCTATGGTCAAGTGACACGGATAATTATCATTTCAATCCGTAATTTAAATATGTACAGGTAGATATCATTTCACCCGCAATCCCAAATTCAATTCAAATGAAAATCGATTGGGTCTATCATTTCAACCCACAACGAAATTCTCCTATTCTAAAGTCTGTTCGGGTATGTATCATTTCAACCCATAGTGAATTATATACTAACAGGGAACTTGCAGAGTGATAACAGATATGACAATAAGAATAACATGCATATATCATCAATAACAATATAATATAAACAATAGGATATGGTGTCATATCCCATAGGTGAACAATTACATATAAATGCATATCATATATATAACAATTTAAACAATTAACAGTTAAATTTTAGCAACATATTTCAATTGTCGTTCCAATTGAAATCAAATTTAATAAATAAAGGAACGTTAATCGTGAGTGATTTCTCACCTTTCGATGCTAGAGAGAATAGACAATGAAGTTGAGTTACAAATTCCAAAGCAATGCTAAATAGACACGATTCGATGAAGAAAACAGGCACGATGAACAAGCTGATAAATGGGAAAATCGGTGAGAACTAATCAGAACCACTCTTGATAGAGACAGAAACGGAATGTACGTTGCATTATTATTATTAATTTCAAATCAATATTAATTTAAACACATATTAAATTAGATATATATGTATTTCAAAATCATTGCTTTTAAATAAAAACACATATAAAACAACATATATTTAAATATTTAAATTTGAAATAAATGAATATATATACTCATAAAGATAAAAAAAAGCATATTACATGTATATATATAACATACAAAAAATCTTATATAAACCACACACACACATATATATATACACATTCTATTTTAAAACAATACTCATGTATATAAACTGATAGGCAGCTATGTATAACTAACTTACATATCAAATTATTCAGTATTAAACATATATTTTACCAAAACTAATGTTATACGAACAAATACACTATATTATATGCTTTAGAAATGTAAGTTATTAAAATATCTATATTAACATATTTCATTATATTGTAAACAGCATACCGATACAATAACACAAAATTTACTTCACCTATATTATCACATACAGTTAACAAAACTTTCATTGTTAAATTTTATATACTATACAACATATAAGTATCAGTTTATATAAAATAATATATATAACTATTGTATAACATAACCTTTAAAAAAACGGAGACTAGTATAATATAATCTTTAAAACAAACAAACTAGTATATAAACAACTTTAAAAAATTTATAAACTTTAAAACTATACAATAGAGGACACATATATAAACTTAACTTATGCAATCAAACTATAAATATAACTATAGCTAGTAATACCCCGTATAATATAAACTAACATAATAATATAAAAATACATATCAGTAACCAAAATAACTTGTATTGCCTGCTTTATAAGAATACACACATATAAACATCAGAACATAACTGGTATAATATAATGTATATTAACATACAATTAATAAGTGAAATTGTAACAACCCGCATATTTATCGATTTTATATTTAAATATTTTATTTAAATATTTTGTCGTTAATCGGATATTGGTCCGAAAAGCTACTTTTTGCAAACGGTCAAATTAGGACTGGAGACCACTTCCATTGAGTTCGAAATGCAGTTTACGACTTTTTTAAGTATAAACATCGATAGGTTTGGAGTTAGTGAAATTTCACTAACTTTTCCCGCTTTGAACTTTGGGTTAGTTTAGCCAATTAAGCCCAGTTTCAACCCCCTTCTCCTCACTCTTCATAAATTTCCTAACTAAACCAAGCTTTGGCATTAATGGTGAAGAGAACGGGAAATTAAAACTCCAAGCTCAAATTCAATTGCAACTCCAACATTCAACTCCAAATTCAAGTAGAAGATATTGGATTCAAGCTTTGGATTGCTTATCCTTGCTTTCAAGCTTCATCTTCATAAATTTTAGTGCAAAGGTGAGATTTTTATCTCAAAATTCTAGCCTATAACTATATTGGACTGTTGGGAATGATTTCCTATCACTTTTGCATGTATATTTGCATTTGGTTTGGATTGGATTGGCGAAAAACTCCAATTTTTAGCGTTTTGGTGGATTTTCTGCAATTAGGTCGCACTGCCTGGAAACATCACTTCGGAGTTAGGTCGCTAGGTCGTGGGTCGTGGGTCGTTAGGGCTTAGGTCGTAGGTCGCTCGCCACTACGTCGTTAGGTCGCGAGATACTGGGTCGTCCCCTTTTGCCTTATGCCCACTACCTTAGGTCGCACGGCCTTTGAGTCGTTAGGTCGTAGGTCGCTCGGCCCTAGGTCACTCCACTTTAGGCCTTAGGTCGTTTGGCCTTGGCTTGTTCTGCACTAGGTCGTTGGACCTAGGTCGCGCCATTAGGTCGTGGCACCTTTAGGTCGCTCGACCATTCACCATTTTAGGTCGCCTGACCACTTAGGTCGCATGACCGTGTTAGGTTGCTCACCTGGTTGAGTCGCACCACATCTTAGCTCGGCCGCATTAGGTCGCGTACATGTTAGGTCGCGAGTCCCTTAAGTCGCTCGCCCCCCTTAAGTCGCTCGCCTCTGTTAAGTCGCTCACCTCCCTTAGGTCGCTCACCTGGTTGAGTCGCACCACACCTTAGCTCGGCCGCATTAGGTCGCGTACATGTTAGGTCGCGAGTCCCTTAAGTCGCTCGAAACCCTTTAAGTCGCTTGGCCTTATACTCTTAGGTCGTAGCTCGGCCGTGTTAAGCTGTTAACTTTAGGTCGCTCGACCTTATAAACCGTTAACTCGTTAGGTCGTTCGTCTTCCTTAGGTCGCTCACCTGGTTCGGTCGCACCTTACCTTAGCTCGGCCATGTTGGGTCGCGAGTTTCCCTTAGGACGCGTACCCCCTTAAGTCGTTCGACCACTAGGTCGCGAACACCTTTAGGTCGCGTGCCCCTTTAGGTCGCTCCATCCTATCCTCCCTTAGGTCTTCACTAGGTCGTACCGTTTTGGACGGGGCGCTGCCCCGCACCCCGCCGGGGGCGCTGCCCCTTGGACCCCCACGACCTGACCGGGCAGGTCGAACCCCGTAGCGGTGGCGTTGCCCCCGCACCCCCACCTTGGTGGGTTGCCACCCCCTTGGACCCCCCTCCGTAGAGGATCTTAGATGAAAGGTGCATTTTGAGCTGATTTCCTTGGATTTCATTCACGTCTTTGAACGTGAAGTTTTTGTGATTTGTCACTTTAATAAAAAAAAGGTTTCAATACTAGTAGTAAATATCAAAACTCTTTCATCAAAACAATTTTAACTCTATTATCAATACCAAAGCTCTTTTCTTAACCCGTTTCCCAATCTACTCGTATATACAAATCTTTACCTCACTCGGATGAGAAATCTAATTAAACGGCTTAGTAAAACAAGTGGTATGAAACGCTTGCGTTTGCTTCGTCGGTTAATTCTTGGACTTGTTCGATTGAACCTCTTGTGACAATTTTCTAGTGAAGATTTACAGTTTGTTCGTAAATATTTAAGTTAAGAAAGTGGTTATGGGACATGAAGCTAAACTTTTATATTTACTAGCTTAGTGTAATTGACACTTCTCGTTGATCATGACGATCATTCTTATGATTTAGACTAGCAGTTGTGCGATGTCTCTTGTTTGCTTGGTTAGACTAGACACCACTTGTGTGATTTCATTCACACATACCTTTTACCTTTTTGGTTAGTTTAGACACCACTTGTGTGATTTCACTCACACATACGTTTTTGTTTGCGAGGTTAGACTAGACACCACTTGTGTGATTTCACTCACACATACCTTTTTGATTTTTGGTTAGTCTAGACCTCATCTGTGTGATTTCGACTCACACATATGGGGTAGCTCCCCATGGTCTTTGGACCGTCATGTGATAGGCCTCTTTCCCTTTTTCTGTGATTTCTAGATTTCTTGTGTTGATTTCTGAAATTTATGTCATTGACTTGTTATGAGTACAAGTTTAGGGTATGATGCCCTCTTTGGATCTTTGAGAAGATTCTTGTGATATTGATTGATCTTCTGTTGATCATCATTTGCATACTTATAGTAGTATGTCAGTATGGATATTTTATGTTTATGCAATATCTTTTATTTTTATATCATGTCATCTGATATTTATAGCTAGACTGATCCGTTTATTATTTTCTTAAATAATACTCGGGTCAGACAAAGATGTTATAGGTGCTTCTGCTTGCCTTCCTCCCGAGATTTTCTACCCTGACTTTTGGCTAACTATTTAGATTAGCAGTTTTTTTTGTTGTATACACTTGAGATATAGACTCATAGTTGTATTCTTTTGTATAGCACGTAATGCTATTCTTTTGTATTATTGTGGATCTTTTTGACCACTACTCTGATGTACACTTTCATGTGTTAGTTATATATTCATATCTTCTTCCGCCTTTGTGATATGGATGAATGTGACTGATTTGTGTTATGCTTATTTCTATGTTTGTTTTCGAAGATTATTTATAGCCACCATGTGATAATAAATTACATGGATGGTCGCTCCTCAACATCCTTATTCTCCGTGCTAGTTGACAGCACTACACCGTAGTGTTCTTGGCTAGCGTGGGTATAGAGGTGGGGCGTCACAGAAATGAGCAAAACAAAATATAAAAAATTTAAACAATTAAAGTAAAAGATATATATATATATATATATATATAAATTAAAATTAGTATTAAAAACACATTTTAAAAATCAAAATCTCTAGATATTAAAATTAGTATTCATTAAACATGTGTATTGGGACCAATATATTTGTAAATTATAAAAAATAAGGGATCAAAGACTAAAACCCAATGTATACATATAACACACAACCTAGAAAATTTAAAACAACTAATATACAACTGTATACTTTATATATAAAAATGTAATAAAAGAGCTGTAGGAAACGTAAACCTTATGAAGAAATTTTGAAAGCTGTGGGGAAATTTGTACTTAAACAGTAATATATATATTTTACTATCAACGGTCTTTAAACTAAAAAGGTAAGAAAGAAGAACAAGAAAATACAAAAAAAAACAACAAAAAAAATTATGTGCGGCCATTACCTTCAGGAAGAAGCACGTGCGAGAAGATGAAGGCAATATGAGATGTGGATGAAATTGTGTACGTGGGTTTTTGTATTTAACATAGTCTTGCGTTGATTTGATGCATGAAAGACAAGATTAAATGATTTGAAATGGTAGAGGAATTATAGGATCACATTCCTATTAAATACAAATAAGAAAAAGGCAAGTGTAAAAGAGATGAAATAATTTACACTTGAAGTGTAAGGCAAGATTTTTCATTCCATTTAAAATGCACGGCTGATGAATTTAACAGCTAAGTTAAGAAATCAAAAGTGTGCGCATTAGAGAGGCAATTATTAAATCGAAACGTACGCCCAAAATTTATAACAAAGTAATGTACTTTGAATTTATTTGTTTCGTATTTATTTAGTAAAATATATGCTAAAGTATATTTCATAAGATAACGTATCATTTATATAGCGCCAAATAATTTAAACTAGAACAGATATAAAACATAACAAATAAAACGTATAATTAAATAGTTATTTACACATTATTTATTTCTTAATTTAAAATTTGATTTGTTACATCCATTTGATTTGTTTATTATTTTACTAAGAAAACGGATGTATATACGTATAAAAGAAACGTATAAATTTATTTCTTTTACACATTATTTATTACTTAATTTAAAAGTATATAACCAATTTAAAAGAAACAAAATTGGAACAAATGTTGTACAAATATATACAGTTTAAATAAAAAAATTGGAAATTAAAATCTAAAATTTAAAATTTCAATTGAAGTTAAACTTTAACCCAAAATCAAAATTACAGAAATTCTTTATATTTATTACAATTTAGGCAAATGATTTATATAATCAATTCAAGAAATTTCTAAAATTCAATTTTTAAGTAATTAAACACCAAAGTTTTAAATAAGATGAATAAAAATACAAAATTCAATTAAATACGTAAATAAAACATTCAAAATTATTAAAATTTTACGGGTCGAAATTATTAAAATTTTACTGGTCATTACACTCTCCCCACTCAAAACTTTTCGTCCCCAAAAAGGAAGGAGGTAGGTGGATAGAACAACTGAAAATAAAAGTAGATTGAAAGTCAAGATTTTTACAATTAATTAGAGATTATATAAAAAAATTACTTGAATATTCATTTGAAAACTTCAATTTCAATTCAATTATCTTTAATACTTTGAAACTTTTCAAAACCCATTTGTGAAATTTCTTGCTTCCTTTATAAATACCCTTTATATGTTTAAATAACACCTTTATAAATATATGAAAACTATTCGAAAACAATTAGTTACATCTTTAGTTATATTTACAAAGAAGCTATTAAAACATTAAATCCATAATTCATAAATTTAGTAATTTATCTCAAGTTACTTTTCAAATATTATCAATAAATTAATAATCATTTTCTTTAAATATGTTTTATTTAATTAATAACTTCTGAAATATTAATAACACTAATAATTTACTATTAAACCATGTAGTATATAAATAAACAATAATTTAAAAAGGATATATTCAAAAAGGGAAAAGAAGGTAGATTCGAAAAGCAGAATATGGGTGAATGCAGATAGGGTAGATTCTAAAGAATAGTATCGGGCACGAATAGTTAACTCAAATCATGAGAATTTCAATTTCAAATATTAATACAATGTAACGACCCGTATTTTTACGGATCGAAAGATTGTAAAACTGTCGACATTAAGTCGTTGATGTTGTTAAGTCGTTTAGAGTTTGAGTCGACCAAAGCTTAAGTCGTGTAAAAGTTAACTCGTGTGGTGCTTAAGTCGTGGGTAGCTTAGGTCAAGTATTTCTTAAGTCGTGGACGAGTTAAGGAATGGAGCGACCTATAGGTTTGAACGAGTTAACAGTTTAGTGTGTAGAACGACTTAAGACAGTGAGCGAGTTAGTGTGTTAGAACGAGTTAACGGGTTAAGGAATAGGTCGTTAACGAGTTAGTAGTTGGAGGAGGTTAACGAGTTACGACTTATAGATTGAGACGACCTAAATACAGGAAGCGACCTAAGATAGTTAGTGGCTTAGGAGTTTGAGCGACCTATAGGTTTGACCGACCAAAGAAGCTAGTGACCTAAGAGAGTTAGGTCGTCAATGAGTTATGGCTTAGGCGTATAGTTAGGTCGACAAGCTGGTTAGGTCGTATGAAGTTGTAGGTCGTGGGTTGTGTTAGGTTGCTTTCCCCTGTTGAGTCGTTAGGTCGTAGGGGTGTTAAGTCGTGCATTAGCTTGTGTCGTAGGTCGTAACTCGTGTAGTTGTTAGGTCGCACATTGGCGTAAGGCTTAGGTAGTTGGATAGTTAAGTCGCGCATGTGTTAGGTCGGCAAGGGCTGTTAAGTCCTGGACGACTTATGGGGATGATGAGTCGTGATCGACTTAAGGGGGTACGAATTAAGGGATTTCAGCCTATAAATAGAGGGGTTTGGTTCACTTTTTGACACCGGATTTTGAAGCGACGAAGTGCTGCCATTTTGAGAGCTCGACTACAACACTTCTTCACTTCTTTTCTCCACTTTAATCTTGTGATTCCTTCCATCTATATTGAAGATCAAATCGAAGATCCAAGAGCCAAAGTTGAAGATTTCCATCCATTGAAGAGAGATTTCATCGTTTGAAGCAGAATCTTCTCGGATCAAGCTAGATCCTTTGTTGTCCAGATCTGGAGTTGGTTGTTTTTGAGGTGTTTAGGTGATTCGGTGAGTGGTGGTTATCTCTCACACGGACCCAAAGGAGTATATTGGATCGGTGGCTTGTTTGTGTGTTAAAGATAGCGATTTCATGCATTTTCCTTAAGTCTGCATGTAGATCTATGGTTCATGATGATTCAACACCTATTTTACTATATGTTCACCTATGCAAGTTCATTCATCAAGTTGTAGGGATGTTACTTAGAACTCATACTTATTAGATTTGGACTCTTTATTTACGAAATTGCCATTATTGCTGTAATTGTTTATTTAGATCTTGTTTGATTGATTACTTGGATTAATGTTTGATTTGATTGATTAGTTGATTGATAACTTGATTTGGACAAGTTGGTCGAAGATGATTCAAAAGCTAAGTAGAAAGGCTCTTGAATAAGGAAAGCTGCTCGTGGCATATGAAGCGGATGTTGAAGCTCATATGGATAGACTTGATGATGAAGTTGAGATGAGACTTTGCCATGATGCGATGAGGCAAACCATGATGTTAAGATGGAACTTTGCTATGATGCGAAGAAGCAAAGTAAGATGTGAGAAAGTCCTGGTTTAATCAAGACGGGATCATCCCAAGCATGTTGATAACTCGGTGATATGGTTCGAGTTTGTGGATAATGGATGGCTCGAGAGGCGCTTGAGCTAGTATGAAAATAGTCGTCGAGGAGGATGACCAGGAGGCTGAGATTTCATCGTTATTGAAGGTTCTAGCATGCTCAAAGCAAGAGTACGTTGGGACGGGCTGCGACGACGTTCCAAGCACGGGCTGCGACGACGTGCTAGTACTCTGAGCAGATTCGATAGTCCTAGGCACGGGCTGCGACGACGTGCGGAGTTATGTCTAGAACCGAGGTTACCATTAGCCCTTGATGAACAACTGAAAGAATGTACCAGTCATTCAATTAACGGTGATATCAAGGCAATGATAACAGTGATAGCCAGAGTCATGAATGTTTGGATGTTTGGTTGTATTATCGCTTGGGCCAAGAGTGATGTTTTCAGAGTGCTTATCTGATCTTGGTTTAGGCCTTGGGGGTTTGTACTTGGAAAACATCGACCTTGACTCGAGTGATAATTGCTTTTCTTTGAATGTCTGAATTGCTATGTTTGCTTCTGCTTAGTGTGTCTGGGGCTATCACTGTAGAAAGAGGTGGAGTGGGATGGTTGGGTTCCTATTCCTTTTACCCTTTATGCTCTTTTGGTATGTTTGATAGTTGATTTACTGCTCACTAAGACTTTTGTCTGACTCAAGGTTTTATGTTTAACTCTTATTACCTTGGGTTGTTCATCCATGTTGGGATGGGCAGACTAGGTAGCAGGTGACAGGTGCTGTTCTTAGTGACTAATGCTGTTGATGACGAAGACGAGCTGGAAGCTTTTGCATATTGTTTTCTTACTATATGTACTGGATGTTCCGCTGTTTGTATGATTCTCTGAGTGTTATGTAATGAGGCTTGTTGTATTGACTTTTCAGATTGTTGTACCAAACTATTATGAGTTATATGCTGAATTCTGTTCTATGGAGTTTCACTATGTATACTTCTCTACTGTATTTTATCCATGCGCTGTGAGTAATACGATAGACTATTTTGTGTTTACTTTACCCTGATGATCGTCCATGGCAGCCTGGCACACTTTACAGCGCACTATTTCCTTGTTTAGTGCAGGAGTCATGGGCGGTCGTCACATTTGGTATTAGAGCTTTGGTTTATCGATTTTAGCCAACGCTCGCTGACGTAACTACGTATGAGAGACGTAATTGTATTTTGATGGATAATTACTATATATAATATAGTAGCTTAGAAGGATTTGAATTCCTTATGTAGTTGTTTCTCAGGGTATATTAATCATTCTCTTATAGATATTAGGAATGAGTCGAAGAGGGAGACCAGCTGCTAGGGAAGGCCGTGCTGTTGAGGGGGCTGCTGATTATGCTTCTATGTTCGAGGCTATGATGACTTCGATCATGAAAAGGATGCTAGCTCCGGGACCATCAGTGGATGTTGGAGTTCAAGTTCAAGCTCCAAGACCAGTGGATTTTGCTAAGTTGTGCAAAGACTATACTTCTCTTGGAGGAAAGGTTTTCTTGGGAACAGAATCAACCATTGAAGTTGAGAGATGGATAGATGCTTGTAAAAGGATTTTTGGTGATTTGGGAATTGAGGATGCAACTAAGAGGAAGCTTGCATCAAGACAGCTTCAGGGAAGAGCTTCGGATTGGTGGAATTCTATCACCATTGATACTCTAGAGGAAGAGATTACTTGGGAGCAATTCCAAGTTAGATTCGAAGCTAAGTTCATTTCTACATCTCAGAAATCTGTTCTGTTTAAGAAGTTTGTGGAACTCAAGCAAGGTGGAAGACCAGTTCTTTAGTATGTTTCTGAGTTTGAAGCTTTGTCCAAGTATGCTCGGTCATATATTGACTCCCCCTATCAGAAGAGTGAGAAGTTTGTGACAGGCTTGGATAGTTATCTTGGGAGGCAGTTGGTGGATCATCTGGATGATTCATTTGAGAAGCTTGTGGGGAAGGCTCTCAGGCATGAGAATCTGTTTCCTAAGGATGGATCTGTTGTTGCTGTAACCAAGGAGCAAAGTGGAAACAAGAAGAGGAAGCAGCAGCAGCAGAAGGGTAAGGATGGCCAGAAGAAGCCGAAGGGTGAAGTGACCTGCTACAACTGTCAGCAGAAGGGTCATCTCTCCAGGGACTGCAAGAAACCGAGAGTGCCGGCAAAGTGTCACAACCGTGACAAACCTGGGCATTTCAAGAGGGATTGTCCGGAACCGAGAAAGGATAAGCGGATTGTGCAAGCTTATGCTTTGGGGGCTGTGCCATCATCTTCGAAAGCTCCTACTGCTGAAGAGAAAGGGAAGAGTGTGGTGGTTCAAGGTACTCTTTCCATTTGTGGTATTCCAGTTAGAGTGTTGTTTGATACTGGAGCATCGCATTCTTTTGTTTGTAATGAACTTGTAGGCCGGTTGGGTTTGGAACCGGATATTGTTGATAGACCATTGGTGGTGACTAATCCAGTTGGGGGTTCGTCTTGTTTGTGTATGATATGCCGTGGTCTAGTTGTGTTGAGTCATGATTGCTCTTTTGGTTGTGATTGTTTTGTTCTGAACTTTGTGGGGTTCAGAATTATTTTGGGTATGGACTGGCTTAGGAAGTATGCGGCAAAGGTTGATTGTGAGAGGCTTGAGGTGACAGTCGAGAATGTGGAGAGGCGAAAGGTTGTGATACGATGTAAGCATGAGGAAGGCGTCTTCATGAGCTTCATGTATTCACTGGTTGTTCCACGGGATGGACTGTCATCGGTGCCTATTGTGAATGGGTTTGAGGATGTCTTTGACGAGGTCAAAGGATTACCGCCGCATAGGGAGATCGAGTTTTGTATCGATCTAGTTGAGGGAGCCAGACCTGTTGTGATGCCTCTTAGGCAAATGGCGCCTAGGGAATAGCAAGAGTTGAAGGTGCAAGTTGATGACCTTTTACAGAAAGGATTCATTCGGCGTAGTGTGTCCGAATGGGGTGCACCAGTTGTGTTTGCAACCAAAGCGGATGGATCGTTGAGGTTGTGTGTGGATTATCGTGAGCTGAATAAAGTGACTAAGAAGAACAAGTATCCATTGCCGAGAATAGATGACTTGTTTGATCAGCTACACGAAGCTAAGGTGTTTTCTCAGATGGATTTGGCAACGGGATTTAACCAGTTGAGAGTGGCAAAGGATAGTGTGCCGAAGACTGCTTTCAGGACACCATCCGGTTTTTATGAGTGGCTGGTAATGCCGTTTGGATTGACCAATGCACCAGCATATTTTGTGGATCTTATGAATAGAGTGTTCAGAGATCAGTTGGACAAGTTTGTACTTGTGTTCGTGAATGATATCTTGGTTTATTCCAGAACTGAAGAAGAGCACAAGACACACTTGAGGATTGTTTTGGAAATTTTGCGAAAACATCAGCTGAGGGCTAAGTTTTCGAAGTGTCACTTCTGGAAGAGTGAAGTGAGGTTCTTAGGCCATGTTATCTCTGGAAATGGAATAGTGGTTGATCCCGCCAAGGTGGCAGCGATCCAGGATTGGGTTAGACCTAAGAATGCATCTGATGTGAGAAGTTTTCTTAGATTAGCAGGATATTATCGTCGGTTTATCAAAGACTTTTCCAAGATAGCTGCACCGTTAACAGGATTGACGAAAAAGAACCAAGTGTTCAGATGGGATGCTAAGTGTGAGCAAGCTTTCGGAATCCTGAAAGAGCGACTGACAAGTGCTCCTGTTTTGACTATTTCAAGTGGAAATGATGAGATGGTGGTTTACACCGATGCATGTGGCACTGGACTTGGAGCAGTGCTAATGCAGAAGGATAAAGTTGTTGCATATGTAAGTCGACAACTGAAGCCGCATGAAAGGAATTATCCGACTCATGATTTGGAGTTAGCGGCGATTGTATTTGCTCTGAAGATGTGGAGACACTATCTATTGGGAGTTCGATTTGAGTTGTTTACAGATCATAAGTCGTTGAAGTATCTGTTCTCCCAAAAGGATTTGAATCTTCGACAGCAACGATGGCTAGATTTTTTAGCATCATATGATTTTGGTATAGCATATACTCCGGGAAAAGTTAACGCAGTGGCAGATGCGTTAAGTCGAAGATATGCAGAATTGGGAGCCATGTTTTCAGAATGGAAGAGTCTCGAGTATTTAGCTGGATTTGACTTCAAACCTAGATGTGAATTGGAACCTGAGATGTTGGCAAACTTATCGATAAGACCTACTCTGGTGGAAAGAGTTGGCGAGAGCCAAAAGCGAGACGATAAGATTGTCAAGATTATCCGTGATGTGGAATCTGGAGTAGACCCAGAAAAGGATAAAGGATTTGAAGTCGATCGAGAGGGTTGGCTTCGGAAGTAAGGACGATTAGTTGTTCCCGATATAGATGGATTGAGAGATGAAGTTCTTATGGAAAGTCATCACTCGAAGTTGACAATTCATCCAGGTGGAAATAAGATGTATCGGGATATGAAGAGAACCTATTACTGGGAAGGTATGAAGAAGGATGTTGGAAATTTTATTTCCAAGTGCATGAATTGCCAGTTGGTAAAAGCCGAACAGAAGAAGCCAAGTGGATTGCTTCAGCCATTAGAAGTTCCTACATGGAAATGGGAGCAAATATCGATGGATTTTATTGATGGACTACCTAGAACCAGAGCGGGAAATGAAGGGATTTGGGTCATCGTAGATCGTTTGACTAAGAGTGCAAGATTCATTCCTGTTCGATCAACTAGGACTGCATTGAAATTAGCTGAGTTGTATGTTAAGTGGATAGTTCGATTCCATGGTATTCCGAAGAGTATAGTGAATGATTGAGACCCATTGTTCACTAGTGGATTTTGGAAGAGCATCCAAGAAGTTTTGGGGACCGAGTTGTGTTTGAGTACAGCTTATCATCCCCAAACAGATGGTCAGACCGAGAGAGTCAACCGAGTTTTGGAAGATCTCCTTAGAGCTTGTGTTTTAGATTTCGGAGAATCATGGGAAGATCATCTTCATTTGGTGGAATTTGCATATAATAACAGTTACCAGTCAAGTATTGGTACGGCACCGTATGAAGCATTGTATGGAAGACCGTGTAACTCTCCGACATGTTGGTTGGAAACTGGAGAAAAATTGATACTTGGGCCAGAAATGATTCGTCAGACTTCGGATTGTATAGAGACCATTCGGCGACGAATGAAGGCAGCCCAAGACCGTCAGAAAAGTTATGCTGATAAGCATCGTAAGGATTTGGAATTCGACGTAGGTGATATGGTTTTCGTGAAGATTTCTCCTCTGAAGAATGTTATTCGATTCGGGAAGAAAGGAAAATTGACTCCGAGATTTGTTGGACCATTCCCGATCATCAAGCGAATTGGAAAGCTCGCCTATAAATTGGAGTTACTGGAAAAGATGGCGGGTGTGCACAATGTTTTTCATGTATCTTATCTACGGAAGTATGTGCACGACTCGAATACAGTGGTTTCTGGTGATAGCTGTGAAGATTTAGAGGTTGATCCAGTTATTACGAGACCTCGTAAGCCGCTTCGTGTTGTTGAAACCGACACGAAACAGCTTAGGAGGAAGACGATTACGTTGCTCAAGGTACAATGGAGTGATGATGTTAATGACTATACATGGGAGGAGGAAGAGAGGATGAAAGCAGCTCATCCTGAACTCTTTGAGGTATGGCCCTAAGGTGTCGTGACATCTCATGAATTTGTAACTTGTTCTAGTCTTAGAATTCTGCATGCTAGGTTAGTAATTGGATGTATGGTTTGTTGGTTGCTATGGATGGTAGGCATGCAGAATAGTTTTGGTTGCTCTTGTCTGTTTGGAATTTCGGGGACGAAATTCCTAAGGGGGAGAGAATGTAACGACCCGTATTTTTACGGATCGAAAGATTGTAAAACTGTCGACATTAAGTCGTTGATGTTGTTAAGTCATTTAGAGTTTGAGTCGACCAAAGCTTAAGTCGTGTAAAAGTTAACTCGTGTGGTGCTTAAGTCGTGGGTAGCTTAGGTCAGGTATTTCTTAAGTCGTGGACGAGTTAAGGAATGGAGCGACCTATAGGTTTGAACGAGTTAACAGTTTAGTGTGTAGAACGACTTAAGACAGTGAGCGAGTTAGTGTGTTAGAACGAGTTAACGGGTTAAGGAATAGGTCGTTAACGAGTTAGTAGTTGGAGGAGGTTAACGAGTTACGACTTATAGATTGAGATGACCTAAATATAGGAAGCGACCTAAGATAGTTAGCGGCTTAGGAATTTGAGCGACCTATAGGTTTGACCGACCTAAGAAGCTAGTGACCTAAGAGAGTTAGGTCGTGAATGAGTTATGGCTTAGGCGTATAGTTAGGTCGACAGGCTGGTTAGGTCGTATGAAGGTGTAGGTCGTGGGTTGTGTTAGGTTGCTTTCCCCTGTTGAGTCGTTAGGTCGTAGGGGTGTTAAGTCGCGCATTAGCTTGTGTCGTAGGTCGTAACTCGTGTACTTGTTAGGTCGCGCATTGGCATAAGGCTTAAGTAGTTGGATAGTTAAGTCGCGCATGTGTTAGGTCGGCAAGGGCGTTAGGTTGGCAAGGGCGTTAGGTCGGCAACGACTTATGGGGATGATGAGTCGTGACTGACTTAAGGGGGTACGAATTAAGGGATTTCAGCCTATAAATAGAGGGGTTTGGTTCACTTTTTGGCACCGGATTTTGAAGCGACGAAGTGCTGCCATTTTGAGAGCTCGACTATAACACTTCTTCACTTCTTTTCTCCACTTTAATCTTGTGATTCCTTCCATCTAGATTGAAGATCAAATCGAAGATCCAAGAGCCAAAGTTGAAGATTTACATCCATTGAAGAGAGATTTCATCGTTTGAAGCGAAATCTTCTCGGATCAAGCTAGATCCTTTGCTGTCCAGATCTGGAGTTGGTTGTTTTTGAGGTGTTTAGGTGATTCGGTGAGTGGTGGTTATCTCTCACACGGACCCAAAGGAGTATATTGGATCGGTGGCTTGTTTGTGTGTTAAAGATAGCGATTTCATGCATTTTCCTTAAGTCTGCTTGTAGATCTATGGTTCATGATGATTCAACACCTATTTTACTATATGTTCACCTATGCAAGTTCATTCATCAAGTTGTAGGGATGTTGCTTAGAACACATACTTATTAGATTTGGACTCTTTATTTACGAAATTGCCATTATTGCTGTAATTGTTTATTTAGATCTTGTTTGATTGATTACGTGGATTAATGTTTGATTTGATTGATTAGTTGATTGATAACTTGATTTGGACAAGTTGGTCGAAGATGAGTCAAAAGATAAGTAGAAAGACTCTTGAATAAGGAAAGCTGCTCGTGGCATATGAAGCGGATGTTGAAGCTCATATGGATAGACTTGATGATGAAGTTGAGATGAGACTTTGCCATGATGCGATGAGGCAAACCATGATGTTGAGATGGAACTTTGCTATGATGCAAAGAAGCAAAGTAAGATGTGAGAAAGTCTTGGTTTAATCCAGACGGGATCATCCCAAGCATGTTGATAACTCGGTGATATGGTTCGAGTTTGTGGATAATGGATGGCTCGAGAGGCGCTTGAGCTAGTATGAAAATAGTCGTCGAGGAGGATGACCAGGAGGCTGAGATTTCATCGTTATTGAAGGTTCTAGCATGCTCAAAGCAAGAGTACATTGGGACGGGCTGCGACGACGTTCCAAGCACGGGCTGCGACGACGTGCTAGTACTCTGGGCAGATTCGATAGTCCTAGGCACGGACTGCGACGACGTGCGGAGTTATGTCTGGAACCGGGGTTACCATTAGCCCTTGACAAACGGCTGAAAGAATGTGCCAGTCATTCAATTAACGGTGATATCAAGGCAATGATAACAGTGATAGCCAGAGTCATGAATGTTTGGATGTATTGTCGCTTGGGCCAAGAGCGATGTTTTCAGAGTGCTTATCTGATCTTGGTTTAGGCCTTGGGGGTTTGTACTTGGAAAACATCGACCTTGACTCGAGTGATAATTGCTTTTCTTTAAATGTCTGAATTGCTATGTTTGCTTCTGCTTAGTGTGTCTGGGGCTATCACTGTAGAAAGAGGTGGAGTGGGATGGTTGGGTTCCTAATTCTTTTACCCTTTATGCTCTTTTGGTATGTTTGATAGTTGATTTACTGCTCACTAAGACTTTTGTCTGACTCAAGGTTTTATGTTTAACTCTTATTACCTTGGGCTGTTCATCCATGTTGGGATGGGCAGACTAGGTAGCAGGTGACAGGTGATGTTCTTAGTGACTAACGCTGTTGATGACGAAGACGAGCTGGAGGCTTTTGCATATTGTTTTCTTACTATATGTACTGGATGTTCCGCTGTTTGTATGATTCTCTGAGTGTTATGTAGTGAGGCTTGTTGTATTGACTTTTCATATTGTTGTACCAAACTATTATGAGTTATATGATGAATTCTGTTCTATGGAGTTTCACTATGTATACTTCTCTATTGTATTTTATCTATGCGCTGTGAGTAATACGATAGACTATTTTGTGTTTACTTTACCTTGATGATCGTCCATGGCAGCCTGGCACACTTTACAGCGCACTATTTCCTTGTTTAGTGCAGGAGTCATGGGCGGTCGTCACATACAAGATTTCTTTGTTGGAAATATTTTTATATCGAAACCAAATTGTCCTTTCGAAAATACTTTTACAACTCGATGTTTTAACAAGTTTATTCTCGTTCTTACAGACTTTATGTAAATCCCAAAATTTATTAATTTAAAAATGGTAATTTATTTGAACTTTTGAAATTTAATTTAAAAAGTTTCAAAAGAAATAAAATAATATTAATATTAAATACTACAAAGAAATATGGATATGAATAAAGTGTTTGGTAGTTTAAGCTTTAAATAAATGATAATAAAAATTATAAAAACAAGAATTTGTGTTAAACATAAATATATAGGGTAACTCATATGGATACATAAGATAATTCTAGTAGAAATAACATATGAAATACATATACATTTGCATGTGAATTATGTAAACAAGGGAATAATAAAACAAAAATTTGTAAGCAAGAAGATAAAGCAAAACAAAGATGTACATACAAAAAATAGGATTACATGTAACAAAAATGGGGACATAAGCATTAAATGCTATCTATTCTCAACACAAAAATAAGTCATTTCGAATGATAAAAAAACATTTCAGCCTCCAACTGAAAGGAAAAAAATCTCTGGTCAATGAAAACAAATGTGACTAAAAGAAATAAGCTCATACTAGATAACACCTGCCTCCTCTGTACAAAAGTATCTTCTTTATATATACATCTACTCTATTCCATTTCGTTCATCAACTTAGCAAATCAGAGAAAAATATAAACGTCACTATATCCTCAAACTCAAATATAATCTGCTAAAAAAAGAGACGATCAAAGAAGATCAAAGCTGCAGGTTTTCAAAAAAAACAAAATGTGCTCTCTGTTTCAAAATCGTTTCAGGTGAGTAAACATACAACTTTAAAAATTTAAATCTGTGTATTGATTCATGAACAACTTTGTGTTTTGCTGTATATTTTTAAATAATTGGTCATGTATATGTATATGTATATGTTGTATTGTGTAGTTTAAATGGCCTGCTCTTCTTGTTTGCAGTTTCAGAGAAAAGCAAATTTGAAAAGAAAAAAAATCAAATAAATCTTCATACAAACATTTTTAACTTAGGATTTTTAAACAAAATAAGTTTGTTTAAACTTGAATCACAACCTAGAATTTGTTTGAAGCTTGATAGTGGAATATGGACCCTATAAACTCAGTTTTACAGTAAAAGGGTAATTATCTGATTAATTCAAATATTTTAAATTGTTGATTTGATCATATAACTTGAATCTACATATGAAGATAGGATTTTTAAAACAAATATGATGATTTTTAGTTCAGTGTGCAAGGTGCAGTTCCTAATTGAACCAAATATGATTTTTTTTCAATTTCTGGTGATCGAGAAAATCTTAGATGTTGAATTTTTGTTTGAAGGTAGTTTGTTGATCGATGATTTCAGGAAAATTGTTAAAAAAAAATTATTGCAAGAATCGATAGGACGAGATAAATTTAGGATTTAGGCTTAAGTTTATAGTGGTCTGGAAACGTGGTGATTTCGTCACCACGGGTTGATCGAGTTGCATAAGCTTCGAGGGGATGGTAGAATGGGGTGTTGACGTGGTGTGGATGGAGTGGGAGCTTCTCCGGTGGCCTGAGAAATGGCGACGAGGCGATTTGCTGAGGAGGGTTAAGTTACAGTTTTTCGAACACAAGGCTTAATTTCGATTTGGGAAATTTAGAGTCAAATCGAGTTTGGATTTCGAGTACGGGGTAGTTTTGCGACTTGCCGAAGATTTTGGAGTTCGTCGAAACGGCGGCGCAACGCCGTGCACATGCACGTTATCGCTTTGGTGTGAGAAGGCTGGTGGGGGTGAGCGACTCGACTTGATACTCGAAAAAAGGGGTCGATTGCTTCGGGTTGGAGCGCGATCACTCGAGCCTGGAACAGTTATTAAGTTTAAAACTTAAGTTAAAAGGAAAAAAAGGAAGAAGGAAGTACGTGAGGAAGAGAAAATGTCTCGGGGAAGATAGAGTGAAACTCGAGTATCTACTCGAGTAAAACCCGGGCAATCTCGGGTTTTGTTTCAAAAAGGTTAAGCCCAATAAAATTTAAAGTAAATGTTGTAAACAATTTTAGTGCTAATAAAGTAACTAATGTTTGACTATTTTAAGTTAAGAAATTGTTTCAAGTTTTAATTTATCAAGTAAATACTTAACAGTGTTTTAAAAATCCAATTAATACTTAAATTAAGCGATTAATGTAAGACAAGTTTTAAACTTAATTAAAGTTATCAAGTTAGAAATAAACTGATTTTCAAAGTTTAGAGACAATTTTTTTAATGTTAATTAAGATGAATACTTATTATTAATTAATTATTTTGGAAAGTATAAGAATGATTAATTTATAATTGTAATTAAAGGTGGGTAAATTAATGATTAAATGTTTAATAATTTTGTAGTTAAGAATTATAATTAACTACTTAAATAATGTATGATTAGTAGATAACTAATTTAGTAATTTAATTACGAATTATTAATTAAGTAATCAATGGTTAAATAATGGGTAATTAAGTTTATTAATTAACAATTTAGGTTATTAATTAATTAATAATCAAGGGTAACTAATTAAGTAATTAAGCTTTAATAATTGATTAATTAATTAAATAGTTTGAAAATGGGATAGCTAATTAATTTATGATTTATTAAATAGGATTAAGTGAAAATTAAGAATGGTTAATTAATTTATAATTGTAACTAACTAAGTGATTAGAGATTGGTTAATAATAATTAAGTGTTTAATTTATTTATAATTAAGAATTGTTAATTAGATAAATTAAGTTAATTAAATTATAATTAGTAGTTAATTAATTAATGAAAAGTTAATTAATAAAGTTGATTAAGATTTAATTAATTTATCATTAATAATAATTAATCATTGATTTAAAATAATCAATAAAAATAGTTATGTGGTTAATTCATTTAAATCACCTTTACCTTAATTGAAAATAATTAACTATTGTTGTGCACTGGATTGATATTTCTGTTGTGGATGTGATACTGTGTGATGTGAATTGCTTTGTGCTGAACCATGATTTGTGATTTGTTTCTGTATTTATGTGAAAAACTTTTGCCCGTAAAACGGCATTTAAACTTTGATGCGACAGGGAGTCGGATTCCAGTTAGTTATCCGAAACCCACATAGAACCCTGAATGTGAATCTTTGCAGTTGATACATCCACGTGTTTTAAAATTAAACGGTCACTATTCGGATTAGCCGGGAGAGGACCTTTATGTCATATAACCCATTCCGAATAATGAGACGATGAAATTGATAACATTTGAAGACGGTGGTGAAGACCGGGTGTCTTTAAAAACGATAGGATAACCTATCGAATGTCTCTGCACTGAGTTGCTCCCGTATAGAGATCTCCACATGTGATGGGGAGTCTGATCGGGATTGTGGATACCCGAATTTGTAAGGGCTTCTTCCTTGATTGGACTGTAACAACCTGCATATTTATCGATTTTATATTTAAATATTTTGTCGTTAATCGGATATTGGTCCGAAAAGCTACTTTTTGCAAATGGTCAAACTAGGACTCGAGACCACTTCCATTGAGTTCGAAATGCCATTTACAACTTTTTTAAGTATAAACATTGATAGGTTTGGATTTAGTGGAATTTCACTTACTTTTCCCGCTTTGGACTTTGGGTTAGATTAGCCATTATAACTCAAACCTACTTCTCTCCTCACTCTTCATAAATTCCTACCAAACACAAACTTTAACATTAATGGTGAGTGGAAAGGGAAATTAGAAACTCTAAGCCTAGGTTTCAACTCCATCTCCATCATTCAACTCCAAATTCAAGGAAAAGCATTGGATTCAAGCTTGTAGTTGCTTCTCCATTCACCTTCAAGCTTTACCTTCATAATTTGGTGAAAAGGTGAGATTTTTATCTCACAATTCTAGTCTATAACTATATTGGACTGTTGGGAATGATTCCCCGTCACTTTAGCATGTACATTTGCATTTGGTTTGGATTGGATTGGCGAAAAACTCCAATTTCTAGCGTTCTTGGCGAATCCCTGCGTTTAGGTCGCTCTGCCTTCGTTAGGTCGCAAGGTCGTAGGCCGTTCGCGTGGAAAAGTTGCCGCCTGCTTATAGCTCGTTCTGGCTTAGGTCGCACGGAAATAGGTCGCTAAGTCGTAGGTCGTCTCCGACCTTATATCGCCCTGCTTGTTTGAGTTAGGTCGTGCCTCTTTTAGGTCGCGTCTCTTTTAGGTCGCTCTCCACTAGACCTCGTTAGGTCGCTCAACAAACTGTGTCGCTAAGTCGCTCGACTCTGGACTTCGTTAGCTCGCTCGGCTTTGCCATTTTTAGGTCGCGAGCCTCGCTAGGTCGCTCAACCGTCTACCTTTATAAGTCGTAGGTCGTCTCCGACCTTAAACCACTCGGCCGCATTAGGTCGCGCGTTTCACTAGGCCGTTAGGCCTTTACCTCGTTAGGTCGTAGGTCGCTCGACCTTATTACCTTGTTAGGTCGCGAGTCCCTTAAGTCGCTCGCCTCTGTTAGGTCGCTCGCTTCTGCTAACTCGCGAACACCTCTAGGTTGCAACCACTAGGTCGCTTGACCCCTTAGACCCCTAGGTCGCAACCATTAGGTCGCTCGATCCTATCCTCCCTAACATCTTAACTAGGTCGTACCGTTTTGGACGGGGTGCTGCCCCTTGGACCCCCGCGACCTGACCAGGCAGGTCGAACCCCGTAGCGGGGGTGTTGCCCCCGCACCCTCATCTTGGGGGGTTGCCACCCCCTGGACCCCCCCTTCGTAGGGGATCTTATCTGAAAAACATTCAACAGAACTTGATTTGTTGAGATGCTGAGTTGACCATTCTTCGAGACAAACTATCTTGGGCTCCTCGGTCGATTTTATGGTATCACGGCCTTGCTAAAAAGGCGGGATAACAACTTTAGAAATATGAAGGTTTCAATACTAGTAGTAAATATCAAAACTCTTTCATCAAAACAATTTTAACTCTATTTTACTACAAAGCTCTTTCCTTAAACCGTTTTCCAATCAACTAGTATATACAAACCTTTTCCTTAAAACCTTTTGTGACAACCTTCTAGTGAAGATCTACAGCTTGTTCGTAAAAATTTAAGTTAAGCAAGTGGTTATGGGAAATGAAGCTAAACTCATATATTTACTGGCTTGGTGAGATTGACACTACTTGATGATCATGACTATCATTTTTGTGTTTTAGACTAGCAACTGTGCGATGTCTCTTTGTTTGCGAGGGAGACTAGACCCCGCTCTTGTGATGTTTCGCCATCGCATTTGTGTGATGTTTCGCCATCACATATGTGGGGTAGCGCCCCACGGTCTTCGGGCCATTCGTGCGTCAAAATTAATGGCTTGCAACTGTGACGACCCGACTTTTTCTCCACAAAAAGTCGTATCATCCTTAAGAAAGAAAGGGATAGAAAAGAGAAAAGAAAGAAGAGAAAGAAGGAACAACACAAGAATCTCAACACCGGAATGAATAAATTATATTAATAACATAAGTATTACATAGTATACAACAATTATCAGAGTTACACGGACAATACATCACATACTAGACAGTTATAAACACCTGTCTAGTTATTGCAACTCAATACAATACAGAAACACTCAGAGATACCAACACAGCGGAAAACTATATAACTATACGCAGAAGCCTCCTGCTCCATTTTCTCCTCCATAATTCGTCAAAGCTAACATGAATCCTAACCTGAATTCTCTTGACTACTCATAAAAATTTGAGTACCCAAGAGTTAAAGAAAAACAGAAATAACTCCGGGTCAGACATGGGTCTGGTGTGAGTAACGGGTTAAAGTTGCTTAACTTTGAAAAACCTTTGAAAAGAAAAGGTATCACGTAAGACTTCCCACGCATAAACATGGAAAAGCTTTTACCTTACGCTAACCAAAACATTTGATAGGAAATCCAGTGATATTATAATAGTGTCTGGGGTTTTTAAGTAAATAAGAAATAGCCGAAATTGTTACATTCATTAAATTCCAGCTACTAGCCACAAAAGTGGGTAATACAATCAAAACCGTTGGCACTTATTGGATTATGGATTCCATCAATGGCTGGGCTACTGGGGTACCGCCCGTCACAGTACGTGGCCTAGATCACCATACCGAGGATTACTCCCAATCCCCTGCAACACAAAGCCGGACCCGCTCCTTACTGAACAGTTCCAAACAAGACAACCCCGCAGTTGTGATCTGCAACCGCACCACTAAGCCGAAAATAAAGGGACCTCTAGACAGGGATAAATCTTGCTCTCAAATGGGGGCTACCCACGAAGCTTTGCTGCACCTCCCCTATTTTAGCCATTCCCGGTTGATGAGGCTTGAGGCTACGATTACCTTTATAGGATATATCATTTAGAATGCTCATCGTCCACCTGACGATGTTCTGAAAGCATTCAATCCATACAAGTTCGTTCCGGGTTCGAACGAAACCGAAGGCATTATCTCGTTACACTCGTATTGGAATCACCCTTAGAGTTAACAACAATTACCTTGCACTCTGATTCACCATCTCGAATCTATAAGTACTATTCCGTCAAACTCATTACGGAATCACCCACAAAGTTATACTGACGTATAGCCCTTACACCTCGAGTCTTCACTTGCTCCATTTGGATTAATGACCTAACGTTTAATTTGGATCGATGTGGTTTTCGGATATCCAAATATGGAAACCCGATCCTGGTCTCATCGAAATCCAAAGCGTGTCTTTTAAGTCTAAGTTGTTTTAAAGTTTAAAACAATTTCAATTTAATTATCTACATATACACAGATAAATAATTCTCAACACAACAGATAATCAACATTATCAGTATCAACAGATAATTCATATCATAATCAGATAATCCATATTATCATCCAAAAGCAACCAATGCATCCATATCACATACCCTACTCATCTCATAATGAGATTACAACCCATACATGGCAATTACTACCAATCATCAAACATAAGCAATTATCTAATGATCACACCATTTATAATTAACTTAAAATGAATTAAATTAATTACCTAATCTCTAATTAATTTAATATGAATTAAATTAATTACTTCATCATTAAAATTCTGCTTAACTTAAACATTAATTGATTACAAATCAATTTATAAATCATCATCTCAATATCCATTTCACTTAATCATTACTGATTAACCATCTCTAATTACACTAAGTAATTAGCATTTAATATTACTTACACAAGTTAATTATATTAAACCCTTGCAAATAATTAACTTATAATTGCTTAATTAATTTAATTAGCTAAAATTAATTACATTAATCATTTATTCATTATTAATTATACCTTAATTAATCAATTCCAAATTACATCATTAATTAATTTATTAATGATTCCTGATTTCATTTAATCAATCTCTATAAAAATTAATTACATAAGTAATTAATCTTCAACTAAAACCATATATATTAATCACCCTTGATTAATAACCATTCAGTAATTAACTATTTTAATTACTCATCCCATAAATTAATTTCTCATAATTAATTACCTTCATTAATCACTTGATAAATTTCAAAGTAATTTAAATCCAAATTATTTCTATAATAAATATCCTTAATTACATCCTGTAATTATTAATAAATTACTTCCTTAAGTAATTACAAATTTATAAATTACATAAAGTAATTATCAATCAATCCTCCAATGTTTAAATTAAGTTAACTTAATTAATCTAAACTAATCACATAAATCAAATTAATTACACCAAGTAATTAATTCATTAATTACTTTCATTAAGTAATTAAATATAAACAATTGATTATTATTAATTAATTAATCTAATTAATTATTAAAATTAATACATTAATTAATTGTCAAATAATCTTAAGTTAATGACCTTCATTAACATTACTTAATTACTTAATTAAGAGTTAAACCATTATTAATTATCAATTAATTAATATTTAATTACAATTTAATTAATCTCTAATTATCAATTAATTAAGTGTTAATTAAAATCTTAATTATCATTAATCATTTGATTAAATAAATCTTAATCATTAATTAAAATTTAATTAATCCATCCTTAATAATAGATTAATTAACCTTAATTAATTAATCTCAAATCTTAATTAATTAACTTAAAAATAATATTAATTACTTAATTAAACATCCCCATTATTAATTAATTAAATAATTAATATTCCATTTAAATTAATTTAATAATTTAAATGAAATCAATTTTCTTAAGTTCAAAATTAAGAAACGTTCTTCTTTATACAAAGTATTTTAAATACTTTGTTTGAAAACAAAATTCAATTTAAAATTTCTTTTTTTTTTTAAATTTCAAACTGAAACAAGATTCAAATTTTCATCCTAGATTCAAACTTAAAAATTTAAAACTTTACTTACTCTTTCATCTCAATTTTTAAATTCATGTTATTTAACCCTTTTTAAAAATGGTTAAAACAAATTTAAATTTAAAAACTTATTAAATTTTAAAAACTGTCATAAAAATCAAATTCCAGGTTCAAAACTGAATTTAACCTTATTTTAAACCTTATTTCATAAATTTAAAACTTATAGTTTTAAATTTAAAACCAAAGTTCCTGTATACTTTAAAGTTTAAAATCTAAATTTAAATTCCATATTTAAAATCAACTCAGATTCATCTATTTCAAATTTCAGTTTCCAGATTTAAACTTTTAAAATTCAGTTAAAATTTTAAAAATTTACTTTTAAAATTCAAACAGAAAACAGTTTCCTGTTTTGGTATAACATCTTAAATCTTGAATTCAAAAATGTTTCAAAAACCAAGATTTAAATTACTGAATTCATAATTAAGTTCCAGGTTTAAAAATTCTAGATTGAACTTCATCTTACAAATTTTAAATTTACTTTTAAATCTGAAAACAGAAAACAGTTTCTATTTTGTTTAAAACCCAAACTAAATTTTAAAAATTCAATAACTACAAAAACAAGATTCAAATTTATTTGAATTTATATCTAAATTCAGGTTTTCAAACTTGGTTTCAAATTTTAATTTGCATTTACTTTTTATTTCAAATTTAAACTTCAATTTTTGTATAAACCTGGAAAAACAGGTTTCTGACTTAACTCAAAATCCTGAAACATTGACACCAACCCGAGCTACCACCTATTTAACTTCGAGTCTACTCCACCTTTACTTCGAGTCTCCTTTCCTATTTACCCAAGACAATTCCGAGACAATAAACCCTGCAACCCAAAACATCACCACCTGCACACATTCCCCTGTGCACCCACTTCCCAACTCTGGCCATCTCCGGTCCTTATGAATGACCATCCCCCATCCACCAGTGACCTCTCATCACATTTCCACCCTCAAATACCCATAATTCAACATGAATTTAAATTCAAGTTTTAAAACAGAAACCTGGAACACTTTTCCCCTTTCAGTATCAACCTGTCAACGGCGATATTTCCCAATTCCGGCCACCATCACTCGCCATACTCCGGTGAGGATTTCATCAATAAATCATTTACCATTACCCAAAAGATCTTTGAACTCGATTCATTTTTGAAACCGCAGCACCCAATTTTCTTAAACCCAGTAAACTAGGGTTCTAAACCTGGAAACCCAAACTGCAACACCAAGATTGAATTTTAATCCAATTCAATATTTTTCCTATAATATTTGATAGCTACTCTATCTCCAGAAGCCAATTCAATTAAATGAAATGCAAGAATCAAATGTACTTAACAAAAATGTAAAATACAGTAAATTCATCATTGCACTTGCTTCACAACACTATAAATTATATTATTTGATTTAAAATTCATGAATTCACTTGTTGTTTTAATTTATAAATATGAAACAATAAACCAAAATGTTTGAATTTTTCCTCTTATATTAATGTTTGCTCTGTTATTAAATTTTCAGGCAATTCAAAATTTATTTAACCTATATAAAATATTTTAACTTTACTTTATCATGAACCAAACATTTTTCATTCAAATATTAAATCATAACAACAGCCAAATCAGAAGAAAAAGAATTTTTTTTTTTTACTTTACTTGAGCTTATAAAGTATACAGTCAATAACCTGATGAAACAAACATGCGTCACATTCAAATATATATACTCTACAATACATATATTACAGGTATAATATTCATAGCAATTTCATATAGGTTCATTTCTAATTTATAAAGCATGCACAACTTTACCTATTAAACAGATTTTAGAAGATAAGTTACTCACCTGTACTAAATGCAGAGCACAAATTCCAAGAAATAGATGAATGCAAACATTACTCCTTAATCCACAATCTCGCAGGCCTTAGTTTCAGTAAGCAAGAACATGCAGATGCAAATCCCTCCAGGTTGTAGATTGAAGGAAACAAAAATGCAGGCTTTACTTGATAAAAATTGAAATGCAGGCATTTAGTTTTGGAGGATGCAGACTTGCATTTTGAGGAGTTTGAATGCAAGTGTTTATAGGTTTGAAATTTTAAATGCATGTTTTCAATTTGCATGTTCCAGAGTTTTGAAAAATGAATTAAATGCAGGCTTTTGCTTGCTTTCATGGTTGTAGATTTGTACTTTGAGTTTGAGGAGTTACAGGTTATGATTTTTGATTTTGCAGGTTTTTGAATGTTTGAAAAAGAGGAGTTGAATGCAATGCATGTTTGCTAGGCATTTTAAGTTGAACTAGGGGGTGATTGTTCAGATTTGAAAAATGAGAAGAGGAAAGAAATGAGTAAATGAAATGTTTTATAATCTAAATTTATGATTTATTAAAAACAAAGAAAAATAAAAGATATAAATTTGACACTTGTGAAAGAAATGGACACATGTTAACTTACTCACTTAAAAATTTAACACATGTTTAACTATGCTTACATATGTCTTTTAAAAGTTTTTGTTATTTAAATTAAGATTAATGAATGTTTAAACTAAATTAATTAGTTCTTATACATAGTTATGTATTAAAATAATTTCTAAAGAATAAAGCAAGTTGTTATTATAAATATACAAATTAATCATTTTGAAAAAGAAACTTTTAAATAATTAAAAGAAATTTATAAAAGAGTTTGTAACTTAATGAATACATGTTTCATATTTTAAATTGTATTTTAAATTTCAAATTAAACTTACAAATCACATTTTATAAATTAATATTTTAAAAAGAATAACACAACATTTATGTAACTTATTTTAAATATTCAAACTTGAATTAAAAATGAATTTTTAACTAATTAAAACATTTATCTCATATATTTAAAATTATATAGTATTTTATTAAATATTTTTGAAAAGCTTAAATTAAAAATAAATCACAATTCCTATTTTTAAAACATTAAAATTATGCTATACTAATTTAATAACTTATCTATTTAAAATATATACAAATACATATACATTATTAAATAGAAAACAATTTATTAACTCATTAAAAATAATTTCACAAATTAAATATTTAAATAAAGAAAATTATTAAATCAAATCAAATTTATTAACAAAAATTATCAATTCAATATAAATTTAAACTCAGATTATTAAATTTAAATTGTCCAAAATTCCGGGATATTACAATCCTTCCCCCTTAAAAGAATTTCGTCTCCGAAATTTAAAACAAAGATAATTTAATAATCTTTTTACAGATTTTATTTTAAAACATAGCATATGTTAATCATATGCCAACAACCATAGCAACCAATCCACCCAATCAGAACAAATCTAATTATCCAAAAGAATTTTGGATAAAACTTTCACGAGTTTCCCCGGTATATATATATATATCGGGATACTCGCTCTATAGAATACAAACAATCAATACTACTAATTTATAGAGCTCCTAACACAATTCTATACAGAATATCAAACTACAGACGAGTCTGACTCAACAAACAAACCATCCTAAACTACTGGTTTTACAACCAGGAATATCAAACACGTACTCCCTCAGAGATACGTGAAACACTTTGAATCCCATTTGTCCTAACTGGCAATTCAACTCTAGAAAACCAAACACTGATCTTATCCAAAACACAGAAGAAACCCAAAACACTTCGGAGCTAGCTTCCCAAACTTATAGCTCCTTGGATCAGAGAAAAATCTTAACCCAAAATCAAATCTCCGACTCCAGAATCCAAATTTCTTTCGTCTCTTATCCATAAAAACTCTTCGGACAATCCTGAGCTACCAACACCCATCCTGATCAGCTCAACTCTTGTTGATTCCTCTAGAAACAGACTGAATCAAAACAATCCAATGATCTCCTCAAGATCACTCAAAACCCAAGAACACAAACCCTGCTTCTCAATAATAGAAGATAGAACAAACTTCTTCTTATCCGAAAAAGAAAAACAGAAACACTCCCAAACTGCTTCCGCTGCACAACTCTGATCCGAATTAGAAGAAAATGCTGATGAACATGAGCACAGACTAGACAACCCAGCACAGAAATATGGTTCCATATATCCATATAGAAAACTCAGATGTTCCTCCGAAACCTGAGCTACTTCACCAACTTCTACCTCAAAAAACCATCCATCTATTAACTGAACTACCAGTTCCATTCCTGGAAAGAAAACTCGATCTTCAGATGCAGACAAACTCTGACTTCCTGGAAGAAAATCCGGACAATCTCCAACAATCCAATAGAACACACTATCGCAAGTCACTTTTGCGATCAACTCAGTCTAAATCCAAAGAAACTTCTCTCTCTCTCTATCAAACAGAACAGCTTATGCTGGCCTAGCCAACTTACCAGACAAACGGATCTACTCAGCTGCTTCTGAACTCCACATCAGAAAAACTACTCAGCCAGAAGACTCCTTACTAACTCAGAACACTCTGTTAAACTCAGCCACAACACCGAGCAGACTCACTTCTTACTCTTGTTCCAAAGAAACATCTTCGGAAATATCCATAGTCACTACATCTCATCACGCAGCTACAATTTTCTAAGATATCAAGATATCATCACTTCCAACCTCATCCATCAAACACCAACCAATGGTAGTCGTGTTACACACACTTCTACCTCATCTACGTTTATAACTTATATTGGAAAACCTGAACGGGTAATCCAACAAATAGGTAGAACCAAATATATATATATATATATATATATATATATTAAAAATACAAATACGCTCTCTCAAGATAGACACCACTCCAGAGCCTAGGTATTCACTCAACCTAACGCTCTGATACCAAATGAGACGACCCGACTTTTTGTAACGACCCGTATTTTTACGGATCGAAACATTGTTAAACTATATGCTTTAAGTCGTTGATGTTGTTAAATCGTTTAAAGTTTGAGTCGACCATAGCTTAAGTCGTATGGAAGCTAGCTCGTGTGGTGCTTAAGTCGTGAGAGAGCTTAAGTCGTGACCGACTCATAGATATGATCGACTTAAGGGTTAGCAAGTTAGTGTATTGAGCGACTTAAGGTTGTAAGCGGGTTACGAGTTAAGAGAGCCAGCGACTTAGGGGATAAGGTGATAACGACCTAGTGGTTAACGGCTTGGGGGAAGTTAGCAGCTTAACAGGGTTAACGGGTTAACAACCTAAGGGATAAGTCGTTCGAACGACCTAAGGGGGAAGACTTAAGTCATGGGACTCTGTGTGCTGAGTTGGGTCGTATAGCATTAGGTCGCTGAGTTGTGTGAGCGACTTAGTGGGAGGTCGTAACTCGTGTACGAGTTAGGTCGCGTATCTCTGTTAGGTCGCGTTCATATTGAGTCGTTGGGTCGGCATCAGGTTTAGTGGTTAGGCTGGCAGGGCTTTAAGTCGTAGGCCGTTGAGTCGCGCGCGTGTGTAAGGACTTAGGTCGTTAGGTCGAGGCACTGCATGTGTTGAGTCGTGCCTGTGTTGAGTCGTGCGTGAGGCTCCATGTTTGTTAGGTCGTAAGCCATTAGGTTGCGAGTGTGCTAAGTCGTAGGTCGTGGGTATTAGGTCGTGGACAACTTAGGGGTTCTGTTGAGTCATGGACGACTCATAGGGGCGGCGACTTAAGGGACGTTTCAGCCTATAAATACTCGTCCATATCTCACTATTTTGGCACCGGATTTTGAAGCTACGAAGTGCTGCCATTTTGAGAGCTCGACTACAACACTTCTTCACTTCTTTTCTCCTCTCTAACCTAGTGATTTCTTCCATCTAAATTGAAGATCAAATCAAAGATCCAAGAGCCAAAGTTGAAGATCTTCATCCAACAAAGAGAGATTTCATCGTTTGAAGCGAGACTTTTTCGGATCAAGGTTGGTTCCTTGCTGTCCAGATCTGGAATTGATTGTTTTTAAGGTGTTTAGGTGATTCGGTGAGTGGTAGTTATCTCTCACACGGACCCAAAGGAGTATATTGGATTGGTGGCTTGTTTATGTGTTAAAGATAGTGATTTCTTGCATTTTCCTAAAGTTTGCATGTAGATCTATCATCTATGAAGTTTTGACACCTATTTTACTACATGATTACTTGTATAAGTTTATTCATCAAGTTGCAGAGACATATGCCTATGATTTATACTTGTTAGATTTGGACACTTTAATTACGAAATTGCCATTATTGTTGCAATTGTCTATTTTGATCTTATTTGAATGATTGATTACTTGGATTGATGTTTGATTTGATTGATTAGTTGATTGATAACTTGATTTGGACAAGTTGGTCGAAGATGATTCAAAAGCTAAGTGGAAAGGCTCTTGAATGGTGAAAGCTGCTTGTGGCATATGAAGCGGATGTGGAAGCTTATATGGATAGATTCGATGATGATGGACTTTGCCATGATGCGATGGGGCAAACCATGATGTTGAGATGGGACTTTGCTAAGATGCGTTGATGCAAAGCATGATGTGTGAAGCCTTGGTTTAGTCCAGACGGGATCATCCCAAGCATGTTGATAACTCGATGATGCGGTTCGAGTTGGTTGATAATGGTGGGCTCGAGAGGCGCTTGAGCTAGTGTGAGAATAGTCGTCGAGGAGGATGACTAGGAGGCTTGGATCTTATCGTTATTGAAGGTTCGAGCATGCTCAAAGCAAGAGTACGTTGGAACGGGTCACGATAACGTTCCAGACACGGGTCATGATGACGTGTTAGTACTCTGGGCAGATGCGATAGTCCTAGGCATGGGTCATGATGACGTGCGGAGTTATGTATAGAACCGGGGTTACCATTAGCCCTTGATAGGTGGTCATTCAATTAACGGTGAAATCGAGGCAATGATAACAGTGATAGCCAGAGTCATGGATGTTTGGTTGTATCGTCATTTGGACTCAAGAGAGGTGTTTTCTGGGTGCTTATCTGATCTTGGTTTAGGCCTTGGGGGTTTGTATTTGGAAAACATCGACTTTGACTCGAGTGATAATTACTCTACTTAAATTGTCTGATTTGCTATGCTTGTTTATGCTTAGTGGGTCTGGGGGCTATCACTGTAGAATGAGGTGGAGTGGGATGGTTGAGTTCCTATTCCTTTTATCCTTTATGCTCTTTTGGTATGTTTGGTAGTTAATTTACTGCTCACTAAGACTGTTGTCTGACTCAAGGTTTTATGTTCAACTCTTATTACCTTGGGCTGTTCATCCATGTTGGGATTGGCAGACTAGGTAGCAGGTGACAGGTGCTGTTCTTGGCTACCAACGCTGTTGATGACGAAGACGAGCTGGAGGCTAGCATATTAGTTTTCTTACTATATGTACTGGATGTTCCGCTGCTTGTATATGTTTGAGTGTTATGTAGTGAGGCTTGATGTATTAATTGTTCAGATGCTTGTATCAAACCTTTATGAAGTCTATATGATGTTATTCTGTTATGAGCTTCACTATATACATATATTTCTCTATTGTATTTTGTCCATGCGCTGTGAGTTGTACGATAGAGTTTGCTGTTTTATCCTTACCTTGATCATCGTCCATGGATGCCTGGCATGCTCCTCACCGCACTATTTCCTTGTTTTGGTGCGGGAGTCATAGGCGGTCGTCACATTTGGTATCAGAGCTTGGTTAAACGATTTTAGCCAACGCTCGCTGACGTAACTACGTATGAGAGACGTAATTGTTTTTTGATGGATGATTACTATATATATAATATAGTAGCTTAGAAGGATTTGAACTCCTTATGCAGTTGTTTCTCAAGGTGTTCTAAGTCATTCCTTTTTGTAGATATTAAGGATGAGTCGAAGAGGGAGACCAGCTGCTAGGGAAGGCCGTGCTGTTGAGGGGGCTGCTGATTATGCTCCTATGTTCGAGGCTATGATGACTTCGATCATGAGGAGGATGCCAGCTCCGGGGCCATTAGTAGATGTTGGAGTTCAGGTTCAAGCTCCAAGACCAGTGGACTTTTCTAAGTTGTGTAAAGACTATACTGCTCTCGGAGGAAAGGTTTTCTTGGGAACGGAATCGACTATTGAAGTTCAGAGATGGATAGATGCTTGTAGAAGGATCTTTGGTGACTTGGGAATTGAGAATGCAACTAAAAGGAAGCTTGCATCGAGACAGCTTCAGGGAAGAGCTGCTGATTGGTGGGGTTCTGTCACCATTGATACTCCAGAGGAAGAGATCACTTGGGAGCAATTCCAAGTTAGATTTGAAGCTAATTTCATTTCTACAGCTCAGAAGTCTGTTTTGATTAAGAAGTTTGTGGAACTTAAGCAAGGTGGGAGACCAGTTCTTGAGTATGTTTCTGAGTTTGAAGCTTTATCCAAGTATGCTAGGTCGTATATTGAATCTCCCTACCAGAAGAACGAGAAGTTTGTGACAGGTTTGGACAGTTATCTAGGGAGGCAGTTGGTGGATCATCTGGACGATCCTTTTGAGAAACTTGTGGAGAAAGCTCTCAGGCACGAGAGTTTGTTTCCTAAGGAAGGGTCTGTTGTTGCTGTGACCAAGGAAGAGTCCAAACCACATCAGGGTGGAAATAAGAAGAGGAAACAGCAACAGCAGAAGGGTAAGGATGGCCAGAAGAAGCCAAAGGGTGAAGTGACCTGCTACAATTGTCGGCAGAAGGGCCATCTCTCCAGGGATTGCAAGAATCCAAAGGTACTGTTGAAGTGCTATAACTGTGATAAGTTAGGGCATATTAGGAAGAATTGTCCAGAACCACAGAAGAAAAAATAGATTGTGCACGCTTATGCTTTGGGGGCTGTTCCATCATCTTCGAAAGCTCCTACTGCGGAAGAGAAAGGGAAGAGTGTGGTGGTTCAAGGTACTCTTTCCATATGTGGTGTTCCAGTTAGGATGTTGTTTGATACTGGGGCATCGCATTCGTTTGTTTGTGATGATCTTGTAGGACGGTTGGGTTTGGAACCAAAAATTGTTGATAGACCATTGGTTGTGACTAATCCAGTTGGGGGTTCATCTTGTTTGTGTATGGTATGCCGTGGCCTAGTGGTATCGAGTCATGATTGCTCTTTTGTTTGTGATTGTTTTGTTCTGAACTTTGCGGGGTTCGGAATTATTTTGGGTATGGACTGGCTTAGGAAGTATGCGGCAAAGGTTGATTGTGAGAAACTGGAGGTGACAGTCGGGAATGTGGAAGGGCGAAAGGTTGTGATACGATGTAAGCATGAAGAAGGCGTCTTCATGGGCTTCATGTATTCGCTGGTTGTTCCACGGGATGGACTGTCATCGATGCCGGTTGTGAATGGATTTGAGGACGTCTTGGACGAGGTCAAAGGGTTACCGCCGCATAGGGAGATCGAGTTTCGTATCGATCTAGTTGAGGGAGCCAGACCTGTTGTGATGCCTCTTAGACGGATGGCGCCTAGAGAACAACAAGAGCTGAAGGTGCAGGTTGATGACCTTTTTCGGAAAGGATTCATTCGGCGTAGTGTGTCCGAATGGGGTGCACCAGTTGTGTTCGCAACCAAAGCGGATGGATCGTTAAGGTTGTGTGTGGATTATCGTGAGCTGAATAAGGTGACTAAGAAGAACAAGTATCCATTGCCGAGAATAGATGACTTGTTTGATCAGCTTCACGAAGCTAAGGTGTTTTCTCAGATGGATTTGGCAACAGGATTTCACCAGTTGAGAGTGGCTAAGGATAGTGTGTCGAAGACTGCTTTTAGGACACCATCCGGTTTTTATGAGTGGCTGGTAATGCCGTTTGGGTTGACTAACGCACCAGCATATTTTGTGGATCTTATGAATAGAGTATTTAGAGATCAGTTGAATAAGTTCGTACTTGTGTTCGTGGATGATATTCTTATTTATTCCAAAACTGAAGAAGAGCACAAGACGCACTTACGAATTGTTTTGGGAATCTTGCGGAAACATCAGCTGAAGGCTAAGTTTTCGAAGTGTCACTTCTGGAAGAGTGAAGTGAGGTTCTTAGGCCATATTATCTCTGGAAATGGAATAGCGGTTGATCCCGCTAAGGTGGCAGCAATCCAGGATTGGGAGAGACCTAAGAATGTATTTGATGTGAGAAGTTTTCTTGGATTAGCTGGATATTATCGTTGGTTTATCAAAGACTTTTCCAAGATAGCTGCACCGTTAACAGGATTGACGAAAAAGAATCAGGTATTCACATGGGACGATAAGTGTGAGCAAGCTTTCGTAATCCTGAAAGAGCGACTGACAAGTGCTCCTGTTTTGATTATTCCAAGTGGGAATGATGAGATGGTGGTTTACACCGATGCATGTGGTACTGGACTTGGAGCAGTGCTAATGCAAAAGGATAATGTTGTTGCATATGCAAGTCGACAATTGAAGCCGCATGAAAGGAATTACCCGACTCATGATTTGGAGTTAGCGGCGATTGTTTTTGCTCTGAAGATGTGGAGACATTATCTATTGGGAATTTGATTCGAGTTGTTTACAGATCATAAGTCGTTGAAGTATCTGTTCTCCCAAAAGGATTTGAATCTTCGGCAGCAACGATGGCTAGAGTTTTTAGCATCATATGATTTTGGTATAGCCTATACTCCGGGAAAAGGTAACGCAGTGGCTGATGCGTTGAGTCGAAGACATGCAGGATTGGGAGCCATGTTTTCGGAATGGAAGAATCTTGAGTATTTGGCTGGATTTGACTTCAGGCCTAGATGCGAATTGGAACCTGAGATGTTGGCAAACTTATCGATAAGACCTACTCTTGTGGAAAGAATTGGCGAGGGCCAAAAGCGAGATGATAAGCTTGTCAAGATTATCCATGATTTGGAATCTGGATTGAACCCAGAAAAGGATAATGGATTTGAAGTTGATCGAAAGGGTTGGTTTCGGAAAAAAGGACGACTAGTTGTTCTCGATATAGATGGATTGAGAGATGAAGTTTTGAGGGAAAGTCATCACTCGAAGTTGACAATTCATCCAGGTGGAAATAAGATGTACCGGGATATGAAGAGAACCTACTACTGGGAAGGTATGAAGAAGGATGTTGGAAATTTCATTTCCAAATGTTTGAATTGACAGTTGGTGAAAGCTGAGCAGAAGAAGCCTAGTGGATTGCTTCAGCCATTAAAGGTTCCTACATGGAAGTAGGAGCAGATATCGATGGATTTTATCGATGGTCTACCAAGAACCAGGGCAGGAAATGAAGGGATTTGGGTCATCGTAGATCGTTTGACTAAGAGTGCAAGATTCATTCCTGTTCAATCAACTAGAACTGCATCGAAGTTGGCTGAGTTGTATGTTAAGTGGATAGTTCGATTTCATGGTATTCCGAAGAGTATAGTGAGCGATCGAGACCCATTGTTCACTAGTGGATTTTGGAAGAGCTTCCAGGAAGTTTTGGGGACTGAGTTGTGTTTGAGTACAGCTTATCATCCCCAAACAGATGGTCAGACCGAGAGAGTCAACCGAGTTTTGAAAGATCTTCTCAGAGCGTGTGTTTTGGACTTCGGGGGATCATGGGAAGATCATCTTCATTTGGTGGAATTTGCATATAATAACAGTTACCAGTCAAGTAGTGGTATGGCACCGTATGAAACATTGTATGGAAGGCCGTGTAACTCTCCGACATGTTGGTTGGAAACTGGAGAAAAGCTGATACTTGGGCCAGAAATAATTCGACAGACTACGGATTGTATAGAGATCATTCGGCGACGAATGAAGGCAGCCCAAGATCGTCAGAAAAGTTATGCCGATAAGCGTCGTAAGGATTTGGAGTTCGATGTAGGCGATATGGTTTTTGTGAAGATTTCTCCACTGAAGAATGTTATTCGATTCGGGAAGAAAGGGAAATTGACTCCGAGATTTGTTGGACCATTTCCGATCATCGAGCGAATTGGAAAGCTCGCTTATAGAGTGGAGTTACCGGAAAAGATGGCGGGTGTGCACAATGTTTTTCATGTATCTTATCTACGGAAGTATGTGCATAACTCGAATACGGTGGTTTCTGCTGATAGCTGTGAAGATTTAGAGGTTGATCCAGTTGTTACGAGACCTCATAAGCCGCTTCGTGTTGTTGAAACCGACACGAAACAGCTTCGGAGGAAGACGATTACGTTGCTCAAGGTACAATGGAGTGATGATGTTAAGGACTGTACATGGGAGGAGGAAGAGAGGATGAAGGCATCTCATCCTGAACTCTTCGAGGTATGGCCCTAAGGTGTCGTGACATCTCATGAATTTGTAGCTTGTCCTAAGTCTTAGAATTCTGCATGCTAGGCTAGTAATTGGATGCATGGTTTGTTGATTGCTATGGATGGTAGGCATGCGGAATAACTTTGGTTGCTCTTCTTGTTTGGAATTTCGGGGGCGAAATTCCTAAGGGGGAGAGAATGTAACGACCCGTATTTTTACGGATCGAAACATTGTTAAACTATATGCTTTAAGTCGTTGATGTTGTTAAGTCGTTTAAAGTTTGAGTCGACCATAGCTTAAGTCGTATGGAAGCTAGCTCGTGTGGTGCTTAAGTCGTGAGAGAGCTTAAGTCGTGACCGACTCATAGATATGACCGACTTTAGGGTTAGCAAGTTAGTGTATTGAGCAACTTAAGGTTGTAAGCGGGTTACGAGTTAAGAGAGCCAGCGACTTAGGGGATAAGGTGATAACGACCTAGTGGTTAACGGCTTGGGGGAAGTTAGCAGCTTAACAGGGTTAACGGGTTAACAACCTAAGGGATAAGTCGTTCGAACGACCTAAGGGGGAAGACTTAAGTCGTGGGACTCTATGTGCTGAGTTGGGTCGTATAGCGTTAGGTCGCTGAGTCGTTTGAGCGACTTAGTGGTTGGTCGTAACTCATGTACGAGTTAGGTCGCGTATCTCTGTTAGGTCGCGTGCATATTGAGTCGTTGGGTCGGCATCAGGTTTAGTGGTTAGGCCGACAGGGCTTTAAGTCGTAGGCCGTTGAGTCGCGCGCGTGTGTTAAGGACTTAGGTCGTTAGGTCGAGGCACTGCATGTGTTGAGTCGTGCCTGTGTTGAGTCGTGCGTGAGGCTCCGTGTTTGTTAGGTCGTTAGCCGTTAGGTTGCGAGTGTGCTAAGTCGTAGGTCGTGGGTATTAGGTCGTGGACAACTTAGGGGTTCTGTTGAGTCATGGACGACTCATAGGGGCGGCGACTTAAGGGACGTTTCAGCCTATAAATACTCGTCCATATCTCACTATTTTGGCACCGGATTTTGAAGCGACGAAGTGCTGCCATTTTGAGAGCTCGACTACAACACTTCTTCACTTCTTTTCTCCTCTCTAACCTAGTGATTTCTTCCATCTAAATTGAAGATCAAATCAAAGATCCAAGAGCCAAAGTTGAAGATCTTCATCCAACAAAGAGAGATTTCATCGTTTGAAGCGAGATTTTTCCGGATCAAGCTTGGTTCCTTGCTGTCCAGATCTGGAGTTTATTGTTTTTAAGGTGTTTAGGTGATTCGGTGAGTGGTAGTTATCTCTCACACGGACCCAAAGGAGTATATTGGATTGGTGGCTTGTTTATGTGTTAAAGATAGTGATTTCTTGCATTTTCCTAAAGTTTGCATGTAGATCTATCATCTATAAAGTTTTGACACCTATTTTACTACATGATTACTTGTATAAGTTTATTCATCAAGTTGTAGAGACATATGCCTATGATTTATACTTGTTAGATTTGGACACTTTAATTACGAAATTGCCATTATTGTTGCAATTGTCTATTTTGATCTTGTTTGAATGATTGATTACTTGGATTGATGTTTGATTTGATTGATTAGTTGATTGATAACTTGATTTGGACAAGTTGGTCGAAGATGATTCAAAAGCTAAGTGGAAAGGCTCTTGAATGGTGAAAGCTACTTGTGGCATATGAAGCGGATGTGGAAGCTTATATGGATAGATTCGATGATGATGGACTTTGCCATGATGCGATGGGGCAAACCATGATGTTGAGATGGGACTTTGCTAAGATGCGTTGATGCAAAGCATGATGTGTGAAGCCTTGGTTTAGTCCAGACGGGATCATCCCAAGCATGTTGATAACTCGATGATGCGGTTCGAGTTGGTTGTAATGGTGGGCTCGAGAGGCGCTTGAGCTAGTGTGAGAATAGTCGTCGAGGAGGATGACTAGGAGGCTTGGATCTTATCGTTATTGAAGGTTCTAGCATGCTCAAAGCAAGAGTACGTTGGAAGGGGTCACGATGACGTTCCAGACACGGGTCATGATGACGTGCCCTTGACAGGTGGTCATTCAATTAACGGTGAAATCGAGGCAATGATAACAGTGATAGCCAGAGTCATGGATGTTTGGTTGTATCGTCATTCGAACTCAAGAGAGGTGTGTTCTGGGTGCTTATCTGATCTTGGTTTAGGCCTTGGGGGTTTGTATTTGGAAAACATCGACCTTGACTCGAGTGATAATTACTCTACTTAAATTGTCTGATTTGTTGTGCTTGTTTATGCTTAGTGGGTCTGGGGGCTATCACTGTAGAATGAGGTGGAGTGGGATAGTTGAGTTCCTATTCCTTTTATCCTTTATGCTCTTTTGGTATGTTTGGTAGTTAATTTACTGCTCACTAAGACTGTTGTCTGACTCAAGGTTTTATGTTCAACTCTTATTACCTTGGGTTGTTCATCCATGTTGGGATGGGCAGACTAGGTAGCAGGTGACAGGTGCTGTTCTTGGCTACCAACGCTGTTGATGACGAAGACGAGCTGGAGGCTAGCATATTAGTTTTCTTACTATATGTACTGGATGTTCCGCTGCTTGTATATGTTTGAGTGTTATGTAGTGAGGCTTGATGTATTAATTGTTCAGATGCTTGTATCAAACCTTTATGAAGTCTATATGATGTTATTCTGTTATGAGCTTCACTATATACATATATTTCTCTATTGTATTTTGTCCATGCGCTGTGAGTTGTACGATAGAGTTTGCTGTTTTATCCTTACCTTGATCATCGTCCATGGCTGCCTGGCAAGCTCCTCAGCGCACTATTTCCTTGTTTTGGTGCGGGAGTCATGGGCGGTCGTCACACTTTTTCTCCACAAAAAGTCGTATCATCCTTAAGAAAGAAAGGGATAGAAAAGAGAAAAGAAAGAAGAGAAAGAAGGAACAACACAAGAATCTCAACAGCGGAATGAATAAATTATATTAATAACATAAGTATTACATAGTATACAACAATTATCAGAGTTACACAGACAATACATCACATACTAGACAGTTATAAACACCTGTCTAGTTATTGCAACTCAATACAATACAGAAACACTCAGAGATACCAACACAGCGGAAAACTATATAACTATACGCAGAAGCCACCTGCTCCATTTCCTCCTCCACAATTCGTCAAAGCTAACATGAATCCTAACCTGAATTCTCTTGACTACTCATAAAAATTTGAGTACCCAAGAGTTAAAGAAAAAGAAAAACAGAAATAACTCCGGGTCAGACATGGGTCTGGTGTGAGTAACAGGTTAAAGTTGCTTAACTTTGAAAAACCTTTGAAAAGAAAAGGTATCACGTAAGACTTCCCACACATAAACATGGAAAAGTTTTTACCTTACGCTAACCAAAACATTTGATAGGAAATCCAGTGATATTATAATAGTGTCTAGGGTTTTTAAGTAAATAAGAAATTGCCGAAATTGTTACATTCATTAAATTCCAGCTACTAGCCACAAAAGTGGGTAATACAATCAAAACCGTTGGCACTTATTGGATTTTGGATTCCATCAATGGTTGGGCTACTAGGGTACCGCCCGTCACAGTACGTGGCCTAGATCACCGTACCGAGGATTACTCCCAATCCCCTGCAACACAAAGCCGGACCCGTTCATTACTGAACAGTTCCAAAGAAGACAACCCCGCAGTTGTGATCACCAACCACACCACTAAGCCGAAAATAAAGGGACCTCTAGACAGGGATAAATCTTGCTCTCAAGTGGGGGCTACCCACGAACCTTTGCTGCACCTCCCCTATTTTAGCCATTCCCGGTTGATGAGGCTTGACGCTACGATTACCTTTATAGGATATATCACTTAGAATGCTCATCGTCCACCTGACGATGTTCTGAAAGCATTCAATCCATACAAGTTTGTTCCGGGTTCGAACGAAACCGAAGGCATTATCTCCTTACACTCGTATTGGAATCACCCTTAGAGTTAACGACAATAACCCTTGCACTCTGATTCACCATCTCGAATCTATAAGTACTATTCCGTCAAACTCATTACGGAATCACCCACAGAGTTATACTGACGTATAGCCCTTACACCTCGAGTCTTCACTCGCTCCATTTGGATTAACGACCTAACGTTTAATTTGGATCGATGTGGTTTTTAGATATCCAAATATGGAAACCCGATCTCGGTCTCATCGAAATCCAAAGCGTGTCTTTTAAGTCTAAGTTGTTTTAAAGTTTAAAACAATTTCAATTTAATTATCTACATATACACAGATAGATAATTCTCAACACAACAGATAATCAACATTATCATTATCAACAGATAATTCATATCATAATCAGATAATCCATATTATCATCCAAAAGCAACCAATGCATCCATATCACATACCCTACTCATCTCATAAATGAGATTACAACCCATACATGGCAATTACTACCAATCATCAAACATAAGCAATTATCTAATGATCACACCATTTATAATTAACTTAAAATGAATTAAATTAATTACCTAATCTCTAATTAATTTAATATGAATTAAATTAATTACTTCATCATTAAAATTCTGCTTAACTTAACCATTAATTGATTACAAATCAATTTATAAATCATCATCTCAATATTCATTTCACTTAATCATTACTGATTAACCATCTCTAACTACAATAAGTAATTAGCATTTAATATTACTTACACAAGTTAATTATATTAAACCCTTGCAAATAATTAACTTATAATTGCTTAATTAATTTAATTAGCTAAAATTAATTACATTAATCATTTATACATTATTAATTATACCTTAATTAATCAATTCCAAATTACATCATTAATTAATTTATTAATGATTCCTGATTTCATTTAATCAATCTCTATATAAATTAATTACATAAGTAATTAATCTTCAATTAAAACCATATATATTAATCACCCTTGATTAATAACCATTCAGTAATTAACTATTTTAATTACTCATCCCATAAATTAATTTCTCATAATTAATTACCTTCATTAATTACTTGATAAATTTCAAAGTAATTTAAATCCAAATTATTTCTATAATAAATATCTTTAATTACATCCTGTAATTATTAATAAATTACTTCCTTAAGTAATTACAAATTTATAAATTACATAAAGTAATTATCAATCAATCCTCCAATGTTTAAATTAATTTAACTTAATTAATCTAAACTAATCACATAAATCAAATTAATTACACCAAGTAATTAATTAATTAATTACTTTCATTAAGTAATTAAATATAAACAATTGATTATTATTAATTAATTAATCTAATTAATTATTAAAATTAATCACATTAATTAATTATCAAATAATCTTAAGTTAATGACCTTCATTAACATTACTTAATTACTTAATTAAGAGTTAAACCATTATTAATTATCAATTAATTAATATTTAATTACAATTTAATTGATCTCTAATTATCAATTAATTAAGTGTTAATTAAAATCTTAATTATCATTAATCACTTGATTAAATAAATCTTAATCATTAATTAAAATTTAATTAATCCATCCTTAATAATAGATTAATTAACCTTAATTAATTAATTAATCTCAAATCTTAATTAATTAACTTAAAAATAATATTAATTACTTAATTAAACATCCCCATTATTAATTAATTAAATAATTGATATTCCATTTAAATTAATTTAATAATTTAAATGAAATCAATTTTCTTAAGTTCAAAATTAAGAAACATTCTTCTTTATACAAAGTATTTTAAACACTTTGTTTCAAAACAAAATTCAATTTAAAATTTCTTTTTTTTTTAAATTTCAAACTGAAACAAGATTCAAATTTTCATCCTAGATTCAAACTTAAAAATTTAAAACTTTACTTACTCTTTCATCTCAATTTTTAAATTTAAGTTATTTAACCCTTTTTAAAAATGGTTAAAACAAATTTAAATTTAAAAACTTATTAAATTTTAAAAACTGTCATAAAAATCAAATTCCAGGTTTAAAACTGAATTTAACCTTATTTCATAAATTTAAAACTTATAGTTTTAAATTTAAAACCAAAGTTCCTGTATACTTTAAAGTTTAAAATCTAAATTTAAATTCCAGATTTAAATTCAACTCAGATTCATCTGTTTCAAATTTCAGTTTCCAGATTTAAACTTTTAAAATTCAGTTAAAATTTTAAAAATTTACTTTTAAAATTCAAACAGAAAACAGTTTCCTGTTTTGGTATAACATCTTAAATCTTGAATTCAAACATGTTTCAAAAACCAAGATTTAAATTACTGAATTCATAATTAAGTTCCAGGTTTAAAAATTCTAGATTGAACTTCATCTTACAAATTTTAAATTTACTTTTAAATCTGAAAACGGAAAACAGTTTTTGTTTTGTTTAAAACCCAAACTAAATTTTAAAAATTCAATAATTAAAAAAGAAAGATTCAAATTTATTTGAATTTATATCTAAATTCAGGTTTTCAAACTTGTTTTCAAATTTTAGTTTGCATTTACTTTTTATTTCAAATTTAAACTTCAATTTTTTTATAAACCTAGAAAAACAGGTTTCTGACTTAACTCAAAATCCTGAAACATTGACACCAACCCGAGCTACCACCTATTTAACTTCGAGTCTACTCCACCTTTACTTCGAGTCTCCCTTCCCATTTACCCGAGACAATTCCAAGACAATAAACCCTGCAACCCAAAACATCACCACCTGCACACATTCCCCTGTGCACCCACTTCCCAACTCTGGCCATCTCCGGTCCTTATCAACGACCATCCCCCATCCACCAGTGACCTCTCTTCACCCTTCCACCCTCAAATACCCATAATTCAACTTGAATTTAAATTCAAGTTTTAAAACAGAAACCTGGAACACTTTTCCCCTTCAGTGATCAACCTGTCAACGGCGATATTTCCCAATTCCGGCCACCATCACTCGCCATACTCCGGTGAGGATTCCATCAATACATCATTTACCATTACCCAAAAGATCTTTGAACTCGATTCATTTTTGAAACCGCAGCACCCAATTTTCTTAAACCCAGTAAACTAGGGTTCTAAACCTGGAAACCCAAATTGCAACACCAAGATTGAATTTTAATCCAATTCAATATTTTTCCTATAATATTTGATAGCTACTCTATCTCCAGAAGCCAATTCAATCAAATCAAATGCAAGAATCAAATGTACTTAACAAAAATGTAAAATACAGTAAATTCATCACTGCACTTGTTTCACAACACTATAAATTATATTATTTGATTTAAAATTCATGAATTCACTTGTTGTTTCAATTTATAAATCTGAAACAATAAATCAAAATATTTGAATTTTTCCTCTTATATTAATGTTTGCTCTGTTATCAAATTTTCAAGCAATTCAAAATTTATTTAACCAATATAAATTGTTTTAACTTTCTTTATCATGAACCAAACATATTTCATTCAAATATTAAATCATAACAACAGCCAAATCAGAAGAAAAAGAATTTTTTTTTTACATTACTTGAGCTCATACAGTATACAGTCAATAATCTGATGAAACAGACATGCATCACATTCAAATATATATACTCTACAATACATATATTACAGGTATAATATTCATAGCAATTTCATATAGGTTCATTTCTAATTTATAAAGCATGCACAACTTTAACTATTAAACAGATTTTAGAAGATGAGTTACTCACCTGTACTAAATGCAGAGCACAAATTCCAAGAAATAGATGAATGCAAACATTACTCCTTAATCCACAATCTTGCAGGCCTTTGTTTCAGTAAGCAAGAACATGAAGATGCAAATCCCTCCAGGTTGTAGATTGAAGGAACAAAAATGCAGGCTTTACTTGACAAAAATTGAAATGCAGGCATTTAGTTTTGGAGGATGCAGACTTGCATTTTGAGGAGTTTGAATGCAAGTGTTTACAGGTTTGAAATTTGAAATGCATGTTTTCAATTTGCATGTTCCAGAGTTTTGAAAAATGAATTAAATGTAGGCTTTTGCTTGCTTTCATGGTTGCAGATTTGTATTTTGAGTTTGAGGAGTTACAGGTTATGATTTTTGATCTTGCAAGTTTTTGAATGTTTGAAAAAGAGGGGTTGAATGCAATGCATGTTTTCTAGGCATTTGAAGTTGAACTAGGGGGTGATTGTTCAGATTTGAAAAATGAAAAGAGGAAAGAAATGAGTAAATGAAATGTTTTATAATCTAATTTTATGATTTATTAAAAACAAAGAAAAATAAAAGATATAAATTTGACACTTGTGAAAGAAATGGACACATGTTAACTTACTCACTTAAAAATTTACCACATGTTTAACTATGCTTACATATGTCTTTTAAATGTTTTTGTTATTTAAATTAAGATTAATGAATGTTTAAACTAAATTAATTAGTTCTTATACATAGTTATGTATTAAAATAATTTCTGAAGAATAAAGCAAGTTGTTATTATAAATATACAAATTAATCATTTTGAAAAAGAAACTTTTAAATAATTAAAATAAATTTATAAAAGAGTTTGTAACTTAATGAATACATGTTTCATATTTTAAATTGTATTTTAAATTTCAAATTAAACTTACAAATCACATTTTATAAATTAATATTTTAAAAAGAATAACACAACATTTATGTAACTTATTTTAAATATTCAAACTTGAATTAAAAATGAATTTTTAACTAATTAAAACATTTATCTCATATATTTAAAATCATATAGTATTTTATTAAATATTTTTGAAAAGCTTAAATTAAAAATAAAGCATTAAAATTATGCTATACTAATTTAATAACTTATCTATTTAAAATATATACAAATACATATACATTATTAAATAGAAAATAATTTATTAACTCATTAAAAATAATTTCACAAATTAAATATTTAAATAAAGAAAATTATTAAATCAAATCAAATTTATTAACAAAAATTATCAATTCAATATAAATTTAAACCCAGATTATTAAATTTAAATTGTCCAAAATTCCGGGATATTACAGCAACCTTGAGATAGCGTCTCGCTTTGTGTTACACGTGTAGGTGAGTTTTCATGCTCCCATTTTGTGAGTTTTGATGCTCCTATATTGTGATTTTTGGATTTCTTGTGTAGTCTTCTAGAATTTGTGCTTCACCTATTTTCATGACTTTCATTGTTATGATTTTCCAGCTTTTATGTTTTGGTGAATTTGTGTGTCATCACTTTTTTTAGGTGAATTTGGATCTTTTAGAAGATTCTTTTGATATTGTTTGATCTCTTGATGATCTTCATTTACATACTTATCATAGTATGTCTTTATGGTTACTATATGTTCTTGCCATATCTATTGTTTTATATCATGTTACCTGATATTTATAGCTAGACTGATCCGTTTATTATTTTCTTATAAATAATACTCGGGTCACACCGAGATGTTACAGGGGCTTCTGCTTGACTTCTCCCCCAGGGATTTACTACTCTGACTTTTGGCTGACCATTTAGATTAGCAGTTTTTGTCATTTACACTTGAGATATAGACTTATAGATGTATTCTTTTGTATAGCACGTGTTGCTATTCTTTTGTGTATGTGGTCCTTGCATGACCACTACTCTGACGTACACTTTCATGTGTTAGTTATATATTCATATCTTTTTCCGCCTTTGTGATATGGATGTCTGTGACTAATTGTGTTATGTTTATTTCTATATTTGTTTCCGAAGATTTATTTATAGCCACCGTGTGATAGCTTTGAGTTTGTATCGGTATGTCGGAACTTCCTTCTTAAATGAAATGCATGCTATACTATCTGACATAACGGTGCTCGCATAAAGAAGTTACATGGATGGTCGCTCCTCAACAGCCTTATTCTCCGCGCTAGTTGACAGCATTACTCCGTAGTGTTCTTGGCTAGCGTGGGTATTGAGGTGGGGCGTCACATGGACGAAGTGCCTTCGGTTCTGTTCGAACCCTGAACAGACTTGTATGGTCGTATGTCTGACACCACACTTTGAGATATAAAGCAGATTTCTTTCAAATACATATCTGTTGGTGGCGGAGAATTTATTCTCTTAGCTTAACACCCTTCTTTGAGACGTACGAGCTCAGAGGTTATGAGTTGAAGGTTATCAGTGATATACTCTTAATTTGGTAGTGTGGCATACTAAGTGCTGTTGTGTGTTGATGATCATTTGTTTTAGCCACCTTGGCCCAAGAATCACTCCTGTTTTAGCCACCTTATGCTAACTCACGGGAGTCAGGTCCACGTATTTACCTCGGAGGAAACGCTGCGCTATCCTACTTCATTCTGGAATCTCCACCGCGAACACGGTTGTTAAAGTGGTTTTTAGAGTTGGCAGAGAGTATGACAACTTCCGATCACAGTCTCTTCAACAACCAAACGTTATTATAACATCGCGGTCATTTAAAAATAATTATACTTTCAAAACCAAAATATAATATCTACTTCAAAACCATATAAAGATGATATCCATTTCAAACAAACTCATTGGATATTATTTTTATAGAACCCAAATTAATATAATATCATTTTATTTCAAATATATTTCTTTCCAAAATCATATTACTTTAAAATTTATAATAATTGGAAACCAAACATTTGATTTATAACTTTCAAACATAAAACTACGAAATTTGTAGCTTTAAAACCATAACTTTCAAAACTTAAATGGTTTGGATATTCAACAGTATGTAAAATAGTTGATTTTAAATTAATTTATAAAGTAAAAAATTTCAACGCCTTTACCATTTATTCACTTTAAATTAAGTCTAAACTCATAAATCTAGAGTCTCTTTCAGTTTCAATAAAACACTTCGATTCCAATATATTTCAAACTTTGAGTATTTAACAATTTCAAAACTAAGGTTGGAAATTTTCTATTCAACCATTCAATATTCTATATTTTAGCCTAAAATATTTACGCAATAAATCCATAATCATTTTAAATAAAACTTAAATTACTAAAAACTGAATATTTCCTTCAATTTATTATACTAGAAATATTCATTTGATTTATCTTGAATAAAAATCCAGTTATGAATATCATACCTTTAAATTTCCAGTCTTAATTGATTTGAATCATTTAAACCCTATATATATACAATATCTTAAACCTATACTAAATCATATAATATAAATTATCAGACTCCATTATTCAACTTATTCATTTTTATTTAACAGATTTATACATAGCTTAAATTCAAAAATTTAACTATATATGTATATATATAAAATAATATTTGTGACATATCAAAATTTAATATTTATTAAACCGTATCCTATCCAAACCATAGAAAATCATTTCAAAAATAATTATATATATATATATATAGACCGATGGTGTCTGTACTACCCTATGGTCAAGTGGTACGGATATCTATCATTTCAATCTGCAATTTAAAAATAAAAATGAGGTTGCGTATCATTTCAAACCGCAATCCCGAATGAAATGAAAATGCATAATAACTTGTAGTTTATACAATATAAATATAGCATCCATTCATCCATCATATCAATCATCCAACATTCATAAATTTATCATCCAATTCAAACAATCACAACAATAAATAATAATTAATTCTGATAGTTAAATTTCCAATAATGAATTAAATAACTATTTAACTGTAGTTTATATGCAATAATAAATAAATTTAACTAGCATGTTATATGCAAAAATAAATGTTTCTAAAATTTTAACTGACAGTTTTAATGAATAAATTAATTAACAATCAACTGGCAGTTTTAAATGCAATAATGAATCAAATAACGTGTAAATTAATGAATGCAATTTAACTAAGAAAATGATGAAATATATGCCAAACAGCTACAAATAAAATTTTAAACACGTCATAAATCAATTTAACCAACATAAGAAATCTTAGAAGTTGTGAGTGGGTTAAAACACTCACCTTTTGAATTTAAATTGAATTTAAATCCAATTTAAACCCAAAATTTGAACGGTCTCAAAATTTGTCCAAACAAGCATCAAAGTGTCCAATTTTATTACGACCCTAACAAAAAAAGTCGCGCGTAAAATGGAGCTCGTATGAAAATGTTAGGAAAATTAGAAGATTGGAAAATTCTGGCCCTGAGTCGACTTCGGGTTCAACTTCGGTCCACCGCATCTATTCCCCGGTGCTTGTTTGGAGTTTTTGCCAAAACGACCCAGAGCGACCCGAGTAACTTTCTTCCTAACCCGAAGTAGATGCAGCGTTTTTGCCTCTGAAACTAGAAGCGCGACCAGAAGTTGCTGCAGATCCGCAATTTTTTTTTTTTTTTGAAATTGAAATTGGATTGGGAAGATTAGGGTTTGAGGTGGAATGAGGAAGAGCATACATTCAGAATGAGGAATAAGCAATGACCTAGGGTTTATAACCACATATATATAGGCAAACAGAATAGAAAGAATGTGCTAGGTTGGATTCGGGTTTTGAACGATAATTGACCTGAAAAGCCCGTTTCGATTCCGTCACGGAAAAGGGTCAACCCATATATCAAAATATATGTTTAAAAATATTTTAAATGCGATGGAAAAAGTTTCACGTCCAAATTCCATCGTACGAAGAAGTTATGCTAAATTCAAATTTTCCAAATTGATTTCAGTTGATTTAAATTGCATAAATTTCAAGGCGTTTCGAGTCCGTACGATCAAATGACAAGTCCAATCGCTACGAAACTTGAAACACTATTATAATTCACCGTTACGGATCCGATGAAACTTGTTTCGTCGAAATCCGGTCAGTGGCCAAAATGGCAATTTTTCCATTAATTAAATAAATTAAAAATTAAATTAATTAAATCCAAATTTAAATTCCAATCTTAAAATATCCAATTTCAACATTTTTAAAGTTCTTAACCACTTACAAGGCTTTGAACAAAATTTAAATGTCAATAATAGCTGGTTTATTTATCATTTCCAATGTAAATCAACATTTATTACATCTTATAGAATTAATCATTTCAAATGACCAATCACATCTACCATAACTGCACAAATTTATAAACTAGTAGATTTTTGTCATTTTTAATCCCTTAGATATTTATAATAACTGAAAGCAAATTCATATATCAATTTAGTGTCAATTATTCCAGTAAATACAGTGTTCAAATGTCAACTACAATTAATCCAATTAATTGCAAATTGATTCCAATAAATTTGGTTTTATTCGATTACAACTAAATATTCAATCAATTATTACTCAACAAACATAGTTAACATTGTTTTATATTTCATTAGATTAATATTTCTATATACATCTTAAATTTGTATCAACGGTTATACTTAAAAATGTGAATCTTGTCAATTTCGCGTATTAATTAAGGTTTTAAACTCAATTAACAAAATTTCCTAAGTCAAATCCCTTTTTACCAAATTTGATAATCCCTAACCATTTGTACTACATCCCATGTTAATGTAATATTTATTAGATTTTACTTCAAATTAACGTACAACTTAATTTCCCTTAATTGAGATCTGATTTCCAATTTTTTTTAACATACTAAATGAATAAATAACCTATAGATTGTTACATATTTCCTTTACATGCCTTTATAGGTTTATTACTTAACAATCACCGTTAAAAATCCCATGTATACGTAATTTTATATTTCATAATCACATTCAATCAATTACATATTACTTTCCAACAAGTAATATGATTACTTAGAGAACGTTGACTTTTATTCAATTACCATTTATTGAAATCCACATTAATTAATTTATTAAATGCTTACATTTATTTCTCTATATCCAATTTGTTTGAGCTTTATTTAAATTAACACTATTCTCTTATTTTGGTTACTACTTATCAACTTGTTTTAACCTTATTTCCTAAATTTCCGTTATTGTAAACCTTTATATCTTTTTCATTTAAATTAAATTTTAAATTCCAATTCAATCAACCATTTCAACATGCAACTTATAATAACTGCTTACAAGTATGAATGGAATATCATTTATTCCAATACTTTCTTAATTTACATTAACATATTAGTTAATTCCCTTTATATGAAATTTATATCCATGTATAATACTTACCCCATCTCATTTATTGAAATTTATTCAAATTGCTAGTAAATAGGTTTTAAGTCACCATTTATATATTTTATTTTAGTGTTCATTTTAATATTAGTTTCTAAAGTTTTTTTTTCTAAATTTAATTACAAGAACTCATTAATTCAACCAAATTAAATCCACGAAATTTACGGGTCGTTACAGTATGGAGCCCATATACTTAACTCATGTGGACACTGCAAACATATTACTTTGTGATGCTTTGTGGTTATTGGTTGAGAGGCGCCTCAGATAAAGGTCCCAAAGGACCAGGGGATGGCATGCTCGAGTAGTAGTTACCTAGTTATAGAGGTAACCCGGCCTTGTGTTATTAGAGATCCGGGTAGGTTCTTGGGACGTCCCTCCAGAGGCGTACCCATGTGGCAGTAGAAAGTTCCTTAGCCTGACCATTTGTTCTTAATCCAATTCCCAAAATGAACCCAGTATGGTTTTAGATGTATAACCTGCCATTTATTTATGTGGTCACCACTGTTTAGATGGTAGCTATAGTAGGCATATTTCGGAATGTCTATGCTGGCTAGGATTAATATTATACTTTCGAAATATTTTCAACACTATGCACTAGTAATAATATCAAAGAATTTTTCTCGTATCAAGCATATTTGACTATCATAAGAAGAAATCTCCTCCAATTCTGCAATTGCATTGTGTGTGTGGCAAGAGGTCTTATGGTAGTTTCATTTTCCAAAAAGCATACCGAATTTTCGTTTATAAATCTTGTTTTATTTAAAAGCAACTGTTTTTATTTACTCGTACCATTCCCATGACTGACTCGGAGTTTATTGTTTCTTTCTAAACTCTGGGTGCCCATAATTTTCCCACATTGGCAGTCTAGTGTTGGGTTTTTCAGATAGTCAGGTTTAATAGATTACCTGGAGTTAGTTCTGTCTTTGGATCACGACTGCACTTGCTTATCTTTGTGAATCGTTATTGGGAGTTTGAGCTATTTCTGGATTGGTGCCTTGGAGATGGAGATTACCGATGCTGGAGTTCTCTCTTGAAGACCATATTGGAGATATTGTTTCGCTGCTGATGTTATCTTTTCTTTCCGCTGCTATTGTCTTGTATCATATCTCTGATGTATATTGATATTCATTATATCATCATTGTATTTGAATATTGTATCAAATGTTGTATATCAAGTGTATTATTCATTTCTTCCGCTGTGTTGTACTTAATGTGTTATAAGCTTCGGTGAACCAGATTCGACGTTTGGATCTGCGGCATTTGAATACGAGTGTCGTATCCGGTGCCGATTTTCGAAGGTCGAGTTAGGGCCGTCACATTTTGGCCATGCGTTGATCAGGCGCAAGCTAGAATTCTTCAAGTACTTAATAGATCTGTTTCAACACCTAGTGAAAATACATGAAAAACCTTCAAAACCGATATGGAAAGTACAATCTAAACAAATCACCTGGATCGCAGGATACATAACAATGGTTACGCCTGGATCCCTCAGGAAACATCCGTACCCTTTAAGCAATCTCTGCCTTGCGAATTTCACCCTGATAACCAAAACTGTAGACCGCGGGATACATAACAATGGTTACGCTTGGATCCTCCAGGGAACATCCATACCCTCTAAGCAATCTCTGCTTTACGGATTTCGCCACCACAACAAACTGTAGACCGCAGGATACATAAAAATGGTTACGCTTGGATCCCCCAGGAAACATCCATACCCTTTAAGCAATCTCTACCTTGCGGATTACGCTACCCAAAAAAAATGACCACGGATTACGCCATGGTAGGACACTCGAGTATCACATCCGGAAAACCAAAATCAGAGAGAATAATATCAATAGAATGAATCCACAATGTGGCCACAAAGCGGATATCAAGCAGAAGGCACTTTCCATATCATTACTTCGAAAATATATATCATATAGTACCTTTTCAAATCAATTTCAAATATCATACTTATATAGAGTCCACTATACATAAGGTTTCATTTTCTAATCGAATACTTTCCAAAACAAAAAGTATATCAAATCACAGTTATATATACTTCGACTATATAAGATTACACCTTTTAAATTTTGTACCTTTCCAAATCAATAGTTTTCAAATCAACTTCATACTTATACAAATCAATTTTATATAAGTTCGATAACTCCCAAATCAAGTATTTAGTCAAACAAGGTCCTCAATTTCAATTTGTTTCAATATCAGTTCAGTTTCGAAATCATATACGCTTTCACCAAATTTCTTCCAATTTAAATATCTTAAGTTTCAAAGTTTCCAAGTTAATAGGTTTAAAAAGTCATCCTCGTTTCCAAATCAACTTAATTTATGTCCAACAAATTCATTTTCAAAATCATCATATAAATACTGGGTTTGAATTCCAATCTATTTTCGAAACCAATAATTTTCTCAAAATCAATTATACCCAAAATGATTACCAGTTTAAAACACTCCCTTTTTAAACCTTTAAACTATTTATTTCTACTCAAAAGATCAATTTACCTTTCAAACTATTTAAAACTAAATTTTATTCAAAACAATCCAAACTAAATTCCATATCAGTATAATTCAAAATAGTCTTATTCATTTACTTAACAAACAATTTCAACTCATTTACCTAATCGAATTATTTATATTTTTCTAGGATTACTTAGCTTTGAAAATTAAACCTTGATTTGGAAGTGCTCGAACCTTTAAAAATAGTCGAAGAAACCAAATTTTCAAATCCAAGGGTTGGAAATCAGCAACAAATCTATAAATCAATTCCAATAGATAAGGTTATAGCAAAACAATCTAAAACTCGAGGACTGAACACCAGCTTACTTTAAATCATTTCAAATATATATATACATATATCTTTCGAATATCAAACCATACTTCAAAATCTAAATCAAAATTTGTTTCACAAATTCGCTCACATAGCAAAGCTACTAGGGTGGCCTCTCCCCCACTATGAAACTCGAAAATCAATGTCGATGATGCATGCACTCTTCACCGAAATTATTTTCCAACAACACAAGTGAGTTCTGGACTTCTATTTTCTTGAAAACTTCTTAGAAATTTCTTCGAAATCATTGGAATTCATTTGAACTCATTTGAAACATTTCTTATTTGGAAAAATACTTTTAAATCGTATTATTATTATATATTTCCAAAATCTTAAAACCAATTTCAAAATACCGGAATTCAATATCTCGAATTTCAAATTAAAGCCCTTTAGTTATAAATCATTTTTATATAAATCAAATTTCTTATAAAATTTTCAAAATCCAAATCCTTTCAAAACTCCGAATTCTCGCTTTTAAAAGGTATATAATCCTTATCGAAAACATTTTCACTTTTATATATGGGTAAATTCATACTTATCAAAATAATAATTTCGATACATAAAACAATTTCAAAAAATACAAACATACCCGATTTTTCAAAGGGTGATTCAAGGATGGATTTCAAAACAAAGATAGAGATTCAAATTAGAGGAACTCTAATCAAATAGAATTCTGATTCGAAGATAGGCTCGATTGAAGATGAGGTAATTAAATTTTAAAATAGAAGATGGGTATACTTATATAAATCGCATGCAACCTTAACCAGGTCAACCGTGACTTCAGGAATATGATCGAGCGGAATCCGAAGGCAAATCAACATTCGACCGCCAGAGATAGAATTCGGCATAACAAGACATAATAACATCTAAACCAAGGGATACATAAATCTCCGGTGAATTAATGCCAATTATAAAGGAGTTTCACCCCCTTTACAAATCATTCAGTGGAGTTATGGGATACTCTAGAATCAATAGAATATAAATAGGGAGAGATAAGAATGAATTTTGGAACCGTAGGGAACATTCCAAAGTTCAAAGGAAATCGAGTCAAAAGGAAGTGATTAGACTCGAACGAAAGTGATTGTGTAAATAAATTTACCATATATGCTAAGTTTGCCTAAAGCCAAGCTCTGATACCAATTGTAACGACCTGATATTTTCAACCATTTGCATCCGCACATGCCAGACTTGAATTTGCTCAAAATTCAGATTGTTAATTTAAATTTGGCAAGACTCAACATATACAGTTAATAAATCAAGCACAGAATCACAAACACAGAGTAATATAATAATAACATGGCGGAATAGATAAATAGTAGTTCATGAAGCTACCATATAAATATCAGAGTTAGAAATAAAATGCAATGGAATATCTCAACTACAATGAAGTCTCCAATAAGAACCGATGACTTCTTTGAACCAATCAACTGGAAAAAAACTGAAAGCTGAATCGATAGTTGGATTCCAAATGAAGCTCCAGACTCCAAAGATGAGTCTCAAATGCTGTATCACTCAGTCTGACCCGAGCGTAAAGCAAAACACAAAAACACTCGAGTCAGGATTAACATTCTTATATCAATAAATCCAACTCAAGTGAAATATCAGCTGAAAAATAATTAACTTATAGGATATTTGGGATAACCATCCTCTAAGGATCCATGGAACTATCTACAATGTAGAAATATATTCTATAACACCGTGGTCATTTCAAATTAATTCATACTTCAAAACCAAAAATATCATTTCCATTTCAAATAGATCTATTTCCCAAAATGGTATGTATATATTAAATAATTTATAAAGTAAGGTATTTGCAATTTCCTCAAAAATCAACCCGACTTTCCCACTTAAATTAATTCAATCTCAATTTATCAATTTCCATTCAATTCAGCTTTCTAAATAACAAATTCAAATTATATTGATTTCGAATATAGATCTGAATCACAATTTTACCGTTTAATTTCCAGTATATTTCAAAGCTTTAATATTCAGTATTTCGAGGTTAAATTTAATAGTTTTCTATAGATCTCGATTTAACCTCATATTTTTATTTCTTGAGATATTCACTTAATAAACTTAGTATTATTAAATAACCTTAATTTACCCTTAGATTAAATATTCCTTTCGATTTGTTTAAACTTTAAATATCATTTAATCAATTTAAATCAAAAAAATCAACTTAAAAATAAAATCTTAAACTTCAAATTCAATAGTTCAAATCGAATTAATTAAGTAGAATTCTTAACTAGAATCAATTTTACTTACTTCCACTTTATCTTCCTTAACTTATACAAATCCTTGAAAATTTGTTCAAAGATATAATACTTAGACATATTATATTAATTAAATCAAACTATATTAGATTTAAAGTTTATTATTAAATCTACTTTATATAAAACTTAAAGATATTTCCAATATTAAATAAAACCATATATATATATATATATATATATTCCCTTTCAAAATCATAGAAATCATTTAAAAAATATTTATATATAGACCAACGGTGTCGGTATATAATTTCCTATCCTATGGTCAAGTGATACAGATATTTATCATTTCAATCCGTAATTTAAATATATACGGGTAGATATCATTTCCACCCGCAATCTCAAATTCAATTCAAATGAAAATCGCTTGGGTCTATCATTTCAACCCACAACGAAATTCTCCTATTCTAAAGTCGTTTCGGATATTTATCATTTCAACCCATAGTGAATTATAGACTAACATGGAACTTGCAGAGTGATAACAGATATGACAATAATAATAACAGGCATATATCATCAATAACAATATAATATAAACAACATGATAAGGTGTTATATCGCATAGGTGAACAATTACATACAAATGCATATCATATATATAACAATTTAAATAATTAACGGTTAAATTTTAGCAACATATTTCAATTGTCGTTCTAATTGAAATCAAATTTACTAAATAAAAGAACGTTAATCGTGAGCGATTGCTCACCTTTCGACGTTAGAGAGAATAAACAATGAAGTTGAGTTACGAATTCCAAAGCAACACTAGATATACACGATTCGGTGAAGAAAACAGGCACGACGAACAAGCTGATAAATGGAAAAATCGGTGAGAACTAATCAGAATCACTCTTGATAGAGACAGAAACGAAATGTACGTTGCATTATTATTATTAATTTGAAATCAATATTAATTTAAACACATATTAAATTTGATATATATGTATTTCACAATCTGCTTTTAAATAAAAACACATATAAAACAACATATATTATTTACATAGTAAAATTTGAAATAAATGAATATATATACTCGTAAAGATAAACAACATATTACATGTATATATATAACATACACAAAATCTTATATGTAACGACCCGCTATTTTAGACCATTCAAATCGACAATAAAACCGTACATATCCGACTTGAATAATTCAAAATACCGAATTGTTGATTAAAATTTCGCAAAACTTAAAATATACAGTAAATAAATCAATCACAGATCACAGAGTAATATAATGCAGCATAATAGATAAAGAATAGTAGTTCATGAAGCTACTATATACATCAGAGTTAGAAAAATACAACCGAATAGTTCAAATGCAGTGAAGTCTCCAATCCAATAGATGACTTCTCTGAACCAATCAACTGGAAAGGCTGGAATCTGAACCAATAGTTGGATTTCCAAATGAAGCTCCGAACTCCAAAGGTTAGTCTCAAATGTTGTATCACTCAGTCTGACCCGAGCGTAAAGCAAAACACAAAACACTCGAATCAGGATTAACATTCTTATATCAATAAATCCAACTCAAGTGAAATATCAACTGAAATACAAATAACTTGAAGGATGTTTGGGATAACCATCCTCTAAGGGTCCATGGAACTTTCTACAAGGTAGAAATATACACTATAACACCGTGGTCATTTCAGCTTAATTTATACTTCAAAACCAAATCTCATTTTCACTTCAAATATCTCTATATTTCCCAAAATAGCATTTATATATATTAAATAGTTTACACGGTAAAGTATTTTCAATTTCCTCAACTTAACAAATCTTTCCAACATCAACCCGACCTTCCCATTCAAAATAAATTCAATCTCAATTTAAATTCAACTCTTTGGTTCAGGTTTGGGTTCTATAAGGCATGGCTACAAGGTATTGAAGTGGTGGAGGAGTTACTATGCATGAATATGAAGAGGCTTATGCAAATAGTGGGTTTTTGGTTCATTTTGGGCTAGGCTACATGGATCTATGGCTCGGCTATGGCATGTTTCAGATCTGGACAGAGGATGAAGGTGATGGTTAGGGGTGTGTCAAGGTGGTGGTGGAGCAATAGGAGGTGGCCAAGGTCATCTAAGGTGACGGTGATGAAGACTAGGTGGCTAGACATGTTTTTTAAGGAGTTTTAACATAGTTTTTGTGGATTTCGCATCATGGGATGGTCATGGCACTTGCTGGTCAGAGGAGGAAGGGTTTTGGTCGTGTATGATGTGGGGAAGGAAGTGGTGGTGGTCGGTGGAGGAGATGGTGGAGGTGTTAGGCCAAACAAAGCAATGAGAGGTCATGGCAAAAATCAAGCAAAACAAAGAATTAGAAGTAGAAAAATGAGAGGATGAAGAGAGGCCACTGCTTATTTTTCTTTTCTCAGATCTGAAATGGATGTGTATTATTGATGGAATGAGAACTTTCACGTGAATAAGCAAAAGAAAAGGAACGGCTACAATAAATTGATGCATTGATTGAAAAAGAAACGGTGAAACGACTTTACGTTTCTTAGCTTTTAAAACCTTCCATACTTCCTTTTCTTTTAAATCAAGTAAAACAAAATAAACTTCAGAAAGTACATCTAAAAACCAAAACAAAGTAAAAAAAATTAAAAATATATAATTAAATTTAAATAAAATATAAAAAGAATTAAGGAAATTGCTTAAAAAGTGAAAACAGAGTTCAAAAATTACAATTAAAACATCAATGGCTTTGGAAAAATATTTACTTCATTTTAAAAATATTCTAAAGCAAAATTTTGAAATAAAATAATTTATTTATCATTTATAAAATAAAATAAATAATTAAATTGGAGAAAAATAGAAAAGAACTAAAGAAAATGTTTAAAAATTGAAAACATGGCATGGAAATTACAAGAAAAATACTAGCAGCTCTAGAAAAAATCCTACCTCACTTCAAAAATATTGAAAGACAAAAAAATACATAAAATAACATATTAACACATAAAAATAAAAATTAAATTTAAAGAAAATAGAAAAAGATTTAAAAAAATTGCTTAAAAATCCAAAACGGTGTCCAGAAATTACAAATAAATAACCATTGACTTTGGAAAATTGTCTACTTCATTTTAAAATTAATATAATACAAAAATATACATACAATAACATATTGACCCAGACTAAAATGAAATATGACAATAAAAATATAATTTATACAGTTTAAAATAACAAATTTGCAGAATAAACAAATTGCACTTAAAATTGAAATGTACATAACTTTCACAGTTTAACTCCGTTTTCAACGAAACGAAAAGCAGTGTTCAAGTTAATACATCTATTTTCATAATAAAAGATAAAATTTAAGATTTAAAATAATTTTAATTTCAATTTGAAAAGTCAAAGTTTAAACAGTTTGAGTAGAAATTCACTTTACAGTAAAATATTCAGATTATACTAATTTGAACTATAAACCACTTAATAATCAACATTTATATTTAAAAATGAAATGTTGGAAATAAACAAATTTAAAATAACTTAAAATAAAAATAAAGTCAATTTAAAAATATAAGCAAAATCTAGGGTTGTTACACTCTCCCCCACTCAAAACTTTTCATCCTCAAAAAGGAATGAGGTACGGAAAAGCACAGAAAAAGATAGAGTGAAATAGGATTAAGATAAGATGACAAGAAGATTGAAATTATACCTGATAACCATTGTTATAGGTAAGTTCCGCAAGGTGCAAATTATCAAAGATTATAGAAAGATTTCTAAACAGAAAGATTATAGAAAGATGCATATACCAGTCTATAGCAAGATAAGGATGATAAGGACAACCAAAAGATAGTTTGAAAAACAAAATAAGGAAATAAATTTTGAAAGTACGAAAATTTCAACTTAAATTTTTTTCCTTTTTTTCATAAGTTAAATAAATTATTAACTGTAATAACCCGGATTTTTGGGTATCAGATAATTGAATAATTATCTGAGCTTAACTATTGAAATGTGATATCCCTGGAAATTTGAAGCAAATTCAATTATGATAATCTCCTTTATAAATTATTTAAAATTGTTAAAAGTTGTTATTTACTTTAAAACAAATAATAATTGATTATGTATATAGATATGAATAAGTAGAATCATTATTACAAACTAGATTTTAAAATTTAAATTAAAACCCTTGGATCTAATTTGAAACTTAAAAAGATTGATATCATAAAAATATTTTAGATCTAAGGATATTATACATGATTTTTTTTTAGAGTATAAGTGATTTATATTATTTTCTGTTAAAGATTTTATTTACATGAATTAAGAAAGGATTTATTAATTAAGAGATCTAATTTAAAAAAAAAAACTTAAGTAACATATGTAAATATGTTAATACATCTTAGTAACATATGTAGGAAGATTAAATTACCTAAGTGACAAATGTAAGTTTCTAGATAACAAGTGGCATCTTTATATTTTTTTTATCATAATTTAGTTCATAAAGAGTATACATTTTTCTACAAATCCTTTTTCTTATTTTTCAGCTGAAATAGAAAAAAAAAAGAAGAGAATTCCAAACCAAAATTCAACAGAACAAACACATATCAAAATCTAAAACAGAAACCATTTTCAAAACCTGAAGAATAGAAGCCAAAGGCAAAATTAAAATCTGGAAAAATAAAGCTCTTCACATAAATTAAAAGCTGCAACTCCAGTTCCTACTGGAAATTTGAAAACCTGAGACATTAAGAATAAAAGGGAAGTTCAGATCTGTTTCAAATTTAAAAATCAAAGTTTTTCCAAGCATGCAAAAGGGATTTCAACAGCAAAGCAAATCAAAAGCAGTTTCAGATGAATTTCAAGCCTGGACATGAAATCTGTTATCTGCTTGGAAAAATAATAAAAGGTGAGTAACTCCAAATTTTAAAGGAAAATTTAAGTAGGATTTACATGCTAGCTTATCTGATAAAGTTTAAATATACATATGCTTTTGAAAATTTGTCTGAGTGTATGTGAATGTGATGCAAGCTTACATATGGTTCTGACTGTTTACAGTTTAAGTTCAAATTGATAAAAAGTTCTTTTCCTTGATCTGGTTGATGTTATGATTTAGCATTTGTATGAAATTTGTCTATTATAAGATAAAGCAAATTTTAAAAATTTACTTAAGTTGAATAAATTTTTGTATTGCCTGGAAACTTAAGTGACAGAGCTAAACTTTGTAAAGTAGGAAACTTAAATATCACAAAACAATGTTTCAGGGTTATATATCAAAACTCCATTCAAAATCATGAATTTTAAAACAAGAATTAAATTTTTTAATGATATATTTAAAGAGCAGTTTTAAGGTCACTGTATTTCACTTTTTGGGTTAGCATTTATAATGTTTGTGTTCGATTGGGTTGAAATCGCTTCTGTAGATGGAGTAATGATCAGGGATATTGGGAAAATTTGTGGATTGTGATAAAATTCATTTTTGATGTTGAAATTGGGATTTTAAAATTAGAACCCTAGTTTTACTGGGTTAGGAAGAATCGATCTGTTCAGCAATTATAGTTGATCGAGTTCAACTATGTCTTGGGAAATGGAAGATGGTAGGTTGTCGAGTTATTCGTCAGAGTTGCAGAGGCAACGGTGATCGAAGGTGATGGGTTGAAGCGTTGACAGGTTGGGGTTGTGGGTTCTGTCTTGTTCTAGGTTTGCTTCAGGGTCCTCGAATTCGTTTTCGAATATGGATCAAAAGGATTGGTGTTTGGATGATCTGGGAAGTTGATCGGCGATAAGTGGATATCATCAGAGTTGATCGGTGACGGCTGCGTCGTGGGTGCATGTGCACAGAACAGTGTGGTCATGATGGTGGTGATTGTTGGGTTACAAGGTTTTGGACCTTGTGATGTTCTCGGGGAAATTGAGTTATAACTCGAAGTGGGTGATGAGTTTACTCGAAGTAATATATGGGTCGCTCGAGTTTGCATAGTTTCAGGTTTTACAAAACAATAACAGAACCTGTTCTGTTATTTTTAAATTTGAAGAAAAAATTTTAAATGCAAACTAAAATCTGAATCTAAGTTTGAACCTAGAATTGAATTTGAATTCAATTAGTTTAAATTTTGTATTTTGAAATAAATTTGAAATTTCTTTTAAAATCTAGCTTGATTTCAAATAAAACAGAAACAATATTCTGTTTTTAAATTTAAAGGTAAAGTTTAAATTGTAAGTTGAAGTTCAAACTAGGATTTTAAAATCTGTAAATTTGAATATGAATTTAAATTAGATTGTCTGAAGATTTGAATTATTTAAGTTTTTAAATTTAAATTTGGTTTTAAACTTATAGGTGTAAAAGTATATGTGAGTTTTGAATTTGAATGGGAAGTTTAAATTTTAATTTTTTTTGAAATTAAATCTGAGTTTTAAATCTGGAAATAAAACTTAAACTTCAGTTTAAAATCAATTAAGTTTAAATCTAAATTATTTAATTATATTGAAAGATTAAATGATTTGAAGATTTATGAAGTAAGTTGTCAAGAATTTAAGTTTAAATCTGAAATTAAGGATCAGTCTGTATTTCAGTTTGAAATTTAAAAGTAATTTTTAAATTGATTTGAATTTAAATTGAATTGGAATTTAAATTCTTTTAGACTTATTTTATAAGTGGATGTTTCTTTTAACATATGTGATAATAAGATTTGAATTGTTTTTTTTAAAAAAAAAACTTGTTTAAGTTTAAAATTTGTATTCAAATCTTAAATTTTAAAATGAAGTTTAATGGAGTTTAAATAAGTTTAAAAATAATTTGTTTTAAAATGCTTAATTAAGTAAGTAATGTTCATCTAAAAGATAAATGGAATTTGATGAATTAGATTCATTAAATTATTAAGGTAATTAAGATGAATAGTTAATTATTTAATTAATTAGTAATGTGGATGATTAATTAAGTAATTAATAATTTTTAAGTTAATTAATTAAGACTTGAGATTAATTAATTGAGGCTAATTAATCTATAATTATGGATTGTTAATTAAATTTTAATTAATGATTAAGATTATTTAATCAAGTAATTAAGAATTAATTAAGATTGAAATTAACACTTAATTAATTAATAATTAGAGTTTAATTAAATTGGTAATTAAATATTAATTAATTTTAATTAATAATGATTAATATAAGTTAATTCCTTAATTAAGTAATTAATAATAGTTAATGAAGGTCATTAACTTAAGATTATTTAACAATTAATTAATGTGATTAATTTTTAATAATTAATTAAATTAATTAATTAATAATAATCACTTGTGAAATTTTTTACGTTTAATTACTTAATAGAAGTAATTAATGAATTAATTACTTGATGTAGTTAATTGGCTTAAAGTGATTTGTTTAGATTAATTAATTAAGTTTAATTAATTTAGACACTTGACGATTGATGAATAATTACTTTATGTAATTAATGGAAAGTAATTGATAATTACTGGATGTAATTAAAGATGCTTGATGATAAAAGTAATTTTGGATTTAATTACTTTGTAATTAATCAGGGAATTTATTGAGATAATTAATTAAGAGTAATTAATTTATGGAATAAGTAATTAAGGGTAGTTAATTACTGAATGTAGTTAATAAAGGGTTTAATTGGGATAATAAATTAAGGAGCAATTTATTAATGGAGTAATTAAGTGAAGTTAATCACTGTTGTTATTAATCAAGGGTGATTAATAATTATGGTTAGTAATTAATCAATAAAGAAATTAAAAGATAATTACTGTATTAGGTTATGGATAATTAGTTGGTGAAATTAAATTAAGAGTTAATTACTCAAGTGTTATTTAAGGGATAAATAGAATGATATGGGAAGCCTTTGATTAATTGATATCCCTAATACGTGTTCGTGATGCTATGTGATAAGATATGTTTGATTTAAACTATGATGATGTGGTTATCTATCATTACTGTGACATCCTGTATTTAAAGTTGAATTGTATCTCACTTGAATAATTTAAGTCAAGATGGAAATTGAATTCGAAGAGACCGGAGTTGGGTATTAGTGAATACCCGAAACCACTTCGAGTCTGTATAAATTGATATATGAAACTGATAGGCTGAAGTGGAATGACTTAAGTAAATTGGACCATTTAAAATCTAAGTTTGGCACTTAGAAATTGATATGTGAAATGGTAGATATCTATAATAACTTATGAAGTGTAAATCGATATAAGTTACCCCGGGTTTATATAAGTTGTATGTTTTTATATTACATGTTAGATGGGTTTACTCACGCTGGTTTCCAGCCTGACCCGGGTGTTACTTTGATGTAATGCTCGGGTCAGACCGAGTATAACAGATTTTCAGGTAAGGTCGTTCTGGAGCTCAGGAGGCGAGCTGGATGGCAGGGTCGTATGGAGAGTTTACTCTATGATATTGTAGTATCTCGATATGATCGTTTTATCCAGTGATTATGTATATGTGTAACTTTGATGTATAAAGATATAAGTGTAATGATATAGTTCTACTTATAAAACTATTATTTATGTGATATTATATTTTATCCGCTGCGTATGTGAGATTGTGTGTTTCTTTTCTGTTCTTCTTCTATCTCTTCCTTCTTTCACTTTCTTCTTTTCACTAACTATCTGGAATTTTCGGGATCGAAAATTCCACGTCGTTACATTAACTATCTCAAATTTCATTATCTTATTGTCCAATCATCTTAAATTAACAATTTTTTTTAAGAAAAACCATGGGTTTGAAAAATATTCATTTATTACACTCACAATGTACTTAATAAATTTTATTCTTCTTTTTCCTAATTAAAATTAAATTTATTCCTCCCAATATATTTATCACTTATGTTAAACATACTTACACTTATTATAACTGCTTTCTTTTATTCTTAGTTCTTTTAACATTATTTTATATTGTAAATTATTCAATTACCCATTTATTCTATTTACCTCTGTTAATCATTTTATAATTAAAATTTAAGGGTATAACATTTATTATAACTACTCAAATTTTATTTAAAAAAAATCTTTTTATATTGTATATTATCCAATTACATTGTTAACTTCTGAAATTAAGGTAAGTTATATTGGAATGCAATTGAGTATTATACAAATAAAAATTTCCAATTAAATCATTTCATCCTTGAATATTCATCCAAAATTTTGATTTTCTTTTTATAATTGAATTTATTCTTTAAAAATAAAATTTAAGAATTAAATTTCCAATTTCTTCAACCCATTTAGAGATAAATAATAATATATACATAATATGTCAAACCAAATTTCAATCATATATCTATATATATATATATTAAAATCAGGTAAATAGGCATAAGGAAGAAGTTGCAAAAAAAATTAGTCTCAGAGACAACAAGTTTACTTTTTAGACTGGAAGACACTTTTTAGTGTAAACTGAAAATGATAGTTGCAACTATCATTCTGTGAATTACATTAAAAAGTGTCCTTCAGTCTAAAAAAACAAACTTTTGTCCTTGAAACTAAAATTTTCTCTAACTTTTTCCTTGAGCCTAAAAACCCCTATTAAAATCAAGTCATATTTTAGAAATTCAAATCAATTAAATTTCCCAAAACAAAGCTGTAGCAAGACTACAGAGCGGTCTCTTCATTTCGAAACTCAAAAATGAACGTCGATGATGCTGCAGTCATCACCGAAGTTATTTCCCAGCGACAATGAGAAGAGCACTAATTTTAAATTTTAAAATTCTTTTGGAAACATATTCTTATTCGAAAGTACTTTAAATAATATACTTTAAAACTTAAACACAAGGTTTGAAACCATCGAAAATTAAATTCTCAAATTTCTTGTTTTAAATTCATTTCAGTTCCCAAATAAATTTATAAACAACTATCTATAAATTCATTTATAGAACAATAAATGATAAATTAAGTATTATCATTTTAAATCAAATTATTTTGCTCCATAAATTTACTTATATGTCAAAATTTTATTTCACTAACCAAATTTTAAAATAGTATTGTGTCAGTTTGTTCTGTCAAAGTGTTTTAGAAATCCTATCGGTAGCGTTGATCAGACGAATCGATCGGAAACCCAAATCAACATCAACAACTCAGGCAACACAATATATAAAACAAAACATAGATATACAAGTACAATTCAAAATGTTTGGAAGAATAGATTGGAAATAAAAGAAAAGATGATTAAATAACAGAGTAGGGAGGTGGATAAGCTTAAATAAATCGCGGGCAACCTTAACTGGGTCAACCGTAGCTTAAAGAATAAGATCAATGTGGATTTTTCTAGGGTAAATCTACATTTGATCCCAAGAGTTAGAGTTTGGAATAACAAGAGATATTAGCATCTAAACCAAGGAAAGATATAAATCTCTGGTGAATCGATGCTAATTGTAAAGGAGTTTTCCCCATTTTTCAATTCAATTTGAAAATGGTGTGACCGCCGACTTACTAAAAAGATCATTCAACGCGGAGTTATGGAATACTCCAGAGTCAAAAGAAGATGAATAGTGAGGGATACGAATGGATTTTGGAACCGTAGGGAATGTTCCAAAATTCAAAGGAATGAGTCAAAAAGGAAGAGATTCAAACTCGAATGAAAGTGATTCTGTAAATACATTCACTCCACATGCTGAGTTTTGCCTAGAGCTACCAAAGCTCCGATACCAACTGTAACAACCCGATATTTTCAACCATTCGCATCCATTATAAGTGAATAGGTAGACACTCATGCCGGAATTGAATTGCTCAAAATACCGCATTGTAAATAAAATTTTGGCAAAACTCAGAATATACAGTAAATAAAAATCACAGATCACAGACACAGAGTAATAATAATGCAGTGGAAGTAAAAGAGATAGTAGTTCATGAAGCTACTATATAAATATATCAGAGTTACATAAGATACAATAGAAGAAATAAAGTACAACAGAAGTTTAAATATGATAACCAAGTACAAGCTGAATAGAACAACCGAACTGAAAAGATGAAACTTGACAAGTAGATAATCTCTAGCGATTCCAATCTCCAGAAAGTGGAAATCCAAATCTGTGAATAACTCAGGCTGACCCGAGCGTAAATAAAAATACAAACACTCGAGTCAAGACATACATACTTATACAATGTAAACCAACTCAAGTGAACTGTAGTAAGGGTACAAGTAACTTAGAAGATGCTTGGGACCGCCCATCCTCTAAGGATCCGTTAAACTATTTACTATGTAGTAATATACGCTATATACAGTAGTGTCTAATCAGTAAAGTATAATCATATTGAAAATAGCGTTAAGGGGATGGTGAACCTTAACGCGGTCAGATCTTTAAAACCAAAATCGTAGTGGGCTCGCTATAAGGAGATGACACGGCACGCGAGGCAATGCCAGGGTGGATACACCGTTTGCACTCCCGGACTGGTGGTGATGGCAAGCCAGCAGCTTCCGCCCACCTCGAACAATACCCCCGAATCAAAGTGGCGCCACATATCGAATCACAAAAGTAATAGAATGGTTTCCGATGGAGCATGCTCGATGAAAGGGTGCGACCATTTGTGTAGCCCGGTATAGCTCCTGTTTTAGTCATATATGCCAACTCATGGGAGTTGGGTCCACGTAATATACCTCGAGAACGTCGCCATCATCCTACTTCATTCTGGAATCTCCACCGTGTACACAGTTGTTAAAGTGGTTTTCGATATTGGCCGGCTATAAGACGATATCCGATCCCGGTCTCTTTAACAACCAATCGTTATTATAACCCGTAGTTATAACTTTAAAAAAATATTATATACTTCAAAAATAAAATGTCATTTCAACCCAAACCTTTATCAAAATAAAGATTAAATCATTTCCAAACCATTTCAATATATCATCATACCATATCTTTCAATTCAAATATTTATCAAAATAAATATCAAGTCATTTCTAACCATTTCAATATTTTAAATTATCATATCCTTTAAAAACTTCCTTTCAAATCATTTTAATACATCAAAATATCATAACCTTTCAAAACTTCATTTTTCAAATCATTTAATATCAAAATATCATATCTTTCAAAACTTCATTTCAAATCATTTTAATATATCAGAATATCATATCTTTCAGTACCACATTTCAAATCATTTTAATATATTCAAATATCATATCTTTTCGAAACCACATTTGAAATCATTATTCATTTTATTCAATTTAAAATACCATTTCAATTCATATTTCAAAACAGTTTATATTCCCAAAAAAACATTTTTAATCATAAAAATGAAGTTACTATGTTAAAAATTAAATTTCCAAAATTTTCAACTTGCAAAGTTCATTTATTCACTTACGTTTATCAAAATAGTGAAATTCCACTTTTCGTAGCATTTAGAAAACGCTACGGAAAGTTACATTCAAAACAGTTCAATTTAACAAAAGACAACATTTTAAAATGTTGTAATAGGGTTCACTTAAATTCCAAATAAACTTAGTTAAATTCAAAAATTATAGCACTTACAAAATTGCTATAATAGTTTTTAATTCAATTTAGCTTTTTAGTTCATTATCATCAACTACAGCATTTACAAATGCTGTAATATCATTTACATTGTAATTAATAGCATTTCAAAAACGCAGCCAATTAACTTCAAATATTCAATATAATTTCTCAACCAATTATATTTTTTTTATTTAAAACATTTTTAACTCATATAAATCATACATTTTCACATTTATAAACATCATTTAATTTTCCTCAAATTTATGATTTTATAAAGTTAAATTTCCATTCAAAAATCAAGATTTAATAATAATTCACTTATTAAATTGCAATGTTCAATTTTAAATTCCTTGCATTAAATTTCAACTTAACACTTAAGTTCAAATTCTCAAATATAACTTAGTTTTATTTTTATTTGCTTAACTAAAAGTTCACTTTTAAGTCAATTTCATAAATTTCCAATTTAGTTATATTTCAAAATTTCAACTTAAAGTATTCATTCATTTCACATTTCAACTTTACTAAAAATCATTAATATGATATAAAATCACTTTGAATTCATTTAAATTCAAATTATCATAAATTTATCATAATTTCATATTCAATTTAATTTCCAGTTATAATTAAATCAAATTTTCCAAAATAACTTACTTTCAAAATTTTCTAACTTTTCATTAATTCATTTTACTTACAATTATTCAGAAAATCAATAATATTTTACAAAAATCCTTTTTAACTAGATTTAATACAAAATCTTTTAATATTTACATTTTTAAAATAATTTTAAATTTTTTTGGAAAACATATATTAACTACGGGTCTGTATATAATTTTCTACACTAGGAAAAGTAATACGGGTAATATATCATTTCAACCCGTAATTTACAAAGAAAATCCGGGTTTTATCATTTCAAACCCGCAGTCCCAAGTAAATGAAATAAATTGAAAATCATTCAGGCTTATCATTTTAGCCCATAACAATTTTCCCTTATTCTAAAGTCCGTTCGGGTATGTATCATTTCAACCCATAGTGATTTCTAATCTAAAGGGAACTTGCAGTGTGATAAACATACATAAAAATGAACAGTAACAACATATATATAATAACAGATGATATGACATGAAATTTAATAGGTTTAACATCATATATAAATAATCACATGGTAGTTATAACATCATATTTAATTCCCCACATTCTGTTGTTGTTTCACAACTGCAAAAGTATAAATGTCGTGTGAGCTTTACTCACCTTTTTGTGCTGGAGATTGCAATACAAATGACACAACGGATTCCATAAGGCACGATGACACAACAATAGGCTCAAGTGGGAAGAGATACAAGCTTAGAACTTGTGTTACAACCCATAACAAAACAAAATAAAATTACAGTTCAATACAACATTGAATAGGAATAACTTTGAAATAAAAAGAGATACGAATGCATAGTCTTTTGTCTTGCCTTCTACACTTGCTAGCACGGCTTAGGGAATGTTTTGGCTCAGGTTTGGACATACTTTGGTTCAAGTTTGGGTCGTATAAGTGGCTACAAGGTATTGAAGTGGTGGAGGAGTTACTATGCATGAATATGAAGAGGCTTATGCAAATAGTGGGTTTTTGGTTCATTTTGGGCTAGGCTACATGGATCTATGGCTCGGCTATGGCATGTTTCAGATCTGGACAGAGGATGAAGGTGATGGTTAGGGGTGTGTCAAGGTGGTGGTGGAGGAATAGTGTGACGCCCCACCTCTATACCCACGCTAGCCAAGAACACTACGGAGTAGTGCTGTCAACTAGCACGGAGAATAAGCCGTTGAGGAGCGACCATCCATGTAATTGCTTATCACACGGTGGCTATAAATAATCTTCGAAAACATACATAGAAATAAGCATAACGCAAATCAGTCACAGACATCCATATCACAAAGGCGGAAGAAGATATGAATATATAACTAACACATGAAAGTGTACATCAGAGTAGTGGTCAAAAGATCCACAATAATACAAAAGAATACCAACACGTGCTATACAAAAGAATACAACTATGAGTCTATATCTCAAGTGTATCCAACAAAAACTGCTAATCTAAACAGTTAGCCAAAAGTCAGAGTGATGAATCCCTGGGAAGAAGTCAAGCAGAAGCACGTGTAACATCTCGGTCTGACCCGAGTATTATTTAAGAAAATAATAAACGGGTCAGTCTAGCTATAAATATCAGATGACATGATATAACATAAAAGATATGGTATAAACATAAAATATCCATAATGACATACCACTATAAGTATGTAAATAATGATCAACAGAAGATCAATCAATAAGAGATAATCAATATCACAAGAATCTTCTCAAAGATTCGGAAAGGGCATCATACCCCAAACTTGTACTCATAACAAGTCAATGACATAAATTCTAGAAATCAATGCAAGAAGTCCAGAAATCATAGAAAAGAGAAAGAGGCCTATCACATGACGTCCGAAGACCAAGGGGAGCTACCCCACATGTGTGAATGGAATCACACAGATTAAGGTCCAGACTAACCAAAAAGAAAAAAGGTATGTGTGAGTGGAATCACACAAGTGGTGTCTAGTCTAACCTCGCAACAAGAGGCATCGCACAGTTGCTAGTCTAAAGCATCAGAATGATCGTCATGATCAACGAGAAGTGTCAATTACATTAAGCTAGTAAATATAGAAGTTTAGCTTCATGTCCCATAACCACTTGCTTAACTTAAATATTTACGAACAAACTGTAAATCTTCACTAATAAAATTGTCACAAGAGGTTCAATCGAACAATTCCAAGAATTAACCGACGAAGTGAACGCAAGCGTTTCATACCACTTGTTTTACTAAGTCGTTTAATTAGATTTCTCATCCGAGTGAGGTAAAGGTTTGTATATACTAATAGATTGAAAAACGGTTTAAGAAAAGAGCTTTGTTATTAAAAATAGAGTTGAAATTGTTTGTTAAAAGAGTTTGATATTTACTACTAGTATTGAAACCTTTATATTATAAAATGACAAAACACAGAAGCAATTATATAAACAATCAATCACAAAGATCGCATACGGAGATGTGAATAAGATCCAAGGAAATCAGCTCAATGTTTTTCAGATAAGATCCCCTACGGAGGGGGGGTCCAAGGGGGTGGCAACCCCCCAAGGTGGAGGTGCGGGGGCAACGCCACCGCTTACGGGGTTCGACCTGCCCAGTCAGGTCGCGGGGGTCCAGGGGGCAGTGCCCCCGGCGGGGTGCGGGGCAGCGCCCCGTCCAAAACGGTACGACCTAGTGAAGACAAAATGAGGTCTAATGACCTAAGAGGAATAGGGTCGAGCGACCTAATGGTTGCGACCTAGGGGTCTAAGGGGTCAAACGACCTAGTGGTGTTCGCGAGTTAGCCGAAGCGAGCGACCTAAGAGAGACGAGCGACTTAAGAAACTCACGACCTAACATTTGAGTAGGTCAAGCGACCTAAGTGGTCAGGCGACCTAAGGTCTTACGACCTAACGACCTACAGTCTAAAGGCCACGCGACCTAGAGGATCTGCGAGCTAACGAGGTCGACCTAAGGTGCAAGCGATCTAAGGGACAACGGCCTAAAGTATGGTACGCGACCTAAAAGATGGCGCGACCTAAGGTGAGAGCAGGTCGAGTGACTTAAGGCGATGCGCGACCTAAGACCTAGCGACCTAAAGGGATGCGCGACCTAAGAGAGGCATCAGGTCGAACGACTTAAGGGTGATGCGACCTACGACCTAAGCTCAAATACGAGCTACGAGCTAGCGACCTACGACCTAAGCTCAAATGCGAGCTAAGGCCTACGACCTAAGGCCCTAACGTACTAACATTTGTCGCGACCTAAGTGGTGACGACCTAACAAGGAAAGGCTGAGCGACCTAACGCTGCAGAGGGGATTTAAGGCCAGAAACGACCTACGACCTAAACCAAATACGACCTAACGTGAAACGACCTAACTCCGAAGTGAAAATTCAAGGCAGTGCGACCTAGCGCGATAACACGCGAACGACCTAAGGGTTAGGTCGCGAGCGACCTAACTCCGAACACACGAAAATGGCCAGAACGACCTAAGTGCAGAAAATTCATCAAAACGCTAAAAATTGGAGTTTTTCGCCAATCCAATCCAAACCAAATGCTAACATGCATGCAAAAATGATAGGGAATCATTCCCAACAGTCCAATATAGTTATAGGCTAGAAATGTGAGATAAAAATCTCACCTTTGCACTAAAATTTATGAAGATGAAGCTTGAAAGCAAGGAGAAGCAATCTAAAGCTTGAATCCAATATCTTCTACTTGAATTTGGAATTGAATGTTGGAGTTGCAATTGAATTTGAGCTTGGAGTTTTAATTTCCCATTCTCTTCACTATTAATGCCAAAGCTTGGGTTAGTTAGGAAATTTATGAAGAGTGAGGAGAAGAGGGTTGGAACTTGGGCTTAATAAGCCAAATTAACCCAAAGTCCAAAGCGGGAAAAGTTAGTGAAATTTCACTAACTCCAAACCTATCGATGTTTATACTTAAAAAAATTGTAAACGACATTTCGAACTCAATGGAAGTGGTCTCGAGTCCTAATTTGACCGTTTGCAAAAAGTAGCTTTTCGGACCAAAATCCGATTAACGATTTAATATTTAAATAAAATATTTAGATATAAACTCGATAAATATGCGGGTTGTTACAAATAGGAGGTGGCCAAGGTCATCTAAGGTGATGGTGATGAAGACTAGCTGGCTAGACATGATTTTAAGGAGTTTTAACATAGTTTTTGTGGATTTCGCATCATGGGATGGTCATGGCACTTGCTTGTCAGAGGAGGAAGGGTTTTGGTCGTGTATGATGTGGGGAAGGAAGTGGTGGTGGTCGGTGGAGGAGATGGTGGAGGTGTTAGGCCAAACAAAGCAATGAGAGGTCATGGCAAAAATCAAGCAAAACAAAGAAGAAGAAGTAGAAAAATGAGAGGAGGAAGAGAGGCCATTGCTTATTTTTCTTTGCTCAGATCTGAAATGGATGTGTATTATTGATGGAATGAGAACTTTCACGTGAATAAGCAAAGGAAAAGGAACGGCTACAATAAATTGATGCAGAAAAAGAAACGGTAAAAGAAACGGTGAAACGACTTTACGTTTCTTAGCTTTTAAAACCTACCATACTTCCTTTTCTTTTAAATCAAGTAAAACAAAATAAACTTCAGCAAGTACATCTAAAAACCGAACAAGGTGAAAAAATAAAAATATATAATTAAATTTAAAGAAAATATAAAAAGAATTAAGGAAATTGCTTAAAAATTGAAAACAGGGTTCAAAAATTACAATTAAAACATCAATGGCTTCGAAAAAATATCTACTTCAATTTAAAAATATTCTAAAGCAAAATTTTGAAATAAAATAATTTATTTATCATTTCTAAAATAAAATAAATAATTAAATTGGAGAAAAATAGAAAAGAACTAAAGAAAATGTTTAAAAATTGAAAACAGGGCATGGAAATTACAAGAAAAATACTACTAGCTCTAGAAAAATTCCTACCTCACTTAAAAAATATTAAAAGACAAAAACATACATAAAATAACATATTAACACATAAAAATAAAAATTAAATTTAAAGAAAATAGAAAAAGATTTAAAGAAATTGCTTAAAAATCCAAAACGGTGTCTAGAAATTACAAATAAATCACCATTGACTTTGGAAAATTGTCTACTTCATTTTAAAATTATTATAATACAAAAATATACATACAATAACATATTGACCCAGATTAAAATGAAATATGACAATAAAAATATAATTTATACAGTTTAAAATAACAAATTTGAAGAATAAACAACTTGCACTTAAAATTGAAATGTACACAACTTTCACAGTTTAACTCCGTTTTCAACGAAACGAAAAGCAGTGTTCAAGTTATTACATCTATTTTCATAATAGAAGATAAAATTTAAGATTTAAAATAATTTTAATTTTAATTTGAAAAGTCAAATTTAAACAGTTTGAGTAGAAATTCACTTTACAGTAAAATGTTCAGATTATACTAATTTGAACTATAAACCACTTAATAATCAACATTATATTTAAAAATGAAATGTTTGAAATAAACAAATTTAAAATAACTTAAAATAAAAATAAAGTCAATTTAAAAATATAAGCAAAATCTAGGGTTGTTACAATAGTTGCGTTTATCTCCCAACTTGACTTCACTATTATTTAGTTTTGAAATATTCACTTAATAAATTCAATATTATTTTATGACCTTAAATTTACATTTTCTATATATTACCTTCGATTTCTTTAGACATGAAACATCCATCAAATTTCTTAAATAAAAATTCAAGTTATAGGATCATATGTTAAAGTTTCGAATTTAATAGTTTCAAACTGATTTAACTAAATAAAATCCTTAATTAATGACAAATTCAAATAAGTCCCAAATATATCTTCAAACCTTAGCTTATAAAATTTATTCTTCAAATCTATTTTAGAAATACAAATTTAATAAATCCTTAAACATATTTCATATTAATAAAATCAATCTTAATTAAATTATCTTAATATTAAATCTATATATAAAATAACCTTTATATAAAATACTTTAAATCAATATTCATTAAAACCATATATTTCTTTTCAAGACCATAGAAATTATTTTCAAAACATTCATATAGACCACGGCGTCGATGTAAAATTTTCTATTCTATGTACAAGGGATACGGATATTTATCATTTCAATCCGTAAGTTAAATATATACAGGTGGATATCATTTCAACCCGTAATCCCAAATTCAATTCAAATGAAAATCGCTTGGGTTTATCATTTCAACCCATAACGAAATTCTCTTATTCTAAAATCCGTTCGGGTATGTATCATTTCAACCCATAGTGATTTCTATACTAACAGGGAACTTGCAGAGTGATAACAGATATGAAAATAATAATAACAACAGGCATATATCATCAAAAATAAATATAAACAATAGGATATGGTGTCATATCCATAAGTGAACAGTTACAGATAATAACATATATAACAATTTAAATAACTACAGCATCATATTTCAATTGTCGTTCCAATTTAATCAAATTTAACAAATAAAAGAATGTTAATCGTGAGTGATTGCTCACCTTTCGAAGCTAGAGAATACAGAAGATGACATGGATACGCACACTGATACGGACACTCAAATTTGAATTATAAATCCGAGCACGAATTTCAAAGCAAAGTAGGATTGGCACGAATTGGATGAACGAGGCTGATAATCAAGAATTTATGAATTGAATCAGGATCAGTCTGATATATACAGAAATTTTTGCTATTTTAATAAAAATAAAAATTGCATGCCTAAGAAAAATTTAAAGTCGAATCACATATATATATATATATATATATATATATATATATAATTTCATACATAAACCAATAGTTTTAACATTTGAAATAAAACATATATGTTAAATAAAAATCCTTATAATTTTTCCAAACCATTTTAATTTTTACACATAGATCAAAATTTCTATTTACAATCTAAGACCCAAATCACACCATACGACCTATGTATATAATATCATGAAGATTTATATTTTAAAATAAGATTAATATATAAAACTTCAATAAATTACACTGATCAAATCTCATTTATAAACTACTATATACATATGGTACAAAATCCACTTCACAATACAATTATAAATTTTAAACACTTTACCTATGTATATAAACTAATATATAACTACCCATACATAAACAGTGAAGCCTATACACAGACTTATATAAAATTTTAGACAACGGATGTTCGAATTACTTATGTAACTTATATTATAACTTATTTTATAAATATATATGATACTGTAACCTGTGCAGACCGAAAGTATAAGTTAGAATGTAAACTTTATACAATATATATAAATAGCAACTAATATAACTTTATATTTTTATATTTTTATTTTTTGCTAAAGCAACTGGTCTACACTAAAACACATATACACCCTTATCTTTTATGCAAACATGCCTGCCAACTGAAATGAAAACTTACATATTATAAAACTAACTCCATACATAAGTGTATGTAAAGTATATAGATATATATAAGGCCATAAAGATATGTCTATAATTATTATAACTTTATATAAATATATGTCATATAAGAACTTAGGAAAATAAACAACTTCAAAAATCCTATACAACTTCCATAATAATAAGATGTAAATTGACCTTCAATAAAAGTTATAAACCTGTTTATTATAAAATATATATATATATATAATAACGGGTTTACAAAACTTATAAAATAAATCATACAATATGGTTTGTAAAATATGCATATATGGACTCAAAGTTAAAACAAAAATGAATATAAATCTGCTTGCCAAATATGCAGACTCAATTTGTAGATCCAACACAACTCACACATATTAAATATGCACACACTTCTAGAAACAAAACAAACTTTTCAAAAAAAATGGAAACCACGTTAGGTATATATATGTATTCAAATCGAACAACTTTATATAAACCACTATATGTATGCATCTTATATTTTTATACCACTATCAATATATCATAACTATACTCCATATAAACAAATATGCGTACCAAATTTGAATGCTAGAATATGCATCAACAACATGTACAGGGGATGTGTATTGATTAAGTCATCCATATCATAGCTAAATATAAAACTCTATGTAATATATATATATAAATAACACTTGCAAATATAAACTTAACTTACCTATGCCTGGTTATGCGAACAGTAGAGGAAACAGGGGAGGTTCGCTGCGTCTTCGATGGATATTGCGCAAGGGGAAGAGTGGGTTCCGTGGAGGAGCGGAGTTTGGAAAAGGTGAAGGAGAGGCCGAAATTTGTAATGCCAGGCAAGTTTATATAGAAGAGGAAGAAACAATAGAGAGGGAAAGAAGAGAAATCTGGGAAGAAGCAATAAAAAAGGGAAGAAAATACGAACAGAAGTAAATGGAAACGACTAAATAAAAGTAACCAAAGAAATAGCACAATCACGTGCTATGATTCAGTGGTGGATTTAAGGCAAAACATTCACGTTGATTCAGGAAAATAATCAAAGCAAATAAATGGTAGCACGTTTCAAATTTGAACGAAAGGAAAGAGAAAAGTCACAATTCTGGAAAAATATCAAAGTAACAGCTACACATGTATTCAAGAGCTATTTTAAATTGCGTAAGCAACGTTGCTCTGCGTTATATTTTTAAAATAAGAATGCTGAACGAAAATCAATAGTCAAATATGGTGCGGTGTAAATGGCAAGAGTCATGCTGATTACTGAATAAAATAAAATGAATAACCATTTATTTATTTATTTAGACGGTGAAAAAATGAAGAAATAAAAGGTCAGTGAAAGTAGGAATGAATATATTAAAAAAGTAACGATTCTAGTAGCAACGGTCATCTTAGATTAAGTTGAAAAATTTATAATAATTTATTACCGTGGCTATGGTTCAATTTTTTTCTGAAATCAAGGAAACCAAAAGGTCACAATTAAAGGTAAGATTTAAATTTTTAATAAATATAAAATGTATCTAAGTTTATACGTTTATAACTTTCCAACTGTAGTGTGTATATATAATGAACGGTCATAATGAAAGAAGTGGAAACAGGGAGCGTAGGAAAGGAAAGGTTAGAAAAATAAAATTTTCACCCTTAAATTCCGGAGATTAATAAGGTAACGTACTCTTTAATGAAATGTACAGCAACGGTCACAAGCTAAAATTTAGTTGAAAGTTTAAAGAAATGAGGGGAAGATGGGTTTTTTAAATTAATCACTTCCCAGAGTTAATATGTAATGAAAAAAAGAAAGGAGATGAATTAGGGAAATGTATTATAACTTATATATAACTATTAAACGGATAGATGGAAGAAAAGGTGAGCAGGTGAGTAAAAGTGGAAACTGATTTATAAGCGAAATGGAATGTGAGCTGTTGCCTGGGAAGAAAATGGAATAGTTTAAAAATTAAAGGCAATGGACTGTTGAAATTAAATGAGTGTAAAGCGTGTAAAAGTTATGTACTGAAACGGCTATAAAGGAGAAATGAACAGTTTGAAAATAAATAAAAGAAATGATGGCAAATAAAACAGCTATGCCTTGAGTTTCCCAAAATAAATTATTTTATGAACATCAATTATTACTGACTTAAATTGAACAGAATCACACCCTAAAATATGTTTCCTTAATTTTTGATGAAAATTTATCATTTGCCACATTTAATTATACGTATTCCAAATGTAAAATTTTATTTCAAAATATTATTATTTAAAATTTCTCAAAAATCAAATTAAATACGCTGAATAAAACCATTAAAAATTAACAAAATTTTACGGGTCGTTACACTCTCCCCCGCTCAAAACTTTTCGTCCCCGAAAAGGAAGAAGGTAGGAGAATAGAAACAACCAGAAAGATAAATAGATTGAAAGACAAGGATAAACAATTTATTTAAGACCATATAATTTTTTCTAGAAATATTCATTTGAAAACTTCATTTCCAGTTCAATTATCTTTAATATTTTAAAACTTTTCAAAACCCATTTGTAAAATTTCCTGCTTCCCTTATAAATAACATTTATATGTTTAAATAACACTTTTATAAATATATATGAAAACTATTTGGAACAGTTATTCACATCCTTGGTTATATTTTCAAGAAAGTTATTTGACAACATTAAATCCATAGTTTATAAATTTACTAATTTATCTTAAGACACTTTCAACATTGTAGATAAATTAATACTCATTTCTTAAATATGTTATATTAAATTAATAACTTCTGAAATATTAATGACACTAATGATTTACTATTAAACCATGTAGTATATAAATAAACAATATTTTAAAGATTATATTCAAAAAGGAAAGGAGGGTAGATTTGGAAAATCGGAATATAGGTGAATAAATAAAGCTGAGCAGATAAGGAAGGTTCAAAGGGATAGTATCGGGCTCGAATAATTATATCAAACCATAAAATTTTAATCTCAAATATTAATACAAAATTTCTTTGTTGGAAATACCTTTATAGTAAAATACTTTTATATCGAACGAATTTTTCCTTTCAAAAATACTTTTATATCGAAATGAATTTTTCCTTTCAAAAATACTTTTATAACTCGATGTTTCAACAAGTTTATCCTCGTTCTTGTAGACTCTGGCCATGCGTTGATCAGGCACAAAGCTAGAATTCTTCAAGTACTTAGTAAACCTGTTTCAATACCTAGTGAAAATACTTGAAAAACCTTAAAAAACAGATATGGAAATTGCAATCCAAACAAAACAATCAAACCAAAACCTTTGTCCAACCATGGTTCGCAGATACACAATGGTTACGCCTGGTCCCCCAGGAAACAATCTGTATCTATAAGCTTTTTCAGCCCTGCGAGTTACGCCATGATGACTAGTAGGGTGCATGATACACAATGGTTACGCCTGGGTCCCCCAGGAAACAATTCGTACCCCTAAGCCGTTTCAGCCAGGCAGTTTCGCTACTAATGCGGCCTACACAGATTGCAAGATACACAATGGTTATGCCTGGATCTCCCAGGAAACAATCCGTACCCCTAGGCCAGACTCAGCTAGGCAGTTGCGCTATGCAGTCGCGAGAGAAGAAAAAAAAACCATGGGTTACGCCACGGTGGGAACACTCGAGTATGACATCCGGAAAACCAAAAATCAGAGAGAATAATATCGATAGAATGAATCCACAATGTGGCCACAAAGCGGATATCAAGTAGAAGGCACTTTCCATATTTTTACTTTGAAAATATGTATCATATAGTACCTTTTCAAATCACTTTCAAATATCATACTTATATAAAGTCCATTACATATAGGATTCATTTTCAATCGAATACTTTCCAAATCAATAGTATATCGAATCACACTTATATAGACTTCGATTATATAAAATTACTCTTTCCAAATTGAGTACCTTTCAAATCAATAGGTTTCAAATCAATTTCGTACTATACAAATCATTTTTATATAAGTTCGATAACTCCCAAATCAAGTATTTAGTAAATCAAGGTTCTCAAATTTTTCTCGTTTCAATAACATTTCAGTTTCAAGCTCATATATGATTTCACCAAATTTTCTTCCAAATTAAACATATTCAGTTTCAAAGTTTCTTAAACAAAAGGTTTAGAAAATAATCCAAATTTCCAAATCAACAAAATTTAGGTCAAACAAATTCATTTCCAAAATCACCATATAAGTACTGATTTTAATTCCAATCTAATTTCAAAACCAAATATTCTTCTCAAAATCAATTATACTCAAAATGGTTTCTAAATTTATAATTATTCCTTTAAAAACTTTAAACTATTTATTTCTATATGAAAAATCCAATTTTCCTTTTTCAAATTATTTATTTAACAAAAGTTTCAAATTCACTTAAGTCATACTCTTCATATTTTAAACATACAAAACTAAACTTATATTCTTTATCAAATATTTTATACTCTTCGAAATTTCTTAGTTTTAATATTTTAAACCTTGATTTGGAAGTACTCGAACCTTCAAAATAGTCGATGAAATCAAATTTCAAATCCAAGAGTTGGAAATCAGCAACAAATCAGTAAAAAAAAATAGAGTTATACTAAATCAAATCGAAAACTCGAGGACTGAACACCGGTTTGCTTCAAATCATTTCAAATATAAATACATATATCTTTCGAATATCAAATCTTACTTCGGCACTTGAAATCAAAATTTGGTTTCACAAAATCACTCGCATAGCAAAGCTATTAGAGTGGCCTCTCCCCCACTCTGAAACTCTAAAATCAATGTCGATGATGCGTGCACTCATCACCGAAATTATTCTCCAGCGACATAAGTGAGTTCTGGACTTCTATTTTCTTCAAAACTTTATTGAAATTTCTTCTAAATCATGTAATTCTTTTGAACTCTTTTGAAATATTTCTTACCCGGAAAATACTTTTAAATCGTATTATTATTATAATTTCAAAAATCTTAAAACCAATTTCAAAATACCAGAGTTCAATTCCTCCAAATTAAGATTCAAAATCCCTTAGTTATAAATCCTTTATATAATCGAATTCCTTATAAATTTCCAAAATGTCAGATCCTTTTAAAATTTCAGACTTCCGTTTATAAAAGATATATAATCCTTACCGAAAATATTTCAGTTTTATATATAGGATAAAATTATACTTATCAAAATAATAATTTCGATATATAAAATAATTTCAAAAATGCAAACATACCCGATTTTCAAAGGGTGATTCACGGATGGATTTCAAAACAAAGCTAGAGATTCAAATTAGAGGGACTCTAATCAAATAGAATTTTGATTCGAAGATAGGCTCGATCGAAGATTAGAGAATTAAATTACAGAAATAGAAGATGGTTATATTTATATAAATCGCGGGTGACCTTAACCGGGTCAACTGTGACTTCACGAATATTATCGATGTGGAATTCTAAGACAAATCGACATTCGATTGCCAAAGATAGAATTCGGCATATCAAGATATAGCAGCATCGTAAACCGAGGATACAAAAATCTTCGGTGAATCGATACCAATTGTAAAGGAGTTTTCACCCCCTTTACAAAACATTCAGTGGAGTTATGGGATACTCCAGAATCAAACAAATATAAATAGAAAGAGACAAGAATGAATTTCGGAACTGAGGGACATTACAAAATTCAAAGGAAATCGAGTCAAAAAGGAAGAGATTCAACTCGAACGAAAGTGATTCTGTAAATAAATTTAACATATATGCTAAATTCTGCCTAGAGCCATAGCTCTGATACCAACTGTAACGACTCGCTATTTTGGACCATTCAAATCAACAATAATACTACACATGTCCGACTTGAATAATTCAAAATACCGAATTGTTAATTTAAATTTGGCAAAACATATACAGTAAATAAATCAATCACAGAATCACAGATACAGAGTAGTACAATCATTCGCAGCAGAATAAATGAATAGTAGTTCATGAAGCTACTATATAAACAAAGTTAGAAATAAAATACATCAGAAAATCCCAGATGCAGTGAAGTCTCCAGTACGGGCAGATGACTTCTCTGAACCAATCGACTGGATGACTGAAAGGATAGATAGTTGGATCTTCAAGCAAAGCTCCAACTTCGAAGGTGAGTCTCAAATGTCGTATCACTCAGTCTAACACGAGCGTAAAGCAAAACACAAAACACTCGAGTCAGGATTAACATTCTTATATCTATAAATCCAACTCAGGTGAAATATCAACTGAAATATAATTAACTTAGAGGATGTTTGGGATATCCATCCTCTAAGGATCCAAGGAACTATCTACAGGGTAGAAATATACACTATAACATCGTGGTCATTTCAATTTTATTTATATTTCAAAACTAAAATATCATTTTCATTTCAAATATCTCTATTTTCCAAATTAGTATATATGTATATATATCCAATAATTTATGAAGTAAAGTATTTTTATTTCCTCAACTTCACAAATCGCTTCAAAAATCAACTCGACCTTCCCGTTCAAATTTAATTAAATCAAAATTTATCAATTTCCATTCAATTTAGTTTCTGACTAAACTAATTCAAATTTTATCTATTTTAAAAACGGATTTGAACCACAAAATAAACCTTTTAAATTTCAATATAATTCGAAGTTAATATATTTCAGAGCTTTAAATATTCAACATTTCAAAGACTAAACTTTGATAGTTGCGTTTATCTCCCAACTTGACTTCACTATTATTTAGTTTTGAAATATTCACTTAATAAATTCAATATTATTTATATGGCCTTAAATTTACATTTTCTATATATTACCTTCAATTTCTTTAGACATGAAACATCCATTAAATTTCTTAAATAAAAATTCAAGTTGTAGGATCATATGTTAAAGTTTCGAATTTAATAGTTTCAAATTGGTTTTACTAAATACAATCCTTAATTAATGACAAATTCAAATAATTCCAAATATATCTTCAAACCTTAGCATATAAAATTTATTCCACAAATCTATTTCAGAAATACAAATTTAATAAATCCTTAAACATATTTCATATAAATAAAATCAATCTTAATTAAATTATCTTAATATTAGATCTATATATAAAATAACCTTTATATAAAACACTTTAAATCAATATTCATTAAAACCATATATTTCTTTTCAAGACCATAAAAATTATTTTCAAAACATTCATATAGACCACGGCGTCGATGTAAAATTTTCTATTCTATGTACAAGGGATACGGATATTTATCATTTCAATCCGTAAGTTAAATATATACGGGTCGATATCATTTCAACCCGTAATCCCAAATTCAATTCAAATGAAAATCGCTTGGGTTTATCATTTCAACCCATAACGAAATTCTCCTATTCTAAAATCCGTTCGGATATGTATCATTTCAACCCATAGTGATTTCTATACTAACAGGGAACTTGCAGAGTGATAACAGATATGAAAATAATAATAATAACAGGCATATATCATCAAAAATAAATATAAACAATAGGATATGGTGTCATATCCATAAGTGAACAGTTACAAATAATAGCATATATAACAATTTAAATAACTACAACATCATATTTCAATTGTCGTTTCAATTTAATCAAATTTAACAAATAAAAGAATATTAATCGTGAGCGATGGCTCACCTTTCGAGGCTAGAGAATACAGAAGATGACATGGATACGCACACTGATACGGACACTGAAATTTGAATTATAAATCCGAGCATGAATTTCAAAGCAATGTAGGATTGGCACGAATTGGATGAACGAGGCTGATAATCAAGAATTTATGAATTGAATCAGAATCAGTCTGATATATACAGAAATTTTTGCTATTTTAATAAAAATCAAAATTGCATCCCTAAGAAAAATTTAAAGTCGAATCACACACACAGACACGCGCGCGCGCACACACATATATATATGTAACGAACACGATTTTTCGTCCACGAATGCCGAAATCAATACGTCCACTGTATCAACTGCCGAGTAATCGAAGGCCGGAAAACCGTACCGTTAGGGTTAAAGAAGAAGAAAACGTAGAAGAAGAGAGAAAAAGATAGAACAGAAACAGAAAGAAATAACAGAACAACATCAGAATCTCACAATTCGCAGCGGAACAACATATAATAGATAAATGAATATCATTAAAACAAAGAACCATTTTATACATTACATCATTATCAGAGTTTACAACAACAATAGACAACAGAGTCATACATCAATGGACAGTTATATAAACTTGTCCTCATACAGAATACACAGCGGAATAATACATAGTATAATATCATACACAAGTGGTACGTCTCGATATGTAGCACGCCTCCTAAGCTCCATAGCACTCCTAAATCCAGAATAACCTGATAAACCTGACTCTAGACTGCCCGTGTGGAAATTAGTGGGCACCCAGAGTTTAGGAAGGAAAATAATAAACTCCAGGCCATTCATGTGACTAGTGTGAGAACTTAAAACAGTTTATTTATCTTTAAAATCAAAATAGAGGAATATTTTTAAAGTCAATTCGCAATGCTTTTTGAAAATGTAACTACCATAAGACCTCCCACCACACACACAATGCAAACGCAGACATGGAGGAGATTTCTTCTTATGTTAGTCAAAGATGCTTACTACGCAAAATCAAATCATTTTTGATATTATTATTAGTGCATAGTGTAGAAAATTTTTCGAAAGTAGAATATAAATCTTAGCCAGCATAGGTACCATTATATTATGCCTACTATAGCTATCATATTAGATGGCAGGTTCTACAACTAAAACCGTACAAATCTCGTATTGTTTCTTTGAATTTCCAACAAATGGTCAGGCCAAGGAACATCCTATTGCCACATGGAAACGCCTCTGGAATGACGTCCCGAGAACCAAACCGGATCTCTGCCAACACAAGGCCGGGTTACCCCTAATTGGGTAACTACTGACATGAATATGTCATCCCTCGATCGTAACCGATCTATCCGAGGATCCTCGATTTCCAACAAATGGTCAGGCCAAGAAACTTCCCATTGCCACATGGAAACGCCTCTGGAATGACGTCCCGAGAACCAAACTGGATCTCTACCAACACAAGGCCGGGTTACCCCTAACTGGGTAACTACTGAGACAAATATGTCATCCCCCGATCGTAGCCGATCTATCCGAGGATCCTCGATTTCCAACAACCACAAAGCAATAAATTTGCAGTAACAACATAGGTTAAATATCTGGGCTCCATACCATGATACCACCTCTATCCAAAAGGAATGACATACACTAAAGGGGCGCTACCCCCTAATAACCTTGCCGCATCCTTCCTGTTTTGACCATTTTCGGGGTGTGAGGTCCGACGAAGTCTCGTCCACGAAGCCACGCTTTATACAAAAGCTGTGCTTTGGGTCAACAAATGATCAAAGTAATGATCCCCAAGATAAATGATCAAACAAATGATCATATCACAAATGATCAAACAATGATCATATCACAAATGATCAAACAATGATCATTTCACAGCAACACTCAGCATGTCACATTACCAAATTGGGAGTATATCACTAATAACCTTCAACTACATAACCTCTGAGCTCGTACGTCTCAGAGAAGGGTGTTAAGCTAAGAGAATAAATTCTCCTCCACCAACAGAAATATATTTGAAAAAAATCAGCTTTATACCTCAACTTGTAATGTCAGACATACAATCCATACAAGTCTGTTCCGGGCTCGAACAGAACCGAAGGCACTTACAAAGAAGTCCTTGCATTCCGGATAATTTCTAATCACGTCTGGACTTCCCGTCACTAAGGGTGATAAAACCTCTATATCGGAGATCAGCCGATGCAGAGTAACCCAACGGTAATCCTTCCGTTTTCAAAAATATCCGGTCTTCAACACCGGTCATCAAATGCAATCCATTACGACGTATCACATATTCGGAATGGGTTATACGACCCCAAGGTCCTTTCCCGGCTAACACGAATAATGAGCGCTTATTCAAAAATAAGTGTGGCATTCAAATTCAAGCAAATCACAACAAATACCTATTCAAAGGTAAATATTGATAGTTGGTTATTGAATTATCAATGGATATGCACAACATCACCAGATTCCAAATAATTTTCCAAATTATTTATTTTCCAAAAATATCTTTACAAGATATATAATTTTCACACTTCAAAAATAAATCAATATTTATTTTTAAACAAATTCCCCTTTCTTTTATAAATTCCATAGTGAATTTACATTCCAAAATATCTATGAATATACGATTTCAATTATTCATTTTCAATTTATCTTCAAAAAGATAAATTCTCAAAACGTTTCATTTCACATTGGAAAAACATTTCCATACTTATTTATTAATAAGTAATTCACAAATCCATTTATTTCCAATACTTAGAAAATATTCAATATACTTAATATCGAAATTAAGTATATATTTCATTCTTTAAGGAAATCATTCTCTTAACACATTTATTTGAGTCAAAACGAATGTTGCATAAAACATCGTTACGACGACCCAAAATCACTAGTATAGGGATTCGAAATTTAAAATAGATATATAAATCCCAATACTATACAAAATATTTCCTTTCGGAAATCATTTACTATAACAACAGTGTTATAGTCCACCATTTTCTTTTATTTCTCGAAAACGTCTATTTCAACAATGAATGTTGAAATCTATGATTTCGATATTTAATGCATTTTAAAACGTCGTTAAAATAATCAGCTTCTTTTAATAATATCCATTTTGCCAAATATGACCATTTTATTCAATAATGTATTCACTGTCCAAAATCGTGAATATATTTCCTTTAATAAACTTCAACATTCAATTTATCAAATTCAATTGATTTCGAATTTAAAAAAAATGTTTATAAATTCCATTTCTATTTATAAGCTTTGATTTATAAATCTCATTTTTAACAAATTCCATTTATATCTCATTTAAATGCCAAAATCTGGTTTATAAGATAATTACTTACAAATCTTCTATTTTACAAAATCTATTCACTTTATAACTTCACAATTTATAAATCTATAAATTCCGTTCACTTATGAAATCCATTTTTATTTCATTTTTAACACTTATAAAAACTCGTTTTAATATTCCAATATTTTTAATTTATAAAATATCAATTTTATAAGTCTTTTATATACATCGTTTTTAATAATTCAAAAATCCCAATTTAAACTATTTTATAAAATCATTAATCCCATATTTTCAAAATCCAACTTTTAACTATATTTCTCAAAATTATACTTTCTATAACATTAACATTATAATGTTCATTTATTTTAAAATGAATCAATTCCAAAATTATAAACGTATACTTTCAAAAAAATCAATTTTAAAATCCTTTTAAAATTCCAAAATTGGCCTAGTGATGCTACACACCAAATAGTCAATCACGACAACAACGACATCATATATCGATATGATAATCAATCAAATATCAAAATATCTGAAATCAAATAAATACTGTTAAGGAATCCAGTTGGATCCCTCCAACCTGTTTTCCTGCATCCAAAGATGTTAGCACAATACCAATTCCGTTCCAGTACGAAATTATCGCGGTATATGAGATTTAAAATATTATCCGCTCAATAGGCGGCGCAATAGGGTCTCGTTCGCTATATAATGCGGGAAATCAACTCCAAGTACATAAATAATACCAATTTCACTGTACTGTGAAATATTCGCGGTATATGTTTTTAATAAATAACATCCGCTTACTAACGGCGCATAATGTCTATTTTAACAATCAATAGATAACAATCATCATTCATGCATACATTCAAGAATTTTAAATATAACTATTTAAAATAATATATCGAAACTATTCGATTGAGTGAGAAGTTCTCACCTTGATTTTAATTCTGTTCCAACGTTTTATTTCGAATAAAATTAAACGGACGTTTAATTTTACCCAAAATTTTCACTAGCTCCAAATGACTCCAATCCAATTCCATAGCGTAGTATTCGTCACTACGATCCCGACGCAAAAAGTTTCGTCCGAAACGGACCTTGTACGAAAGAGATACAACATTTTGAATATTACACGATTTAAACTATAATTAATTTACAATTTCTTTTAAAATTTTAAGCCCTAACCAATCAGAGCCATCCATTTCCCCAAACCATATCCAGGCCGTCCCCAACTTCTTCTTCCTCTTCGTGAAAAGGTGCCCCTCCAACACCCATAGCCGCAGCTTATTAGTTTAATTATGCTCCACCATCATCAACTTTGAAGACGATCGGCCTACGCCACTACGACGGCCATCACGAACACCACGAACGCCCCACGTATGGAGGAGCTCGGCCTCCCCTCCTCCTCTATTTTCATGCACGAACGGCCAGAGAACGCGACCAGGTAACACCTCCAATCGACGACGATAGGTCGAATCAACCGTTGGATCTAAAGCTCTCTCTGCCCTCTACGACTTTCCAGTTGAAAGTTTTTGCTAATTCTTGATGGATTGAGAGATTTGGAGGGAAGAGGATGAACAAATTTCGGCCATTGATGATAACAACGGCGGCCTGAAGGTTTTTTAACCTAGGGTTTGTTTCTTTTGCGAAAAAAATGAAAGATAAAGGGCTTTTATAGAAAATATAACGAACACTATTCATCCCGGAATTTCCGAACTCCAAACGAAGCGTGCCGGTTGGCGTTTCTAAGGTTTACCCCGCGTTTCGAACACAATGGAACGTGTTTCGGAGGCTAATTCGATCATCTATGCGAGATATGGCTATAAACGGTCGATTTAAAATTAAACCGATTAAACGATTTTTCTATGCGTTTTGGCTTGCACCGGACAAACGATAAATCCGATTGACACGAAATTTGAAACCTTACAATAATATCAAATTACGGATCCGATGAAACTTGTTTCGTCGAAATCCGAGACAGTTTGAAAAATGACTATTTTAACTCGCCAAATAAATATCAAAACAATTTCGATGCGTTTCGAGCCGCCACGATCAAACAATAACTCTGATTGCTACGAAAATTGAAACCCGATAATAACAAACTATTACGAATCCAATGGAACTAGTTTCGTCAAATTCTGAGACTGTTCAAAAATTGGCTATTTTTCAGTCGATAATTAAATATTAAAATATTCAATTTTCACAAACTAACTTTTAATTCGATTTTAAAAGTTCTAAAACATCATTCTAACTCCAATATGATAAAATAAAATTTTACAAATCATTTTTAATCATATTAAACCCATTATTCAATTATTTCTGTAGTTTCCATATTAAAATATCGATTTAATTGTCCAATTAAATCCAATATTTGAAATAAAATTTATTCGACTTACAAATTTCACTTATTAATATTTAAATTCAATTAAATATTCAAATTTAAATTATCAAAAATTATGGGTCGTTACAATATATATAAAATTTCATACATAAACCAATAGTTTTAACATTTGAAATAAAACATATATGTTAAACAAAAATCCTTATAATTTTTCCAAACCATTTTAATTTTTACACATAGATCAAAATTTCTATTTACAATCTAAGACCCAAATCACCCCATATGACCTATGTATATAATATCATTAAGATTTATATTTTAAAATAAGATTAATATATAAAACGTCAACAAATTACACTGTTCAAATCTCATTTATAAACTACTATATACATATGGTACAAAATCCACTTCACAATACAATTATAAATTTTAAACATTTTACCTATATACATAAACTAATATATAACTACCAATACATAAACAGTGAAGCCTATACACAGACTTATATAAGATTTTAGACAACGGATGTACGAATTACTTATGTAACTTACATTATAACTTATTTTATAAATATATATAATACTGTAACCTGTGCAGACCGAAAGTATAAGTTAGAATGTAAACTTTATACAATATATAAATAGCAACTAATATAACTTTATATTTTTTTTTTTTTGAAAGCAACTGGTCTACACTAAAACACATATACACCCTTAACTTTTATGCAAACATATATGCCAACTGAAATGAAAACTTATATATTAGAAAACTAACTCCATACATAAGTGTATGTAAAGTATATAGATATATATAAGGCCATAAAGATATATCTATAATTATTATAACTTTATATAAATATATATCATATACGAACTTAGGAAAATAAACAACTTCAAAAATCCTATACAACTTCCATAATAATAAGATGTAAATTGACCTTCAATAAAAGTTATAAACCTGTTTATTACAAAACTATATATATAATAACGGATTTACAAAACTTATAAAATAAATCATACAATATGGTTTGTAAAATATACATATATGGACTCAAAGTTAAAACAAAAATGAATATAAATCTACTTGCCAAATATGTAGACTCAATTTTCAGATCCAACACAACTCACACATATTAAATATGCATACACTTCTAGAAACAAAACAAACTTTTCAAAAAAAATGGAAACCACGCTTGGTGTATATATATGTATTCAAATCCAACAACTTTATATAAACCACTATATGTATGCATATTATATTTTGTTACCGCTATCAATATATCATAACTATACTCCATATAAACAAATATGCGTACCAACTTTGAATGCTAGAATATGCATCAACATCACGTACATGGGACGCCTATTGATAAAATCATCCATATCATAGCTAAATATAAAACTATACATAATATATATATAAAAAACACTTGCAAATATAAACTTAACTTACCTATGCCTGGTTATGCGAACAGTAGAGGAAACAGGGGAGGGTCGTTGCGTCTTCAATGGATATTGCGCAAGAGGAAGAGTGGGTTCGGTGGAGGGGCGGAGTTTGGAAAAGGTGAAGGAGAGGCCGAAATTTGTAGTGCCAGGCAAGTTTATATAGAAGAGGAAGAAACAATAGAGAGGGAAAGAAGAGAAATCTGGGAAGAAGCAATAAAAAAGGGAAGAAAATACGAACAGAAGTAAATGGAAACGACTAAATAAAAGTAACCAAAGAAATAGTACAATCACGTGCTATGATTCAGTGGAGGATTTAAGGCAAAATATTCACGTTGATTCAGGAAAATAATCGAAGCAAATACGAACAGAAGTAAATGGAAACGACTAAATAAAAGTAACCAAAGAAATAGTACAATCACGTGCTATGATTCAGTGGAGGATTTAAGGCAAAATATTCACGTTGATTCAGGAAAATAATCGAAGCAAATAAATGGTAGCACGTTTCAAATTTGAACGGAAGGAAAGAGAAAAGTCACAATTCCGGAAAAATATCAAAGTAACAGCTACACATTTATTCAAGAGCTATTAAAGCAATTTTTAAATTGTGAAGGCAACGTTACTCTGCGTTATATTTTTAAAATAAGAATGCTGAACGAAAATCAACAGTCAAATATGGTGCGGTGCAAATGGCAAGAGTCACGCTGATTACTGAATAAAATAAAACGAATAACCATTTATTTATATTTTTAGACGGTGGAAAAATGAAGAAATAAAAGGTCAGTGAAAGTGGAAATGAATATATTAGAAAAGTAACGATTCTAGTAGCAACAGTCATCTTAGATTAAGTTGAAAAATTTATAATAATTTATTACCGTGGCTATGGTTCAAATTTTTTTGAAAGCAAGGAAACCAAAAGGTCACAATTAAAGGTAAGCTTTAAATTTTTAATAAATACCAAACGTATCTAAGTTTATATGTTTATAACTTTCCAGCTGTAGTGTATATATATAATGAACGGTCATAATGAAAGAAGTGGAAACAGGGAGCGTAGGAAAGGAAAGGTTAGAAGAATAAAATTTTCGCCCTTAAATTCCGGAGATTAATAAGGTAACGTACCTCTTTAATGATATGTACAACAACGGTCACAAGCTAAAATTTAGCTGAAAGTTTAAAGAAATGAGGGGAAGATGGGTTTTTTAAATTAATCACTTCCTAGAATTAATATGTCAATGAAAAAAAGGAAAGGAGATAAGTCAGGGAAACGTATTATAACTTATATATAACTATTAAACGGATAGATGGAATAAAAGGTGAGCAGGTGAGTAAAAGTGGAAACTGATTTATAAGAGAAATGGAATGCGAGCTGTTGCTTGGGAAGAAAATGGAATAATTTAAAAATTAAAGGCAATGGACTGCTGAAATTAAATGGGTATAAAATGTGTAAAAGTTATATACTGAAACGGCTATAAATTTCAATTATTATTATAAAACGGAGAATAACGAAAGGCAAGGACGATGATTTCAAAGTTTATTAATGGCTAGGAATGGGGAAGTCTATCTGTGAATTGGAAAAATTATTAAGCAATTGAAATTTTAAAGGTAGAAAAAATAACAGTTACACACTGTTTTAGAAACAATCAAAGCAATTAATAGCTTGATTGGGCAGCAAGAATAAATATGGAAGGACATGTTATAAAGGCAAAATGAACCGTTTGAAAATAGATAAAAGAAATGATGGCAAATAAAATAGCTGTGCCTTGAGTTTCCCAAAATAAATTATTTTATGAACATCAATTATTACTGACTTAAATTGAACAGAATAACACCCTAAAATATACTTCCTTAATTTTTGATGAAAATTTATCATTTGCCACATTTAGCTATACGTAATCCAAATGTAAAAAAAATTTCAAAATATTATTATTTAAAATTTCTCAAAAATCAAATTAAATACGCTAAATAAAACCATTAAAATTTAACAAAATTTTACGGGTCGTTACATAAAATAACAATAAGGTCGAACCTATCGACCCCTGCCACCACAAGACCGGCCTACCCTTTGCTAGATAGTACCGAATAAGATCATCCCATGGTTGGGATCAGCAACCGTACCAAAGCATACATGAGTCAATAGTAGGTACTCTAGATAGGGATGACCTTACCCTCATGAGCCAGCCCACCTAGAGTTGCTTCATCTCCTCACTTTAGTCATTCCCGTTTGATGAGGCTTGAGACAACGTTTTACCTTTTATATAGCGCCTTCCACTTGTAATGCTAACACAGCCTTCTAGGTAACAATGCAATGTCGGCAATCATCCATACAACTCCTGTAACAACCCGCATATTTATCGAGTTTGTATTTAAATATTTTATTTAAATATTAACTCGTTAATCGGATTTTTGTCCGAAAAGCTACTTTTTGCAAACGGTCAAATTAGGACTCGAGACCACTTCCATTGAGTTCGAAATGTCGTTTACAACTTTTTAAGTATAAACATCGATAGGTTTGGAGTTAGTGAAATTTCACTAACTTTTCCCGCTTTGGACTTTGGGTTAGTTTAGCCTATTAAGCCCAAGTTCCAACCCTCTTCTCCTCACTCTTCATAAATTTCCTAACTAATCAAGCTTTGGCATTAATGGTGGAGGGAATGGGAAATTAAAACTCCAAGCACAAATTCAATTGCAAATCCAACATTCAACTCCAAATTCAAGTAGAAGATATTGGATTCAAGCTTTGGATTGCTTCTCCTTGCTTTCAAGCTTCATCTTCATAAACTTTAGTGCAAAGGTGAGATTTTTATCTCACAAATCTAGTCTATGACTATATTGGACTGTTGGGAATGATTCCCTATCACTTTTGCATGCACATTTGCATTTGGTTTGGATTGGATTGGCGAAAAACTCCAATTTTTAGCGTGTTGGTGAATTTTCTGCACTTAGGTCGTTCTGGCCATTTTCGTGTGTTCGGAGTTAGGTCGCTCGCGACCTAACCCTTAGGTCGTTCGCGTGTTAGCGCGCTAGGTCGCACTGCCTTGAATTTTTCACTTCGGAGTTAGGTCGTTTCACGTTAGGTCGTATGGCGTTAGGTCGTAGGTCGTTTCTGGCCTTAAATCCCCTCTGCAGCGTTAGGTCGCTCAGCCTTTCCTTGTTAGGTCGCATCACCCTTAAGTCGTTCGACCTGATGCCTCTCTTAGGTCGCGCATCCCTTTAGGTCGCTAGGTCTTAGGTCGCGCATCGCCTTAAGTCGCTCGACCTGCTCTCACCTTAGGTCGAGCCATCTTTTAGGTCGCGTACCATAATTTAGCCCGTTGTCCCTTAGGTCGCTTGCACCTTAGGTCGGCCTCGTTAGCTCGCAGATCCTCTAGGTCGCGTGGCCTTTAGACCGTAGGTCATTAGGTCGTAAGACCTTAGGTCGCCTGACCACTTAGGTCGCTTGACCTATTCAAATGTTAGGTCGCAAGTTCCTTAAGTCGCTCGTCTCTCTTAGGTCGCTCTCTTCGGCTAACTCGCGAACACCACTAGGTCGTTTGACCCTTTAGACCCTTAGGTCGTGAGCAGTTAGGTCGTTAGACCTAGATTGCCTTTTCCCCTTAGGTCGTTGGATCGATAGGTCGCTTCACCTGTGCTCACGTTAGGTCGTTCGACCCATTCATCTTTAGGTCGTTCCACTTGCCTATCTCGTAGGTCGCATTCCACCTAGGTCGCGTGAACCTATAGGTCATTGGACCCTTAACTTTTAGGTCGTTAGACCTCATTTTGTCTTCACTAAGTCGTACCGTTTTGGACGGGGCGCTGCCCCCTGGACCCCCGCGACCTGACCGGGCAGGTCGAACCCCGTAAGCGGTGGCGTTGCCCCCGCACCCCCACCTTGGGGGGTTGCCACCCCCCTGGACCCCCCCCTCCGTAGGGGATCTTATATGAAAAACATTGAGCTGATTTCCTTGGATTTTATTCGCATCTCCGTATGCGATCTTTGTGACTGATTGTTTCTACACTTGCTTATGTGTTTTGTCACTTTATAATATAAAGGTTTCAATACTAGTAGTAAATATCAAAACTCTTTTAACAAACAATTTCAACTCTATTTTTAATAACAAAGCTCTTTTCTTAAACCGTTTTCCAATCTATTAGTATATACAAGCCTTTACCTCACTCGGATGAGAAATCTAATTAAACGACTTAGTAAAACAAGTGGTATGAAACGCTTGCGTTCACTTCGTCGGTTAATTCTTGGACTTGTTCGATTGAACCTCTTGTGACAATTTTATTAGTGAAGATTTACAGTTTGTTCGTAAATATTTAAGTTAAGCAAGTGGTTATGGGACATGAAGCTAAACTTCTATATTTACTAGCTTAGTGTAATTGACACTTCTCGTTGATCTTAATGATCGCTTTATGAATTAGACTAGCAATTGTGCGATGTCTCTTTCATTGCAAGGTTAGACTAGACACCACTTGTGTGATTCCATTCACACATACCTTTCTGCTTTTTGGTTAGTCTTGACCTCAATCTGTGTGATTCCATTCACACATGCGGGGTAGCTCCCCTTGGTCTTCGGACCGTCATGTGATGGGCCTCTTTACCTTTTTATGATTTCTGGATTTCTCGTGTTGATTTCTGGAATTTATGTCATTGACTTGTTATGAGTACAAGTTTAGGGTATGATGCCCTCTTCGAATCTTTGAGAAGATTCTTGTGATATTGATTATCTCTTATTGATTGATCTTCTGTTGATCATTATTTACATACTTATAGTGGTATGTCGTTATGGATATTTATGTTTATGCCATATCTTTTATGTTATATCATGTCATCTGATATTTATAGCTAGACTGATCCGTTTATTATTTTCTTAAATAATACTCGGGTCAGACCGAGATGTTACAGGTGCTTCTGCTTGACTTCTTCCCAGGGATTCATCACTCTGACTTTTGGCTAACTGTTTAGATTAGCAGTTTTTGTTGTATACACTTGAGATATAGACTCATAGTTGTATTCTTTTGTATAGCACGTGTTGCTATTCTTTTGTATTATCGTGGATCTTACTGACCACTACTCTGATGTACACTTTCATGTGTTAGTTATATATTCATATCTTCTTCCGCCTTTGTGATATGGATATCTGTGACTGATTTGTGATATGATTATTTCTATGTTTGTTTCCGAAGATTATTTATAGCCACCGTGTGATAAGCAATTACATGGATGGTCGCTCCTCAACAGCCTTATTCTCCGTGCTAGTTAACAGCACTACTCCGGAGTGTTCTTGGCTAGCGTGGGTATAGAGGTGGGGCGTCACAACTCCATTCTAGGATTGAATGAAATGCTTGAGAGCTCCATCCCAATTCCATCATCTTCAAAATGTTTTCACTTCAAAACACATTCATCGGATCAAAGTGGGTTTTGGACCAAAGGTCTATATTCTCAAAGCTCATGTACAAAAAGTCCCTACTCATAAATCCAAGTAAATTAAGTCTCTGTTTTGTTATTCTTTACCAAATTGTTCCCTTCTAGAAATTTGGTCCTGTATTGAATCAGGGGAAAAGTAGCATAAATTAGTCAAAAACTTAGAATAGGGACCAAATTTTGATAACTTTTTGAGGGTTTGTTCCATTGTCTTTCAATTTTAGGGACTGGCAGTCGTTCCTCATTTTGGATAACATACCGATCCCGGTCTTTTCAAAATAACTTTTCAATAATTCATGGTAAACCCGACCCCGGTTCCTTAAGAAATAAGCAGTTGAGGATAAGGTTGGAGTTCACCTTTTAACGTATAATGTATGGATTTCCTTGTCATTGTCCTTGGAGAACGAAAAGAGATTTACACTCACAGTACAACATTATCGGAGATGACCGTGCCACATACTCAGATGTTTCTCCTAGATATTTCCAATTTACGTTTGGGTCCGCATTCGATAGTCCGCTATTTAACTATCAAATAATAATCATTCAATCAGGTATTTAACTTCATAGAAAAAACAACATTGGATAAGCACATAAGCAACTGCTACCCTTCTTTAATAAGTCTTTCATTCATTAAAATCACTTTATAAATCACTTGTATGAAACTACTTTTACGGCCGTATATCCGCAAATCCCTATTTTAAAAACTTAAAAAATACTCATATACTTATAGCAACAATATATGTATATCGACAAAATTGAGAAAGATTTTCTTTTTATTCGATTCAACAATCATTTATAAAACATTTTATAATCTCTGAGAATCATTTATAAACCTTTATACATATTTCAATCACTTATAAATCCTCTTTGCACATTTCTAAAACTCATTTATAAGTCATTTATAAATCTCTAAAACCATTGATAAAACTTCTTTTATAAATCTATAAACCCATTTCTTAAGTCGTTTTATAAATATCTAACCATTTACAAAAACTCTTTCACCTTACAAATAATCTTCCCTTCCGTGGCCAAACCATTTTATAAAATCCAAGTATTTCAACTCTAGGAAACATTTAAAAATAGTTTCAAATCTTTTACTTCAAACACTATTCATAATAATTGTTTTTAACAATAAACATTAAAAATAAATGAAAATTATTAACTTTAAACATCTTTAAAATATAATTAATAATTTCAAAATACCGGTAAATAAACAATAATAATTAATCTTTACCTTTTTTTAAATAATAATAATTTATTTCCAAAACCTTATTAATAATCCTTATTACTAATTTCAAACCATAATTATCCTTGAAATAATTAACCTTTCTAAATATTAACAATCTGATAAGTTCTTTAAAACCATATTAACTATAAACAAATAGCTTTAAAACAATACTAATATAATTAAATTACTTTAAAATATTATTTTCCGTCTCAAAACCAGTTCCGACACAATGCCAAATTATAATATTTTAAAATACTACTAATTCAAGGCCAATAGCTACTCCACCATTAACTAATACTGATATTAATTTTCTATCAATACCGTGTTTCGATTTTTAACATATTACGATGGCATTACCAATATTTACAAAAATCAGGTTTATTATACAAATAATTCATATAACTGGAATCACGTTGAAACTAATTCAACAATAACGAGGAATCTCGTAGAATTCCTCAACCTGTTCCCCTAAATCACAACTCATATATATTAGCACATATATATGTAAATAAAATCAACAATGGTGAGGAATCATGTTGCATCCCTCCAACTTGTTCATCTGTATCACAAAGTATATTATCAAGTAATATAAATCAACTACTTCAGGGTGGGATTCGTATACAAAGGGTAATCCGCTCTTATACGGAAATATAATAGGGTCTTATCTGCTCCAGTGGCGGGAATATATTCAAACTAGCTAATAGATACAGTAGTTCATCCAAACAATTCAACAATTTTTATCAACTATATATCATATTGGTTAACCAAAAAGGAGAGTTTGTCGCATCGAAAATTTCTATTGTCGTCGAGGAATTCCTGTTTGGAATTAAAATCGAAAGACGTCTGATATTAGCCAAAATTTCAACAGTCTTCAAATTCGACCAAACCTGTTCCATTGTGAAAATTACGTCGTTTCTAGCGCAACGTCGAAATTCGTGCCTCGATTAGACCTCGTAAGAAGAAGTTATTAAATTTTTAATTGTCGATTTTTCAAACTAAAAATTAAATAAACTAAATACAAAATTATACATAAAATTATATGTATGCCACCTTCTACCCCAATATGAACAGCTACAACAGACCAACGTGCGCGTCCCCTACATCATTGATACTCCCTAAACGATCGCCACTCAACGAACGGAGGCCGCCAGCTAATTTCTCTTCACTAGAGCTCCCCGGTGGACTCCAATTCGTCCAACTCGATCGAACATTTATTTGATCGACTTACTGCTATGAAACCCTCCCTCACCCCTACTTCAAAGTCGAATTTCACCTTCAAACATCATTCTACCTCAAACCATCGCCCGAAACCACCTTTCGTCATCACAAACTCGACCATGTCTTCGAATTCCCCTCCGGCATCCCCATTTCAGTCGCGACCTGGCCATTTAAGGAACTGACCCATTCCTTGCGCAATTGGCTGCCATGAGCCGCTGCTTCCCATGCTTATTTCGAAGGGTGCTATTCATCACCATGAACAAGGATCCAAACTACATTTTCCAAATCGACGTCTAAATTCTTGAAAAACTAAAACCTTAGCCCACAAACTGATTCGATATTATCGTCAAATTTCCAAATTCAAAATCACACGCTAAACATATGGTTATAGGAATGTTGATATTTACCAATCGAGTGCAAAGGGGTTTGTTTTGCAACTATTCATGAAAGGAGGCAGTATTTTAAAAAAAGAGAGGGGTATGGCTGAAGTAAATAAATTAGAGTTTCTTTTATAAATTGAACATATAACATTTTCCACCTCTTTATAAAAATTTCAATACCTGTTATTATCTTTAAAATCCCATTGTTAAATATTTATAACATTCTTTTAGCAAGCTAGCCGGCTTTAAAGTGGGCCGTGCTAATATGAATATAAATAAGGAATAGGTGTTCTGTACGTGCATGAAACAGCTAAAATATGGCTTCATAATGGCCAGACCACTTAGTACAAAAACAAAAATAAATGTAGGAGCTAAACAATGGGTCTAGACTGCTCGTAAGGGCATAAGCCCCTTGTCGTTACTAATATCAACATTAGCACCCGGTCCTATAACATGTTGAACAATAGAAAAGTATGTAGCCAGATTCGGATCATAAGACCGCGAGAGAGGAGTAGAGATAAATTTGGTCCCTTGTAGGATCTAAGAATTGCCACTAGTTGCTTACACCATCAATACCAGTGGTCATCAGAGAAAGACACTCACCCTCAAAATGATACACTAGACTCTTAGTCTCGTCAGGACCACCTAAGAACATGTGATAACTATGCATCTGTGGGTCGTACCTCATTTATGTGACTTCGTGAACCCAAGAACTCTCATCTGGTTCCTAGATAATAACCTCATCATTGGAAATGCTAACTACTATTAAATCCATTTTTGATTCCACGACGGGTGTATCAAAAACAACAAGATCAAAGACAGGCAAGAGTCTAACCTTGGGGACCTATTTCATTTCCGTCCTAGGGAAGGGGACTTTGTCGGTAGGAGGTAGTGGAACAATCCTAGAAGACTTCTCCACAAAATGTCCAAACGACCGACAGTTTGTAAAAATATCGGGTTTCCAGTTGTAATTAACATTTGTCTCCATTCTGTCACCTTGCATGATTCTTACTTTCAATATCGACGGTAGTGGATTAGTTAGGTTTATTTCAATCAATGCTCTAGCGAAGAATAAATTCTTACGAGCAACGGTATTAGCATCAAAGCATTTGAAACCACCAATAAGGCTCGCAATCCAGTTCAAACTAATCGGCGGTTGTAGGACAGACGGAATGTTAGAGGAAGTGGCCCAAACCGAAATCAAGAGAATTTGCTCTCTTGCTCCGTCTATTCCAATGCTCCAAGGAGTAATAATAAATGGTTTCCCTTCAATAATGGGAAGGCTAGTCATAAGAGCTATCTATTTGTCTTTGTTGTTTCCAAAATTTAAAGTAGAAAAAGGTATTTATATATTGGACATGAAGAGTATCTTTCAGTTTCCACACATGCCAACATAGCTCACGAACAACCAAATACGAAGATGAAGCATCTAGAAAAAACCCAACTAGGTGGTCAGACCAATGGCTCACCGAATCATTAATCATTTCAGGTGGGATCATGTTAATCCCATCAATGATCTAAGTGCTAAAATCCTATAGAGAGTGTGCAGTATGCACCAACATTTCTAGGTAGTGCTTTAAACAAAAGAAGACCAAGCTGGCTTATCGACTACAGGGACGTTCAACTGCATTGACATAAACATCAGAGGGATTAGATTTGGATTTGTCCATAATAGTTGCAGTAGTATTATCATTTAGTTTTTCTTTTAAAGAAGGAAAAGCTTCAGATCCCATATGCTTCCTGGAAGCAATAGCACAGTCAGCGACATCATGCGAACAACAATTCCCCTCTAAATTCCTATCACCGTTTTAGTAGATGCAGAATCATTCAACTCAATATCTGAACCTCCATTCAACTCTATTAATTGTGATTTCCCAAATATGATATTGCAATCAAAATTAACCCAATTGCCAATAGGCTGAACTAAAGACGTAATTGGTGATGAAGGAGAACCATGGAAATACCTGAGAGGGGGACAGCTGTAGGCGAAGAGCTTGCTAAATCAGCTGCAAGATTCGACAACGGGTTAAACAAGCATAAGTCGACAGCGGCGATAAGCAAAGGAGAACACGGGTTCATGGGTGATTCAGGATTGGTGGAAATAACGGGGTTAAAGGAAGTAACAAATGGAGCAGGTGGCGTCTTTGAAATCGAGAACCGACGACCAGATCTCGTTTGCGATGAAGAATTAAGAGATGCTACGAAGCATGGCTTGAACTTTTAGTTCTTGGCCTTTTAGATTTGAGTCGAAGCATAGGGGTGAGGAGGAAGCAAATGGGATGAATGGGGAAGGGAGAGACGAGAGGGATTAGCAGAGATCTGAGAAAGTATGCCATTTTCGTTTAAAATACTACTGTAAATTGTTTTTGAAAAGGTCCAAAATATTATTCAAGGTTTAAAAACAAGTGTTGCTAAAACTTTGTTTAGTACAAACCCTAAAAAATTCCATTTAATCATTATCTTTAAAACTCTACTATTAAAGGTTTAATTACATTTCAGGGTTAAAGACAGGTGTTGCTAAAAAAATTGCCACAATAAACCCAAAATCATTTACTTGTATTTTTCTACTAAATATCCATTAGTAAATATGTAACTATATCCCCAAGTTTAATTAATAATAAGGGTTAAAAACGAGTGTTGCTTAAAACACTATTTACAACAACCCAAAACTATTTACTTATCCATTACTAACTTTAAATGTTTATCCAAAGATCAAAGCACATCCGTACGTATTAATTAAGGCAATACACTTTTAGTTGATTCTATAAAACAATTTACTTTAACTAAATGTTAAAATCCAAACTCCCTTTGTTACGTTTATAAAATACTTAATTTAATATTTTAAAACTTATATACATAGAAATATCTTTAAAATACTTATTAAAATGCTAAAATACTTTTAAAACTACTTAAAATATATGATAAGTATTTATAGAGAATATTATGTAAAAAAAGAATTTTGAAATAAATCGGAAAACAAAAATAAAAAAGTTTTATTTTTAAAACTACTTAGTTTAGAAATTCATAATTAATTGCTATAAATCTGTTTAACCTTAAATTCAATTTTAAAACACTCTTTTATAAGTTAGAAAACAATCCTCAAAAGATAAGAGAAAAATATAAAGTTTAAATATCATTTTTAAACAATTTATAGTTTCAGAAAGAAATAATAGCATTTCTGCAAATGCTTCCAAAATAATTTGCAATAGCACACAAGTTTTTCAGAAGCAAAGACAACACTTTAGAATCACTGGCAAAAGTCCATGCAGTTCTTTACGGTGAATTTTCTACAACTTTGCGCCTAGATTTCGACATCTTAACTAATGAATTTAACCCATTCATTTTATATTAGTTAGTACTTTGAGTACTTGGAAACCATGAAGAAAAATCACAAAGAATATATTTTAGTTATTTTAGAGAATTTCCTAAAAATAGGGTATTTTACGGAACTACACTTATAGCGACTATTTCGCTGTAGCCTTTTGCATTTCATTTAACTAGCTATCAAATTAATTAGCTTCAAAACTTCCCAGTTAAAATAATATATTATTTACCTGATTAATTGCTAAAGAAACCCTTAAAAAAGTTTCCAAAAAATTGCACATTGTTTTCAAAGACAGATTATTTTTAAAAGTGTCACTATAGCAACCTTTTTACTTCAATCTTTTGTTACTTTGATTTACTTCTTCTATAACTTTTCAAAACATTTGCTTTTCTAAACATTATAGATGCGTATTTACCAACTTAACAAGTTATATTTCGGAGTGTTCTACAATTCACCAATTCTCTACTTTTTATTTAAGGGATTCAAAGTGCGCTTATAGCGACTATCGCTGTATGAAAAATTCCGTATTCAATCCAATATCCATTATCTAGTGTCATTCACATTTATACATATATGATTTCCATATTCAATCCATATTACTACTAATTAAGTTCTAAAAAATGTAACATGTCCATTTACACTTCGAATGCATTTGTTTTTAAACTGCTCCTTTTAATGGTTTTAAGAGTAATAATTTAGCAAATCATATACTTTTCAAAGCATATTATGATGATCATAACTTTACATGGTTAGTGTCTATTATTACTAATTATATTGTAACGTCCCGCCTTTTCGCACGCTTTAAATCGACACACGTGCCAATTCAAACCATATGGAAGGGCGGATTGTTATGGGGTAAATAAGAAAAACAAGAAAGAAATAAAAAGAAAATAGAATCTCACAGCGGAAGGATAAAATATAATAATCAAATATACAGTTTATAAATCTGTTTACAAAACCATTTATATAATACATATCAGAGTTACACATACCAATAACAATGCAGCGGAACAGTGTGTAGTGCACTAGTATAAATAATAATAATAGAAAACTCCGTCTTCCTCCTCCAGAGCTAAATCTTCAAATCCTGAAACGCTCGGACAGACCCGAGAGAAATGAAAAGACAAAACACTCGAGTCTGAACTAAAAGATCTTATGTAAGTTAAATCAACAGGGAAAAATATGAGTGCAGTAACTTAAAAGATGCTCGGGATTCACAACTCTTAAGGATCCGTTGAACTATTTACTATGTAGTATATTTCGCTATTATAATAATGTCTAATTGTAAAATAAACTTACTTTTAAATAGCGTTAAGGAGTTACCCAATCTCCCCCTTAACACAATAATAGTCCCCGTAATCCATCCAATATCATAGTCCCTCCTGATCGGGAAGTCACCAGAGGATACCACACGGGCTGCGGGAGAAAACCAAACTCGTACAAGGCGCGATAGGGCAGGTGACACGGCACAACTAGGCATTGCCAGAGTAGATATACCAATTATGCTTCCGGGTCAGTGGTAACGCGTAGCTACCGCCCACCTCGAACAAACTTCCCTAAATCAAAGAAATCAAAAGTGAAGGTGGCCACCGAATCAATCCAAAGTCAGAGTATAGTATCGAAGGGAAGTGTCCGATCAAAGATGCTACCTTATTAACCCGTCAATCGCTCCTGTTTTAGCCACCTTATGCCAACTCATGGGAGTTGGGTCCACGTAATTACCTTGCAGGAAACGCCGCCACCAACCTACTTCAATTTGGAATCTCCACCACGTACACTGTTGTTGAAGTGGTTTTCGGAGTTGGCAGAGAGTATGACAACTTCTGATCCCGTTCTCTTCAAAAACCAATCGTTATTATAACACCGCGGTTATTTCAAAATAATTTATACTTTTAAAACCAGAATATATATCCATTTCAAAACCCATAAATACGATATCATTTCCATTTCCAAAACAACTCATTTTGATATTATTTTTATAAAACCCAAATCAATGATATCATTTATAATTCAAATATATATCTTTTCTAAAATCATACTCTTTAAAATTTATAATAATTGAAAACCAAACATTTGAATTATAACTTTCAAACATAAAACTATGAAATTTGTAGCTTTAAAACCATGACTTTCAAAACTTGGATGGTTTGGATATTCAAACGGTATATAGAATAAAATAGTTTGCAATTAAAATTTCTTTTTAAGATAAATTAATTTCCGCGACTTACGATTTATTTCATTTAAAACTAAGTCAAAATCCATAAATTTCGAAATCGCTTTAAGTTTCTATAACCACTTCAGTTTCAATATATTTCAAACTTTGAATATTAAACAACTGGAACTAAGGTTGGAAATTTCTATTTACAATTGAAAGTCCTATTATTTAGTTTGAAATTTTGCATAATAAACCCGTAATCATTTAAGTAAAACTCAAATTGCTTTTATCTAAAAAAATTCCTTCAATTTATTTATACTAGAAATATCCATTTAATTCATCTTGAAATAAAATTCAACTATAAATATCATACCCTTTTTTTAAATCCCAAGTTAATAAATTCTACATCAACTTATGAAGTTAAATTCTTAATTAAGCTTGATTCCAAATAAAATTTTCAATTTGACTCCCAATATTAATTGGTTTAAATCATTTAAAACTCTATATATTCTCAATATCTTAACATGTACTTAACCATATAATATAAATAATCAAACTCCAATATTCATCTTATTTATTTTATTTAACAAATTTATACATAGCTTAAATTCAATAATTTAACTATAGATGTATATAAAATAAGATTTTATATAAGATCAAAAATTAATATTTATTAAATCGTATCCTATCCAAAACCATAAATCCTTTCAAAAATAATTTTATATATATACCGCGGTGCCTGTATATAATTTTCTATCCTATGGTCAAGTGATATGGATATTTATCATTTCAATCCGTAATTTAAAATAAAAATGCGGTTGTATATCATTTCAAACCGCAATCCCTAATGAAATGAAAATGCATAATAACTTGCAGTTTATACAATATAAATTATCGCATCCATTTATCCAATATCAATCATCAACCATTTATTACAATAATCATCCAATTTAAACCAACATCAATATAGAGCATATAAAATATAATAGGTAATAAACAACAGGTATTAACTAACAGTTTATATTAATTAATAAATTTAATAACTGTTTAACTAGTAGTTTATATGCAAATAAATAAATTTTAACTGTCAATTTCTATGCAATAATAAAATTAATTAACAGTTAAATTAAATAAATGCGATTTAACTGGGATAATGAATAAAACATGCCAAATAGTCATAAATAAGTTTCTACTCATATCTTAAATCAATTTAACAAACATAAGAAAACTTAGAAGTTGTGAGTGGGTTAAAACACTCACATTGGGGATTTAAATTGGATTTAAATCCAATTTAAACCCAAAAATTTCACAGTCTCCAAATCCATCCAAACCAGCGTCATAGTGTCCGGAATTTTATCACGATCCTAACAAAAAAAATTCGCATAAATTCGAGGTCGTGAGCGAAAGTTATGATGGTTTGAGTGGCTGAAAATAAAATTTTAAACAAACACTTAAAAGTCAAATAAAATATCAGTAAGCATGGACACGTTAACTCCTTCTTACTCTCATTCATGCGAGAATAATAACAGGCCGAAGCCCTACCACCACTCTGAAACCCTACTTGCAATTTTTGCCGCTCCAAAGTTGATCTACGCCTTGATCCAGCATGACCATCGACTTCGCCATGACCAACCGCCCCTTCGGCCACCTGGACGTCGCCTCCGGCCTCCCCCAATACAGCCGATGCTGACCGCCTTCTCGTCCAATTTTCCACGAACCCCTGAATAAATTTTGGCCAGCGAACGTCCCTATAAGGTCTGCTCGTCGTCCTCTCTCAAACCCCACCTCCCGATCGAGCTATCGCTAAAGATCCACCGTTGGATCGATTAAACCCCACTACGAACGGCCGGAACTATTTCAATTTTTTCTGGTTAAACGGTGCATCGAATTGAAAAACGAACAGCACCAGAAAATTTGTATCGATGCAATCTTCGATATATATTTTTTTGGAATTTTCTGAGGGCTTTGAATTTCTGACTTTTGATTTTGAATTGTAGTTGGATCTAGGGTTTGCACCCATTGAGGAAGAGGAAGAACTGATGAAATTGACGCGTAGACAATGAGAATAGGCGGAGGCTAGGGTTTCGTACGGTATTTATAGATAAAGTTGAAAAATAGATAGATTGGGTTGATAGATATACGTGCTAACGTTAATGTGGCCCAAAAAGCCCGTTTTGACCACGGAACGAAATTGGGTAAACCCATATATCAAAATAGTTGTTTTAAAATATTCTGAACGTGATGCAAAAAGTTTCACGTCCAAATTCCATCGCATGAAGAAGTTATGCTGAAAACAAATTTTCAAATTGATTTCAAATTGATTTCAATTAAATCAATTTCAAGGCGTTTCGCGTTCGTACGATCAAACGACAAGTCCGATCGCTACGAAACTTGAAACCCTACAATAATTCACTGTTACGGATCCGATAAAACTGGTTTCGTCGAAATCCGAGTCCGCGACCAAAATGGCTATTTTTATATTAATTAGATAAATTTAAAATAAATTAATTAAATCAATTTCGCGTTAAAGGTTCTGAACTTTGCAATCTTTATAACTTTATAATTTTCAAACATTTACAATGATTTAACAATTTTTAAAAAGTCAATTTATTGAAGATTAATCAATAGAAATCTTCAATTTCATAAAATTCAAAATTATAGATAAATTTCCAAATTTCCATTAAATTGAATTTACCCATAATTATTCCATTCATAATTTCAAATAGAAGGGTTTACCATTGGATTTAAAATTATTACATAAATATTTCCCAAATTTATACTTAATTTTTAATTTAACGTAATAATTAAATATTTGATTTCATTTATTGGCAATAAATCCAACTATTATAAATTAAATAAATTAACCCACTATAAAAATTCAAATTCTATAATTCATAAATTTTAATGTCTTGATTTACTTATAAATTTATAATTCTTTAAACAAATTCCCATCTCACTTTAAGTAACTTAATTCATCCATTATAGAATTTATTTCAATTTCTTAAAATAGTTCCATTTATTATAAATTGAATCCCATTTATTTTAAATAAGTTCCCAATTAAATGGATTAGATTCAATTTCAACCTTTAACTTATACTTAAGTTTAGGCCATAATCAATTTATAACATGTTACTTTTATAGTTATTTACATACTTCTCGTATTAATTTCTCAATTAATCATAATTATTAAAGTAACGCCTATAATAAATACGACCCTTTAATTACTCAAATTTAAACGAATGTTATTTCATTTTCCATTAGTATGACATTCATTTATTTTATTATCACTTATTACAAATTCTAATTCCATTAACAAATAAGTAGGTAATTTATAATATATGTTACAAATTTTTAATTAATCACTATTCATTATTATTGACTTTAATTTAGTATTACTTACCTTGCACTAACATTGTTACTTAAAATACCTATCCAATTGCAATTAATATTCTAATGAATACATCTACTCTTTTCCGTTATGTTATTAATTATCATCAAGGCACATCTAATTATCTTTATTGGTAAATGAGTGAATTTACTAGTAACCCACTATTATAACCTTTAATATACTTGTATATTTATTCATCAATCGATATTTACGTTTTTTTTCTAATTGATTTATAACCTAATATAAATTTATATTAGTCCCATTTCATTCCATTCATTAATGGGTATTGCACTAACCTTATTACATTACATTAAGTTTCCAAAATTTTTTATAGAATTAAATTCTAATTACTTACCATTTAATCCATCAATTATTGATTCTATCCAAACATGTATTTAGATTTTATTTTAATTAATTTATTCAATGTTGACATCCACTTAATAAAATTTACTTTCATTTATATAGTTGTAATTCAATTCAGTTATTATTTCATTAATACTATTTCCAATTTATTTCTTCCAGTATTAATTTCACACATCAAATTTAATTAACAAATTATAATGGTTTCCACTATTTCTTCAATTGGATTTCATTTCAATACTAATTTATCACCTTTTTTTTACAAAATTTCAATTAAAAAACCTATTTAATTAACAACTTTTATTGTCGAAATTTACGGGTCGTTACACTCTCCCCCACTCAAAACTTTTCGTCCCCGAAAAGGAAAAGAAGGGAAGAGAAGAATTAAGAAATCATTATATCTTACATAAAATATTAAATTTATAACCAAATAGATTTTCCAAATTAATTAATTTAAATACAATATACCAATTTATAACCATTAAATCTTTTTATACTTAAATTAATAAAGTTTGTAAATCATTTTCAAAAAGTTTCTAAGTCCAAAAATTTTGAAATTTTCTTTTTTGTCAGAGTCTTCTTTGTACGGGGAGGCTCGGGAGAAGGTATAATATAAATATAACAACAAATATTTTACAATATAATATAAATCCCAACACGGGAAAAAATATAAAGTAGTGCTATACCGTAATCTGAAAACGTACCTAATTGTCGGGAAATTTACGCTTAATTTATGAAACCAAACGCGGTAGCAATTGCTTCCGTAACCTGCATTTCACTTATAAAATCCAAAGTGTTAACAATTTATGTAAAGTGAAATATTTAAGTGGTTTCAATCGCTAACAACAAATCAATACAACAACCATAAATTCAACAAACAGCATACACAACAAATACAAAACAACCATTCAATCAAACAAACAAATAGTTGTTTGGGTTCAAAACTTTTAAATTGCACGGAATGAAGAATAAACTACTAGCGCATCATTACTCAACAGCCTTAGATAAAGCTAAATAGATTATTCTTCCATCTAAACAATTTTAAAGTATCCTTGCCCTAAACAACCATAAACCAATCAAACAACCAACAATTTCAGAAAATAGGTCAAATTCATTCTTATTTATTTCATTTCATAATATTTGTTGTTTGATTTATTTTCTTTCAAATAGTGATTTATCTTTTTTTTCTCATTACATTTTTCTTCTTACTTATTTCTTACAATTATTCACTTTATTTCTACCAAAATTTTCACTTATTCATATCATGAATTTTCCTTTTATTATTTTACATTCATTTATTCACTGCTTAACTTTATTTATTTACAGTATTCATCTTTCTGTTTATTAAATAATCAACTTAAACATTTACATAAGTTTATAATCATCTATTTTTGATAGTTACCTTTAATTATATTTAAATATAGAAAAATTCCAATTGTAACTTAAGTTTACAACAATTACCACATCAAATCCTTGTTCATTAAAGAATTTCATTAATTAATTACCTCGAGTTTATTTCTTGTATAATATCTATTACATCCTCTTATTAAACATTTCAACTTTTAATATTTGGTAAGTTATACATATGCTTTTAAAGAATGTAATTGAAAGTTATATAAGTTTTCCCATTTCTTTTAATTAATTCATTATTCAATAAATTTTTACCTTTTCCTTATAAGTTACAATTTCAACTTCCTTTCTATTTCCTTTACAACTTAGCCTTAAATCTCTTACCTAAATTAGAGGTTTCAATTATTAATTACTTACCTTTCATTTCACTATAATAACTGAAACAATTAATTAATGGAAATTTAAGAATTTAATACAGGGTTAAATTTCAATTTATTTTACAATAATAGCTAAATATATTCTTACAACTTATATATCTCTAATTTATTTAAAACAATTCAAAATTCATATATTTTTCAAAAATGAATCTGCAGTAGAACTACTACATTGGCCTTCCCCCTTCGAAACTCGAGAATTAAAGTCGATGATGCGGCCGCCATCACCGAAATTATTTTTCAACGACAGAGGGGAAAGTACAAAACTTATTTTCTCCAAAATCTTCTTTAAAACAATTCTTCCAAACTATACTAAATATTTATATCATAAAATACTTATAAACGATATTATTATATTCCAAAATTTATTCGAAAGAATTTCAAAACCGCGGATCTTGAGTTCTAAATTTCCAAATTTCATTTATTTTATTTTTAAATCTTATTTCTATTATTATTTATACACTTTATTACCTAACGACTAATCTATTGCAGCCAAATACAGATATCATTTGAAATTTTTTATTTTATATATAGAAAATATAATAGGCAAAATTATCTCATTCACCTATATAAAACAAATATTATGTCAGTCTAGCCTATTAAGCATTTAGAAATCCCTATTGATGTCATAGCGTCCCATGCATCAACCAGAATTTATAAATACAAAACGGAACAGAGTAACACAATATTAAAACGTTTTTATAACACTAACAAATATGCTCTCTCATATATATACACTCAACAACTCCCATAGGGTATTTCTACCCTATTAGTAAAGAGTCAAACCCCACAAACTAAGGTTTATCGCTAAACCAAAGCTCCGATACCAGATTGTAACGTCCCGCCTTTTCGCACGCTTTAAATCGACACACGTGCCAATTCAAACCATATGGAAGGGCGAATTGTTATGGGGTAAATAAGAAAAGCAAGAAAGAAATAAAAAGAAACAGAATCTCACAGCGGAAGGATAAAATATAATAATCAAATATACAGTTTATAAATCTGTTTACAAAACCATTTATATAATACATATCAGAGTTACACATACCAATAATAATGCAGCGGAACAGTGTGTAGTGCACTAGTATAAATAATAATAATAGAAATCTTCGTCTTCGTCCTCCAGAGCTAAATCTTCAAATTCTGAAACGCTCGAACTGACCCAAGCGAATTGAAAAGACAAAACACTCGAGTCAGAACTAAAAGAACTTATGTAAGTTAAATCAACAGGGATAAATATGAGTGCAGTAACTTAAAAGATGCTTGGGCTTCACATCTCTTAAGGATCCGTTAAACTATTTACTATGTAGTATATTTCGCTATTATAATAGTGCCTAATTGTAAAATAAACTTACTTTTAAATAGCATTAAGGAGTTACCCAATCTCCCCCTTAACACAATAATAGTCCCCGTAGTCCATCCAATATCATAGTCCCTCCTGATCGGGAAGCCACCAGAGGATAACACACGGGCTACGGGAGAAAACCAAACTTGTACAAGGCGCGATAGGGTGGTGGCACGGCATAACTAGGCAATGCCAGGATAGATATACCAATTACGCTTCCGGGTCGGTGGTAATGCATAGCGCGCAGCTACCGCCCACCTCGAACAAACTTTCCCAAATCAAAGAAATCAAAAGTGAAGGTAGCCATCGAATCAATCCAAAGTTAGAGTATAGTATCGAAGGGAAGTGTCCGATCAAAGGTGCTACCTTATTAACCCGTCAATCGCTCCAGTTTTAGCCACCTTATGCCAACTCATGGGAGTTGGGTCCATGTAATTACCTTACAGGAAACGCCGCCACCAACCTAATTCATTCTGCAATCTCCACTGCGTACACGGCTGTTAAAGTGGTTTTCGGAGTTGGCAGAGAGTATGACAACTTCCGATCCAGGTCTCTTCAACAACCAATCGTTATTATAACTCCGTGGTTATTTCAAAATAATTTATACTTTTAAAACCAGAATATATATCCATTTCAAAACCCATAAATACGATATCATTTCCATTTCCAAAACAACTCATTTTGATATTATTTTTATAAAACCCAAATCAATAATATCATTTATAATTCAAATATATATCTTTTCCAAAATCATACTCATTAAAATTTATGATAATTGAAAACCAAACATTTGAATTATAACTTTCAAACATAAAAATATGAAATTTGTAGCTTTAAAACCATAACTTTCAAAACTTGGATGGTTTGGATATTCAAACGGTATATCGAATAAAATAGTTTGCAATTAAAATTTCTTTATAAAATAAAATAACTTCCGCGACTTATTATTTATTTCATTTAAAATTAAGTCAAAATCCTTAAATTTCAAAATCGCTTTAAGTTTCAATAACCACTTCAGTTTCAATATATTTCAAACTTTGAATATTAAACAACTGGAACTAAGATTGGAAATTTCTTTTTACAATTTAAAGTCCTATTATTTAGTTTGAAATATTTGCATAATAAACCCGCAATCATTTAAGTAAAACTCAAATTACTTTTATCTAAAAAAATTCCTTCAATTTATTTATACTAGAAATATCCATTTAATTCATCTTGAAATAAAATCCAGCTATAAATATCATACCCATTTTTTTTTAAAATCCCAAGCTAATAAATTCAACATCAACTTATGAAGTTAAATTCTTAATTAAGCTCGATTTCAAATAAAATTTTCAATTTAACTCCCAATATTAATTGGTTTAAATCATTTAAAACTCTATATATTCTCAATATCTTAACATGTACTTAACCATATAATATAAAATAATCAAACTCCAATATTCATCTTATTTATTTTATTTAACAAATTTATACACAGCTTAAATTCAATAATTTAACAATAGATGTATATAAAATAAGATTTTATATAAGATCAAAAATTAGTATTTATTAAACCATATCCTATCCAAAACCATAAATCCTTTCAAAAATAATTTTGTATATATACCGCGGTGCCTGTATATAATTTTCTATCCTATGGTTAAGTGATACGGATATTTATCATTTCAATCCATAATTTAAAATAAAAATGCGGTTGTATATCATTTCAAACCGCAATCCCGAATGAAATGAAAATGCATAATAACTTGCAGTTTATACAATATAAATAATCGCATCCATTCATCCAAATATCAATCATTAACCATTTATTACAATCATCATCCAATTTAAACCAACATCAATATAGAGCATATAAAATATAACAGGTAATAAACAACAGGTATTAACTAATAGTTTATATTCAATAATAAATTTAATAATATTTAACTAGTAGTTTATATGCAAATAAATAAATTTTAACTGTCAATTTATATGCAATAATAAAATTAATTAACAGTTAAATTAATAAATGCGATTTAACTGAGATAATGAATAAAACATGCCAAACAGTCATAAATAAATTTCTACTCATATCTTAAATAAATTTAACAAACATAAGAAAACTTGGAAGTTGTGAGTGGGTTAAAACACTCACATTTGGGATTTAAATTGGATTTAAATCCAATTTAAACCCAAAAATTGCACAGTCTCCAAATCCATCCAAACAAGCGTCATAGTGTCCAGAATTTTATTATGATCCTAACAAAAAAAATCGCGTAAATTCGAGGTCGTGAGCGAAAGTTACGATGGTTTGATTGGTTGAAAACAAAATTTTAAACAAACACTTAAAAGTCAAATAAAATATTAGTAAGCATGGACACGTCATCTCCTTCTTACCCTCATTCACGCGAGAATAATAACAGGCCAAATCCCTAGCCGCCACTCGGAAACCCTACTTGCAATTTTTGCCACTCCAAGGTTGATCTACGCCTTGATCCAGCATGAGCATCGACTTCGCCACGACCAACCGCCCCTTCGCCCACCTGGACGTCGCCTCCGGCCTCCCCCAATACAGCCGATGCCGACCGCCTTCTCGCCCAATTTTCCACGAATCCCTGCACAAATTTTGGCAAGTGAACGTCCATATAAGGTCTGCTCGTCGTCCTCTCTCAAACCCCACCTCCCGATCGAGCTATCGCTAAAGATCCACCGTTGGATCGATTAAACCCCACTACGAACGACCGGAACTATTTCAATTTTTCTGGGTAAATGGTGCATCGAATAGAAAAACGAATAGCACCAGAAGATTTGTATCGATGCAATCTTCGATATATATTTTTTTTGGAATTTTCTGAGGACTTTGAATTTCTGACTTTTGATTTTGAATTGTAATTGGATCTAGGGTTTGCACCTATTGAGGAAGAGGAAGAACTGATGAAATTGACGCGTAGACAGTGAGAATAGGCGGAGGCTAGGGTTTAGTACGGTATTTATAGATAAAGTTGAAAAATAGAACGATCGGGTTGATAGATATACATGCTAACGTTAACGTGGCCCAAAAAGCCCGTTTTGACACCGGAACGAAATTGGGTACACCCATATATCAAAATAGGTGTTTTAAAATATTCTGAACGCGATGGAAAAAGTTTCACGCCCAAATTCCATCGTATGAAGAAGTTATGCTGAAAACATATTTTCAAATTGATTTCAAATTGATTTCAATTAAATCGATTTCAAGGCGTTTCGCATTCGTACGATCAATCAACAAGTCCGATCGCTATGAAACGTGAAACCCTACAATAATTCACTATTACAGATCCGATGAAACTGGTTTCGTCAAAATCCGAGTCCGTGACCAAAATGGCTATTTTTATATTAATTAAATAAATTTAAAATAAATTAATTAAATCAATTTCGCGTTAAAGGTTCCGAACTTTGCAATCTTTATAACTTTATAATTATCAAACATTTACAATGATTTAACAATTTTTAAAAAGTAAATTTATTAAAGATTAGTCAATAGAAATCTTCAATTTCATAAAATTCAAAATTATAGATAAATTTCCAAATTTCCATTAAATTGAATTTACCCATAATTATTCCATTCATAATTTCAAATAGAAGGGTTTACCATTGGATTTAAAATTATTACATAAATAATTCCCAATTTTCAACTTAATTTTTAATTTAACGTAATAAATTAATATTTGATTTCATTTATTGGCTATAAATCCAACTATTATAAATTAAATAAATTAAACCACTATAAAAATTAAAATTCTATAATTCATAAATTTTAACGTCTTGATTTACTTATAAATTTATAATTCTTTAAACCAAATTCCAGTCTCAATTTAAGTAACTTAATTCATCCATTATAGAATTTATTTAAATTTCTTAAAACAACCCCCTTTATTATAAATTGAATCCCATTTATTTTAAATAAGTTCCCAATTAAATGGATTAGATTCAATTTCAACCTTTAACTTATACTTAAGTTTAGGCCATAATTAATTTATAACGTGTTACTTTCATAGTTATTTACATAGTTAATTTCTCAATTAATCATAATTATTAAAGTAACGCCTATAATAAATACGACCCTATAATTACTCAACATTTAAACGAACGTTATTTCATTTTCCATTAGTGTAACATTCATTTATTTTATTATCACTAATTACAAATTCTATTTCCATTACAAATAAGCAGGTAATTTATAATATATGTTACAAATTTTTAATTAATCAATATTCATTATTATTGACTTTAATTTAGTATTACTTACCTTGCATTAACATTGTTACTTAAAATCCCTATCCAATTGCAATTAATATTCTAATGAATACATTTACTCTTTTCCGTTATGTTATTAATTATCATCAAGGCACATCTAATTATCTTTATTCGTAAATGAGTGAATTTACTAGTAACCCACTATTATAACCTTTAATATACTTGTATATCTAATCATCAATCAATAATTACGTTTTTTTAATTGATTTATAACCTAATATACATTTATATTAGTCCCATTTCATTCCATTCATTAATGGGTATTGCACTAACCTTATTACTTTACATTACATTAAGTTTCCAAATTTTTTATGGAATTAAATTCTAATTACTTACCATTTAATCCATCAATTATTGATTCTATCCAAACATGTATTTAGATTTTATTTTAATTAATTTATTCAATGTTGACATCCACTTAATAAAATTTACTTTCATTTATATAGTTGTAATTCAATTCAATTATTATTTCATTAATACTATTTCCAATTTATTTCTTCGAGTATTAATTTCACACATCAAATTTAATTAACAAATTATAATGGTTTCCACTATTTCTTCAATTGGATTTCATTTCAATACTAATTTATCACCTTTTTTTTACAAAATTTCAATTAAAAATCCTATTTAATTAACAACTTTAATTATCAAAATGTACGGGTCGTTACATATATAGCAAACAATATTATCAATGTAACACCCCAATTTTTATAAAAAAATAAAATTAGTAATTAATATAGATTTTGGAATTAAATTGAAATTAATTTGAAAATTTCAATACAAATAAAAAAGTGTAAATTTGTGTAAACATAAATAAGATTGTAACTGCATTTGAGTTTAAAATTTAAAATAATAAATGTTTTAAAATTGTTTGTATTTAAAATATATATGTATATATATGTGAGTAGATTTGATTTAACTTTGAATTTGACTTTGACTTGAATTTGAATTTGAATTTAAAATTTAAATAAATGCCTTAGTGAAATAATTTGGATATAAAAATAATATATATGTAATTTATTTAATATGTAATTGGTTTTAAAAAAAATTTCTTTTAAATAGTATATAATAATATAAAGTAAATGTCTTTATAAAATGGAAAACATAAATTTTTCAATATAAAATGTCTTTATTCATTTATAAGTGTTAGATTTTAAGTGTTAATTTTAAGTGTTAAACATTTTTCATAGTAGATGTCTTTATTCATTTATAAGTGTTAGATTTTAAGTGAACGGATTAACAAGTGTCATTTTCTTTGTTTTTATTTTTGAGAAAATGAATAAAAATAAGAAACAAAGTTATATAAACTTCCTAATCTCCTCTCTCTCATTCCTTTATCTTATTTTCAAAAGCCTGTAAAACCAAAGAAAGCAAATCTAAGAAAGATTAAAACCAGAAAACAAACAACCTTTATCAATTTTAAAAACCTGAAGACTGGATTCCTTTTATACCAGAATCATAGTTAATCAAAGTTTTCCGCAATTAAAGGAAACAAGGATTCAAAAGCTCAAGCCTGTAACAAATAGCAAGCAAGTTATCAATTCAACAATTTCAGTTTCTAGATCAACATCAAGTTTTCTAATCCAAGGTCAAATTCAAAGATCATTTCCATTTTAAAAATCAAACTCAACTTTCAGGTTTCTTCTATTTTCAAAATCTCAGGTGAGTAGACTTCTTTAATTTGATTTAAAATTGGTTGTTTGGTGAAGTGAAGCTATAAAAAGATTTTGAATATATGAAAATATGTATGTGTATATATATATATATAATGTATGTAGATATGTGTGCATGTCTATTATACAGACGTGTATCTCTGTTTCCAGGTTTATAAGAGTTAAACCTATTCAAAGATCGAATTATTCTTCTCTGATCCATGTTAGACCTTAGGATCTAAACAAGTTTTGTCTGTTTCAATCTGATTTAAGTTTTAAAATTAAATTTAAGTAAATTAGGTTAAATCTTTCTTTGGAAATTTGAAAGAACAGGCAAAACCAATGTAAAATGAAAATTCATCCATAATGATTTCTGATATTAAATATGTCAATTGAAACGATTTTGAAATTAATGATTTTTAAAAGTGAAATCATAATTTTTAATAAAGTATTCTCTGAGAAAAATGGGGATGAACGGAACCTCCATTTTCACCAAATTCTGGCGATCGGTGAAGCATTGGTTCTCGGGTCGAAGTTATAGCTTGCCGGGAAGTCGGAAATCATCAGAAAAATATTGGGTTAGGTGATAGCCTACGGTAGCGTCGGCACGGTGAAATTTTAGGGTTTAAACCGCTAGTTTGGTCGAGGTCAGATATTCGGTTGTCGTGGCATCGTCGTCACATCGAAGTCGATCGCGCCGGTGGCGATCAAAACTAGGAAGGTGGGCGAAACTCTGGCTGAAGTCTCGACGCTTCTGGTGGCCTGAGGTGTCGGAGCGAATCAGTTTTTGGCGATCATTTTTCTTTCTGTTTGGTTTGTGAAGCTAAATCCCAAGTTCATTGATGTTTAGTGTTGCTGGGTGGTCTGTGGCTAGAGGAGATCATCGTCGACTTGTCGATAGTCGTAGCATCGACCGAAGGTGATCGAAGCAGTGGCGCACGTGCACAGTCCTTGGTTTGTGTCAGTAGATAAGAGTTGAGGAAGAAGGGTTTTAACTCAAAGTTATTTTCGAGGATTGTGGGTGCAGGCTCAAGTATTCATTCGAGTGTTTTGGTGTTTTATCGAGTATTAAAAACTTAACAAAAAAAATCTAAGTTTTATAATGGAAGTTTGGGGTTTGACTCGGGGGAAACTCGAAGTAAGTGACATGTTAGCTCGGGTGATGCTCGAAGTGGGTCTCGGGTTTGATATATAAAACATTTTTACTTTAAAATAAAATTCAAATTTTTAAACATTTTAAATCCGTGCTTTTAAATAATGGTTTTGATTTAAGTTTGAATTAATTAAGGTTTTTACTAAGATATTTTTAAGGTAATTTATTTAATTTTATAAATTAAATCTTAATTTATTTTAAATAAATAATGAAATTATAAAGTTAATTAAGATAAAATATTGTTTTTAATTCTTAATTAACCTTAATCTCTTAATTAATAATGATTAATTATAAGGGTTATTAATTTAAAATTCTATTAAATGATTAATTAAGATAAATAATTTATAATTATTTAATAATTAAAGAATAATTAAAGGTTAATTAATTATTAATTTATGGTTAATTAATTTATAATTAAGGTTTAATTAATTAATGTAATTAATTAAGTAATATTTAATTAACAAAAGTAATTAAGATTAATTAGTTAGTAATTAAGGACCAATTAATTAATAATTAAGGATAATAAATCATTAATTAAGGTTAATTTATGAAAATAATTATGTGATTAATTGATTATAATCACACGATTAATTCATCTTAATTATAGATGATTGATTATTATTGAATGCTTTGCATTGATTGATATCCCTGATATGTGGTTGTGATACTATGTGATATGAATTACTTTGTGCTGAAATTGTGACATCTGTGAATATATTATTGTGTGAATGTGAAAATCCCATTAGCCCGTAAAACAACATTTGAATTGCGATGCGAGAGGGAGCCAGATTCTAGTTGGTTATCCGAAACCCACATCGAACCTTAATGGTGAATCTTTTTGAATGATATATCCACGTGTTTTTAAATTAAGCGCTCACTATTCGATTTAGCCGGAAGAGGTCATTGTGTCATATAACCCATTCCGAATAGTGATACGACGAAATGGATAGCATTTGAAGATGGTGGTGAAGACCGGGTGTTTCGAGAACGATATGATAACCTATCGAATGACTCTACACTAAGTTGCTCTGGTATAGAGATCTCCATATGTGATGGGAGTCCGATAGGGATTGTGGATACCCGGATTGCAAGGGCTTCTTTGGAAGTGCCTTCGGTTCCTTTCGAACCCGGAATGGACTTGTATGGTTGTATGTCTGACATTACACTTTGAGATATAAAGCTGATTTCTTTCAAATACATTTCTGTTTGATGGCGGAGAATTTATTCTCTTAACTTAACACCCTTCTCTGTGACGTACGAGCTCAGAGGTTATGTAGTTGGTGGTTAACAGTGATATACTCCTAATTTGGTAGTGTGGCATGTTGAGTGCTGCTGAGTGCTGCTAATCATTTGTTGATCGAAGCATGGCTTTTGTGTAAAGCGTAGCTTTGTGAACGAGACCCCGTCGGACCTCACAACCCGGAAATGGTCGAAACAGGAAGAATGCAACAAGGTTATAAAGGTCGCGCTCTTTAGGCTGTGTCCATTTCCTTTTGAAAAAAGGTGGTATCATGGTATGGAGCCTAGATATTTAACCTATGTGGTTGCTGCCAATTTATTACTTTGTGGTTGTTGCTTTGTGGTTGAGGGCCCTTGGATAAAGGTCGGTAAAGACCGGGAGATGGCATAATCGTGTAGTAATTACTTGGTTATAGAAGTAACTCGACCTTATGTTGGCAGAGAGCTGGTTAAGTTCTCGGGGCGTCCCTCTAGAGGCATACCCATGTGGCGTAGAAAGTTCCTTAGCCTGACCATTTGTTGGAAATCCAATCACCAATACGAGCCCTTACGATTTCAATTGTATAACCTGCCATTCTTAAATGTTAGTTATAGTAGGCATAGTATAATGGTACCTATGCTGGCTAAGATTAATATTTTAATTTCGAAATGTTTTCACACTATGCATTAATAATAATATCAAAGAATTTTCTCCTATCAAGCATATTTGACTGCCATAAGGAGAAATCTCCCCCAAGTATGCGATTGCATTGTGTGCGTGCCGGGAGGCCTTATGGTAGTTTCATTTTCCAAAAGCATGAATCGATTTCTTTTATAAACTTTTTTGGTACAAACAACTATTTTTGTTTACTCATACCAGTCCCATGACTGACCGGAGTTTACTGTTCCCTCTGGGTGCCTATAATTTTCCACACGGGCAGCTTAGAAGCGGGTTATCCGTGTTTTGGAGCTAGCTTGGATTTAGAAGTCTTTTGGTAGTTGTCATATTTTGGAAGTCTTGGAAACTTTGAAGTTTGGAATAAGGTGGAGCTTAGTTTGGACTCTCGCTCCTTCTTTTTGAAGACACTATTGTTCAGCTGTGGTGTTACCATTTAGTTGTTGTATCATATGTGTAGCACTCTGATGTTGGTGTTGTTCAAATATTGTATCAAATGTTGTATCTGTGATGTTTATCAATGATATCATCTTTTGTTTCCGCTGCTTTGTATTCATCTAATGTTGTTATAAGCTCCGCCAAGCTGGAGTTCAACGTTTGAATCTCTGGTAGTCGAATATAAGTGAGGTATTTGATGTCGATTTTCAATCGTTGGATTTCAAGTCATGACAAGTGGTATCAGAGCTAAAGGTTGAGTAAGAACTTTAGCTGTGGAGTATAACACATTAGGTGGCTCATTAGAGATAGGGTTAGAAATACCCTAGAATGAGTATATCCCTAAGATATCTCATCCATATGATCTAAATATAGTTTTCCTACTATTGACAGACAGTGAGAATGACCACTAGAAGAGGACGAGGTAAGGGACGGGGAAATACTACTACAACTGGTCAAGTCCCTGTAACAGTGGAAGCAGTAGTTCCCACTCAACCTCAGTTGAATCTGGCTGATTTATATCGAAGTTACTTTTGGCTTGGTGGAAAGTCGTTCATTGGTAAGGAGTTTATTATCGAAGCCTAAGCATGGATTTGATTATGTGAAAGAATTTTTAGAGAGCTGAAGTTGGAAGACAATCAAATGCAACTGATAGCTTCTCAAGAGGAAGCTCTAGTGTAACGACCCGATTCTTCGACTTACGAAAGTCGACATCAATACGTTCACTGTATCAACTGCCGAGTAATCGAATGCCGGAAAACCGAACCATGAGGGTTAAAAAGAAGAGGTAGAAGAAAAAGATAGAAGAGGTAGAAGAAAAAGATAGAAGAGGTAGAAGAAAAAGATAGAAGAAGTAAGAAAACAGAACAGAAACAATATCAGAATCTCACAGTCGCAGCGGAACAACATATAATAGATAAATGAATATCTTTAAAAACAAAGAACTATCTCGGTTATTACATTACATTACATCATCATCAGAGTGTACAACAACAATATACAACGCAACTGGACAATTGTATGAATTCGACCTTACCAGTGAAATTTACAGTGGAAAGATAATATCATATACAAGTAATACGTCTCGTCATCCAGCTTGCCACTTGAGCTCCGTAACACTCCTGAATCCAGAATGACCTGATAACCTGACTCTAGACTGCCCGTGTGGAAAATTATGGGCACCCAGAGTTTAGGAAGGGAACAATAAACTCCAGGTCAGTCATGGGACTGGTGTGAGACTCAAAACAGTTATTTATCTTTTAAAACAACAAAACAAGGGAAGTGGAAAAATATCCGCAATGCTTTTGGAAAATGAAACTACTATAAGGCCTCTCGCCACACACATAATGCAAACGCAGAATTGGAGGAGATTTCCCCTTATGATAGTCAAATATGCTTGATATGCGAATTTCTTTGATATTATTACTATAAGTGAAAGCGCAGGAAACATTTCGAAAGTAGAATATAAATCTTAGCCAGCATAGACATTCCGAACTATGCCTACTATAGCTACCATCCAAACACGGGGCGCCACCATAAGTGAATGGCAGGTAATACAACTAAAACCGTACAAGGCTCCTATTGTTTCTTTGGATTTCCAACAAATGGTCAGGCTAAGGAACTTCTACTGCCACATGGGATCGCCTCTGCTGGGACGTCCCGAGAACCTAACCGGAACTCTACCAACACAAGGCCGGGTTACCTCTGTAACGAGGTAACTACTACTCGAATATGCCACCCCCCCTCCCTGGTCCTTCGGGACCTTTATCCGAGGGCCCACGATCATAAAGCAACAACCACACAGAAAATGAGATTGGAGCAACCACATAGGTTAACAATCAGGGCTCCATACCTGACACCACCCTTTTCCAGAAGGAAATGACATATCCTAAAGGGAGCGACCCTCATAACCTTGCCGCATATTCCTGTTTCGACCATTTCCGGGGTGTGAGGTCTGACGAAGTGTCATCCACAAAGCTACGCTTTTTCACAAAGCCACGCTTCGATCAACAAATGATCAATAAATAATCATCACACAGCAACACTCAGCATGCCACATTACCAAATTGGGAGTATATCGCTGATAACCTTCAACTACAAAACCTCTGAGCTCGTACGTCTCAGAGAAGGATGTTAAGCTAAGAGAATAAATTCTCCGCCACCAACAGAAATGTATTTGAAAGAAATCTTCTTTATATCGCAAAATGTAATGTCAGACACGTAACCATACAAGTCTACTTCATGTTCGAACAGAACCGAAGGCACTTCCAAAGAAGCCCTTGCAAATTCGGGTATTCACAATCCCGATCGAATTTCCCATCACAAAGGAAATCTCCATACAGTAGCTAACGATGCAGAGACAATCGATAGGTCATCCTATCATTTTCACAAATACCCGGTCTTCACCATCGGTCTTCAATGCTATCCATTACGTCGTATAACTATTCGGGATGGGTAATCCGAATAACGAGCGCAATAATTTAAAAATAAGTGTAGCATTCAATTTCAACCAATGCACAACAAATAGCCATTTAAGAGTTATCAATCAATATTAACAACATCACCCGATTTCAAATTATTTCCCAAATTATTTATTTTCAAAGATATCTTTAAAAGATATAATTTCCATACTACAACAATTTGAAAAAAAAATTCAAATCAATTTTCACCTTTACAACTTTTGAAATTAAATTTCAAATCATTTTCCTTAAGCGGAAAACACTTACAAATAGTTATTCGTTTTCACTGGAAATCTGCCGAGTTCGAATATTTTAAAATAATTGAAAATTTCTTATCCAAAAATATATCTGGAAAACACTTTTAAATAAAACTATTTTTCTTTAAATACTTAACTTAAAATATTAGTTATAAAATATTATACCTATATTATATAAACTTAAACCCAAACTAATTTGTCAAAATAAAATTAGTAAATAGAGTACAACTATTTAAATAACTATTTTCTAAAACAATTACTGATTAAATCTTAGAAATAGTCATTTCTATAAACAATTTAATAAATCTTTACTTAAAGGATTTAAAATAATTTAAGAGGTAAATTTCTTCAAAGTATCCTTTTCAAAACCAATACTAGAATTTTATATATATGAATAATATATATTTTTCAAAGCTATTCAGAAATTTTATTCGGCTTTCCAGGGAGAATACACTTTCATTTCAAAACGGTTCATTCAAACCAATTAAATAAATCCTTACCGATTTATTAAATTTACGTTCCAAATCCGTAAATTTATTTCCACACTTCTAGAAATAAATCAATGTTTATTTTCAAAACAAAATTTCCCTTATAAATTTCCATTGTGAATTTACATTTCCAAATATTCACTTTTTATACGATTTTTCAGATCGATTTCTCAGATCGATTTCAATCATTCACTTTCAACACCAAAATCAGTTTTCAATTGATTTCCAAAAACAACAAATCAAATTCCATATTGATTTTCCCAGAAGTTAAACACTAAGTGAATTTCAACCAAATTTCAAATTGAAATCAATTTCTACTTAACCCCAAATCAATTTCCAAATTCATTTCAAAATACCAAATAAAGTTCCAAATGGATTTCCAAAAGATCTATTTTCAATTACCAAAATCAATTCCCAAATGGATTTCTAAATTTATTCCTTTTCAAAATAATTTCCTTTTTAAAGAATACAAATTCTTTTATTTTCCAACTCTTTAAAATCCATATTTTGAATAAATTTTCAACCTTTGAATAATAATATCGAAAATCCATTTATTACGCTCACTTACCATATTTGGAATTTTATTCAATAAGATAAAAATAAAACTTTATCATTTTAAAAATCTCCTTCCTTTAAATTTATACGATTCTCAAAAATAAATTTAATTATAAATTTTCAACTTAAATTTCGAAAGTTCACATTTTACTTATTTTCGGTATCTAAACGATACCAATTTATATTCGCCTAAAATTTAGCCTTTAACGATTTCAATCACAAAGATAATCACGCAGATTATAATTAGATCAACACGCAACATTGAAACGAATTCAATCATTTGAGGAATCCAGTTGGATCCCTCCAACCTGTTTCCCTGCATCCACAGATGTTAACACAATACCAATTCCGCTTCAAGACGGAATATCGCGGTATGTGGGATTTATAAAATATTATCCTCTATTATGCGGCGCAATAGGGTCTCATCCGCTATATAATGCGGGAAATCAACTCCAAGTACATATATAGTACCAATTCTATATCAAGTTGGAATTATCGCGGTACATGTGTTTAATAAATAACATATGCTTAATATACGGCGTATAGGGTCTATTTGAATACAACAGATAATAACTATCATCCAATCACAAAATCAAGCAATTTTAAATCTAACTACTTAAAATTTAAATCGAAACAGATTCGAGTGAGTGAGAAGTTCTCACCATGAGTTTCTGGTAACAGCTCTAGCGTTTTGTTTCCAATAAAATTAAACACGCGTTTAATTTTACCCGAATTATCACTACCCCTAGACGACTCCAAACCATCTCCACTGCGTAGTGTCGACAAAACGAACCCGACGCAATTTGTTTCGTCCAATTCCAACCTCGTATGAACAAGATATTTTATTTTAAAGTTTACACGATTTTTTAAATATAAAAATTTCTAATTTATTTTTATATTTTACAACCTTTACATCTGGACCGTCCATTCTAATTCACGAGATCGCGGCCGCACTTTCCACTTTCTTCCCAAACGCGTTCCTAGGTCTTCACGTACGTGAACCCATCCTTGCCTCCAAAACCCTAATTCACGCGACTAATTCGAGCAACACTACGACGATCAAGCGACACCATCAAGAAGCTCCTCAAGCAAGCCACCTTCGGCCTGAGTGCGGCTAGACTCGATCGCTTTACGACCATTAAAAACGTGCCCAAACACGTAGAGAACGCGGCCACATTTCCTCCTCCACGTCGCTCTGATCAAGATCATAATCGTATGGATCTCAAGATCTCACCCCGCTCTATAATCTTCGTGTTGGAGGATTTTCGAAATGATCAAGGGATTGAGAGAGAATGAGAGGAGAAGGATTGAAATTTCGGCCATTGATAGATATGGAGGCGGCGGCTGAAGCTATTTAGGGTTAGGGTTTGTTTTAGTTGCAAATGGAAAAAAATGAGGCCTTTTATAGAAAGTTCGCCAAAACACTATCCACCCGAAATTTTCCGAGCTTCAAACGCAACGTACCGGTTGACGTTTCTAGGGTTTACCCCGCGTTCCGGACACAATGGAACGTGTTTCGGAAGCTAATTTGATCATATGTGCGAGTTACGGAAATAAACGATCAAATTTAATTTAAATCGATTAAACAAATTTATATGCGTTTTGGCTTGCTCCGGACAAACCGTAAATCCGATTGACACGAAATTTGAAACCATACAATAATTTAACATTACGGAATTGATGATACTGTTTTCGTCGAAATCCGAAACTGTTTGAATAATGTCTATTTTCACTTGTCGATTCAATATTAAAATACTCAATTTTCTCAAATTAACTTTTAATTCAATTTTAAAAGTTCACAAACATTGTTCTAACTCAATATGATTTAATATAACTTTATAAATCATTTTTATTCACATTAAACCCAATTTTCAATTATTTACGCAATTTCAAATATTGAATTATCGATTTTATTATCCAATTAAATCTAAATATTCGAAATATAATTCATTCGACTTACAAATTTTACTTGTTGATATTTAAAATCAATTAAATATCTGAATTTCAAACGATAGAAATTCTGGGTCATTACAATCTTTCCCCCTTAAAAGAATTTCGTCCTCGTAATTACCAAGTAAGAAAAAATTGCTCAAATTCATTAATTTTTCAAAACAATTCGTTCAAATTTAGTTTCAAATTCATTTAAATGTTTAACTTTTCCAAAATCCATAGTTAAACCTCTTTCAAACTTCACTAATATCTTTAAATCCATATATAGTTATCTTTTCAAAATCAACTATATCGTTTAACCTTTAACTTCAAATCAAAACTTAGTTTCACAAAATTTTCCCAAAATTTCCTAAAAATTTTCCGACGCCTTAATTTTTCATAAAATTTTGCCATAACCTTTTTTGTACGGAGGAGCTTTTACAATATCACAATAGATAAAAATATATATACATCAACCCACACGGTCGAAAAATAGAAAAACAGTTCATATTTCCTATTTGTATTGCGTAGGTGTACCTTTTTAGCATTTTTAAGCAAAGCAGTTATTTATTTAGCATTTCGTGCAACCGAAATCCCGCTAACGGTAGCCCCGGTACCTGTACTTACTCAATATAAAAACGTAAGTGACATATATAAGAAGTTATTAACATTTTACTCTTTTAAACAACTACAACACAGGCATATTAAAGAAATGCATCTAAACAAGGTTTATAAACAACTTATATGATTTCGACATTACTTGTAATTGTTTACAACCAATTTATATACAATGACATTCAATTATTCATTTTCAATTAGTTTACATTCACTAATTTACATTCACATTTGTTCACTTTCAAATCAATTTCCATTCAATTTAAATTTACTTAACTTCGAATTTGAATTTAATTGCTTTAGCTTTCAATTTTATTCATTCAATTGCATATGAATTTCTATTCAATCAATTAACAATAATCCAACAACCAATGTATATCCAATACAACCGAATTTATTCACTTTACATTCAACATTCGTATTCACTTTGTTTACCTTCAATTTGGTATAACATTCAATTAGCCTTAAACGAATTAACACTTATATCCGTTATTCTATATCAATTCATTTCATTCGGTTGATGAATATTCAATTCATTAGTTCAATTACTAATTTATTTTACAAATAAAGTTGAATCTCCTTTATATAATTCAAGTTCATATTCATTTAATTCACTTCATTATTTTACTTCGATACCAAAATCAACTTCATTCAGCATCACCTAAGTTATATTCCTTTTAAACATCATTTGTTTAACTTAAGTTAAATTTCCACTTCAACAACATATCTAATCCAATTCAAATTCCAACTCCAAAGTAAATTCTGTTTAACTTTTACCAAAGCCAATTTTATCACTTATTCAAATTCATACCTCGTTTTGCTTAACAAAGTTGTTTAACCATTTTAATAATTGGTTTTACTTACATCTTCACATTTAATAAGTTATACAACTTATTATTCAACCCCCAATTCTGATTTAATTTATTTAACTACCTTTAGTTAAATTTCACATCATACATTTTATTATGCCAACTCAAATTTGTTTCAACTTTACCAAAGCTAAAATTCTTTATTATTTCATATTATAAGTCTAAATCTTGATTACTTATATTCATCAATTTCAACTTGGATTTTAATTTCAAATTTTTTTATCACAACAAAATTCAATTTCAATTTACTATGGTAGCAAATCCATCACACAGAAACTCGAAAATGATATTGATGATGCTGCAGTCATCACCCTTTTTATTCCCGAGCAACAGTAGTGAATCCAGTGCTTTTTGTTCCTTTAAAATTTTCTTTTATTTATAAATCTTGCTTATATAATTTCACTATTTCCCTTTACTTATACAAGATTATTCCACAATTGTAAATCATTTCAATTATAATTCTATACTTATACAATTGTTGCTCTTATATAATTTATTCTTTCACAATTGTTGTTTTTTTTTATTCAGATTATTCGAACAACTTTGATTCACTTATATATTTTCTTACATTTTCAACAATCAAACAATTCAATTTTACATACACTTTGATAATTCTGAAAAATTATTCCTTTATGTATAAAACATAATCGAGGTAAAATTACTTCGTTTACCCAATTTAAAACCAGACTATGTTGGTTTATCTCGTTTAAGAGTTTAGAAACCCCTGTCGATACAGTTAGCTAGACTGCACCGACCAGAATCTATAAACAATCAACTAATAAGTAAAACAATACAAAACAATTTCATATTCACCAACAAATACGCGCTCATATCTATTATTACACTCAACTCATTCTAGAGTACTGCTGACTCTATCTCTAATGAGTAATCCCCAACAGAGCCAAGGTTGTCACTTAACCATATGCTCTGATACTACATGTAACGACCCAATACTTCGACTTACGAAAGTCGACATCAATACGTCCACTGTATCAACTGCCGAGCTATCGAATGCCGGAAAACCGAACCATGAGGGTTAAAAAGAAGAGGTAGAAGAAAAAGATAGAAGAAGTAAGAAAACCGAACAGAAACAATATCAGAATCTCACAGTCGCAGCAGAACAACATATAATAGATAAATGAATATCTTTAAAAACAAAGAACTATCTCAGTTATAACATTGCATTACATCATCATCAGAGTGAACAACAACAATATACAACACAACTGGACAATTATATGAATTCCTCCTTACATGTGAAATTTACAACGGAAAGATAATATCATATACAAGTAAAACGTCTCGCCATCCAGCTCGCCACTTGAGCTCCATAGCACTCCTAAATCCAGAATGACCTGTTAACCTGACTCTAACTGCCCGTATGGAAAATTATGGGCACCCAGAGTTTAGGAAGGGAACAATAAACTTCAGGTCAGTCATGGGACTGGTGTGAGAACTCAAAACGGTTATTTATCTTTTAAAACAACAACAACAAGGGAAGTGGAAAAATATCCGCAATGCTTTTGGAAAATGAAACTACCATAAGGCCTCACGCCACACACACAATGCAAACGCAGAATTGGAGGAGATTTCTTCTTATGATAGTCAAATATGCTTGATACGCGAGTTTCTTTGATATTATTACTATAAGCGCAAAGTGCAGGAAAATTTTCGAAAGTAGAATATAAATCTTAGCCAGCATACACATTCCGAACTATGCCTACTATAGCTACCATCCAAACAGTGGAGCGCCACCAAAAGTGAATGGCAGGTAATACAACTAAAACCGTACAAGGCTCGTATTATTTCTTTCGATATCCAACAAATGGTCAGGCTAAGGAACTTCTACTGCCACATGGGATCGCCTCTAGCGGGACTCCTGAGAACCTAACCGGATCTATGCCAACACAAGGCCGAGTTACCTCTATAACTAGGTAACTACTACTCGAATATGCCACCCCTCGGTCCTTTGGGACCTTTATCCGAGGGCCCTCGATCACAAAACAACAACCACACAAAAAATGTTATTGGAGCAACCACATAGGTTAAGCATCAGGGCTCCATACCCGGCACCACCCTTTTCCAGAAGGAAATGACATGCCCTAAAGGGAGCGACCCTCATAACCTTGCCGCATATTCTTGTTTCGACCATTTCTAGGGTGTGAGGTCTGACGAAGTCTCGCCACAAGCTACGCTTTTTCACAAAGCCACGTTTTGATCAACAAATGATCAATAAATAATCATCACACAGCAACACTTAGCATACCACATTACCAAATTGGGAGTATATCGTTGATACCTTCAACTACAAAACCTCTGAGCTCGTACGTCTCAGAGAAGGGTGTTAAGCTAAGAGAATAAATTCTCAGCCACCAACAGAAATGTATTTGAAAGAAATCTGCTTTATATCTCAAAATGTAATGTCAGACACATAACCATACAAGTCTGTTACGGGTTCGAACAGAACCGAAGGCACTTCCAAAGAAGCCCTTGCAAATCCCGGTATTCGCAATCCCGATCGAATTTCCCATCACAAAGGAAATCTCTATACCGTAGCTAACGGTGCAGAGACAATCGATAGGTCATCCTATCGTTTTCACAAATACCCAGTCTTCACCACCGGTCTTTAATGATATCCATTACGTCGTATCACTATTTGGAATGGGTAATCCGAATAACGAGCGGAATAATTTAAAAATAAGTGTAGCATTCAATTTCAACCAATTCACAACAAATAGCCATTTAAGGGTCAATATTGATAGTCGGTTATTTAACTACCAATCAATATTCACAACATCACCCAATTTTAAATAATTTCCCAAATTATTTATTTTCAAAGATATCTTGACAAGATATAATTTCCACACTTCAACCATTTGAAAACAAATTTCAAATCAATTTTCACCTTTACAACTTTTGAAATTAAATTTCAAATCATTTTCCTTAAGCGGAAAACACTTACAAATAGTTATTCATTTTCACTGAAAATTTGCCAAGTTCAAATATTTTAAAATAATTGAAAATTTCTTATCCAAAAATATACTTGGAAAACACTTTTAAATAAAACTATTTTTCTTTAAACACTTTATTAAAAATATTAGTTATAAAATATTATACCTATATTATATAAACTTAAACCCAAAATAATTTTTCAAAATAAAATTAGTAAATAGAGTATAACTATTTAAATAACTATTTTCTAAAACAATTACTGATTAAATTATAGAAATAATCATTTCTATAAACAACTTAATAAATCTTTACTTAAAGGATTTAAAATAATTCAAGAGGTAAATTTCTTCAAAGTATCCTTTTCAAAACCAATACTAGAATTATATATATATATATATATGAATAATATATATTTTTCAAAGCTATTCAGAAATTTTATTCTGCTTTCCAAGGAGAATACTCTTTCATTTCAAAATGGTTCATTCAAACCAATTAAATAAATCCTTACCTATTTATTAAATTTACGTTCCAAATCCGTAAAATTATTTCCACACTTTTAAAAATAAATCAATGTTCATTTTTATAACAAATTTCCCTTATAAATTTCCATTGTGAATTTACATTTCCAAATATTAACTTTTTATACGATTTTTCAAATTGATTTCAATTATTCACTTTCAACACCAAAATCAGTTTTCAATTGATTTCCAAAAACACCAAATCAAAATCCATATTGATTTTCCCAGAAATTAAACACTAAGTGAATTTCATTCAAATTTCAAATTGAAATCAATTTCTACTAAACCCCAAGTCAATTTCCAAATTCGTTTCAAAACACCAAATAAATTTCCAAATGGATTTTAAAAAGATCTATTTTCAATTACCAAAATCAATTCCCAAATGGATTTCTAAATTTATTTCTTTTTAAAATAATTTCCTTTTTAAAGAATACAAATTCTTTTATTTTCCAACTCTTTAAAATCCATATTTTGAATAAATTTTCAACCTTTGAATAATATTATCGAAAATCCATTTATTATGCCCTTTTACCATATTTGGAGTTTTATTCAATAAGATAAAAATAAAACTTTATCATTTTAAAAATTCCTTCCTTCAAATTTATACGATTCTCAAAAATAAATTTAATTATAAATTTTCAATTTAAATTTCGAAAGTTCACATTTTACTTATTTTCGGTATCTAAACAATACCAATTTATATTCGGCTAAAATTTAGCCTTCAATCACAAAGATAATCACGCAGATTATAAATAGATCAACACACAACATTAAAACAAATTCAATCATTTGAAGAATCCATTTGGATCCCTCCAACCTGTTTCCCTGCATCCACAGATGTTAGCACAATACTAATTCAGCTTCAAGACGGAATATCGCGATATATGGATTTATAAAATATTACCCGCTATTATGCGGCGCAATAGGGTCTCATCCGCTATATAATGCGGGAAATCAATTCCACGTACATATATAATACCAATTCTATATCAAGTTGGAATTATCGCGGTATATGTGTTTAATGAATAACATCCTCTTAATGTACGGCGTATAGGGTCTATTTCAATACAAAAGATAATAAATTTCATCCAATCACACAATCAAGCAATTTTAAATCTAACTATTTAAAATTTAAATCGAAACATATTCGATTGAGTGAGAAGTTCTCACCTTTAGTTTCTGATAACAGTTGTAGCATTTTGTTTCGAATAAAATTAAACACGCGTTTAATTTTACCCGAAATTATCACTAGCTCCGAATGACACCAAACCAGCTCCATTCCATAGTGTTCGACAAAACGAACCCGACGCAATTTGTTTCGCCCAATGCCGACCTCGTATGAACAAGATATGTTATTTCAAAGTTTACACGATTTTTTAAATATAAAAATTTCTAATTTCTTTTTATATTTTACAACCTTTACATCTGGACCGTCCATTCTAATTCATGAGATCACGGCCACACTTTCTACTTTCTTCCCAAACGCGTTCCCAGTTCTTCACGTACGTGAACCTATCCTTGCCTCCAAAACCCTAATTCACGCGACTAATTCGAGCAACACTACGACGATCCAGCGACACCACCTCGAAGCTCCTCAAGCAAGACACCTTCAGCCAGAGTGCGGCTAGGCTCAGTCGCTTTATGACCACGAAAACGTGCCCAAGCACATAGAGAATGCGGCCACATTTCCTTCTCCACGTCGCTCTGATCAAGATCATAACCGTATGGATCTCAAGATCTCACTCTGCTCTATAATCTTCATGTTGGAGGATTTTCAAAATGATCAAGGGATTGAGAGAGATTGAGAGGAGAAGGATTGAAATTTCGGCCATTGATAGATATGGAGGCGGCGGCTGTAGCTATTTAGGGTTAGGTTTGTTTTAGTTGCAAATGGGAAAAAATGGAGGCCTTTTATAGAAAATTCGCCAAAACACTATTCACCCGAATTTTCCGAACTCCAAACGAAGCATGCCGGCTGACGTTTCTAGGGTTTACCCCGCGTTCCATACACAATGGAACGTGTTTCGGAAGCTAATTTGATCATATGTGCGAGTTACAGAAATAAACGATCAAATTTAAACTAAATCGATTAAACAAATTTCTATGCGTTTTGGCTTGCTTCTGACAAACCGTAAATCCGATTGACACGAAATTTGAAACCATACAATAATTTAACATTAAGGATCCGATGAAACTGTTTTCGTCGAAATTCGAAACTGTTTGAAAAATGGATATTTTCACTAGTGGATTAAATATTAAAATACTCAATTTTCACAAAATAAACTTTTAATTCAATTTTAAAAGTTCACAAACATTGTTCTAACTCCAATATGATTTAATATAACTTTATAAATCATTTTTATTCACACTAAATCCAATTTCGAATTATTTACGCAATTTCCAATATTGAATTATCGATTTTATTATCCAATTAAATCTAAATATTCGAAATATAATTCATTCGACTTACAAATTTTACTTATTGATATTTAAAATCAATTAAATATCTGAATGTCAAATGACAGAAATTCTGGGTCGTTACATCTAGCTTGGTGGGAGACAGTTACAGTGGATGAGCCGGAAGACGAGTTCACATGGAGTCGATTCAAAGAGGTGTTTGAGAAATGCTATATGCCGTCTGTTGGTATCTCCAAAATTTATCAAGAGTTTATGGACTTGGAGCAGGGAAGTTTATCGTTCGAAGAGTATTTGAATAAGTTCAACGAGTTATCTCGGTTTGGTCTGGAGCTGGTGAACACCCACCTGAAGAAAAATGAAAGGTTTATTCGTGGAAAGAATAAGAAATTCCATGAAAGAATGAATACCCACGTTAAGGAATCTTTTTCTGATCTGATCGATGTGGGCTACAGATACGCTACTCTGGATAAGCAGGAAGTTCTGGAGGAGAAAGGAAGTGCAAGCAATTCGAATTGGAAGAAAAGGAAGTTCGGAGGGAAGAAACCGTGGCCAGGAAAGGAGAAGAAGAATAATCAGGAGGATAAGGCAAAAGTCATTACTTGTTTTAATTGTTTGGAAAAGGGCCATTACTCGAGTAGATGTATGAAGCTTAAGAAACGAGGAAAGATAGATCAATCTATACAGACAAGACCCAGGCAATGCTATTACTATCATAGGCCAGGACACAAAGTTAAAGATTGCCCAACAATGAAGAAAGCTCAAATAGCGAAGGTGTATGCAATCGAAGATAAACCTCCATCCTCTAAAGCAGATAAAGGAAAAGGAATTTTAGAAGGTAACCTTATTATTTATGATAAATTTGTTAGAGTTTTATTTGATACAGGAGCCACACATAGCTTTATCTTCCAACAAACCGTAAATGAATTAAAATTTGAACCTGAATTTGTCGATGAGCCCATTTGCGTAAAAAATCCAGTGGGTAGCCCTGCAAACCTTTGTCTACGATGTAGAGAAGTTCCTATCTCGTATTCCCATTATCGATTTCCTATCAGTCCCTTTTTCCTCGATTTTAATGAATTTGAAATTTTACTCGGAATGGATTGGCTAACGAAATACGAAGCCAAATTAGATTGTAATAATCGAACAATTTCAGTTAAAACAAAACTTGGAAAATTTCATAATGATTTCTTGTGAAGACCCAAGTCCAAAAAGAAATAAGTTGATGTATACTTTGAGGTATCCCAAACCTAGTCTAGAGTCCATACCTATTGTACGAGAATTTTCAGACGTGTTCGAAGAGGTCAAATCTTTACCTCCACACAGAGAAATTGAATTCAGAATTGACTTGGTTCCAAATGCTTGTCCTGTTGTTCATGCCAGTCGTAGGATGCATCCAGGGAAAGGATAGAACTAGTTAAGCAAACCCAAGATTTGCTAGAGAAAGGACTAATCCGCCCTAGTGTTTTCGATTGGGGTTCAGCCTTGGTGTTCATAGCTAAATCCGACGGATCCTTGAGATTGTGCATGGACTACCGCGATATCAATAAACTAACTCTCAAAAACAAATTTCCGTTGCCTAGGATCGATGATCTATTTGATCAACTGCATGACGCTCGATTCTTTTCAAAGATGGATCTAGCCCAAGGATTCCATCAACTAAGAATTGCTGAAGACTGTATTCACTTAACAGCTTTCAGGGGTCCAGACACATTCTACAAATGGTTAGTCATTCCTTTTGGACTAACCAATGCTCCCGCATACTTCGTAGACTTAATGATCTGTGTGTTCCGAGAAGTGTTGGACAAATACATTCATCTGTTTATCGACAATATTCTGATTTACTCCAAATCTGAAGAGGAGCACGCTGAGCATTTGAGAATTGTTTTAGAGATTTTGAGAAAGAACATTCTATTCGCCAAATTTTCTAAGTGTCATTTTTGTGCTAAGGATGTTAGATTTCTCGGGCACATTGTTAATGAAGAGGGAATTTCTGTAGATCATAGCAAGGTTTCCGCTATTCTAGACTAGAAGCAACCATTACTCCAAAAGAAGTCAGAAGTTTTCTGGGTTTAGCAGGCGACTACAGAAAGTTTTCCCAGGATTTCTCCAAGTTAGCCAGTCCATTGACTAAGCTAACTATGAAGAATGCTAAGTTTGATTGGACTCTGAAATGTGATGAAGCGTTCTAGCAGTTGAAAACGAGATTGACTTCCGCTCCTGTTCTCGCTGTTATTAACGGGACTCAAGGCTTTTCTATTTATACAAATGCTTGTTGTTGGTGTGGGTACGGCGCTAATGAAAAATGGTAGGGTAATTGCCTACGTGAACAGACAATTACGCCACATGAGAAAAACTATCCAACCCATGATCTGGAGCTTCTAGCTATTATCTTTGCTTTAAAAATCTGGCATCACTATCTTTTGGGTGAAAATTTTGAATTATTCACCGACCATAAATGTATAGAGTATATTTTTACCCAAAAAGATTTAAATCTAAGACAACAACGTTGGTTGGAATTTCTAGCCTCTTATGACCTAGATATTCAGTATACGCCCGGAAAAGCCAACGTGGTGGCCAATGCCTTGAGTAGTAGACATGCTATTCTTGCACATCTTGTTGTCGCTCCTACTCTTCCTAAGAAGATCGCCAGTAAACAAAAAGAAGACAAGTTTCCTCTAGAAATTTATAGGAGAATTCGTCGTGGTGAAAATTCCAGTTTTGAGGTCGATAAGAATAGAATTGTAAGACTGAAAGGCGGATGTCCCGGCTCTAAAGCAAGAACTTTTGGACGAGTATCACAAGTCTGATTTCAGTATCCATCCAAGAGTTAATAAGATGTATCGAGACGTCAAAAGGACTTTCTGGTTGAAAACAATGAAAAGGGATATATCTATTTATGTTAGTCGTTGTGCTACTTGTCAACAAGTCAAAAGTGATCAGAAGAAGATGGCGGGTTTACTCCAACCAATGGATGTACCTAAGTGGAAATGGGATCAAGTGTCTATGGATTTCACAGATGGGTTGCCATGAACTCGCAAAGGTAATGAAGCAATTTGGGTTATTATGGACCGTTTGACTAAGACAGCCCACTTTATCCCAGTAAAATCTACCCAGACAGCAGCAAATTTGGCTGGATTATATGTGAAAGAAATTGTTTGTCTCCATGTTATACCCAGCCGGTTGGTGTGTGATCATGACCCGATCTTCACTAGTAGATTTTGGGAGGCATTTCAAGCCGTATTAGGAACTAAATTGAACTTCAGTACTGCTTATCACCCATAGTCTGATGGGCAGAATGAAAGAATAAATCGAATATTAGAAGGCCTTTTTCGTGCTTGTATTCTTGACTTTGGTGGTTCTTGGGAGGACCATTTGCATCTGGTCAAATTTTCATATAATAATAGCTATCAGGCCAGTATCGTGATGGCTCCTTTTGAAGCTTTATATGGTCGTCCATGTTGATCTCCTACATGTTGGATCGAGTCAGATGATAGACTCATTCTTTGACCAGACCTGCGACCTACAACCTAGGGGCCCACGACCTACGACCTAGCGACCTAACTCCGAAGTTGCATTTCATGGTAGTGCGACCTAAGTGCAGGAAATCTTCAAAAACACTAAAATTTGGAGTTTTTCGCCAATCCAATCCAAACCAAATGCAAATGTACATGCTAAAGTGATGGGAGATCATTCCCAACAGTCCAAGATAGTTATAGACAAGAATGTGAGATAAAAATCTCACCTTTGCACAAATTCAATGAAGAAGAAGCTTGAAGTCAATAGAGAAGCAACTACAAGCTTGAATCCAATGTCTTTACTTTGATTTTGGAGTTGGATGTTGAATTTGCTAATGAACTTGGGCTTAGAATTTTAATTTCCATTTCCACTCACCATTAATGCTAAAACTAGAGTTAGGTAGGAATTTATGAAGAGATGAGGAGAAGGGGTTGGAACTTAGGTTTAATAGGCTAAACCAACCCAAAGTCCAAAGTGGGAAAATTTAGTGAAATTCCACTAACCCCAAACATATCAAAGTTTATACTTAAAAAGATTGTAAACGGCATTTCGAACTCAATGGAAGTGGTCTCGGGTCCTAATTTGACCGTTTGCAAAAAGTAGCTTTTCGGACCAATATCCGATTAACGACAAAATATTCAAATAAAATATTTAAATATAAAATCGATAAATATGCGGGTTGTTACATGGATGATATCATATTTATACCCATATACCGCGACATTCCACCTCGAAGTGGATACGATATTATATTTATATATTTGGAGTTGATTTCCCACATTGTATAGCGGGTGAGAACCTATGCGCCACATAATAGTGGATAACATTTTATAATCGCATATGCCGCGATATTCCACCTTGAAGTGGAATTGGTATTTTATGTTGTGCTAACATATGTGAATGCAGGGAAACAGGTTGGAGGGATCCAACAGGATTCCTCAAAAATGTTTATTGATTTCATATATATTGATATATGACAGGATGAATGACTAGATATGGATTCCATTGTGGATTGGATTATTACCTGTTAAATAACCTGGAAGTTGAAAATTTGGAATTTTTAAATACTATAACTAATTTAATTAAAGGAAGTTAAAATGGAACTTATATAGTAATATTTTATTAGGGATTTGGATTTGCTTCTATCTGAAATTTTAAAGGAAGATAAAAGTATATTTATACTTTAATTGGGTAAAGATTAGTTTTGGGCAATATAATTTATATATTAAAACTCGAAGAAAAATTGTAATCGTTAAATGGAATTGAAGTAAACCGAATTTTGTTAAAGAATCAAAATGAGATTCTATTAGGGATAAAGAGAATTATAATAAGAAATAAGTGGAAAATTTATTAAGAAATAAAGGAAAATTTATTAAGAATGAAATAGAATTTTAGTAAGAAATCATATGAATGTTATTTAAAGAATGAATTTTAAAGATAAGATTTTTTAAAATAAAAATTTGTTTGTATAAATAAATGGAAACTCAGGGAAACTTTATAAACTATAAACGCGGTTTATAATTAAGATAGGAAGATGTCAGTGGATATCTTAAGAGATAAGTCATAAACTTATATTGAGTTATGAAATTGTTTTGAATAGAAATAGATGAATATTTTCGAAGATAAGAAGGTGAACATGAACAAGAGGCAGTTATAGATGAATATTGGGTTTTCTAAAATTATAAACTTATTTTAAAAAAAAAGGAAATTCTAAATTACCATACTATATGAATTTTTATGAACTATTATTTAGATTTTGTATATTTCAAATTTTGTTATTTTTGAAGGCTTAGCAAATATTTATTAATAAACTCTATTTTTCTAAAACCAGTTTTGAATTTTATCATTAATTGGATATGAACTTTAACATTACTTTCGAACCATAATTTTTATAAAACCATACTTCTCAAATATAAATGTTTTCAAATTGTTTTCAAAACCCAATTAAAATCCTCTTGTGATGGTAAGCAGGTTTATTTAAATGAGATAAGATTTAGGAGAAATCTTATAAAATGGAGAAATTGAGTTTGAGAATTTATAAGAAGAGTGAAATTGATTTTTGAGAAAGGAATGAAAAAATAAAGAATATTTTCAAAGTGTAAATCAAAATGTGAGTGAGTATAGGAAATCATTTAAATGATTTCATGGAAATAAAAGGGCTTTGAAAATTGTTTCAAATGGGTTAAAAAGGAAATAATATCTGAATGGTATTTGAAATAAATAATTCGGGAAAAATTATTTAATAGTTGCTTGTGAATGATTAATTGATAGTTAAATCACCGACTATTAATATTGGACAATACGCTGATCGTTTCGAAGAGTCCAGGATCGGATTTAATTATCCGAAAACCACTTCGATCCGGTTTGAACGATTACGAATGAAGACCGTGAAGAGTTGAAGATGGTGATTCGGTTTGTCCAGACACAGGGCAACTTGTATGGATTGAATGCTTTCAGAACATCGTCAGGTGGACGATGAGCATTCTAAGTGGGATGCGTTCTTGAAAGGTAACGCTTAGCCTCAAGCCTCATCAAGCGGGAATGGCTAAAACAGGGGAGGTGCAGCAAGGCTTCGTGGGTAGCCCCCACTAGAGAGTAAGGTTTCCCCTGTCTAGATGTCCCTTTTATTTCGGCATAGTGGGTGGTTGGTCACGCCAACGACGGGGTGATCTTACTTGGGATTGTCCAGTAAGGGATGGTTCCGGTCTTGTGTTGCAGGGGAGTTAGGGTGGCTCCTCGGTACTCTGATCTAGACCGGTACTGTGACGGGCGATACCCCAGTAGCCCTGCAATTGTATGGAATCCAATCTCCAATAAGCGCCTATACGGTTTTGATTGTGCCAACTATTGCTGAAACATGAGATGCAAGCATTTGAGCTAGATTCTATTTTACTTTCTATAGACACTATTATAATATCAGACGAATTTGATAAAAAAATGTTTTAGCTATCGTAAGGTAAAAACCGGACATGTTTATTTGTGGCGTGGTCTTACGAGAGCTTTTATTGTTCAAAGGATTTTTGAAAATACAATAATCCAACTGAGTGTGATTTCTCACGCTGGTTTTCCAGACTGACTCGGGTGTTGTTTTATATGATACTCGGGTCAGACCGAGTTAAACAGGATCAGGTTAAAAGCTAAGGAGTTCAGGAGACGAGCTGATGACAGAGCATACTTCCGTATTTGACTATTATTTCCGCTGTGTATGGACAATTATTAGTTGCCTCTGTATGGATGTTTGATGTACTCTGATGATGGTATGTATGTATATATGTATACAGTACAGATTTCTTTGTATTTAAAAGCTGTTATTATATATTATATTTTGTTCCGCTGCAATTGTGAGACTCTTATGTTGTTTTTATTTCTTCTTCTTCTACCTCTTTCTTCTTTTACCCGAAGACTCGTACTTTTGTGCCACTTTGGACTGAACTGTTGTGGAATTTTGTTAGTTCAAAGGGGTACGGATTTGCGGGCCTTTACACTTGGTATCAGAGCGGAAAGGTTAAGCGAGAACCTTGGCTCTGGTGAGAATTACTCATTAGAAATAGAGTCATTAGTACTCTAGAATGAGTTGAGCATATTAATAGATATGAGTGCGTTTTTGTTAGTGAATATAAAATGGTTTTATATTGTGTTGATTGATTTATTGAGTGGCATATGAACTTTCGTCAGCACATTCTGTACAACTGGGCCGAAAGGGTTTCTAAACACTTTAATAGAACAATTCAACGCAATATTGTTTTCGAAAGCGGGTAAATGAAATAATTTTACCCAAAATATATTTTGATATAAAAAGAAATAATTTTCTGCAAATTATTATATATAATTAAAGTGTTTGGATGATAGTATGATAGACAAATAAGATTATAGGGATTTAAAATGGCTTATATAACCAAGGAAAATATGAGATTGAATTTTTGAGTTAAAAATGAAAATAAAGTCAAAAATAAGGATTTAACTTGGATTGAGTTGAAAATTTAACTTTTGAAATTTAATTAATGATGGAAAAAAATATAAATAAATTGGTGAAGTAAATGAAATTTAGAGTGTAAATGAATTAGATTGGAAAATTTTAATAGAAATTAAATTAGGTTGAGATTAACTTAAGCTTATAATTGGATTTAAAATTAAGATTGAAATGAAATGAATTGAGATGTGGATGATATTAAATGAAACTAAGTTCTTATTTAATTAAATCTAAGTGAATTGGTGGATTAAAGAATATAGTATGATGCTAGATTTAAATAAAGTCCAGTTAAATAAAATTGAAGTGAAATAAAATTCAGTTGAGTTGTAGATAATATTGAGTGGAATTAAAATCTTACTTTAACAATTGAAAGTAAGTTGAATAAGAAATTGTTTAGGGTGGATGAATTTAAAATAGCCCGTGAGGTTAAAAGGCATTGAAAAAATATGTACACTTGACTAAGTAAAAATATATAATTCCGAATTAAAAGTAGAAGTGAACTAAATTGGATAATTAATTATTTAATGGATGGAAATGTGAATATAAATAAATGTGTGACTTATAAGAGAAAAATATGAAGAAGTTAAATAGTAAGCCAAAATAAAATTGTTTTGTATTTGGGAATTGAAATAAAAATCCAAACTTGAATTATAAAATAAAATGAACTCAGGTAAACAATAAGATGATTGTTAAAGATAAAAATCCAATATGGAATTGGAAGTGGAAGTGAAATAATTTGGAATAAATTTGTTAATTGAATATGTTAATGAGATTTAAATTGGTTAAATAGAAGTTGGATTATGAGATAATAATGGAGTTGGGAATGAACTGGAGTATGAAGTTGGAATAAGTAAATTCACTTAAGTTAATAATAATAGAAGCTTGGCTTCGAGTAAGGGTGAAAGCCCATTAAATGAAACTTGGGTGGATTTAATTTGGGTAATGATTATTAATTTATAAGCATGGAATATTGAGCTTAGTAAAATGGTTTGTCTGTGTAACAACCCGGTTTTTTCGCATCAATTAATAATCGATATCTAGACGATTAATATTGTTGCAAATTGCCATTTAAAGTTTTTAAATTTGAATTTAAAATTCTTTTACAAATTTTTAGTAAAATTAAAGGGCTTTAAAAATTAAAATTTTGTGGCCCATGTTTTTATCGTGGCCGTGAAAATTAACTTGGGCTAATACCCGTTCTTTTCCCCCTTTTTCATTTTCATTAGCAACCCTAGAATAATCGAAACAAACGAAAATGGTGACCGTTCCTTTACTTCCTCTTCGACATTTAGGGCTTCGTTCCAAAATTGGGGGTTCGCCTGTTGGCTTGCTCGATCGTTGCTCGCCTCTTGTGGTGCTCCCGGCCGCTTGAATTGTTATCGTTCCTGCTTCAATTCGTCGACAAGGTGAGTAATTAATACTCACATCTAATTCAAATTCATAGTTAGGTGATTTTGTGTTTCGGCCTTGAACTTTTGGTACCTGACTTCGGTCGTGGTTTCTTGGCTTGTTTAATTCGTGATTTTTTGTACCTGTCTTCGGCCATTCGATTTGTTTTGGTATCGATGCTTTCTTTACCTCGGTCATTCGACTTTGTTGATTTTATGAAAATGATTGGAGTTGGCATTGATTTTTGTTTCCTGGTCACCTTAATTCTAACTGCAGGCGACTTCGGTATTACTGTGAACTGCAGATGTTTGAATTCAAATATTTTGGTTTGAAAAACCAATCCATTTTAATTGTAGCTCTTGCTCGATCCATTTCAATGTTGCTGGCCTTTGTTGTTGCTTCGGCAATGTGCTTTTGTTTTTGGTTGTGATGCTTGCATTATCCAGTTTCGTGCATTTGTTACTGGTGCCTCCTTTGGTTCAAAATGCATTCACTTGCCTACCCATTCATCACATAATTTCCTGTATCGAGTTTAGAACCGGGTAGTTGATTGTTGTACACCCCTGTGTACATTTCTCTGTGCACATTGAATTTGCTGTATTTTTGAGTAGTTATTGTTTTGGTCATAACTTCATTTAAGGCCCAGTTAAAACCATTTGATAGTTGCCAATTTGCGTAGTTGGAATTATATCACCTTTGTTAGTGCTCGAGTTTGATACATTGCATTGATGCATTGTATTCATTTGCATTTTGGTCCATTGTATTTAATTGTTTGTGTGCCATGGTGCCATAATTTTGGGTGCCCTCACCTTCATCCTACTGCCTTCATGTAATTCACGTGCAGTTTGTAGTTTCTGTCTTGTATCACTTGTGTTACTTGATGTTGCACTTGATAGACCCAGGTCCATTCTTTCTTGAGCCTGTTGTGCTGTGCGTTGAGCATAGCTTTGTCTAGTCTTCATTGCATATGGTAACTGCATCAAGTATGATAGGGGTTACCTTTGAGTTGAACATGGTCCAATTCCACTTAGTTATTCACTGGTCACTATATACAAGTCATCACGAGGTTCACTATTCTGTTCTGTACTTGTATTCATGTTGAAGTGATCGTTGTGCATGTTATTGTGTTGCCATATCTGGGGTACACATGCTTGTTTCAGCTGTTTCAGCTGTTGCATGCTTTGTTCATGCACCTTGTTGTTACCGTCCCATTTCATTTAGTGTTTGCTGATGCATTTGTATCAATTGGTTGATAACCCACGGCTTGACTTGACTTGCTGCATCCATGTATCCCTGTGTTCATTTTGCATTGCACTGGATTGTGCTTCGATTTCAGAGTTGCATATTCCCTAGTGCGTTGCAGTATTCATGCTTTATGCTTCGAGTCCTTTGTACTTGAAGTCTGGTACTTGTGAATTTTGAAGTGTTGATGCATTTCTGATTTGTCAGCTTCATGGTGCATTAATAATATTGGAGTTCAAATGCCTTTGTGACTTCTTTGTCCATCTGAATATTTATGGCTTTGTCCATTCCTGTAGCTGTCTCGACTAATTGAGACAGTTTGCCAACTTCTTTATTATGGTTTGGTCTTTACCATGCTGTATTGTGTTGAGTCACGATGGTTGTGACCTGACCTCTGCAGTTTCGATTATTGATAATAATTGGTGTTGCGATGGCATCATATATTTAGTGGCAAGGCAGTGCACGCAAGCGTGAACTGCAGCCACACGGTATTCATTGGGTACATCATCACTGTAGTGGCAAGGCAGTGCACGCAAGCGTGAACTGCAGCCACACGGTACTGCTTTTATTTTTAATTCTTTTGCTTTTGATTTATGGATCTATTTCGTATTCCATATGTTGTAGTGGCGAGGCAGTACACGCGTGCGTATACTGCAGCCCTACTCGTGTTGACCTTTTAATTGATGTTCCAATTGTTTGAATTGGTTCGCGTTATATTTACCATTATCCGATTTCTTATTTAAGAATCGAATAGGTAAATTTATTTCTGTGACTGTCATCTATTCGTTATTTAATTATTATTGCTTCTGTGCACAAATAACTGAGTTTGAATTAGACTGACCTGAGTATTATTTTATTTTGAATTTAATACTTGGGTCAGACCGAGTATTTTCAGGTTGTAGATATTCTGGTTTAGGATGTTGCTCGAGCAATGAAGACTTTTCATATCTTTTGGAGTTGTCGTGTCATAGTATAGGTTGATATGTATTCATGTATATTAATCGATAATATACTTGTATATATAACTTCCTGAGTCGACTGTAGTAGTTGTATCACATGTACCGTGTAAATGTATTGTAACTGACATCAGTTATTGTAACGACCTCGGATTTTTATGAATTTAAATTGATAATTTAAATGAAAATTTGAAATAAATTTGTGAAATTAATTAGTAAAGTGATGCGAGTTTCCCCGATTCAAGTAGAAAATATATTAAGTCGTATGAATTTGAAAATTTGTATATATGTGAATACATATGTATATATTGGACTTGAGATAAAATCTTAAATAAATGGTTTTTTTTTATAAATAGAAATAAAAATAAGTAGTCATGTAAGAATAGAAATAAATATATAAGCTAATATAATAAAAATAAATATAACAACTTTTATAATATGTACATAACGTAAAATAAATATCTTTCAAACATAAACAAAGCAAACAAATGAAAATGTAAATGCAAACAAACAAATATATGAAGACAAATATGTATACTTGTAAAAGGAATAAAATAAATAAATAAACAATAAATATATAAGTATGCACACTTGTAATATGAAACAAGTAAACAAGAAAAATGTAAATATATTCAATAGCTTGCAAAAGAAAGGATAAGCATACATTCAAGTATGGTACAAACAAATGAAAGTGTAAGTACATAACATGTTAGCCACCACATTTTCATAAAAATACGTGTTGCCTGTAAAGTGAACATTGGTTTTGCACATAATAAACTAAAGTGTTTATGTATAGAAGGAACAAAAGAGCCTGTACAAAAGTCAAATGGAAATGGAAAAAAAAGTGACATGCATAGGCAATATAAAACAAGACAAAAGAAATTTATACAAGTATCTTTAGTACACTTAAACTAGAAACAAAATTGCATATGCATTTAAAATAGCATAAGACAGCAAATATATCTAGCACACAAAATCTATCAGCCGAGACAAGAAGATATAATCAAGTATGGGCAAATTAAATAAGGATAGATTTGTACAATGGCATTTAATGTTTATACCTCTAGCCATTAATACAAGCATGGTCAGCCACCCTTTGAAGAAGGAAAATCTCTGATATAATTTTACAAAACATTATAATATGCCTATTGTACTAAGTAATATAATCCACCTGCACTACCTTATTTCGTTCAAGAAAAAAAAAGGAAAGAAATTTAAATTCTTTAAACCTGGAAACTACAATCAGTTAACTTCAAATTCATGAAGCAAAGCAAGTAGCAGACCAAATAAGCTAAAAACAAACCATTGTATGTCAAAAGCATTTCCAGATTTTTGTTCAAAGCCCCTCTGTTCTTTTTCTGGAAACCACGGTGAGCAAAACATTCCCCTAACTTTGCTATTTCCATTGATGTTTGGATCTATATTTGATATATGTTGTGAATCATGTTTGGATGGTGGTGAATTGTGTTCACATGCTTTTATTAAAATGAATGTCTGTGTATATATATTGTGTACAGGAAAGAATGATATTCCTCTGTGTCTCCTGTCCCTGTATCAAAATAAATTCAAAAGCTTTTCCTTTGATGCTTTGTGGGCTTAAGAATATAAACAAATTATGTTTATAAAATCAATATCCGAGTTTTAAAAATATTTTCGAATTTAATTATCAAATGGTTTCACTGTAAACCAAGGATGGACAGTGAAAACACTAAAGAATGTCAAAATTAAGCGTTTTAATTTCTTAATTCAATTGGATTATGTGCTTTGTTTTTGAAAGTTACGATTTTTAAGAAAAGGATCAGAATTTTTAAGAAAGGGGATCACGAGCATTCTCGAGTTAAATGAAAATTGGGTTTTGATGAAAATCTGTTGGTCGGGGTGATGATAAATCTCGAGAATAAAAAGGAAGCATGTTTGAATCTCATGGATCATCAGAAAAATGTTCAACGATTTTATAATCCATCGTGTTGATCATTCGAGAGAAAATTAGGGTTTAAGGGTCGTGTTTACTGCTTCGAAGTCGCGAGTTAATCGCGCCGTCGCCATCGTGTTTCTGGCGATCGCGGGTGGGGGAATGTGGCGAGGAGGTCATGTTGCATCTCTGGTAAGGATGGCGTGCTCGCTGGTGATCGGGGATGAGGAGGCGCGGCGTTGACAGGTTTCGATGTGAAGCTATGTTGTTTTCCAGGTTTCAAATTATTGCTCGATTTTGATCAGCGACGTGATCGAGATGATGGATGGTCTGAGGATGATGTCGTCACAAATCGTGACTTGCTGATGGTCGTGTTGTTCACCAGAACGTCGGCGACGAGACGTGCACGTGCACGGTGCACTCTCGTGTTTTCAGAGAAGTTTTGAAGATTGGAAGAAGACGAACAAATAGGATCGTGCTTGTGATTAACTCGGGAAAATGATGGCTTTGCTCGAGTATGCGCTCGTGTAGGATAGCCTGGTGCAACAGTTTTAAATTTGACCAAGTAAAAGAAAAAAAAATAAAGGAAGAAGAAGGATACGAGTAGAAGAAAGAAGCAGGGGGAAGACTCGGGGAAAATGGGAGGGAGCTCGGGTCTAGACTCGAGTAGAATGGAGTGTTGTCTTGGGTAGAACTTGTTACAGGTTTCAAAAAAACTGTTCCTGTTTTGAGATTTAAAACTTAATCTTTTAATTATAAAACAAAGTTTAAATTAAGTTTCAAAACAAAAGTTAAATATAAATTCTAGTTTAGGTTGAATCTTAGTTTGGAAATAATTAAGGTTTTATATTCAAAATTATTTGATAACTTTAAAGTGTTTAAGTATATTTGAATTTAAAATGAAATTTAAATTGTAAAGGAAAGATTTAAACAAAGTTGAATCAAATTTTGAAACCTGGGCTTAAATCTAAACTGGAAATCTAGATTTCGAAATAAAATTAAGTTTTAAATATAAATGTGGAAATAAATTTTAAAATGTAAAGTATTGATTATTGAATGACTAATCAATTAAAGATAATTAATCTAGGGATTTAAGTATAATTACTCGAAGTAATTAAATCGTGATTTATTAAAACAAGTGATTTGGGATAAGCACTTATTGTAGCCAGTTAAGGATAATAAATTGAATGATGGTTAATTAAAGATTAATTAATTAATGAGTTATAATTAACTGAAGATTAATTAGTTATTGCAAGTAGTTAATTATTAAAATTAATTAATCAAGTGATTAAGGTAAAATTACATTTAATGTAATTAGAATGTTGATTTATTTAGAAAGAAAATTAATTACTTAAAGATGAAATTAATTAAGGTTGAATGATTTTGTAATTAACTTAAGGTTAATTAAATTAATTTATTAATTAAGAATAATTTAATTAATTTAAGAGTTTGATTAATTAATTATATCAAATGATTTGTAATTAATAAATCAAGATTGGGTAATTTATTCGTAAGCAATTAATTTACTTGGAAATAAATTGAATTAATTAGGATTATACGATTAATAAATCCTAATTATAAATGATTATTGAATGTTTGCCCTACTTATAAATGATTTTATTGTATGAGATGCTTTGAATTGATTGTCCTATCTGATCTGTGATATTTTGTTCTGTGGATTGAGCTGTGTATTTTATTCATTTATTTACATTCGTATATTATCTGTAAATCTGTGAATAGACGATAAGCGTTATAGCTTATATCGCTTATCGACTATATTTCTGTGTTTTGATCTATGATGATTGAATGATGTTGCACTATTGTGTTGAACCCCTGGACCACACCATACACACACAATTATGGATTTCACGAGGAAATCGGTTAAGTCACAGATTTTTGAAATAGTTTAAAATTTGAATTTTTAAATTCAAATGTTTTGGAAATGGAATTGGAATAGAAGTGAAAAGCTTTTGAAATGGAATTTCAAAGATGGAAATTTATTTTGAATAACTAGATTAAGTGTTGGAATTTAAATACATCAATTTAAATTTGAATTCAATATTCAAATTGAATTCTGTAATTTGAAACTAGGGATTAATGATATTATACTAGTCATTATGAGTTAAATCATTTTTAAAGTATTATTTTTGGGAATTTTAATTTAACCCAAGGATTTCAACTCGTATAAATGAATCAGATTTCCAAAATTAAAACTGTTGTCTTCAAATGATAAATACTTTTAGATAAGAACTGAGATTCCAGTTAATTTGGGGAATTTCAAGATTGAATAGAGAAATGATTTTCCTAAGTTACGAATGAATTCTTTTTGAAAGCTATGAATTAAATCTGTTTATTTTTAACAGATTTAAATTGATGATTTGTTTAAATCAAATTGAAATGAAATTGTTTTGAAGGCTATAAGTTAAATCTTTGATTTAAAGATTTAACGAGTAAATCAAATTGAAATGAAAATTGATTTGGAAAATCTGTGAATGAATCTTTTGTTTAAAAAAATTAAGATGTGAAAATTGTTTAAACCGTTAAAGGTTGTGAAAATGAATATTTTTGTTTAAAAGATTTGAAATGGTAATTGGTTTAAACCATTTGAAAGGAAGTTTGGAATTTTTAAGTTGTGACTTAATTGAAATCCCATATCCATATGTTTTAAATGTTGCGCTCACTATTCGGGTTAGCCGGGAAAGGACATTTGTGTCGTACAACCCATTCCGAATATGTGATATGTCGTTATGGATAGCATTTGAAGACCGGTGGTGAAGACCGGGTGTTTGCAAGAACGATAAGATAACCTATCGATTGTCTCTGCACTGGGTAGCTCCTGGTATAGAGATTCCCTAAGTGATGGGAAATCCGATCGAGATTGTGAATACCCGGATTGCAAGGGCTTCGTAAGAAGTGCCTTCGGTTCTGTTCGAACCCAGAACAGACTTGTAAGGATTGTTATGTCCGACATTACAATTTGAGATATAAAGCTGATTTCTTTCAAATATATTTCTGTTGGTGGCGGAGAATTTATTCTCTTAGCTTAACACCCTTCTCTGAGACGTACGAGCTCAGAGGTTATATAGTTGAAGGTTATCAGCGATATATTCCCAATTTGGTAATGTGACATGCTGAGTGTTGCTGTGAAATGATCATTGTGTTGATCATTTGTGATAGGATTATTTGTTTGATCGTTTATCTTTGTGATCATTACTATGATCATTTGTTGACCCAAAGCACGGCTTTTGTATAAAGTGTGTTTTTGTGGACGAGACTTCGTCGAGCCTCACAAACCGGTATTGGTCGAAACAGGAATTGTGCGGCAAGGTTTTCAGGGATCGCTTCCCTAGGGTATGACCATTCCTTCTGGAACAGGGTAGTATCATGGTATGGAGCCCAGATACTTACTCATGTTGAAACACTTATTATTATGGTGTGATGTTGGTTAGAGAGCTCTCGTTTAAAGGTCCCAAAGGACCGGGGGTGGCATATCTGAGGGTTTGTAATATCCCTTGGGAAAAGGGGTTCCCGGCCTTGTTTAGCAGAGAACAGTTTGGTTCTCGGGGCGTCCTTCCAGAGGCGTTTCCATGTGGCAATGGGAAGTTCCTTGGCCTGACCATTTGTTGGAAAATCCATTCTTCAAATACGAGCCTTGTACGGTATTAGTTGTATTACCTGCCATACCCTTATGGTGGCGCCCCACTGTTTGGATGGTAGCTATAGTAGGCATAGTTCGAAATGTCTATGTTGGCTAAGATTTATATCATTATTTTCGAAATAAATTTTCTCTACACTATGCACTAGTAATAATATCAAATGTTCTTTTTAATACGTATCAAGCATCTTTGACTATCATAAGGAGAAATCTCCTTCGATTCTGCGTTTGCATTGTGTGTGTGTGCAGAAGGCCTTATGGTAGTCTCATTTTTAAAAGCATTGCGAACTGACTTTGAAAATCTTTTGTTGAATGTTTTAAAAGATAAATTGTTTTTGTTGCTCACACCAGTCCGACGACTGATCCGGAGTTTATTGTTTCTTTCCTAAACTCTGGGTGCTCATTATTTTCTACACGAGCAGTCTAGAGTTGGGTTATTCAGATAGTCAGATGTAGTAGATTATCTGGAGTTAGTTCAGTCTTTGGATCACACCAGTCTTGCTGAGCTTGGTGCATCGTTATTGGGGGTTCGAGCTATTGCTGGATTGATTCTTGGAAATGGAGTTGCAGTTCTCGGAGTTCTCTTTTGAAGACTATCTTAGAGTTATATTGTTCCGCTGCTAGATGTTATCGTCTATTTTCTTTTCCGCTGCTATTTATTGTATCATATCTCCGATGTATATTGATATCTATTGGATCATCTGTTGTATCAGATATTGTATCAAAGCTGTATATCAATGTATTATTCTTTTTTTCCGCTGTGTTATTTACTTAATGTTGTTATAAGCTCTGGCGAATCGGATTTGAACGGTCGAATCTATGGCATTCGAATACGATTTGAAGTATGGATGTCGATTTTCGAGCGGGCAAAATCCGAGTCGTTACATTTGGTATCAGAGCTAAGGTTGAACTTTAGCTCAGGAGTATAACACATTAAGTAGCTCATTAGAGATAGGGTGAAGTATCCCTAGAATGAGTGTTTCCCTAAGATATCCGTTTGAATGCCTCAGTAAATTCTCTTACTATCCACTGATAGTGAGTATGAGTGCAAGAAGAGGACGAGATAGGGGACAGGAAAATACGACTATAATTGGTCAGTACTCTGTAACAACAGTGGAAATAACTTTCTTCTCAATCTCTTTTTGATTCGTTTCCAAATTCTTTTGATTGTTTCATGACAACTCTAGAAAGAAGTTCGGTGCCTTGATTCCCTACGTATCGTTGTAGGAAATGTTTACTTCGTACTTCATCGGTTCTTGTCAGTTTTCGATTTAAACTCTATTGAATGAATTAGAAATTAGAAATTTTTAAGAAATTGGAAATTTTGAATAAATTAGAAATTTAAATTGAGTTAAAATTGATTAATAGAATATGAGAATAAATTTGAATTGAATCGATAAAACAATTTCGTTTAAAACCAAATTTGAAAATTCTGTTGTGATTTCTTGTGAATATCGAAGTCTGAAGAGGGACAAATTATGTATACTTTGGAAGTATTTCGACTTGAGTTTGGAATTCATATCTTAAGTTTGAGGAATTATAGGAGATCGAATCTGTCTATCTCTGCGTTGTTTTCGTGCCTGCGAATTTCGAGGACGAAATTCTTTAAAGGGGGGAAGTTTGTAACGACCTCGGATTTTTATGAATTTAAATTGATAATTTAAATGAAAATTTGAGTTAAATTTGTGAAATTAATTAGTAAAGTGATGCGAGTTTCCCCGATTCAAGTAGAAAATATATTAAGTCGTATGAATTTGAAAATTTGTATATATGTGAATACATATGTATATATTGGACTTGAGATAAAATCTTAAATAAATGGTTTTTTTTTTATAAATAGAAATAAAAATAAGTAGTCATGTAAGAATAGAAATAAATATATAAGCTAATATAATAAAAATAAATATAACAACTTTTATAATATGTACATAACGTAAAATAAATATCTTTCAAACATAAACAAAGCAAACAAATGAAAATGTAAATGCAAACAAACAAATATATGAAGACAAATATGTATACTTGTAAAAGGAATAAAATAAATAAATAAACAATAAATATATAAGTATGCACACTTGTAATATGAAACAAGTAAACAAGGAAAATGTAAATATATTCAATAGCTTGCAAAAGAAAGGATAAGCATACATTCAAGTATGCTACAAACAAATGAAAGTGTAAGTACATAACATGTTAGCCACCACATTTTCATAAAAATATATGTTGCCTGTAAAGTGAACATTGGTTTTGCACATAATAAACTAAAGTGTTTATGTATAGAAGGAACAAAAGAGCCTGTACAAAAGTCAAATGGAAATAGAGAAAAATGTGATATGCATACGCAATATAAAACAAGACAAAAGAAATTTATACAAGTATCTTTAGTACACTTAAACTAGAAACAAAATTGCATATGCATTTAAAATAGCATAAGACAGCAAATATATCTAGCACACAAAATCTATCAGCCGAGACAAGAAGATATAATCAAGTATGGGCAAATTAAATAAGGATAGATTTGTACAATGGCATTTAATGTTTATACCTCTAGCCATTAATACAAGCATGGTCAGCCACCCTTTGAAGAAGGAAAATCTCTGATATAATTTTACAAAACATTATAATATGCCTATTGTACTAAGTAATATAATCCACCTGCACTACCTTATTTCGTTCAAGAAAAAAAAAGGAAAGAAATTTAAATTCTTTAAACCTGGAAACTACAATCAGTTAACTTCAAATTCATGAAGCAAAGCAAGTAGCAGACCAAATAAGCTAAAAACAAACCATTGTATGTCAAAAGCATTTCCAGATTTTTGTTCAAAGCCCCTCTGTTCTTTTTCTGGAAACCACGGTGAGCAAAACATTCCCCTAACTTTGCTATTTCCATTGATGTTTGGATCTATATTTGATATATGCTGCGAATCATGTTTGGATGGTGGTGAATTGTGTTCACATGCTTTTATTAAAATGAATGTCTGTGTATATATATTGTGTACAGGAAAGAATGATATTCCTCTGTGTCTCCTGTCCCTGTATCAAAATAAATTCAAAAGCTTTTCCTTTGATGCTTTGTGGGCTTAAGAATATAAACAAATTATGTTTATAAAATCAATATCCGAGTTTTAAAAATATTTTCGAATTTAATTATCAAATGGTTTCACTGTAAACCAAGGATGGACAGTGAAAACACTAAAGAATGTCAAAATTTAGTGTTTTAATTACTTAATTCAATTGGATTATGTGCTTTGTTTTTGAAAGTTACGATTTTTAAGAAAAGGATCAGAATTTTTAAGAAAGGGGATCACGAGCATTCTCGAGTTAAATGAAAATTGGGTTTTGATGAAAATCTGTTGGTCGGGGTGATGATAAATCTCGAGAATAAAAAGGAAGCATGTTTGAATCTCATGGATCATCAGAAAAATGTTCAACGATTTTATAATCCATCGTGTTGATCATTCGAGAGAAAATTAGGGTTTAAGGGTCGTGTTTACTGCTTCGAAGTCGCGAGTTAATCGCGCCGTCGCCATCGTGTTTCTGGCGATCGCGGGTGGGGGAATGTGGCGAGGAGGTCATGTTGCATCTCTGGTAAGGATGGCGTGCTTGCTGGTGATCGGGGATGAGGAGGCGCGGCGTTGACAGGTTTCGATGTGAAGCTATGTTGTTTTCCAGGTTTCAAATCATTGCTCGATTTTGATCAGCGACGTGATCGAGATGATGGATGGTCTGAGGACGATGTCGTCACAAATCGTGACTTGCTGATGGTCGTGTTGTTCACCAAAACGTCGGCGACGAGACGTGCACGTGCACGGTGCACTCTCGTGTTTTCAGGGAAGTTTTGAAGATTGGAAGAAGACGAACAAATAGGATCGTGCTTGTGATTAACTCGGGAAAATGATGGCTTTGCTCGAGTATGCGCTCGTGTGGGATAGCCTGGTGCAACAGTTTTAAATTTGACCAAGTAAAAGAAAAAAAATAAAGGTAGAAGAAGGATACGAGTAGAAGAAAGAAGCAGGGGGGAGACTCGGGGAAAATGGGAGGGAGCTTGGGTCTAGACTCGAGTAGAATGGAGTGTTGTCTTGGGTAGAACTTGTTACAGGTTTCAAAAAAACTGTTCCTGTTTTGAGATTTAAAACTTAATCTTTTAATTATAAAACAAAGTTTAAATTAAGTTTCAAAACAAAAGTTAAATATAAATTCAAGTTTAGGTTGAATCTTAGTTTGGAAATAATTAAGTTTTTATATTCAAAATTATTTGATAACTTTAAAGTGTTTAAGTATATTTGAATTTAAAATGAAATTTAAATTGTAAAAGAAAGATTTAAACAAAGTTGAATCAAATTTTGAAACCTGGGCTTAAATCTAAACTGGAAATCTAGATTTCGAAATAAAATTAAGTTTTAAATATAAATGTGGAAATAAATTTTAAAATGTAAAGTATTGATTATTGAATGACTAATCAATTAAAGATAATTAATCTAGGGATTTAAGTATAATTACTCGAAGTAATTAAATCGTGATTTATTAAAACAAGTGATTTGGGATAAGCACTTATTGTAGCCAGTTAAGGATAATAAATTGAATGATGGTTAATTAAAGATTAATTAATTAATGAGTTATAATTAATTGAAGATTAATTAGTTATTGCAAGTAGTTAATTATTAAAATTAATTAATCAAGTGATTAAGGTAAAATTACATTTAATGTAATTAGAATGTTGATTTATTTAGAAAGAAAATTAATTACTTAAAGATGAAATTAATTAAGGTTGAATGATTTTGTAATTAACTTTAAGGTTAATTAAATTAATTTATTAATTAAGAATAATTTAATTAATTTAAGAGTTTGATTAATTAATTATATCAAATGATTTGTAACTAATAAATCAAGATTGGGTAATTTATTCGTAAGCAATTAATTTACTTGGAAATAAATTGAATTAATTAGGATTATACGATTAATAAATCCTAATTATAAATGATTATTGAATGTTTGCCCTACTTATAAATGATTTTATTGTATGAGATGCTTTGAATTGATTGTCCTATCTGATCTGTGGTATTTTGTTCTATGGATTGAGCTGTGTATTTTATTCATTTATTTACATTCGTATATTATCTGTAAATCTGTGAATAGACGATAAGCGTTATAGCTTATATCGCTTATCGACTATATTTCTGTGTTTTGATCTATGATGATTGAATGATGTTGCACTATTGTGTTGAACCCCTGGACCACACCATACACACACAATTATGGATTTCACGAGGAAATCGGTTAAGTCACAGATTTTTGAAATAGTTTAAAATTTGAATTTTTAAATTCAAATGTTTTGGAAATGGAATTGGAATAGAAGTGAAAAGCTTTTGAAATGAAATTTCAAAGATGGAAATTTATTTTGAATAACTAGATTAAGTGTTGGAATTTAAATACTTTAATTTAAATTTGAATTCAATATTCAAATTGAATTCTGTAATTTGAAACTAGGGATTAATGATATACTAGTCATTATGAGTTAAATCATTTTTAAAGTATTATTTTTGGGAATTTGAATTTAACCCAAGGATTTCAACTCGTATAAATGAATCAGATTTCCAAAATGAAAACTGTTGTCTTCAAATGATAAACACTTTTAGATAAGAACTGAGATTCCAGTTAATTTGGGGAATTTCAAGATTGAATAGAGAAATGATTTTCCTAAGTTACGAATGAATTCTTTTTGAAAGCTATGAATTAAATCTGTTTATTTTTAACAGATTTAAATTGATGATTTGTTTAAATCAAATTGAAATGAAATTGTTTTGAAGGCTATAAGTTAAATCTTTGATTTAAAGATTTAACGAGTAAATCAAATTGAAATGAAAATTGATTTGGAAAATCTGTGAATGAATCTTTTGTTTAAAAAAATTAAGATGTGAAAATTTTTTAAACCGTTAAAGGTTGTGAAAATGAATCTTTTTGTTTAAAAGATTTGAAATGGTAATTGGTTTAAACCATTTGAAAGGAAGTTTGGAATTATTAAGTTGTGACTTAATTGAAATCCCATATCCATATGTTTTAAATGTTGCGCTCACTATTTGGGTTAGCCAGGAAAGGACATTTGTGTCGTATAACCCATTCCGAATATGTGATATGTCGTTATGGATAGCATTTGAAGACCGGTGGTGAAGACCGGGTGTTTGCAAGAACGATAAGATAACCTATCGATTGTCTCTGCACTGGGTAGCTCCTGGTATAGAGATTCCCTAAGTGATGGGAAATCCGATCGGGATTGTGAATACCCGGATTGCAAGGGCTTCGTAAGAAGTGCCTTCGGTTCTGTTCGAACCCAGAACAGACTTGTAAGGATTGTTATGTCTGACATTACAATTTGAGATATAAAGCTGATTTTTTTCAAATATATTTCTGTTGGTGGCGGAGAATTTATTCTCTTAGCTTAACACCCTTCTCTGAGACGTACGAGCTCAGAGGTTATATAGTTGAAGGTTATCAGCGATATATTCCCAATTTGGTAATGTGACATGCTGAGTGTTGCTGTGAAATGATCATTGTGTTGATCGTTTGTGATAGGATCATTTGTTTGATCGTTTATCTTTGTGATCATTTCTATGATCATTTGTTGACCCAAAGCACGGCTTTTGTATAAAGTGTGTTTTTGTGGACGAGACTTCGTCGAGCCTCACAAACCGGTAATGGTCGAAACAGGAATTGTGCGGCAAGGTTTTCAGGGATCGCTTCCCTAGGGTATGACCATTCCTTCTGGAAAAGGGTAGTATCATGGTATGGAGCCCAGATACTTACTCATGTTGAAACACTTATTATTATGGTGTGATGTTGGTTAGAGAGCTCTCGTTTAAAGGTCCCAAAGGACCAGGGGTGGCATATCTGAGGGTTTGTAAATCCCTTGGGAAAAGGGCTTCCCGGCCTTGTTTAGCAGAGAACAGTTTGGTTCTCGGGGCGTCCTTCCAGAGGCGTTTCCATGTGGCAATGGGAATTTCCTTGGCCTGACCATTTGTTGGAAAATCCATTCTTCAAATACGAGCCTTGTACGGTATTAGTTGTATTACCTGCCATACCCTTATGGTGGCGCCCCACTGTTTGGATGGTAGCTATAGTAGGCATAGTTCGAAATGTCTATGTTGGCTAAGATTTATATCTTTATTTTCGAAATGAATTTTCTCTACACTATGCACTAGTAATAATATCAAATGTTCTTTTTAATACGTATCAAGCATCTTTGACTATCATAAGGAGAAATCTCCTCCGATTCTGCGTTTGCATTGTGTGTGTGTGCGGGAGGCCTTATGGTAGTCTCATTTTTAAAAGCATTGCGAACTGACTTTGAAAATCTTTTGTTGAATGTTTTAAAAGATAAACTGTTTTTGTTGCTCACACCAGTCCCACGACTGATCCGGAGTTTATTGTTTCTTTCCTAAACTCTGGGTGCTCATTATTTTCTACACGAGCAGTCTAGAGTTGGGTTTTTCAGATAGTCAGATGTAGTAGATTATCTGGAGTTAGTTCAGTCTTTGGATCACACCAGTCTTGCTGAGCTTGGTGCATCGTTATTGGGGGTTCGAGCTATTGCTGGATTGATTCTTGGAAATGGAGTTGCAGTTCTCGGAGTTCTCTTTTGAAGACTATCTTAGAGTTATATTGTTCCGCTGCTAGATGTTATCGTCTATTTTCTTTTCCGCTGCTATTTATTGTATCATATCTCCGATGTATATTGATATCTATTAGATCATCTGTTGTATCAGATATTGTATCAAAGCTGTATATCAATGTATTATTCTTTTTTTCCGCTGTGTTATTTACTTAATGTTGTTATAAGCTCCGGCGAATCAGATTTGAACGGTCGAATCTATGGCATTCGAATACGATTTGAAGTATGGATGTCGATTTTCGAGCGGGCAAAATCCGAGTCGTTACAGTTATTATATATATATATGAGATTTTCTATTTCATCTGTGTTCCGCATTTATATTATCTGTGTTATTATTTTATATTTTTATCCTAGACTATTATAGCCACTGTGTAGTAGCTTTGAGTTTGCATCGGCATGTCGGATTTCCTCCTGAAATGAAATGCACGTTTTTACTATCTGGCATATCGGTGCTCGTACAAAGCAATTACACGGATGGTCGCTCCTCAACAGCCTTATTCTCCGTGCTAGTCGACAGCACTACACCGTAGTGTTCTTGGCTAGCGTGGGCATAGAGGTGGGGCGTCACAGTCTGGAACCCATGATGGAATAAAATGCAAATATATAGTATGTAAATAAAATGGAACGAAATTAGAAATAATTGAGTTGATATCAATTTTAAAATGGTTATGAAACTAAAGGAATTGTTTGTTTGAATGAATATCGTCGAATTGCTTAAACTAAACGTTTGACGTAAACGGAATTAAATAAAAATTCTATGGAATGATAAAGTAGATAAAAATTTGACTTGTGAATCAAGTGCAATGAATATGTGTAGGCTAGATTAAAAATGAATAGAATATAAGAAAATGATGTTAAAAGGAAAAAACATTCTGAATTGGATAGGATAATATAGAAATCGAGTAAAGCAATTGGGTTAATATTGAGACTTTATTAATTGCTTATGGAAACTGGTTGTGTATATTGTTTATAAAAAAATAAACTTGTGATTATTAACTGATAGAAGTAGCATGGATTTATTTTTAAATCAATTAACTTTGAAATGAATTGTTTGGATTTAAAAATGAATTTGAGTTAAGCAAATGAGTTGTTAATCACTTAAGTTGAATGCAAATAGTATGTGAATCGGTTGAAAACAAACGGAAGTAGTTTGGAAACTATATAAATATATGTTACTTATGTGTTTAAATTGAGTAAGTACAGGTACCGGAAGACCGTTTAGCGAGATTTTGGATGTGCAAATGGTTAAATAAATACGCCGCTTACTTAAAATGCTAAATAAGGTACGCCTACGCAATACAAAATGGGAAATATGAACTGTTTTTGGTTTTCCGACCGTGTGGGTCGATGTATATTTATTTATATCTATTGTCAAATTGCAAAAGCTCCTCCGTACAAAGGGGAGTCTGCCAAAAAATTTTGGAAACTTTGTGTAACATCCCGCCTTTTTGCACGATTTAAACAGACACACGTGCCAATTCAAACCATACGTAAGGGCGGATTGTTATGGGATAAATAAGAAAACAGAGAAAGAAACAGAATCTCACAGCGGAAGGATAAAATATAATAATCAAATATACAGTTCATAAATCTGTTTACAAAAACCTTTGATTTATTTATACAATATTATCAGAGTACACATACCATATAACAATGCAGCGGAACAATATGAGTGTAGTGAAACCATATTATCTATAGTAATAATAATAAAATCTTCGTCTTCTTCCTCCGGAAATAAAATCTTCAATCCTGAAACGCTCGGACTGACCCGAGCGAATTTGGAAAGACAAAAACACTCGAGTCAGAACTAAAAGATCTTATGTGAGTTACATTAACAGAAATAAATATGAGTGCAGTAACTCAAGAGATGCTCGGGATTTACATCTCCTAAGGATCCGTTAAACTATTTACTATATAGTATATTGCGCTATTATAATAGTGTCTAATTATAAAATAAACTTACTTTTAAATAGCGTTAGGGCTTTACATTTTCCACCTTAACACATTTATATATTCCCATAGTCTATACAGTACCGTAATCTCCCCCGTACTGGGCGTTGTCAGAGGGCACTCCATAGGTATGGTACAAAACAAAATCGTATAAGGCGCGCTAGGGTAGGTGACACGGCACAACTAGGCAATGCCAGGGTAGATATACCAATTGCTATCCGGGCTGGTGGAAACGCGCAGCGCGCAGCTGCCGCCCACCTCGAACAAACTCCCCCAAAATCAAAAATAAAGGTGGCCACCGAATCAATCCAAAGTCAAAGTATAGTGCCGATGAGGAGTGTCCGATCAGAGGAATGACCTCATTGGCCCGAGAATCGCTCCTGTTTTAGCCACCTTATGCCAACTCACGGGAGTTGGGTCCACGTATTTACCTCAAAGGAAACGCCGCCACCAACCTACTTCATTCTGGAATCTCCACCGCGTACACGGTTGTTAAAGTGGTTTTCGGAGTTGGCAGAGAGTATCACAACTTCCGATCCCGGTCTCTTCAACAACCAAACGTTATTATAACACCGCGGTCATTTAAAATAATTTATGTTTTTAAAACCCGAATAAAATATCCATTTCAAAACCATATAAATATGATATCATTTCCTTTTAAAACCCAAAACAATATGATATCATCTTTATTTTCCAATATATTCTTTTCCAAAATCTTAGGGTTTTCAAAGAAAAATATTTAGAAATCAAAACTCTTGAATATAATATTTCTAATTATACTACCTTGAAAATCATAACTTTGAAACAAGTTTCCATTTCTTAAATGGTTAAATATTAAATTACTTTTATAAAACAAAATAGCTTCTTTAGATTTCACAAATCAATTTCAAATATCGATTTAAACTACCAAATACAATTTCAATTCTTATGTTTCAAAGCTTTAAATATTTCACCATTTCAAAAACAAACTCATTTGACAAACCCATATATATCAAATTCAATTACTTATTATTTAGACTTGAAATGTTTACTTAATGAATTCAATATAATTTAAGTAAAACCTTTAACTTCACATAATTGGAAAATCTTTCAATTTATTAAACTTGATATATTCATTTAAATCAACCTGATATTCATTTAAATCACTTTACACAAAAATCAAGTTATAAAAATCATATCCTTTAAAAAAATTAATTTTTATTAAATTTCAATTTAACTTAATATTCATCTTCCAAATCTTATTCTCATTTAAGTCATAAAAACTCCAGAAATTAGATTTTAAATAAATGCTTAATCGTATTTGATCTTAAAAATCAAACTTTATTTTATACTTCAAATCAAATTTATACAAAGCTTAAACCCGAAAATTACTATATATATATATAAATAACTAATTCAATATTCCATAACCATATATATATATATAGCTTTACAAAACCATAAAAATATTCCAAAATATATTTTTTATATATACCGCGGCGCCTGTATAAAATTTTCTACCCTATGGTCAAGTGATACGGATGTTTATCATTTCAATCCGCAATTTAAAATAAAATGCGGTTGTATATCATTTCAAACCGCAATCCCGAATGAATGAAATGCATAGCAACTTGCAATTAATAAAATAAATCATCCATTCATCCATCAAATCATACATCCATTTATCACAGTCATCATCCAATTTCAAACAATCATCAATATATAACAGGTGATAAATAATGGTATCAATTATCAGTTTATACTCAAAATAAATTTAATAACTGTTAATTGGCAGTTTATATGCAAAAATAAACATAAACTTAACTGGCAGTTAATATGAAATAAAATTTAACATAACTATGCCTGGCAGTTAATATGAAATAAATACATTCTAACTGTCAAATTTATATGCAATAAATAAATAAATTTATAGTTATATTAAATAAATGCATTTAAACAGAAATAGTGAATAAAACATGCCAAACAGTTATAAAAAATTTTCTACCCATATCTAAAATTAATTTAACAAACACAAGAAATTTTAGAAATTGTGAATGGGTTAAAACACTCACCTTTTGAATTTAAATCCGATTTAGACCCAAAAATTCGACGGTCTCCAAATCTGTCCAAACCAGCATCAAAAGATCTAGAATTTAATTACGATCCTAACAAAAAAAATCGCGCATGAAACGGAGTTCGTATGTGGAAGTTAAATGTATTAACGCGTTTGAAAAATCAAAATCAAATTAAATTCAAACAAAATAAACCTACCTATTACCACTTGCCACGTCAGCGTTTCCTGCGCATCCCTGGTGACTAATCTCACCAAACCCATGTTCCAATTTCGCAAATAGATGAAGAAATCAAAAAGCCCCAATTCAACCTTTTGGGTTTCAAATTTTACACGTTTGACTGTGATTTCTGGTTGTCTCAAGCGACTATTGCAAAAACAGAGACTGCGCTTAGATCCGTAGATGAAAACTAAAACATAATTTTTTTCTTCTGAGAACTTTGATTTTTTTTTTTGATTTTTGAATAGAATTGGATCTGAAATTTGCATCCATTTAGGAAGAGAAAGAATTGAAGAAAATGAACGCACAAATAAAAGAGAATAGATGGAGGCTAGGGTTTATAATTGGGTTTATATAGATAGATTAGAATTAGAGTAGATGGATCTGATAAACAACGCGCTGAACAATAATTTAAATTAACGTAATGATTACAAATCACCATACTGTGAAGACATTTACGTTATTTCCTATTTATTACTTTATTTAACACAACCCTTAATTTACATCTATTGCAATGTTTTCAAATTTAATTGAATGAACTAATTATATCACTCCTAATAATTGTTGTAAGACTCTAAATCCCACATTTGTAAGTATATATTATTTCCACTCAAATATTATAGATATATACAGAGTATAGGTGTCCATTAAAACATTATTTATTTTATATTCAAATTAACTAAATTCACTATTGAAGTCCGTTTATATTTATTACCAAATATCCATTTACCTTTCCCAATAAATTTGAATCCATTCATTTAATATAACAAATCAAATTTCCATTCACACCTTATTATCAACCCACAATTTATTGCAATTCATTATCTTAGATGGATTTTATACAATTAATATCAACTTTACATTAAATTTCTATCCAATGAATACTTATTCATCAATCAATTCAATATTTACTTTTCTTTCCCTCTATTTGATGCTTAACCTAGAATACATTTAATGGGTAAACATAACATTGAATTATAATGCATTTCTCATGCATGCTTCATTTCATATAAATTCCTCTTTATTAACTAAGTCACATTAACAAAACAAAATATATTTTTTTATTTTAATCGAATACCAGTCTAGACTTAATATATTAAATAAATGGTTAACCTAAAACGATTGTTACCCCTTTAGCATTCAAATTCACTTACAACTATTATTAACACAATGTTGCCATTTGATTTATATATATTTAAATAAATTATATGAATGGGTAAAACTTTAAAAATTATCTTACCTGCAAATTTACTCACGAACATCCTAAATTACCAACTTGCAATTTATTTTTAATTACTAAATTTGCATTGATTATATCAAGTTGAGATTTAATACGTATTATTTCCTCAAATAAATAAATCTTTGGATTTAAATTCCCAAAACCATAAATTATGTCCTATCATAAATCTATGCTTTTATTATTTTACGTTCACACTCCCGTTACTCTATAATAAATCACCAAGTAACGATATCCTAAACCAACATTAATTTATATATCAATCCTTATAACTCAATAAATCTGTCAAATATAAATAACCTTAACAATACTTACACATATTATCTTACTTACAATAATGTAATATTAAACGTTGAATTTCATTTATTTTGCAATACTTCAATTTAATTAATAAATACTGCTCCTATACTTAAATCTATATTAACAAATCGTTAGATTTGGATCGATAGAAATCGGTTTACCAAAGCTTACATACACATTACGTAAATAAACAACTATATAAATTTGCCACCTATTAGCTCTAAATTTTATTCTTAAGTTTGTTACCTATCAATTTAGATTATACTTCCATCTATAATGCAAATCTAAATCTCTTCTAACTACATAAATTAGGGCAATTTATTGCGATTGATTTCCCATTAAACATCATAAATTAACAAATTGAAACCTAAATAAAAACGTTTATTTATTTAAAAATCTTGTTGTTTAATTGAATTGACCATTCACGGATATAATTTACATTGTTCTCCAATTATTACTTAAATACATCACACAACGTTAAATCTATATTCAATACAATTTGTTACCAAAATTAATTTAACGAAAAAAATTACGCCCTTAAAATTTCTCTTCATTCATTAATTGCTAATTGTTATTCAATTAAACCCATTCATTTGATTTTCCTATTATGCATCAATTATAATCCCATCATCTTAAAGGTGATGTCTACATTTTATACTATGCATTTACCCCTTTATATTCCAATATCAATGAATGCTCACATATAAATTTAGATCTTAACTCCAATTAATTATTCCATTTAATCCATTAATTACTAACTTTAATTATTGAAATTTGATTGTCTAACATACAATTTGAACCTATTTCCAAATTTTCATAATTAATTAACCCTTACAATAGTTTACAAATAAAAGGGATTGTATTAAATAAATTATTTATTGTCCTGCATTTCTTTATTTCACCCATCTACATTCAATACCCATAATCAATATTTTATTTCATTGTTAAATCCAATACTTGCATTACTTTACTTATTCTAACTTATATCCAATGCAACAATTTCCACTATTTCTATTAATTACAATATATAGTTAAATTTGTAAATTCTAATTTCCCTTGGTACATCAAATTTCACATACTCTTTCATATAAATAACTAAGATTTTTATTCCTTTCTAAATTTAAATTAAAAATCCTATTAATTATTGTCAGGACACGATTCTTCGTCTTCCGAAAATTCGACATCGATACTCACTTTATCGACTGCCGAGCAATCGAACGACGGAAAACCGAACACTGAGGGTTTAAGAAAAATTTAGGAAAAGAAAAAGGCAGAAGAAAAGAGAAGAAAATAGATAATAGAGGGAAGAGAAACAGAAGATAGAAAATTTTAAAATAGAAGAAAAAGAGAATAGAGAACATAGAACAGGACAGAAAACAACAGAACAACATCAGAATCTCACAATTCGCAGCGGAACAACATATAATAATAAATGAATAATCTTTAAACAAAGAACTATATCAGTTATTACATTTTATACGTTACATTACATCATATCATCAGAGTATACAACAACAACAAACATCAAACAGTGCAGCGGAAAAGAAATACTATATAAACTAGTAATACGCCATGCCATCCAGCTTGCCTCCAGCAACTCCAGAATATCTAGAATATCCTGATAAACCTAACTCTTAACTGCCCGTGTGGAAATTGGTGGGCACCCAGAGTTTAGGAAGAAAAACAATAAACTCCGAGTCAGTCATGTGAATGGTGTGAGAACTCAAAACAGTTTATTTATCTTTGAAAACAAAATAGAGGAATATTTTTAAAGTCGATTCGCAATGCTTTTAAAAATGAGACTACCATAAGACCTCCTGCCACACACACAATGCAAACGCAGACTTGGAGAAGATTTCTCCTTATGATAGTCAAAGATGCTTGATACGCATTTAAAAAGAACATTTGATATTATTACTAGTGCATAGTGTAGAAAATTCATTTCGAAAGTAGAATATAAATCTTAGCCAGCATAGGTACCATTATATTATGCCTACTAATAGCTACCATATTAGATGGCAGGTTCTACAACTAAAACCGTACAAGTTTCGTATTGGGAATTGGATTTCCAACGAATGATCAGGCCAAGGAACTTCCCATTGCCACATGAGAATGCCTCTGGATGGACATCCCCGAGAACCAAACCGGATCTCTACCAACACAAGGCCGGGTTACCCCTAACTGAGTAACAACTGACCGAATATGCCATCCCTCGGTCCTTTGGGACCTTTTCACCGAGCGCTCGCAATCAATTCACACAATCATAACAAAGTGTTTTCAACATGAGTAAGTATCTGGGCTCCATACCATGATACCACCCTTTTCCAGAAGGAAATGCACACATCCTAAAGGGCGCTACCCCTCATAACCTTGCTGCTTCTTTCCTGTTTTGACCATTCACGGGGTGTGAGGCTCGACGAAGTCACGTCCACAAAAACATACTTTATACAAAAGCCATGCTTTGGGTCAACAAATGATCATAGAAATGATCACAAAGATAGACGATCAAATAAATGATCCTATCACAAATAATCAACACAATGATCATTTCAGCATCACTCAGCATATCACATTACCAAATTGGGAATATATCGCTGATAACTTCAACTATATAACCTCTGAGCTCGTACGTCTCAAAGAAGGGTGTTAAGCTAAAAGAATAAATTCTCCGCCACCAACAGAAATATATTTGAAAGAAATCGGCTTTATATCTCAACTTGTAATGTCAGACATACAATCCATACAAGTCTGTTCCGGGCTCGAACAAAACCGAAGGCACTTCTTACGAAGCCCTTGCAATCCGGGTATTCACAATCCCGATCGAATTTGCCATCACTTAAGGAATCTCTATACCAGGAGCTACCCAGTGCAGAAACAATCGATAGGTCATCCTATCGCTTTTGCAAATACTCGGTCTTCAACACCGATCTTCAAATGCAATTCACAACGACGTATCACATATTCGGAATGGGTTATACGACCCCATGGTCCTTTCCCGGTTAACCCGAATAGTGAGCGCTTATTCAAAAATAAGTGTGGCATTCAATTTCAAACAAATCACATCAATTACCCATTCAAAGGGAAATATTGATAGTCGGTTATTGAACCATCAATTGATATGCACACATCACCAGTTTCCAAATAATTTTCCAAATTATTTATTTTCCAAAATATCTTTACAAGATATAAAATTTTCACACTTCAAAAATAAATCAATATTTATTTTTCTAAACCAATCCCACTTTCTTTTATAAATTCCATAGTGAATTTATATTCCAAGATATTTATGAATGTACGTTTTCAATTCTTCATTTCAATTTATCTCCAAAAAGATAAATTCTCAAAGTATTCACTTTATATTGGAAAACATTTCCATACTTATTTATTCATAAGTAATTCACAAATTTTATTTATTTTCAACACTTAGAAAATATTCAATATACTCAAATCGAAATTAAGTATATATTTCATTCTTTAAGGAAATCATTCCCTTAAACATATTTATTTGGGCCAAAACGAATGTTGCGTAAAACATCATTACGACAACCCAAAATCACTAGTATAGGGATTCAAAATTAAAATAGATATATAAATCCCAATACTATACAAAACATTTCCTTTCGGAAATCATTTACTATAACAACAGTGTTATAGTCCACTATTTCCTTTTATTTCTCGAAAACGTCTATTTCAACAATAAATGTTGAAATCTATGGTTTCGAATCTTAACACATTTTAAAACATCGTTAGATCGTTTTAATTCTATTTAAAACACCAAATCCAAAACATTTTCTTTAACGTGTTATTCACTATTCAAAAACGTGAATATACTTCATTAACAATTTCATCCTTTTATTCATTTTAATTCAAAGGATTATTCACTATTCAAAAATGTGAATATAACTCCATTTATAGGTTGCAACAAATTTTCTTGTCAAAATAAGTCATTTGCGAATTTATAAAACAACGTTTATAAATTCCATTTCTATTTATTTATAAAAACTTCCTTCTTATAAATTCTTTTATTAACCTATTCCAGTTTATAACTCAATTATAAACTAAAAGTTCATATTATAAGTTAAATACTTATAAAACGATTATTTTACAAAATCGTTCCTTTAAACTTCATAATTATAAATCTTATAACTTATAAGATTCAATTAATCAAAAATTCATTCTTCAATTAACTTTTCAAATTTTATAAACCTACTGCTTATAAAATTACATTTATAACTTCACTGTTTATAATTCTATGAATTTCATTCATTTATGAAATTCATTCACAATTCATTCTAACACTTATAAAAACTCGTTTTATAATTCCAACGTTTTAATTTATAAATATCCATTTATAAATTTCTTATATAAATCAATTTATATTATTATTTCAAAACGTCTTTAATCTCCTTTAGAATTTCACCATTTTTGATTATAAAATAATTAAATTTTATAAATCCTATATTTAAACTTTTCACAATAAATTCTAAAATCCCGATTAAACTATTTTATAAAATCATTAGCATCATATTCTCAAAAATCAGTTTTTAACTATATTTCTCAAAAATCATAATTTTTATAACTTTAAAAATTATAACGTTTATTTATTTAAAATGGATCAATTCAAAAATTATTTTATAAAACGTATACTTTTCAAAAATCACTTTAAACATCATTTTAAAGTTTCAAAATTTGGTCCAATGATGCTACATACCAAATAGTCAATCACGACAACAACGACATCATATATCGTATATGATAGTCCATCAAATATCAAAATATTTGAAATCAAATAAATACTGTTGAGGAATCCAGTTGGATCCCTCCAACCTGTTTTCCTGCATCCACAAACATTAGCACAATACCAATTTCGCTCCAGTACGAAATTATCGCGGTATATGGGATTTAATAATATTATCCGCTTAATAACGGCGCAATAGGGTCTCATCCGCTAAACAAAAAATGCGGGAAATTAATAACTCCAATATATACATATGCCAATATATATATATTGTTATTATATATAATATCAATTTCACTGTTTATGAAATATTCGCGGTATATGTTTTTAATAAATAACATCCGCTTACTAACGGCGTATAATGTCTATTTTAACAATCAATAGATATCAATCATCATTCAAACATGCATTCAAATATTTTAAATCTAACTATTTAAAATAAAATCGAAACTGATTCGATTGAGTGAGAAGTTCTCACCTTGATTTTAAATTCCGTTTTAGCGATTTATTTCGAATAAAATTAAACGGACGTTTAATTTTACCCAAAATTCTCACTAACTCCAAACGACTCCAACCAATTTCATCGCGTAGTGCTCGTCCATACGATTCCAAGGCAACTGGTTTCGCGCGTTTTCGACCTCGTATGAAAAAGTTATGAATTTATGAAGTTACACTAATTTTTATAAATAATTTACAACATATTATTTATAATTTTATACCCAACTTTTACAGGCCGTTGGATCCATTGACATTGCACCAGGCCCGTCCATCCCCTTCTTCCATCTCACGCACAAACATCCCCAGGTATTGCCGTCATCATGAAACCCATAAGCTCATATTAGGGTTCGAATTTGCTCCTCCATCACTCGACGAAACTCGATCAAACCACTTGCAATAGGAAGCCCCTTCCACCACCTATGCACGGCCTCAACCAGAGCAAGCTCGGCCCCCTCCTCCTCCTAGAAATGCATGCGTAAGGCAGCACGGTCGGCCCCCTGTAGCTCCCTCCACACGACACCAAACACGATCTCCACCGTTCACATCGAAGCTCTCGTTGTGATCTTCATCTTTGTAGTTGAATGTTTTTGACGAATGTTGACGGATTGGAAGGAATCAAAGGAGAAAGGAAGTGGATTTCTGGCCATTGGTTTTTGAAGTGGCGGCTAGGGTTTAGTATATTAGGTTTTTTTTTTTTAATTTATGAAGGGGTGGTGCTATTTATAAAGAAACGATCGACACTATTCATCTCGGAAATTCCGAACTCCGATTTACGCGCCGTAACCAGCGTTTCTAGGGTTTACCCCGCGTTCCGGACACAATGGAACAGGTTTCGAAAGCTAATTCGGAAATCTGTGCGAGTTATGGCTATAAACGTTCAATTTAATTTAAACCGATTTAATCGATTTTCTAGGCGTTTTAATTTGTACCGGACAAACGGTAAATCCAATTGACTTGAAATTTGAAACCTTACAATAATATCACATTACGGATCCGATGAAACTGGTTTCGTCGAAATCCGAGACTTTTTGAAAAATGGCTATTTTAACTCGCCAAATTAATATTAAAAATAAATCTATGCGTTTCGAGCTGCCACGATCAAACGATAGCTCCAATGGACACGAAATTTGAAATCCGGTAATAACTAACTATTACGGATCCAATGGAACTGGTTTCGTTTAATTCTGTGACTGTTCAAAAATTGACTATTTTCACTAGTCGATTTAAATATTAAAATATTCAATTTTCACAATTTAACTTTTAATTCGATTTTAAAAGTTCTAAAATATCGTTCTAACTTCCATATGATAAAATAAAATTTTACAAATCATTTTCAATCATATTTAACTCAATTTTCAATTATTTCCATAATTTAACATATTAAATTATCGATTTAATTATCCAATAAAATCTAATAATTCAAAATAAAATTTATTCGACTTATAAATTCACTTCTTAATATTTAAAATTAATTAAATATTAAATTTTTAATTATCAAAAATTCTGGGTCGTTACAATCTTCCCCACTTAAAAGAATTTCGTCCTCGAAATTATTAAGTAAGAAAGGTTATAGAATCTATTAATTTTCCCAAAACAAATTTTAAACTTCTCACCATACGTTACTAAGTTTTCAAATCATACTTAGTTATCTTTTTAAAAACAACTACTATTGTTTAACTTTCAATTCCAAATCAAAGTTAAAGTTTTCAAAATTTTCCAGATTTTCTCAAATTTTTTCTAACGCCTTAAATTTTCGGAAAAATTCGCCATAGTCTCCTTTGCGCGGCTCGATCCGAAAAAAAAATGACAGTATATATATCACAAATATACATCTCATCAAGTAATGAGGCATCCCGCAGGGAAAAATTTGTAAAAGTACGGTATGTAATCCGAGATATGTACCTTATATTTTATTAGCGAGCATATACGGCTAATATAGCGCGAAAGCGAGCTCCAAATGCGAAGCAAACGTGATCCGCACCTACTAATCACTCAACAAACAACATGAGAATCATGCATATAGATAATAATCTCAATATACAACATATAGCAACATAATAACTATATATGTCAACATAGCAAATGAAACAAACAACAAATGCAAACATCAACCAACTATCATCCAACTAACATCCATAACCAATAAATATTCATTTATATTCTCATTAATATTCAATGAATTGGTTTTCAATTTAATCACATTTGATTCATTTACATTGGGTTTACTAACATTCATTTTCAATTTGCTTATATTCACTAATTCATATTCAAGTTGGTTCACTTCCAATTCAAATTCAATTCTATTTAAGTTTCACTTAACTTCCAATTGAATTTCAATTACTTTAGCTTCCAATTTCATTAAATCAATTTCATTAACACTTAATGAATTATATACAATCAACTAACAATCATATAACAGTCAATGTATATTAATTACAACCAAATTCCTTTGCTTACAATTGGTTTAATTTAATTGATTTTTATTCAACTTCCAATTTTCAGTAACATTTGATTTTAATGAATTAACACTTATATTCATTATTTCATACCAATTATTCACATTTAATTGATTAACATTCAATCCATTCATTCAATTCAATTTCTAAAGTTGAATTTCATTTACATAACTTAAGTTCACATTTATCACTTAACTTTATTAATTTACTTTGATACTAATATCAACTTAATTTCCTACTTATAAATCAATTCAGATTCCAAATTCTAAGTAAATTTTCCATTTAACTTTAAATTCATTTTTATTTACTACTCATATTCATAAATATATTCATATAGTTTCACTTCTTATATATATAAGTTTATTTCACAATTGTAAATCACTTTAATTAAAATTCAATTCTTATAATTCTTTTGCTTATACAATTATTCCTTTATTTAGATTATTCAAACAACCAAACAATCAAATTATATACACTTTAATAATTCTGAAAAATTATTTTTTTATATATAAAATATAATCGAGGTAAAATTATTTCATTTACCCAATTTAAAACAATATTGTGTCGAATTATCTTGTTTAAGAGTTTAGAAACCCCTATCTACGATAGTTAGCTAGACTACATCGACTGAAATCTATAAACAATCAACCGATAAGTCAACACAATACAAAACAATTTTATATTCACTAACAAATACGCTCTCATAGCTATTATTACACTCAAACTCAATCTAGAGTACTACTGACTCTATCTCTAATGAGTAATACCCAACAGAACCATGGTTGTCGCTTAACCATATGCTCTGATACCACATTGTCAGGACACGATTCTTCGTCTTCCGAAAATTCGACATCGATACTCACTTTATCGACTGCCGAGCAATCGAACGACGGAAAACCGAACACTGAGGGTTTAAGAAAAATTTAGGAAAAGAAAAAGGCAGAAGAAAAGAGAAGAAAATAGATAATAGAGGGAAGAGAAACAGAAGATAGAAAATTTTAAAATAGAAGAAAAAGAGAATAGAGAACATAGAACAGGACAGAAAACAACAGAACAACATCAGAATCTCACAATTCGCAGCGGAACAACATATAATAATAAATGAATAATCTTTAAACAAAGAACTATATCAGTTATTACATTTTATACGTTACATTACATCATATCATCAGAGTATACAACAACAACAAACATCAAACAGTGCAGCGGAAAAGAAATACTATATAAACTATTAATACGCCATGCCATCCAGCTTGCCTCCAGCAACTCCAGAATATCTAGAATATCCTGATAAACCTAACTCTTAACTGCCCGTGTGGAAATTGGTGGGCACCCAGAGTTTAGGAAGGAAAACAATAAACTCCGAGTCAGTCATGTGACTGGTGTGAGAACTCAAAACAGTTTATTTATCTTTGAAAACAAAATAGAGGAATATTTTTAAAGTCGATTCGCAATGCTTTTAAAAATGAGACTACCATAAGACCTCCTGCCACACACACAATGCAAACGCAGACTTGGAGAAGATTTCTCCTTATGATAGTCAAAGATGCTTGATACGCATTTAAAAAGAACATTTGATATTATTACTAGTGCATAGTGTAGAAAATTCATTTCGAAAGTAGAATATAAATCTTAGCCAGCATAGGTACCATTATATTATGCCTACTAATAGCTACCATATTAGATGGCAGGTTCTACAACTAAAACCGTACAAGTTTCGTATTGGGAATTGGATTTCCAACGAATGATCAGGCCAAGGAACTTCCCATTGCCACATGAGAATGCCTCTGGATGGACATCCCCGAGAACCAAACCGGATCTCTACCAACACAAGGCCGGGTTACCCCTAACTGAGTAACAACTGACCGAATATGCCATCCCCCGGTCCTTTGGGACCTTTTCACCGAGCGCTCGCAATCAATTCACACAATCATAACAAAGTGTTTTCAACATGAGTAAGTATCTGGGCTCCATACCATGATACCACCCTTTTCCAGAAGGAAATGCACACATCCTAAAGGGCGCTACCCCTCATAACCTTGCTGCTTCTTTCCTGTTTTGACCATTCACGGGGTGTGAGGCTCGACGAAGTCACGTCCACAAAAACATACTTTATACAAAAGCCATGCTTTGGGTCAACAAATGATCATAGAAATGATCACAAAGATAGACGATCAAATAAATGATCCTATCACAAATAATCAACACAATGATCATTTCAGCATCACTCAGCATATCACATTACCAAATTGGGAATATATCGCTGATAACTTCAACTATATAACCTCTGAGCTCGTACGTCTCAAAGAAGGGTGTTAAGCTAAAAGAATAAATTCTCCGCCACCAACAGAAATATATTTGAAAGAAATCGGCTTTATATCTCAACTTGTAATGTCAGACATACAATCCATACAAGTCTGTTCCGGGCTCGAACAAAACCGAAGGCACTTCTTACGAAGCCCTTGCAATCCGGGTATTCACAATCCCGATCGAATTTGCCATCACTTAAGGAATCTCTATACCAGGAGCTACCCAGTGCAGAAACAATCGATAGGTCATCCTATCGCTTTTGCAAATACTCGGTCTTCAACACCGATCTTCAAATGCAATTCACAACGACGTATCACATATTCGGAATGGGTTATACGACCCCATGGTCCTTTCCCGGTTAACCCGAATAGTGAGCGCTTATTCAAAAATAAGTGTGGCATTCAATTTCAAACAAATCACATCAATTACCCATTCAAAGGGAAATATTGATAGTCGGTTATTGAACCATCAATTGATATGCACACATCACCAGTTTCCAAATAATTTTCCAAATTATTTATTTTCCAAAATATCTTTACAAGATATAAAATTTTCACACTTCAAAAATAAATCAATATTTATTTTTCTAAACCAATCCCACTTTCTTTTATAAATTCCATAGTGAATTTATATTCCAAGATATTTATGAATGTACGTTTTCAATTCTTCATTTCAATTTATCTCCAAAAAGATAAATTCTCAAAGTATTCACTTTATATTGGAAAACATTTCCATACTTATTTATTCATAAGTAATTCACAAATTTTATTTATTTTCAACACTTAGAAAATATTCAATATACTCAAATCGAAATTAAGTATATATTTCATTCTTTAAGGAAATCATTCCCTTAAACATATTTATTTGGGCCAAAACGAATGTTGCGTAAAACATCGTTACGACAACCCAAAATCACTAGTATAGGGATTCAAAATTAAAATAGATATATAAATCCCAATACTATACAAAACATTTCCTTTCGGAAATCATTTACTATAACAACAGTGTTATAGTCCACTATTTCCTTTTATTTCTCGAAAACGTCTATTTCAACAATAAATGTTGAAATCTATGGTTTCGAATCTTAACACATTTTAAAACATCGTTAGATCGTTTTAATTCTATTTAAAACACCAAATCCAAAACATTTTCTTTAACGTGTTATTCACTATTCAAAAACGTGAATATACTTCATTAACAATTTCATCCTTTTATTCATTTTAATTCAAAGGATTATTCACTATTCAAAAATGTGAATATAACTCCATTTATAGGTTGCAACAAATTTTCTTGTCAAAATAAGTCATTTGCGAATTTATAAAACAACGTTTATAAATTCCATTTCTATTTATTTATAAAAACTTCCTTCTTATAAATTCTTTTATTAACCTATTCCAGTTTATAACTCAATTATAAACTAAAAGTTCATATTATAAGTTAAATACTTATAAAACGATTATTTTACAAAATCGTTCCTTTAAACTTCATAATTATAAATCTTATAACTTATAAGATTCAATTAATCAAAAATTCATTCTTCAATTAACTTTTCAAATTTTATAAACCTACTGCTTATAAAATTACATTTATAACTTCACTGTTTATAATTCTATGAATTTCATTCATTTATGAAATTCATTCACAATTCATTCTAACACTTATAAAAACTCGTTTTATAATTCCAACGTTTTAATTTATAAATATCCATTTATAAATTTCTTATATAAATCAATTTATATTATTATTTCAAAACGTCTTTAATCTCCTTTAGAATTTCACCATTTTTGATTATAAAATAATTAAATTTTATAAATCCTATATTTAAACTTTTCACAATAAATTCTAAAATCCCGATTAAACTATTTTATAAAATCATTAGCATCATATTCTCAAAAATCAGTTTTTAACTATATTTCTCAAAAATCATAATTTTTATAACTTTAAAAATTGTAACGTTTATTTATTTAAAATGGATCAATTCAAAAATTATTTTATAAAACGTATACTTTTCAAAAATCACTTTAAACATCATTTTAAAGTTTCAAAATTTGGTCCAATGATGCTACATACCAAATAGTCAATCACGACAACAACGACATCATATATCGTATATGATAGTCCATCAAATATCAAAATATTTGAAATCAAATAAATACTGTTGAGGAATCCAGTTGGATCCCTCCAACCTGTTTTCCTGCATCCACAAACATTAGCACAATACCAATTTCGCTCCAGTACGAAATTATCGCGGTATATGGGATTTAATAATATTATCCGCTTAATAACGGCGCAATAGGGTCTCATCCGCTAAACAAAAAATGCGGGAAATTAATAACTCCAATATATACATATGCCAATATATATATATTGCTATTATATATAATATCAATTTCACTGTTTATGAAATATTCGCGGTATATGTTTTTAATAAATAACATCCGCTTACTAACGGCGTATAATGTCTATTTTAACAATCAATAGATATCAATCATCATTCAAACATGCATTCAAATATTTTAAATCTAACTATTTAAAATAAAATCGAAACTGATTCGATTGAGTGAGAAGTTCTCACCTTGATTTTAAATTCCGTTTTAGCGATTTATTTCGAATAAAATTAAACGGACGTTTAATTTTACCCAAAATTCTCACTAACTCCAAACGACTCCAACCAATTTCATCGCGTAGTGCTCGTCCATACGATTCCAACGCAACTGGTTTCGCGCGTTTTCGACCTCGTATGAAAAAGTTATGAATTTATGAAGTTACACTAATTTTTATAAATAATTTACAACATATTATTTATAATTTTATACCCAACTTTTACAGGCCGTTGGATCCATTGACATTGCACCAGGCCCGTCCATCCCCTTCTTCCATCTCACGCACAAACATCCCCAGGTATTGCCGTCATCATGAAACCCATAAGCTCATATTAGGGTTCGAATTTGCTCCTCCATCACTCGACGAAACTCGATCAAACCACTTGCAATAGGAAGCCCCTTCCACCACCTATGCACGGCCTCAACCAGAGCAAGCTCGGCCCCCTCCTCCTCCTAGAAATGCATGCGTAAGGCAGCACGGTCGGCCCCCTGTAGCTCCCTCCACACGACACCAAACACGATCTCCACCGTTCACATCGAAGCTCTCGTTGTGATCTTCATCTTTGTAGTTGAATGTTTTTGACGAATGTTGACGGATTGGAAGGAATCAAAGGAGAAAGGAAGTGGATTTCTGGCCATTGGTTTTTGAAGTGGCGGCTAGGGTTTAGTATATTAGGTTTTTTTTTTTTTTAATTTATGAAGGGGTGGTGCTATTTATAAAGAAACGATCGACACTATTCATCTCGGAAATTCCGAACTCCGATTTACGCGCCGTAACCAGCGTTTCTAGGGTTTACCCCGCGTTCCGGACACAATGGAACAGGTTTCGAAAGCTAATTCGGAAATCTGTGCGAGTTATGGCTATAAACGTTCAATTTAATTTAAACCGATTTAATCGATTTTCTAGGCGTTTTAATTTGTACCGGACAAACGGTAAATCCAATTGACTTGAAATTTGAAACCTTACAATAATATCACATTACGGATCCGATGAAACTGGTTTCGTCGAAATCCGAGACTTTTTGAAAAATGGCTATTTTAACTCGCCAAATTAATATTAAAAATAAATCTATGCGTTTCGAGCTGCCACGATCAAACGATAGCTCCAATGGACACGAAATTTGAAATCCGGTAATAACTAACTATTACGGATCCAATGGAACTGGTTTCGTTTAATTCTGTGACTGTTCAAAAATTGACTATTTTCACTAGTCGATTTAAATATTAAAATATTCAATTTTCACAATTTAACTTTTAATTCGATTTTAAAAGTTCTAAAATATCGTTCTAACTTCCATATGATAAAATAAAATTTTACAAATCATTTTCAATCATATTTAACTCAATTTTCAATTATTTCCATAATTTAACATATTAAATTATCGATTTAATTATCCAATAAAATCTAATAATTCAAAATAAAATTTATTCGACTTATAAATTCACTTCTTAATATTTAAAATTAATTAAATATTAAATTTTTAATTATCAAAAATTCTGGGTCGTTACAATCTTCCCCACTTAAAAGAATTTCGTCCTCGAAATTATTAAGTAAGAAAGGTTATAGAATCTATTAATTTTCCCAAAACAAATTTTAAACTTCTCACCATACGTTACTAAGTTTTCAAATCATACTTAGTTATCTTTTTAAAAACAACTACTATTGTTTAACTTTCAATTCCAAATCAAAGTTAAAGTTTTCAAAATTTTCCAGATTTTCTCAAATTTTTTCTAACGCCTTAAATTTTCGGAAAAATTCGCCATAGTCTCCTTTGCGCGGCTCGATCCGAAAAAAAAATGACAGTATATATATCACAAATATACATCTCATCAAGTAATGAGGCATCCCGCAGGGAAAAATTTGTAAAAGTACGGTATGTAATCCGAGATATGTACCTTATATTTTATTAGCGAGCATATACGGCTAATATAGCGCGAAAGCGAGCTCCAAATGCGAAGCAAACGTGATCCGCACCTACTAATCACTCAACAAACAACATGAGAATCATGCATATAGATAATAATCTCAATATACAACATATAGCAACATAATAACTATATATGTCAACATAGCAAATGAAACAAACAACAAATGCAAACATCAACCAACTATCATCCAACTAACATCCATAACCAATAAATATTCATTTATATTCTCATTAATATTCAATGAATTGGTTTTCAATTTAATCACATTTGATTCATTTACATTGGGTTTACTAACATTCATTTTCAATTTGCTTATATTCACTAATTCATATTCAAGTTGGTTCACTTCCAATTCAAATTCAATTCTATTTAAGTTTCACTTAACTTCCAATTGAATTTCAATTACTTTAGCTTCCAATTTCATTAAATCAATTTCATTAACACTTAATGAATTATATACAATCAACTAACAATCATATAACAGTCAATGTATATTAATTACAACCAAATTCCTTTGCTTACAATTGGTTTAATTTAATTGATTTTTATTCAACTTCCAATTTTCAGTAACATTTGATTTTAATGAATTAACACTTATATTCATTATTTCATACCAATTATTCACATTTAATTGATTAACATTCAATCCATTCATTCAATTCAATTTCTAAAGTTGAATTTCATTTACATAACTTAAGTTCACATTTATCACTTAACTTTATTAATTTACTTTGATACTAATATCAACTTAATTTCCTACTTATAAATCAATTCAGATTCCAAATTCTAAGTAAATTTTCCATTTAACTTTAAATTCATTTTTATTTACTACTCATATTCATAAATATATTCATATAGTTTCACTTCTTATATATATAAGTTTATTTCACAATTGTAAATCACTTTAATTAAAATTCAATTCTTATAATTCTTTTGCTTATACAATTATTCCTTTATTTAGATTATTCAAACAACCAAACAATCAAATTATATACACTTTAATAATTCTGAAAAATTATTTTTTTATATATAAAATATAATCGAGGTAAAATTATTTCATTTACCCAATTTAAAACAATATTGTGTCGAATTATCTTGTTTAAGAGTTTAGAAACCCCTATCTACGATAGTTAGCTAGACTACATCGACTGAAATCTATAAACAATCAACCGATAAGTCAACACAATACAAAACAATTTTATATTCACTAACAAATACGCTCTCATAGCTATTATTACACTCAAACTCAATCTAGAGTACTACTGACTCTATCTCTAATGAGTAATACCCAACAGAACCATGGTTGTCGCTTAACCATATGCTCTGATACCACATTGTCAGGACACGATTCTTCGTCTTCCGAAAATTCGACATCGATACTCACTTTATCGACTGCCGAGCAATCGAACGACGGAAAACCGAACACTGAGGGTTTAAGAAAAATTTAGGAAAAGAAAAAGGCAGAAGAAAAGAGAAGAAAATAGATAATAGAGGGAAGAGAAACAGAAGATAGAAAATTTTAAAATAGAAGAAAAAGAGAATAGAGAACATAGAACAGGACAGAAAACAACAGAACAACATCAGAATCTCACAATTCGCAGCGGAACAACATATAATAATAAATGAATAATCTTTAAACAAAGAACTATATCAGTTATTACATTTTATACGTTACATTACATCATATCATCAGAGTATACAACAACAACAAACATCAAACAGTGCAGCGGAAAAGAAATACTATATAAACTATTAATACGCCATGCCATCCAGCTTGCCTCCAGCAACTCCAGAATATCTAGAATATCCTGATAAACCTAACTCTTAACTGCCCGTGTGGAAATTGGTGGGCACCCAGAGTTTAGGAAGGAAAACAATAAACTCCGAGTCAGTCATGTGACTGGTGTGAGAACTCAAAACAGTTTATTTATCTTTGAAAACAAAATAGAGGAATATTTTTAAAGTCGATTCGCAATGCTTTTAAAAATGAGACTACCATAAGACCTCCTGCCACACACACAATGCAAACGCAGACTTGGAGAAGATTTCTCCTTATGATAGTCAAAGATGCTTGATACGCATTTAAAAAGAACATTTGATATTATTACTAGTGCATAGTGTAGAAAATTCATTTCGAAAGTAGAATATAAATCTTAGCCAGCATAGGTACCATTATATTATGCCTACTAATAGCTACCATATTAGATGGCAGGTTCTACAACTAAAACCGTACAAGTTTCGTATTGGGAATTGGATTTCCAACGAATGATCAGGCCAAGGAACTTCCCATTGCCACATGAGAATGCCTCTGGATGGACATCCCCGAGAACCAAACCGGATCTCTACCAACACAAGGCCGGGTTACCCCTAACTGAGTAACAACTGACCGAATATGCCATCCCCCGGTCCTTTGGGACCTTTTCACCGAGCGCTCGCAATCAATTCACACAATCATAACAAAGTGTTTTCAACATGAGTAAGTATCTGGGCTCCATACCATGATACCACCCTTTTCCAGAAGGAAATGCACACATCCTAAAGGGCGCTACCCCTCATAACCTTGCTGCTTCTTTCCTGTTTTGACCATTCACGGGGTGTGAGGCTCGACGAAGTCACGTCCACAAAAACATACTTTATACAAAAGCCATGCTTTGGGTCAACAAATGATCATAGAAATGATCACAAAGATAGACGATCAAATAAATGATCCTATCACAAATAATCAACACAATGATCATTTCAGCATCACTCAGCATATCACATTACCAAATTGGGAATATATCGCTGATAACTTCAACTATATAACCTCTGAGCTCGTACGTCTCAAAGAAGGGTGTTAAGCTAAAAGAATAAATTCTCCGCCACCAACAGAAATATATTTGAAAGAAATCGGCTTTATATCTCAACTTGTAATGTCAGACATACAATCCATACAAGTCTGTTCCGGGCTCGAACAAAACCGAAGGCACTTCTTACGAAGCCCTTGCAATCCGGGTATTCACAATCCCGATCGAATTTGCCATCACTTAAGGAATCTCTATACCAGGAGCTACCCAGTGCAGAAACAATCGATAGGTCATCCTATCGCTTTTGCAAATACTCGGTCTTCAACACCGATCTTCAAATGCAATTCACAACGACGTATCACATATTCGGAATGGGTTATACGACCCCATGGTCCTTTCCCGGTTAACCCGAATAGTGAGCGCTTATTCAAAAATAAGTGTGGCATTCAATTTCAAACAAATCACATCAATTACCCATTCAAAGGGAAATATTGATAGTCGGTTATTGAACCATCAATTGATATGCACACATCACCAGTTTCCAAATAATTTTCCAAATTATTTATTTTCCAAAATATCTTTACAAGATATAAAATTTTCACACTTCAAAAATAAATCAATATTTATTTTTCTAAACCAATCCCACTTTCTTTTATAAATTCCATAGTGAATTTATATTCCAAGATATTTATGAATATACGTTTTCAATTCTTCATTTCAATTTATCTCCAAAAAGATAAATTCTCAAAGTATTCACTTTATATTGGAAAACATTTCCATACTTATTTATTCATAAGTAATTCACAAATTTTATTTATTTTCAACACTTAGAAAATATTCAATATACTCAAATCGAAATTAAGTATATATTTCATTCTTTAAGGAAATCATTCCCTTAAACATATTTATTTGGGCCAAAACAAATGTTGCGTAAAACATCGTTACGACAACCCAAAATCACTAGTATAGGGATTCAAAATTAAAATAGATATATAAATCCCAATACTATACAAAACATTTCCTTTCGGAAATCATTTACTATAACAACAGTGTTATGTCCACTATTTCCTTTTATTTCTCGAAAACGTCTATTTCAACAATAAATGTTGAAATCTATGGTTTCGAATCTTAACACATTTTAAAACATCGCTAGATCGTTTTAATTCTATTTAAAACACCAAATCCAAAACATTTTCTTTAACGTGTTATTCACTATTCAAAAACGTGAATATACTTCATTAACAATTTCATCCTTTTATTCATTTTAATTCAAAGGATTATCCACTATTCAAAAATATGAATATAACTCCATTTATAGGTTGCAACAAATTTTCTTGTCAAAATAAGTCATTTGCGAATTTATAAAACAACGTTTATAAATTCCATTTCTATTTATTTATAAAAACTTCCTTTTTATAAATTCTTTTATTAACCTATTCCAGTTTATAACTCAATTATAAACTAAAAGTTCATATTATAAGTTAAATACTTATAAAACGATTATTTTACAAAATCGTTCCTTTAAACTTCATAATTATAAATCTTATAACTTATAAGATTCAATTAATCAAAAATTCATTCTTCAATTAACTTTTCAAATTTTATAAACCTACTGCTTATATAATTACATTTATAACTTCACTGTTTATAATTCTATGAATTTCATTCATTTATGAAATTCATTCACAATTCATTCTAACACTTATAAAAACTCGTTTTATAATTCCAACGTTTTAATTTATAAATATCCATTTATAAATTTCTTATATAAATCAATTTATATTATTATTTCAAAACGTCTTTAATCTCCTTTAGAATTTCACCATTTTTGATTTATAAAATAATTAAATTTTATAAATCCTATATTTAAACTTTTCACAATAAATTCTAAAATCCCGATTAAACTATTTTATAAAATCATTAGCATCATATTCTCAAAAATCAGTTTTTAACTATATTTCTCAAAAATCATAATTTTTATAACTTTAAAAATTATAACATTTATGTATTTAAAATGGATCAATTCAAAAATTATTTTATAAAACGTATACTTTTCAACAATCACTTTAAACATCATTTTAAAGTTTCAAAATTTGGTCCAATGATGCTACATACCAAATAGTCAATCACGACAACAACGACATCATATATCGTATATGATAGTCCATCAAATATCAAAATATCTGAAATCAAATAAATACTGTTGAGGAATCCAGTTGGATCCCTCCAACCTGTTTTCCTGCATCCACAAACATTAGCACAATACCAATTTCGCTCCAGTACGAAATTATCGTGGTATATGGGATTTAATAATATTATCCGCTTAATAACGGCGCAATAGGGTCTCATCCGCTAAACAAAAAATGTGGGAAATCAATAACTCCAATATATACATATGCCAATATATATATATTGCTATTATATATAATACCAATTTCACTGTTTATGAAATATTCGCGGTATATGTTTTTAATAAATAACATCCGCTTACTAACGGCGTATAATGTCTATTTTAACAATCAATAGATATCAATCATCATTCAAACATGCATTCAAATATTTTAAATCTAACTATTTAAAATAAAATCGAAACTGATTCGATTGAGTGAGAAGTTCTCACCTTGATTTTAAATTCCGTTTTAGCGATTTATTTCGAATAAAATTAAACGGACGTTTAATTTTACCCAAAATTCTCACTAACTCCAAACGACTCCAATCCAATTTCATCGCGTAGTGCTCGTCCATACGATTCCAACGCAACTAGTTTCGCGCGTTTTCGACCTCGTATGAAAAAGTTATGAATTTATGAAGTTACACTAATTTTTATAAACAATTTACAACATATTATTTATAATTTTATACCCAACTTTTACAGGCCGTTGGATCCATTGACATTGCACCAGGCCCGTCCATCCCCTTCTTCCATCTCACGCACAAACATCCCCAGGTATTGCCGTCATCATGAAACCCATAAGCTCATATTAGGGTTCGAATTTGCTCCTCCATCACTCGACGAAACTCGATCAAACCACTTGCAATAGGAAGCCCCTTCCACCACCTATGCACGGCCTCAACCAGAGCAAGCTCGGCCCCCTCCTCCTCCTAGAAATGTGTGCGCAAGGCAGCACGGTCGGCCCCCTGTAGCTCCCTCCACACGACACCAAACACGATCTCCACCGTTCACATCGAAGCTCTCGTTGTGATCTTCATCTTTGTAGTTGAATGTTTTTGACGAATGTTGACGGATTGGAAGGAATCAAAGGAGAAAGGAAGTGGATTTCTGGCCATTGGTTTTTGAAGTGGCGGCTAGGGTTTAGTATATTAGGTTTTTTTTTTTAAATTTATGAAGGGGTGGTGCTATTTATAAAGAAACGATCGACACTATTCATCCCGGAAATTCCGAACTCCGATTTACGCGCCGTAACCAGCGTTTCTAGGGTTTACCCCGCGTTCCAGACACAATGGAATAGGTTTCGAAAGCTAATTCGGACATCTGTGCGAGTTATGGCTATAAACGTTCAATTTAAATTAAACCGATTTAATCGATTTTCTAGGCGTTTTAATTTGTACCGGACAAATGGTAAATCCAATTGACTTGAAATTTGAAACCTTACAATAATATCACATTACAGATCCGATGAAACTGGTTTCGTCGAAATCCGAGACTTTTTGAAAAATGGCTATTTTAACTCGCCAAATTAATATTAAAAATAAATCGATGCGTTTCGAGCTGCCACGATCAAACGATAGCTCCAATTGACACGAAATTTGAAATCCGGTAATAACTAACTATTACGGATCCAATGGAACTGGTTTCGTTCAATTCTGAGACTGTTCAAAAATTGACTATTTTCACTAGTCGATTTAAATATTAAAATATTCAATTTTCACAATTTAACTTTTAATTCGATTTTAAAAGTTCTAAAATATCGTTCTAACTTCCATATGATAAAATAAAATTTTACAAATCATTTTCCATCATATTTAACTCAATTTTCAATTATTTCCATAATTTAACATATTAAATTATCGATTTAATTATCCAATAAAATCTAATAATTCAAAATAAAATTTATTCGACTTATAAATTCACTTCTTAATATTTAAAATTAATTAAATATTAAATTTTTAATTATCAAAAATTCTGGGTCGTTACAATATTCATTTTAAACATCGAATTTACAGGGGTCGTTACACTCTCCCCACTCAAAACTTTTCGTCCCTGAAAAGGAAAAGAAGGAAAAGAAGATTAAATACAATACATCTTATTCAAAATATTTAACTTATAAACAATTAAATTTACAAAATTAATTACTTTAAATAAGATATCCTAATTTATAACTATTGAATCCTTTATATTTAGATTATTAAAGTTTGGAAAAACATTTTCAAAATATTTCTAAGATACTGCAATTTCTTATATAATCCAAAGGGTTACAATTTATATAAAGTGAAATATTTAAGTGGTTTCAATCCTAACAACAAATCAATACAACAACCATCAGTTCAACAAACAGCATACACACACATACAAAACAACCATTAAATCAAACAAACAAATAGTTGTTCGGGTGCAAAACTTTTAAATTATTCGGAATGAAGAATAACTACTAGCGCATCATTTACTCAACAGTCTTAGATAAAACCAAATAGATTATTCATTCACCTCAAATCAAATTTTAAAGTACCCTTGCCTAAACAACTATCAACAACAAATTCAAACAACAATCAACTTAACTTATTAATAATTTCATCTCATACCTTTGTTATTTGATTTTCTCTTTTTGTTTAAACCACATAAATTTTCCTTTTATAATTTATATTTATTTCTAACAAACTTTAAATTTTATTTTCTCATTCAGTGGTTGTTTCCTTTATTTCTACTTATTACTTACAATTATTCGTTTTCATTTATTCGGGTCATGTAAGTTTCTTTTATTTGTATTATATTTAATGCACTTCTCAATTTCAATCATTTATTTAATGCATACATTTCTATTATAATTAATTATAGTAACCCTTTTTTAATTACACTTAAATTCTTAACCTTATAATATCCATTCTCATAAGTAAAGGATTTTATTAATTCATTCACTAACGTTTTGCAGTCATTTATTTTTCTTTTTACTTAAAATTTCTCAATTCCATTAAATAAGGTCATGCCAGTTTCCCCCCTTTTCACTATAATTATTCATTTATTTATTATCGCATGATCTCATTTAGTTACCCTTTAATTACTTAAGTTTAAATCATCTATTTGTCATACTTACCTTTAATTATATTTACTTGGTGAAATTTCAATTAATACTTAAGTTTAAACATTAAATTCTCATTTATAATAGCAAATTCATTGAATACTTCATTACGTACTTTTACTTGTACAATTTTCATTACATTCCCTATTAAACATTTCAACTTTTAATATTAGGTAAGTTATATATGTTTTTAAAGAATATACTTGAAAGTTATACAAGTTTCTCATTTCCTATGGTAAATTTAACATTTAATAATAATATTCTTTATTTCATAGGTTATAATTTCAACTTTCATTTAAGACCATTTTTAACCTATCATTAAATCTCTTATTTCCTTTAGAGGTTTTAATTTATTAATTACCTATGTTTCGATTCACTACAATAATTGACACAATTAATTAATGAAAATTTAAGAATTTAATACCGGGTTAAATTTTCACTTTATTTTAAAAAAATAGATAAATATATTCTTACAACTTATATATCTCTAATTATTTTAAAACAATTTAAAATTTAGATATTTCAGAAATGAATCTGTAGTAGAATTTACTACAGTGGCCTTTCCCCTTCGAAACTCGAAAATGAAAGTCGATGATGCGGCCGCCATCACCGAAATTATTTTCCAGCGACAAAGAGGAAAGTACAAAACTTTTTCTTCAAAATCTTCTTTAAAACAATTCTTCCGAATTATATTGAAATATTTATATCAGAAAATACTTATAAGAAATATTATTATATTCCAAAATTTATTCGAAAGAAATTTCAAAACCCCGGAACTTAAGTTCTAAATTTCCAAATTTCATTCATCTTATTTTTCAATCTTATTTCTATTATTATTATACACTTTAATACCTAACAACCAATCTATTGCAGCCAAATATATCTTTATAAAATATTTTTATATATAGAAAATATAATATGAAAAATTATTTCATTCACCTATATCAAAAACGGTATTATGTCAGTCTGTCCTATTAAGTGTTTAGAAATCCCTATTGATGTCACAGCGTCCCATGCACCAACCAGAATTTATAAATACAAAACGAAACAGATTAACACAATATTAAAATCTTGTTATAACCCTAACAAATATGCTCTCTCATATATATACACTCAACGACTCCCATAGGGTATTACTACCCTATTAACAAAAGAGTCAGACCCCACAAGCTAAGGTTTATCGCTAAACCAAAGCTCTGATACCAACTGTAACATCCCGCCTTTTTGCACGATTTAAACAGACACACGTGCCAATTCAAACCGTACGTAAGGGCGGATTGTTATGGGATAAATAAAAAAACAGAGAAAGAAACAGAATCTCACAGCGGAAGGATAAAATATAATAATCAAATATACAGTTCATAAATCTGTTTACAAAAACCTTTGATTTATTTATACAATACTATCAAAGTACACATACCATATAACAATGCAGCGGAACAATATGAGTGTAGTGAAACCATATTATCTATAGTAATAATAATAAAATCTTCGTCTTCTTCCTCCGGAAATAAAATCTTCAATCCCAAAACGCTCGGACTGACCCGAGCGAATTTGGAAAGACAAAAACACTCGAGTCAGAACTAAAAGATCTTATGTGAGTTACATTAACAGAAATAAATATGAGTGCAGTAACTCAAGAGATGCTCGGGATTTACATCTCCAAAGGATCTGTTAAACTATTTACTATGTAGTATATTGCGCTATTATAATAGTGTCTAATTGTAAAATAAACTTACTTTTAAATAGCGTTAAGGCTTTACATTTTCCACCTTAACACATTTATATATTCCCATAGTCTATACAGTACCGTAATCTCCCAGTCTATACAGTACCGTAATCTCCCCATACTGGGCGTCGTCAGAGGGCACTCCATAGGTATGGTACAAAACAAAATCGTATAAGGCGCGCTAGGGTAGGTGACACGGCACAACTAGGCAATGCCAGGGTAGATATACTAATTGCTATCCGGGCTGGTGGAAACGCGCAGCGCGCAGCTGCCGCCCAACTCGAACAAACTCCCCCAAAATCAAAAATAAAGGTGACCACCGAATCAATCCAAAGTCAAATTATAGTATCGAAGAGGAGTGTCCGATTAGAGGAATGACCTCATTGGCCCGAGAATCGCTCCTGTTTTAGCCACCTTATGCCAACTCACGGGAGTTGGGTCCACGTATTTACCTCAAAGGAAACCCGCCACCAACCTACTTCATTCTGGAATCTCCACCGCGTACAGGGTTGTTAAAGTGGTTTTCGGAGTTGGCAGAGAGTATGACAACTTCCGATCCCGGTCTCTTCAACAACCAAACGGTATTATAACACCGCGGTCATTTAAAATAATTTATGCTTTTAAAACCCGAAAAAAATATCCATTTCAAAACCATATAAATATGATATCATTTCCTTTTAAAACCCAAAACAATATGATATCATCTTTATTTTCCAATATATTATTTTCCAAAATCATAGGGTTTTCAAAGAAAAATATTTAGAAATCAAAACTCTTGAATATAATATTTCAAATTATACTACCTTGAAAATCATAACTTTGAAACAAGTTTCCATTTCTTAAATGGTTAAATATTAAATTACTTTTATAAAACAAAATAGCTTCTTTAGATTTCACAAATCAATTTCAAATATCGATTTAAACTACCAAATACCATTTCAATTCTTATGTTTCAAAGCTTTAAATATTTCACCATTTCAAAAACAAACTCATTTGACAAACCCATATATATCAAATTCAATTACTTATTATTTAGACTTGAAATGTTTACTTAATGAATTCAATATAATTTAAGTAAAACCTTTAACTTCACATAATTGGAAAATCTTTCAATTTATTAAACTTGATATATTCATTTAAATCAACCTGATATTCATTTAAATCACTTTACACAAAAATCAAGTTATAAAAATCATATCCTTTAAAAAAAAAAAATTATTAAATTTCAATTTAACTTAATATTCATCTTCCAAATCTTATTCTCATTTAAGTCATAAAAACTCCAGAAATTAGATTTAAATAAATGCTTAATCGTATTTGATCTTAAAAATCAAACTTTATTTTATACTTCAAATCAAATTTATACAAAGCTTAAACCCGAAAATTACTATATATATATAAATAACTAATTCAATATCCCATAAACCATATATATATATATATATATAGCTTTACAAAACCATAAAAACATTCCAAAATATATTATATATATATACCGCGGCACCTGTATAAAATTTTCTACCCTATGGTCAAGTGATACGGATGTTTATCATTTCAATCCGCAATTTAAAATAAAATGCGGTTGTATATCATTTCAAACCGCAATCCCGAATGAATGAAATGCATAGCAACTTGCAATTAATAAAATAAATCATCCATTCATCCATCAAATCATACATCCATTTATCACAGTCATCATCCAATTTCAAACAATCATCAATATATAACAGGTGATAAATAATGGTATCAATTATCAGTTTATACTCAAAATAAATTTAATAACTGTTAATTGGCAGTTTATATGCAAAAATAAACATAAACTTAACTGGCAGTTAATATGAAATAAAATTTAACATAACTATGCCTGGCAGTTAATATGAAATAAATACATTCTAACTGTCAAATTTATATGCAATAAATAAATAAATTTATAGTTATATTAAATAAATGCGTTTAAACAGAAATAGTGAATAAAACATGCCAAACAGTTATAAAAAAAATTCTACCCATATCTAAAATTAATTTGACAAACACAAGAAATTTTAGAAATTATGAGTGGGTTAATACACTCACCTTTTGAATTTAAATCGAATTTACATCCGATTTAAACCCAAAAATTCGACGGTCTCCAAATCTGTCCAAACCAGCATCAAAATATCTGGAATTTAATTACGATCCTAACAAAAAAATCGCGCATGAAACGGCGTTCGTATGTGGAAGTTAAATGTATTAACGCGTTTGAAAAATCAAAATTAAATTAAATTCAAACAAAATAAACCTACCTATTACCACTTGCCACGTCAGCGTTTCCTGCGCATCCCTAGTGACTAATCTCACCAAACCTATGTTCCAATTTCGCAAATAGATGAAGAAATCAAAAAGCCCCAATTCAACCTTTTGGGTTTCGAATTTTACATGTTTGACCGTGATTTCTTGTTGTCTCAAGCGACTATTGCAAAAACAGAGACTGCGCTTAGATCCGTAGATGAAAACTACAATATAATTTTTTTTCCTGAGAACTTTGAATTTTTTTTTTTGATTTTTGAATAGAATTGGATCTGAAATTTGCATCCATTTAGGAAGAGAAAGAATTGAAGAAAATGAACGCATAAATAAAAGAGAATAGATGGAGGCTAGGGTTTGTAATTGGGTTTTTATAGATAGATTAGAATTAGAGTAGATGGATCTGATAAACAAACGCGCTGAACGATAATTTAAATTAACGTAATAATTACAAATCACCATACTATGAAGGCATTTACGTTATTTCCTATTTATTACTTTATTTAACACAACCCTTAATTTACATCTATTGCAATGTTTTTAAATTTAATTGAATGAACTAATTATATCACTCCTAATAATTGTTGTAAGACTCTAAATCCCACATTTGTAAGTATATATTATTTCCACTCAAATATTATAGATATATACAGAGTATAGGTTTCCATTTAAACATTATTTATTTTATATTCAAATTAACTAAATTCACTATTGAAGTCCGTTTATATTTATTACCAAATATCAATTTACCTTTCCCAATAAATTTGAATCCATTCATTTAATATAACAAATCAAATTTCCATTCACACCTTATTATCAACCCACAATTTATTGCAATTCATTATCTTAGATGGATTTTATATAATTAATATCAACTTTACATTAAATTTCTATCCAATGAATACTTATTCATCAATCAATTCAATATTTACTTTTCTTTCCCTCTATTTGATGTTTAACCTAGTATACATTTAATGGGTAAACATAACATTGAATTATAATGCATTTCTCATGCATGCTTCATTTCATATAAATTCCTCTTTATTAACTAAGTCACATTAACAAAACAAAATAATTTTTTTTATTTTAATCGATTACCAGTCTAGACTTAATATATTAAATAAACGGTTAACCTAAAACGATTGTTACCCCTTTAGCATTCAAATTCACTTACGACTATTATTAACACAATGTTTCCATTTGATTTATATATATTTAAATAAATTATATGAATGGGTAAAACTTTAAAAATTATCTTACCTGCAAATTTACTCACAAACATCCTAAATTACCAAGTTGCAATTTATTTTTAATTACTAAATTTGCATTGATTATATCAAGTTGAGATTTAATACGTGTTATTTTCTCAAATAAATAAATCTTTGGATTTAAATTCCCAAAACCATAAATTATGTCCTATCATAAATCTATGCTTTTATTATTTTACGTTCACACTCCCGTTACTCTATAATAAATCACCAAGTAACGATATCCTAAACCAACATTAATTTATATGTTAATCCTTATAACTCAATAAATTTGTCAAGTATGAATAACCTTAACAATACTTACTTTATTATCTTACTTACAATATTGTAATATTAAACGTTGAATTTCATTTATTTTGCAACACTTCAATTTAATTAATAAATACTGCTCCTATACTTAAATCTATATTAAGAAATCGTTAGATTTTGATCGATAGAAATCGGTTTACCAAAGTTTACATACACATTACGTAAATAAACAACTATATAAATTTGCCACCTATTAGCTCTAAATTTTATTCTTAAGTTTGTTACCTATCAATTTAGATTATACTTCCACCTATAATGCAAATCTAAATCTCCTCTAACTGCATAAATTAGGGCAATTTATTGCGATTGATTTCCCATTAAACATAATAAATTAACAAATTGAAACCTAAATAAAAACGTTTATTTATTTAAAAATCTTGTTGTTTAATTGAATTGACCATTCACGGATATAATTTACATTGTTCTCCAATTATTACTTAAATACATCACACAACGTTAAATCTATATTCAATACAATTTGTTACCAAAATTAATTTAACGAAAACAATTACGCCCCTAAAATTTCTCTTCATTCATTAATTGCTAATTGTTATTCAATTAAACCCATTCATTTGATTTTCCTATTATTCATCAATTACAATCCCATCATCTTAAAGGTGATGTCTACATTTTATACTATACATTTACCCCTTTATATTCCAATATCAATGAATGCTCACATATAAATTTAGATCTTAACTCCAATTAATTATTCCATTTATTCCATTAATTACTAACTTTAGTTATTGAAATTTGATTGTCTAACATACAATTTGAACCTATTTCCAAATTTTCATAATTAATTAACCCTTACAATAGTTTACAAATAAAAGGGATTGTATTAAATAAATTATTTATTGTCCTGCATTTCTTTATTTCACCCATCTACATTCAATACGCATAATCAATATTTTATTTCATTGTTAAATCCAATACTTGCATTACTTTACTTATTCTAACTTATATCCAATACAATAATTTCCACTATTTCTATTAATTACAATATATAGTTAAATTTGTAAATTCTAATTTCCCTTGGTACATCAAATTTCACATACTCTTTCATATAAATAACTAAGATTTTTATTCCTTTCTAAATTTAAATTAAAAATCCTATTAATTATATTCATTTTAAACATCGAATTTACACGGGTCGTTACACTTTGGGAGTTAGAAACTTTTTAAAAATTTTGAAAATTTTGTTAACGACAAACGTTTTCAAATTGGAAATTGAAATAAATTAGTGAATGAAACTAATTTAAAATGATGACATGAATTTGTTTTAAATGAAAAATAGAATTTAAATATTCAGAGTTAAAGATAAATTAAATTCATATGGAAATGGAAGAATCAATTTGAAAGGAATGGATATAAACTAAAGTGGTAAGATGAAAATAAATATAAGAAACACATAAAATGCTTATACTAACTTAAGTAAGGAATGATGCATTATCAATTGGGAATTGATATTTCAAATATTATCTAAAATAATATTTGAATGAATAGATATTGACATTTGTAAGAAAGTCGATAAAATGTTTTTGAATATTGTGATTGGACATTTTGTGGTGTAAGATTTGCAGGTAATATAAAGGGAAAGAGAATTGATTTTGATTTCAGAAGATAAATTTGAAATGCTCGACAAAAAGGTATGTGTTAAATTTCTATATGAAAATTGATTGGGATTTTGATCGAGCCACTTGGCCTTTTGTTTTCTTTGGGATTTGGGAGGTCGCAAAGCCATTTTGTAGTTGTACCGAGCTAGCCGTGCAAAGGAGACGCTGGCAAAAATTTTTGGGAATTTAGAGGGTTAGAAAATTTTTGATAATTCAAAATTTGGTTTTAAAATGAAACTTGAATGGTTAAACAAATAGTATAGTTTGAAACTAGGGAACAGTTTGGAAAGTTAATAAGAAGGGTAATGCGTCTTTTATTAAAAGGATTGTTGGTAGGATGTTGAATTGTTGATTTTGGAGAAATAGTAATGGGTATTGGACCATTCTTCCTAACTAGTAATTTCGGGGACGAAATTCCTTTAAGGGGGAGGAATGTAACGACCCAAATTTTTGAACGATTAATTTGCAATATTTAAGTTGGATTTAAATATTTAATTTCAACTTTAATTTGATTATAATATGAATAGTTTGGTTTTATATGATAGAAAGGATTCAGAATTTAAATATAACGACCTGTTGAATTAATTAATTATTAAAATAGTAATTTATATCGGGTAAAATATTAAATCTGGGGTAGTAAGCTTGTTTAAATTTTTTTAAAGGTTTATAGAATTTATATTGATAATACTGAAAATAGTAGATGAGTTAAAATTTGAATTTAGCAATGGTTTGTTCGATTTTAAAATATATCGTTTAAATTAATATTTAAAATTAGCCATCCGAGGCATAGTCTCGGAATTCGACGAAACCAGTTCCATTGGATCCGTAATATTGAATTATTACCGGATTTCAAATTTCGTAATTTTCGGAGCTTCCGTGTGACCGTATGAGATAGAAACGTCTAGACAATAATTAATCGTTTTAAATTTAAATATCTTTCGTCTTTTCATCTGTCAAATCTTTTCCCTCAGCCGACCTAGTCTGATATGAGCCAACCTAAATCGATCCTGCCCCTTTCTTATATCTCATGACATTTCCTTCTCTTTTCAGAAATCAATTCGTTCAATAAGGAAAAAGGGAATCGGCAATTCGATCGACGAGGGTAAAGAGGGCCACCTCGATTAATCCAGAGCCGTGAATTCGAGGCGTTGTCAAGGTTAGCGCGACGTCTTGGGGTGGCCAGGGTTTGCGGTCGTGAAGGGGAAGCTCATGTGATGAAGAATCGGCGATTGAGGTTCTCGCGTGATGGAACGATGAAGAGAAGGTGATGTTCGCGTGAGGCTATAGGAGGACGACTAGAGGCGGCTTCGTCGAGGAACGATGGTCACGAACAAAGTCTGTAGCTGGCCTGAGGGTGTAGCATGCGATGTGGGTTTCCTGCATCTCGACTTCGACGGCGACGTTCAATGAGAGGGTCGGCGACGGTCGCGGCTTGGGTTCACGCATCGGTGAGGTATATTTACCGTTTACCTATTTTTTTCCGTTTGTTTCCATTTAATGTTAATCTTGACAAAAATATATAAATACAATAAATAAAATTTTGTCAATATACAGCAAAGTCGAGTTTTATTTACATGCAAATGTAAAGAAAACAGAAAGCTTGATGTGTATATATATAAATAATGTTTGGGAAATTTATATAAAATAATATGACTTTTTTTATCTATATGGATTACTTTTATAGATATATATATGTACATTTGTTAGCAAATATAATTATTTACAGTAAGAGTTAAAAGGGGAAATTCTATTTTAATCTATATTTATATTTGTAGATTATGGAAATTTTAAGATAAAGTTTTATTCTAAGAGGAAAACAATAAATAGATTAAGAAAATAAAATAAACACATGTCTAGCGCTTCAGTTCATTTCAAAAATGGATTATAATGATTAATTGGTTAGTTAACCTACTTAATTATTTTAAGGATTTTCAAAGGAGAGTTAGTTCAAAATATAGTCATTTGTTTGAATTATATTTTGGTAAAAATAAAATTATTAGATTAAATAAATCTATTAAACGGTAATTAATTTTTTGATTATTCCGAATAATGAATAAAATTCAATTCTAAATTATTAGTTAATTAAATAATAAAATGGGAATTTATCGATCAATTTCTTCGAATATTAATAAAATATAAATTGTTTATTCAAGGTCAAAAATCGAGAAACCAAGGCAATATTGGAATGGGTTGCAGATCAATTAAAGCAAAGGTGAGTTAATCTCACTCAGTTGATTTTAATTTAAAATCGTTGAATTTAAATTTAAATTGTTGAATTAAAATTTGTTGGTTAAATTGCTTGAATGATGGTTGAAATTTGTGAATTATTAAATAGAACCTATACGCCATGTAATAACGGATGATATCATATTTATACCCATATACCGCGACATTCCACCTTGAAGTGGAATCGGTATTATATTTATATATTTGGAGTTGATTTCCCGCATTATATAGCGGGTGAGACCCTATGCGCCACATAATAGCGGATAATATTTTATAATCCCATATGCCACGATATTCCACCTTGAAGTGGAATTGGTATTTTATGTTGTGCTAACATCTGTGAATGCAGGGAAACAGGTTGGAGGGATCCAACAGGATTCCTCAAAAACGTTTATTGATTTCATATATATTGATATAGGACAGGATGAATGACAAGATTTGGATTCCATTGTGAATTGGATTATTACCTGTTAAATAACTTGAAAGTTGAAAATTTGGAATTTTTAAATACTATAACTAATTTAATTAAAGGAAGTTAAAATGGAACTTATATAGTAATATTTTATTAGGGATTTGGATTTGCTTCTATCTGAAATTTTAAAGGAAGATAAAAGTATATTTATACTTTAATTGGGTAAAGATGAGTTTTGGGCAATATAATTTATATACTAAAACTCGAAGAAAAATTGTAATCGTTAAATGGAATTGAAGTAAACCGAATTTTGTTAAAGAATGAAAATGAGATTCTATTAGGGATAAAGAGAATTACTAATAAGAAATAAAAGGAAAATTTATTAAGAAACAAAGGAAATTTTATTAAGAATGAAATAGAATTTTAGTCGAAATCATATGAATGTTATTTAAAGAATGAATTTCAAAGATAAGATTTTTTTTAAATAAAAATTTGTTTGTATATATAAATGGAAACTCAGGGAAACTTTATAAACTATAAGCGGGGTTTATAATTAAGATAGGAAGATATCAGTGGATATCTAAAGAGATAAGTCATAAACTTATATTGAGTTATGAAATTGTTTTGAATAGAAATAGATGAATATTTTCGAAGATAAGAAGGTGAACATGAACAAGAGGCATTTATAGATGAATATTGGGTTTTCTAAAATTATAAACTTATTTTAAAAAAAAGGAATTTTTAAATTACTATACTATATGAATTTTTATGAACTATTATTTAGATTTTGTATATTTCAAATTTTGTTATTTTTGAAGGCTTAGCAAATATTTATTAATAACTCTATTTTTCTAAAATCAGTTTTGAATTTTATCATTAATTGGATATGAACTTTAATATTACTTTCGAACCATAATTTGTATAAAACCATACTTCTTAAATATAGATGTTTTCAAATTGTTTTTAAAACCCAATTAAAATCCTTTTGTGATGGTAAGTTGGTTTATTTAAATGAGGTAAGATTTAGGAGAAATCTTATAAAATGGAGAAATTGAGTTTGAGAATTTATAAGAAGAGTGAAATTTATTTTTGAGAAAGGAATGGAAAAATAAAGAATATTTTCAAAGTGTAAATCAAAATGTGAGTGAGTATAGGAAATCATTTAAATGACTTCATGGAAATAAAAGGGCTTTGAAAATTGTTTCAAATGGGTTAAAAAAGGAAATAATATCTGAATGATATTTAAAATAAATAATTTGGGAAAAATTATTTAATGGTTGCTTGTGAATGATTAATTGATAGTTAAATCACTGACTATCAATATTGGACAATGCGTTGATCATTTCGAAGAGTCCGGGATCAGATTTAATTATCCGAAAACCACTTCGATCCGGTTTAAACGATTACGAATGAAGACCGTGATGAGTTGAAGATGGTGATTCGGTTTGTCCAGACCCAGGGCAACTTGTATGGATTGAATGCTTTCAGAACATCGTTAGGTGGACGATGAGCATTCTAAGTGGGACGCGTTCTTGAAAGGTAACGCTTCGCCTCAAGCCTCATCAACCGGGAATGGCTAAAACATGGGAGGTGCAGCAAGGCTTCGTGGGTAGCCCCCAATGGAGAGTAAGGTTTCCCCTGTCTAGATGTCCCTTTTTATTTCGGCTTAGTGGGTGGTTGATCGCGCCAACCACGGGGTGATCTTACTTGGGACTGTCCAGTAAGGGATGGTTCTGGTCTTGTGTTGCAGGGGAGTTAGGGTGGCTCCTCGGTACTCTGATCTAAACCGGTACTGTGACGGGCGGTACCCCAGTAGCCCTGCCATTGTATGGAATCCAATCTCCAATAAGCGCCTGTACGGTTTTGATTGTGCCCAACTATTGCTGAAACGTGAGATGCAAGTATTTCAGCTACATTCTATTTTACTTTCTATAGACACTATTATAATATCAGACGAATTTGATAAAAAAGTGTTTTAGCTATCGTAAGGTAAAAACCCGACATGTTTATTTGTGGCGTGGTCTTACGAGATGCTTTTATTGTTCAAAGGATTTTTGAAAATAGAACAATCCAATTGAGTGTGATTTCTCATGCTGGTTTTCCAGACTGACTCGGGTGTTGTTTTACATGATGCTCGGGTCAGACCGAGTTAAACAGGATCAGGTTAAAAGCTAAGGAGTTCAGGAGACGAGCTGATGACAGAGCGTACTTCCGTATTTGACTATTATTTCCGTTGTGTATGGACAATTATTAGTTGTCTCTGTATGGATGTTTGATGTACTCTGATGATGGTATGTATGTATATATGTATACAGTACAGATTTCTTTGTATTTAAAAGCTGTTATTATATATTATATCTTGTTCCGCTGCGATTGTGAGACTCTTATGTTGTTTTTATTTCTTCTTCTTCTACCTCTTTCTTCTTTTACCCGAAGACTCGTACTTTGTGCCACTTTCGACTGAATTATTGTGGAATTTTGTTAGTTCAAAGGGGTACAGATTTGCGGGCCTTTACATGCCATTTTCACCAAATTCTGGCGATCGGTGAGGCATTGTGTCTTGGGGTCGAAGTTATAGCTTGCTGGGAAGTCGAAGATCATCAGAAAAATATTGGTTTAGGTGATATCCTAAGTAGCGTCGGCACGGTGAAGTTTTAGGGTTTAAACCCCTAGTTTGGTCGAGGTCAGACGTTTGATTGCCGTGGCGTCGTCGTCGCATCGGAGTCGATCCACCGGTGGCGATCGAAACTAGGGAGGTAGGCGAAGCTCTGGCCAAAGTCTCGTGCTTCTAGTAGCTTGAGGTGTCGGAGCATATCAATTTTTGGAGATCATTTTTCATCCCGTTTGGTTCGTGAAGCTAAATCCCAAGTTCGTCGATGTTTAGGGTTGCTGGGTGGTCTGGTGGTTAGAGGAGATCATCGTGACTTGTCGATGGTCGTAGCATCGACCAAAGGTGATAGAAGCAGTGGTGCACGTGCACAGTCCTTGGTTTGTGTCAGTGGATAGGAGTTGAGGAAGAAGGATTTTAACTCGAAGTTGTTTCCGAGGATTCTGGGTGTAGTGTCGAGTATTCGTTCGATTGTTTTTGTGCTTTATCGGGTATTAAAAACTTAACAAAAAAAATCTAAGTTTTATAATGGAAGTTTGGGGTTTGACTCGGGGGAAACTCGAAGTAAGTGACATGTTAGCTCGGGTGATACTCAAAGTAGGTCTTGGGTTTGACATATAAAACAGTTTTTACTTTAAAATGAAATTCAAATTTTTAAACATTTTAAATCCATGCTTTTAAATAATGGTTTTGATTTAAGTTTGAATTAATTAATTACTAAGATATTTTTTAAAGGTAATTTATTTAATTTTATAAATTAAATATTAATTTATTTGAAATAAATAATGAAATTAAAAAGTTAATTAAGATAAAATATTGTTTTTAATTCTTAATTAACCTTAATCTCTTAATTAATAACGATTAACTATAAGGGTTATTAATTTAAAATTTTGAAAATAATTAAAGGGTTAATTAAAATAAATTATTTATAATTATTTAATAATTAAAGAATAATTAATTAAAGGTTAATTAATTATTAATTTAAGGTTAATTAATTTATAATTAAGGATTAATTAATTAATGTAATTAATTAAGTAATATTTAATTAATAAAAGTAATTAAGATTAATTAATAAAAGTGATTAAGGACTAATTAATTAATTATTAAAGACAGTAAATCATTAATTAAGGTTAATTTATGAAAATAATTATGTGATTAATTGGTTATAATCACACGATTAGTTCATCTGAATTATAAATGATTGATTATTATTGAATGCTTTGTATTGATTGATATCCCTGATATGTGGTTGTTATACTATGTGATATGAATTCCTTTGTGCTGAACTGTGACATCTGTGAATATATTACTCTGTGAATGTGAAAACCCCATTGGCCCGTAAAACGGCATTTGAATTTCGACGCGACAAGGAGTCGGATTCCAGTTGGTTATCCGAAACCCACAACGAACCTTAATGGTGAATCTTTGCGAATGATATATCCACGTGTTTTTAAATTAAGCGCTCACTATTCGGTTTAGCCGGGAGAGGACTTTGTGTCATATAACCCATTTCAAATAGTTATATGACGAAATGGATAGCATTTGAAGACGATGGTGAAGACCGGCTGTCTTCGAGAACGATAGGATGACCTGTCGAATGACCTTGCACTGATTTGCTCCGGTATAGAGATCTCCATGTGTGATGGGGAGTTCGATTGGGATTGTGGATACCCAGATTGTAAGGGCTTCTTTGGAAGTGCCTTCAGTTCCGTTCGAACCTGGAACGGACTTGTATGATTGTATGTCTAACATTACACTTTGAGATATAAAGCTGATTTCTTTCAAATACATTTCTTTTTGGTGGCGGAGAATTTATTCTCTTAGCTTAACACTCTTCTCTGAGACGTACGAGCTCAGAGGTTATGTAGCTGATGGTTATTAGTGATATACTCCCAATTTTATAGTGTGGCATGTTAAGTGTTGTGAGTGCTGTTGATCATTTGTTGATCGAAGCATGGCTTTTGTGTAAAGCGTAGCTTTGTGGACTAGTGTCTCGACCCGTCTTCCACTAACCAGAAAGACATATCATGAATTAAGAAAGAAAGAGATAGAAAGCGAAAGAAAGAGAAGAAAAAAGAAACAACAACAGAATCTCAACAGCGGAATGAATAAATTATATTAATAACAAAAGTATTACATAGATATACAACAACTATTAGAGTTACATAGATAATACAACACATACTAGACAGTTATAAACACATGTCTAGTTATTACAACACAGTACAAAAACAACTCAAACAAATGACTCAGAGATACCAACACAGCGGAATACTAGATAACTACAACGCAGAAGCCTCCTGCTCCATTGCTCCTCCATAATTTGTTAAAGCTAACCTGAATCCCTTGGCTACTCGTAAAAAATTTGAGTACCCAAGAGTTTAAGAAAACAGAAATAAACTCCGGGTCGGACATGGGTCTGGTGTGAGTAACAAGTTAAAGTTGCTTAACTTTTGAAAAACCTTTAAAAAGAAAGGTATCGCGTAAGACTTCCCACGCATAAACAAGGAAAAGTTTTTACCTTACGCTAACCAAAACATTTGATAGGAAATCCGGTGATATTATAATAGTGTCTAGGGTTTTCAAGTAAAATACAAAAATAGCTGGAATGCTTACATCTCACGTTCCAACATAGTTGGACACAACTAATACATACAACACTTATTGGATTTTGGATTCCATACAATGGCAGGGCTACCGGGGTACCGCCCGTAACAGTACGAGGCCTAGATCGCCATACCGAGGAGTACGCCCGCTCTCCTGCAACACAAGACCGGAACCATCCCTTACTGGATAGTCCCGAACAAGACAACCCTGCAGTTGGCCGCGACCCAATCGCCCACACAGCCGAATAAAAAGGGACTTCTAGATAGGGGAAAATCTCGTCCTACTTGGGCATGACCCACTTAGCCTTGCTGCACCTCCCCTGTTTTCGCCATTCCCGGTTGATGAGGCTTGAGGCTACGATTACCTTTAGAGAACACATGTCTTAGAATGCTCATCGTCCACCTGACGATGTTCTAAAAGCATTCAGTCCATAAAAGTTCGTTCCGGGTTCGAACGAAACAGAAGGCATTATCTCATTACACTCATTTTGGAACCATCCTCAGAGTTAACGACGATAACCCTTTCACTCTGAAACTTCATCTTCACTTGAGATTCATGACCTATCGTTAATTTGGATCGATGTTGTTTTCGGATATCCAAATATGGAAACCTGCTCCCGGTCTCATCGAATCCAAAACGCCATCTTTTAGGTCCAAGTTGTTTTAAGTTTAAAACAATTCAATTTAATTATCCATATGCACACAAATAGATAATTCACATCATTACAATAGATGATCATCACCACAGATAATCCATATTATCATTATCAAAAGATAATGCAAATCATCATCACAATGCAACCAATGCATCCATATCACACATCATACTAATCTCATATCTGAGATTCAAACCATTCAAGGAAATCTATATCATCCGTATATAAACAAGGATTAATAATCACACCATATATAATTAATTTAAAATGAATTAAATTAATTACATCATCTCTAATTAATTTAAAGTAAATTAAATTAATTACCTCAATCTATAAATCCTGCTTATATAACCATTGATTACAAACCAATCAACTAATTAATTAACCACTAATTAGTTCCCTTAATTAATCATTCTCTAATTACATTCAAGTAATTAATTTCACAAATTCATTATCCTTAATCAAATACAGTAATTAACCTTTAATTACTTTATTAATTAATTAATTATAATTAATTACATTAATCCTTAATTAATTACATTAATTAATCACTTTAATCACTTATCATTGATTAATTAATTAATTCTTAATCACATCATTAATTATATTAATTAATGATTCCTAATTACATTTAAATTAATTAACTTCATTAAGTAATTAACCTTAATTATTAATCACCTTTGATTAATTAACCTCAGCAATTAACTATTCTTAATTACTCCATTAAGTAATTTGATTACCCCTAAATTAATTATATTTAATAATTAATTATATTTATTAATAATCCTTGATCAATTTTATTAGTAATTAATTACCCTTAATTAATTACATTACTTAATTATTTTTCAAATGACTTAATCAATCAATGCTTAAATTAATTACACCAAGTAACTAATTATTAATTACTTTCACAAAGTAATTATCTTCCATAATAATTACATAAGCAAATAACCCCAACTCTTTCATACTTCAATAAGTTGCATTCAGTAATTACTCATCTTAATTACTTTCCTAAGTAATTATCCTTCATTAATTACTTATCAACCCATCAATAATTATTCTAAATTAATTATACTTAATTAATTAATTTAAACTAATCAAATCAATTAATTAATTACAACGAGTAATTAATAACTTTAATTACTTTCACAAGTAATCATACTTAACCAAATACCATAATGATTATCTAATTTAATTAATCTAATTAATTATTAAAATTAATCACATTAATTAATTAATAAATAATCCCAAGTTAATGACCTTCATTAACTTATCAACAATTTCCTTAATTACCTTTCTTAAGTAATTAACTTAAATTAATCATTATTAATCACAAATTTATTAATCTTTAAAAGTCATTTAATTAATCACTAATTGTTTCATTATTTAAGTTTTTAACTTAATTAATCTTAATCTCTTGATAAATTAATTTCAAATTATTAATTAAAACCTTAAATTAAATTTGTAAAACTAGAATTCAAATCTAGTTTGAAATTCATACTTTAAATTCAAGTTTTAAATTCTGTTTAAAACCTTATTCCAGATTTTAAAATAAATTTTTGAATTGAAAATATACAGGTTTCAGAGAAACCTGTAACTACAAAAAAATACCCGAGCTTCCCCTGTTTTACTTCGAGTAAAATCCTGATCATCTTTGAGCAGAAACTCGAATTACTCGAGTATGACTCGAGTACAAAATTACTACAAAACCCAAACATCCACCTGACACCATTCTTCACAGTGCATATGCACGGTGGTCTTTTCCACCTCCGGCCACCACCAAGTCTACGAACAAGCCGACGCTTGCCCACAGATCCATCCACGACCATCCAAACTCAACTTCTACTCGAAATCAAATTCGAGTTCCCCAATTCAAACCTGAAACAAATACTAGAACAGTTTCACCATCAAACCCCAAACTTGGAAAACCTCCATCCACTCTCCTCCGGCCATCGGAGACTTTGGAACTCCGCCCAACCTCTCTTTGACACCCAAGCAGCCATCTCCTCAAAAATAGAAGCACTCGATCAACGAGAGCAACCATGCCAAATCAAAACACTGCATTGCCTAAAACTGGATTAGGAATCTAATCTAACAATCACCATCACCACGGTGATCTTCCACCACCACCGCCATTTTTCTCATCACCACAGATCACCCATCCATCACAAGAAGAAAACCCAACCTTCCAATACCCCAAGATCATCTGAATTTTCCAAGAACCCCAAAAACAGTGCAACCCCGACATGCACTTCAATTCAATTTTAAAAATTAAGATTTAGATATTAAAAATCCTATTTGTGAATCAGTATTTGATTTATAATCCTAAATAAAAGAATTACAGTGTTTGAATTTTTACTAAAAACTTAAATTTTACTATTGTTCTTGTTTCCAGAGCAAATTACAATTTGTTTTAGCTTAAATACTGTAACAACCCTAGATTTTTCATATATTTTGATATTTGGCTTTGTTTAATTTTGAAATTGTTTTAAACTTATCTTATTTCAAACATTGCATTTTTAAATGTAGGTGTTGATTATTATGTGAATTATAATTTCAAACCGGTATAAATTGGATATTTTACAGAAAGATGAATTTCTGTTCAAACTGGTCAAACCTTGACTTTTAAATTTCAAATTTAAATATTTAAATTCTTAAATTTTATCTTTTATTATGAAAATAGATTTAATAACTTGAATACTGCTTTTCGTTTCGTTGAAAACGGATTTAATTTGTGAAAGTTATGTACATTTCAATTTTGAGTATAATTTGTTTTATTTTGAAATTTTGTCTATTTTAAATTATATAAATCATATTTTCTATGTTATATTTTATTTTAATATGTGTTAATATGTTATTTTATGTAAATTTTGTCTTTTAATATTTTTAAAGTGATAATAAAAAATTTCAAAATTTACTGTATTTATTTCCTATTTTTAAAGGCTGTTTTCTATTTTTCTGCTATTTTCTTCATTTAAATTATATTTAATTAAAATTTATATATTTATTTTTTGAATACATTTTTATTTTTATTTTATTATATTTGTTATAAATATTTTTACAAGTCCACATAAATTTTCCAAAGTTCATTCTGTTCATTTTCAAATTTTCTAGTCTAGTTTGCAAATTTGTGCTATTTTCTTATTTTAACCTTATATAATTAATAAATATTTATATATATTCTTATATTTTGTTAAATTTTCGAATGTTTAACTGAAATAATTATTATTTTCAGTAATTTAATCTTATATAAATAAATTAAAAGAAATTTGAAAGGGTTTTGACTTTTGGTTTTCAAATGACCCTTTATCTTCCACCCTTTCACATTCAACATAACTATTCATCAATTAACTTTTATTATACACATTTTTTAGCCGCATATTTTCATTTCCATTCACGTAAACTCATTTCCCACTTCTGAAACAAAATAAATTCGGCCTTGCTTGAGGATAAAGTTTGGTAAAAGAATTCTTTTTCTCTTCTTCTTTTGTTTATTTCTAATTGTTTGAATTTGATTTGCACTTGTTCTTTTATGTCATAGGTTCGGTCACCTCCTCTCCAGCCCCTGCCACCTCCACCACCACCTGAGAACATCACCATCTTTACCTCTTCTCTGACCAAACCCCAAGCCATGCCTCCTTGTGGATTGATCCATCACCAAAATCCAACAAAACTCCATAAAACTTGCCTAGACCGAACACATCATCCACATCCACCACTTCCACCGTCCATGGCCGACCAAACACCACCACCACCAGCCCTGTTCCAGACCTGAGACACCTTTTCACACCACCTACTAACCCCACCTAAAATAGCCGTAACCTTTATGTCCTTGGCTGAGCCAAACTATGGCCTTAAACCCTTGTATATTGCTTTGTTGGTGTAGTTCCACCACCACCCACCTTTGCACCACCTTCTAGCATGTTAGGCCGGCCCTTAGCAAACCAGACCTGAACCAAAAACATTGCTTTAGACCTGTAATACACTCATGGTCGAACCCAATGTGTGTTGGAGACAAGTGCAAAACAATTCCGCTTTGATTTGTGTAGTCTATTCTATCATTGTTTATCGTATTTGCATTTGAAACTTATGTTATTATTATTGTTTTGTGTGACTTGTATTCAAGGGGTTTGATACTTTGGCTCCTCCACTCATATTTGTATCATTTTATCGTGCTTGTTTGGATCTCATTCGTGCATTCGCCGTTGTGTCTCCAGCATAAACCAGTGAGTTATTCTCACCAGACAATATGTACATTTATAACTAGTAAATTGACCCATTTTGAATCTGTAAAATACATTATCATGTTACACCTGCTATGTTATGATTTTATGATGTTCACCCACGCTTAAAAACCTGTTATATCATATGTTACTGTTATATTATGCCGTTCTATTATTTTTATCAGTTTATCACACTACAAGTTCCTTTTAGATTAGAATCACTATGGGTTGAAATGATACATACCCGAACGGACTTTAGAATAGGAGAAAATCGTTATGGGCTGAAATGATAGGCCTGAATGATTTTCAGTTATTTTCATTTACTTGGGATTGCGGGTTTGAAATGATCAAACCCGGGTTTCTTTGTAAATTACGGGTTGAAATGATATATTACCCGTATCACTTTACCTAGGCTAGAAAATGAAATACAGACCCGTTGTTAAAATATGTTTTTCTTAAAATTTTAAAATATTTTAGAAATGTAAATATTATAATATTTTGATTTAAATTTGATTAAAAATTATTTTTGTAAAGCATCATTGACTCTCTGAATATTTATAAGTGAAATAAATTAATGGTAAAGTTAGAAAATCTGAAATGTAAGTTTTTTTGAAATTATAATTTTGTGATAAATGGAATTTAAATTAAATATGCAAATATGATAAATTTATGATATTTTGAATTAAATTAATTTAAAATAATTTTATAATATATTAACGATTTTTGAATTAAGTTAAAATGTGAAATGAATGAATATTTAAGTTGAAATTTTAAAATATAACTAAAGTTGGAAATTTGTGAATTTGGCTTAAAAGTGAATTTTAAGTTAAGTAAATAAAAATAAAATTAAGTTATATTTGAAAATTTAAACTTAAGTGTTAAGTTAAATTTAATTAATGAATTTAAAATTTAATGTTGGAATTTAATAAGTGAATTACTATTAAATTTTGATTTTGAATAGAGATTTAACTTTATAAAATCATGAATATAAGGGTATTTGAATGATTGTTTTAAAAGTGAAATTATATGATTTTATAAGTTAAAAATGGTTTAAATAAAAATATAATTGTTTGTTAAATTATACTGAATATTTGAAGTTAATTTACTGCATTTCTAAAATGCTATTAATTCTAATGTAAAGTATAATATAGCATTTGTATATGCTGTAGTTGATAATAATGAACCAAATGGCTCAATTTAATTAAAGGCTATTATAGCATTTTTGTAAATGTTATAATGGTTGAATTTAACTAAGTTTATTTGAAATTAATGTAACCCTATTACAGCATTTTAAATGTTGTCTTTTGTTAAATTGAATTGTTTTAAATGTGACTTTCCGTAGAATTTTAAAATTCTGCGAAAGTTGAATTTTCGTTGTTTTAATAAATTTAAGTGAATGAATGAACTTTGAAAGATTAAAATTTTGTAAATTTAATAATTTAATTATTAAATATAATATCTTCATTTTAATGACTTAAAATAAAGTAATTTGTTTCGAAATATAAACTATTTTGAAATGTGTTTTGAAATGGTATTTAAATTAAATAAAAATGAACGTGGTTTGGAAGATTTGATATTTTGAAATGAATTTTGAATGATATTGAATTTTTAAATGATATTTGATTTCGAAGTATAAATACTATTTTGAAATTTTAACCACGGGATGTATTTAATTTATGGTTTAACTGATCCTTAAAGGATGGGCGATCCCAAGCATCCTTTAAGTTATGGTGCATTTCTACTACAGTTCACTTGAGTTGATTTACATTATATAAGTATATATAGTCCTGACTTGAGTGTTTTGTGTTTTACTTTACGCTCGGGTCAGCCTGAGTATTCACAGCTTTGGATTTTCTTTCTCGAGCTGGTCTTTGTTGGAGTTTCTGCTTATCAACATTTATACCTACTTTCTATTTCAGCTATTCTAGTTTATCTCATGTATTAGTGAACTTCTATGTATTTGGGATTTCTATTTTGTTGTTTCCAGACTGTATTATGTTTTTGGTTTGAAACTCTGTCGTAGTAGCTTCATGAACTACTATGTATTTTATATTCCGCTGCAAGGTATTCTGTTTGTTCTGTGTCTGTGATTCTGTGATTTGTATTTCATTTGCTCCAAATTTATTTACAATGCGGTATTTTGAGCAATTCAAATCCGACATGTGCGGCCGCGAATGGCTGAAAATACCGGGTTGTTATAAATACAATTTTAAAGCTTTCTTTATAATCAATCAAACACATATCATTTGGATTCTAAATCCTAACATGAACTTGTTTAAGAGAAAAATGGATTTTTATAAAAATCCTTACTTCTGAAACCAGGTACAGGCAAAGCAGATTCACAACATATAAAATCTATGTGCATTCAATCATTCATGTATATATATACACACAGCAATGCATTAAAATTTTACACACAAGCATACTAATCAACATGCAACCAGATATACATAGACAAGGCATACTTATTCCAGTCATCAATCAAGCAACAGATTATTCTTAAGTTTTATATTAAAAAAAAATTACTCACCTGATATTTTTGAAAGACAGAGCACTAAATTTCCAGAAAAGCTTTTACTCCTTTGATTCTGATTAAGAAACTTGAATTGCTTTTACTTCCTAATTATAAACTGAGTTGCGGATTTTATTTGAAGTTGAGTTGCATGCTAATAAAACTTTGTTGAAGGCATAAGACTTGATTTTTAACTTGCATGCAGGCCTGATTCCCAAATGCAGAAGACAAACCAGATTCATTTTATTTAAACTTGAATTGCAGATTCACTTTATATTCCCAGGTTGAAAGATGCATGCAGAGTTTAATTGCTTTGATTTTTCATTTAAAAATGGCTTTACAGAGGATTGTAGGCTTTGATTTTTAAGGAAGAAGTTTTCGGATCTTGATAATGTTTGCAGGCAGATCGATATTTGAGAGGGTTACAGGTTTATGATCGTTTGAACTGGATTTTGATTTTAGGAGGAATTTCAGTTTTTAACATGATTTTATTTTTGGTTCTGGAGAGTATGTTATTGATTTGTTTCAATTGAAAACATATCTTTTCAACTTTGAAAAATGAAGATTAGAAAAGGAGAAGATTGAAGAAAACATGTTTTTATAAGTGTAATTGATTTATTTAAAAATTAAAAGAAAAAAATAAAAATAAAAGGACACATGTATAAAGAAAACAACATTTATCACATTAGTTATTTAATTCAACTACACTTGTCATTATACCACTTAATATAATAACATGTGTCTTGAGAATTATTTTACTTGTTTTTATTTAATTTTAAAGTAAATAAAACCTTTTTATCTTTATTTATTAAATACATATATATAAAAATTATTTTCATAAGTAAATGCATATGCATTTCTTTTTATAGAAAATGAAGTGAAACAAAAAATGAAAGCTTACTTATATAAATTTATATACGTTTATTCCTTTGGATTTCAAAATTAAATTCAAATTCAAATTCAAATTCTATTCATACATTTAAAAATCCAATTTAAAACTAATTCATATTAATATATTTAATTTAACAATAATAATATTGTCTCTTAAAATTTATCTATAATTATACATTTATTATTATTTGAAAATAACATATGTATTAATTAAAAAATTTATAAAAGAAATTATAAATTATTTATCACTTGTCTAACTTGTTTAAATGCATAAATGTTTTAATGTGTAAATGGTATTTTAAATTTTCATATATAATTCCAAATTATATTTATTAAGCTATATTCAAAAAAAGAAATAAAATAAACTTTTGTTTATCTTATTTAAAATTTAAACTATGCTTTAAAATATATTTAAACAATTTAAAACAATTTCTTTAAGTATCTTAAAACCAAATAGTTATTTATTAAATAGTTTTGCATAGTTATATATCAAATAAGATAATAATTTCCAAATTATCAAAATGAATATTAAAATTTAAAAACAAGTTTTTATTTGTTTATTAAACTTCAATCAAAACTTATCTATCTACAATATATATAAATATATATACATTGTAAATAGAAAGCAATTTATTAGCTTTTTTCTAAAGATAAAATTCACTAATTAAACATTTATTTAATTGGATTATTAAATCAAGTAAATTTTTATTAACAGAATTTATAAACTCAATTAAATTTTAAATACAAATTATTAAATTGATATTGCCAAAATTTCCGGGATATCACAACGAGACCTCGTCCGACCTCACAACACGGAAATGGTCGAAACATGAAGAATACAGCAAGGTTATGAGGGTCGTGCCCTTTAGGGTATGTCCATTTCCTTCTAGAAAAAGGTGGTATCATGGTATGGAGCCTAGATATTTAACAGACGTGGTTACTGCAAATTTATTACTTTGTGGTTGTTGCTGTGTGGTTGAGGGCCCTCGATTAAAGGTCGGTAACGACCGGGGGATGGCATACTCGTGTATTAGTTACCTAGTTACTGAGGTAACTTGGCCTTGTGTTGGAAGAGAGCTGGTTAAGTTCTCGGGGTGTCCCTCCAGAAGCGTACCCATGTGGCATAGGAAGTTTCTTAGCCGGACCATTGTTGGAAATCCAATCATCAATACGAGCCCTTTACGATTTCAATTGTATAACCTGCCATTCTTAAATGGTAGCTGTAGTAGGCTTAGTATAATGGAACCTATGCTGGCTAAGATTAATATTATACTTTTGAAATGTTTTCACACTATGCACTAATAATAATATCAAAGAATTTTCCCGTATCAAGCATATTTGACTAACATAAGGAGAAATCTCCTCTAAGTGTGCAATTGCATTGTGTGTATGCCTGGAGGCCTTATGGTAGTTTCATTTTCCAGAAGCATGAAAGGATTTCTTTTATAAACTATTTTTGTACAAACTACTGGATTTGTTTACTCATACCAGTCCCATGACTGACCCGGAGTTTATTGTTCCCTTTGGGTGCCCATAATTTTCCACATGGGCAGCCTAGAAGCAGGTTATCCGTGTTTTGGAGCTAGCTTGGATTTAGAAGTCTTTTGGTAGCTGTCATATTTTGGAAGCTTTTGGTTTGAAGTCTTGGAAATTTTGAAGTTTGGAAGAAGGTGGTGCTTAGTTTGGACTCTCGCTACTTCTTTTTGAAGACTCTGTTGTTCAGTTGTGGTGTTACCATTTAGTTGTTGTATCAAGTGTGTAGCACTCTGATGTTGGTGTTGTTCAAATATTGTATCAAATGTTATATATGTGATGTTTATCAATGATATCATCTTTGTTTCCGCTGCTTTGTATTCATCTAATGTTGTTATAAGCTTCGCCGAACTGGAGTTCAATGTTTGAATCTTCGACCGTCGAATACAAGTGAGGAATTTGATGTCGATTTTCAATCGCTGGATTTCAGGTCATGACAATCAAGCAATATTTCAACAAGTTTTTGACATAACTTGTTAATAATATTTATTTCATAATTAAGGTGAGAATAACTCTCTTTCATTCAGCTCATTTACTTCCCACCAACATTCAATCATCCAAGCACTTCCTACTTCCACCAAAACTAATGTTCTGGGCCTCCTCCTCCTACCTTATTCACATGGCCACCATTTTCCTTCCTCATCATCATACTCATGGACATGGGCCTTACACCCCTCTTGCTCATCATTCTTCGACTTTTTAGAGGCTAAAACATGTTCTAATGATGATGTAATAACCGTTGCAAAGTTTGGTGTTGATTGGATATAATTCACATAATTTTCTAGAAAGTTAAAGAGGAGATAAGCAAAATGACGACCTTAGTTTAGATATGGAAATGTGAAAATATTAAGTGAATGTACATGTGTATTTATAGACTTAGGAAATGAGTGGAAAAGATTACTAAAACCCCTCCTCAGCCATGCATGTAAGACCAAACTCTTACACATGCATGCGTTCCTTAAATCAAGGTATGATTTAAGGGTTCTTTTTTTCCCTTAATGTTTCTTTAATCTTACATGCTTGCTATAATTAATGATTAGGAAATGAGATATTTTAATTCTTAGTTAATGTGTTTATATGATAACTATTCAAGTTGCAATATGTTCGCACAACTTGTATCGTATTAAAAGTTAATTTTTAACAAATCTGGTCAAATTTTCATTATTTATCCAAAGTGTATATTTTTGTAAACACATTTCAAAAATAAGTTTTCTAACATTAGTTATTAATTAAGAAGTGTTTAACAAGGTTATAAAATCATATTCAATCACATTGAATCATGGATTCAAATATTTAAATAATTCAGATATTTAAATGCAAGGTATTTGAAACTACGAGTCGTTACAACTTTTATAGTTCTATGATCTGCAAAAATTACAAAAGGAGAAACTAATAGCAACATAATGGATCAAACTTCAGATTAACGGGATACTATATATTAGATATGCTAGCTAATGATACTATTAGGATTAGGCACTATGTTTCCTATTCTTGAATAACTTTTATTGGTTTTGGTATTTGGTATCTGTCATTGATTATCTTAAATATTAGTAGTTACAATATTTTACCTTCTCATAAATGCTGGCAATTATTTTATACGAGAAATATAAGCTTTGTTACAAAAGCACGATTCTAAATCATGTGAAACATATCAGTGTGACATCGAACTCGATGTTTCACAAACTAGTGTTGAATTAGAGTGTTCATTTGCGTCCTGAACATAAAAAAATTAGGGTCTGAGCAATTAATGTCAGTGACATCTAATTCAATTAGCATCATTCACATAAATAACTCACAACATTTAATTACCCATTAAATTCAATAAATCGTAAATAGATAAGTGATTTTCTTGTTTTGTTACTCGCTGATAAAATCTTCAATCAAATCATGAAATCCATTTAAATATATAGTTATATTTTATTCATATTTATTTATTATTTTACTTTTTAGTACATAAAGAAACACTAGTTATTTACTGGTACGTTTTCATTCTAACTGTTTGCTGATCCAGTACAAAATTTAGCATCATATTTGGTTTTGTTTAACACAATACAGCAGTATGTATTCATCAAGACATGTAAACACTTTAATATATGGTTGTTTTATTTCAGTCATATTTTTATTAAGGGAAAAGAAACGAAAGATAACATTTGAATGAGTTATAAATGATTTAACAAATTAGGACATGTAATTGTAAACACGCAGTCATATTCCTAATAGCCTTTTACATGCTTCTGCTTTTGTATATTTTTCATCAAGTTAATTATGATGAAATTTTTACCAAACTTCTAAAATCCCATATAAAAAAACTCAGTACAAAAAATATTGGATTTAAAGATTGAAAAGTAAAGACTGAAGTTCATTGATCTCTAATTAAAAATTGATTAAAAACCGTAAAACTTAGTAATGGCCCGTTTTTCCGTACCCTTTGAATCGACAATAAACCACACATGTCCAACTCAAACTGCACGAAAAAGCAGATTGTTAAGGGTAGAAAGAAAAATAAAGATAGAAAATAATCTCACATGAATGGAACAACATATATTATTTAATTAAATAATCTTTACAGCGGAAAAATTTGAATACAATATCAGAGTCTAACCTAAATTCATCTTGGAAAGTTATAAATTCATGTCCTTACAATTGTTGAAAACAACAAAACAAATGCAACAAACGCGGTAGATAATAGAAAAGTCCATACGATGATGAAGTTCTCTAGCTCTCCTCTGGAAACTCTAAGCGTCTTCAGCTAAACCTGAAACTACTCGGATTTGACACGAGTATTAAAAATATCTGGATCAGACTTGATAAACCAGCATGAGATGCTTGAAATTTTAAATGTATAAATCATACTGATGTTAGTCAAAACATTTGAAAAGAATGGTATCTTATAAGACCACGCCCACCGATAAATACGGATGGGTTTTTACCTTATAATTACCAAAACACTTTTATACCAAAATAATTTGATATTATTTTTGTTGATATTCTTTTGAAAACACCTTTCAAATAAACTTATTAAATAAGGTATCAATATCTGGATTATGTCTAAGGTAATATAACCGGACTAGGTCAATGGAATATACCAAATGGAATATATGATACCAAAAGGAGTAGCTGAAATGTTCGTAAAGAATTACAACTATTTTGGGACTACAATGAAAACCGTAAAGCTCATATTGGAATTGGATTTTCCAACATGATAGGGAACCTTGATAACCACGCATAGCAATCGGAACTCGGTGGTTATTCGTGCAAGGACTCACACACCACTATTCCTCATATTGCCACGCTTCTTGATATTCGGTGGCTTCTCATGCAAGGACTTACACGCCACTATACCACACAATAAGAGTCCCGTCTGGACACCTTGGTGACCTAGATCATACGCCTCCAGTCACCTTGAGGGATCATATGCCACCTTCGTCATACTAAGCCTAAAATATGTAACATAGTTCCCATATCATTTCTGAGATGTGAGGTTTAGGAGCGAGGTTGCGCTTTAACTTAGACAAAGTCACGCTTTTCAAACAAAATCACGCTTTGATTATAACAGGTTCCACTTTGAATGCCACATTGTCATTCAACATCACAGGACTGATTTCTAGAAAAGTATAACTTCCTGAGTTCGTATGTCTCAGGAAAGGGTGTTAAGCTAAGAGAAGTTGTCTTTTCTGCCACCAGCTGATATACATTTACAGAAATCACTCAATTGTGATTTAGAATACAATGTCAGAGAAACTTCCATACAAGTTCATTTTAAGGCTGAACGAAACCGAAGGCACTTCTCGTACCACATTCTTTTTGGGGAATCACCCCTAGGATCAATAGTGATTAATCCTTGTAATCCGAAGATTTCAAAATACGACAGGACCCTGCTATAATAAATGTCCCTATATTAGGAGCTACCCAGAGAATGTCAACAAGCATCCCTTTTGCAAATGAAGATCTTCGGTCTTCAGTAATCATCATCTTCGACATGTCTTCACTTTTGAACGTATACATTGGTTCGAAGGTGTTTTCGATAGGAATCACCCGAATCCGACCCCGGTTCCTTCGAAGCCAATTATCTATTTAAAAATGTTAAACTTATATGATTATTAATCATCAATCAATTACTTCATCTTTTATTCAAATCAAATATCTTTCCTAGATATATTATTTCGTTTTATTCCATTTTCTTTTCAACATTATATGGGAATCATTAAGCCTCGTTTATTAAATTATTTGATTTATTAAATTTCTTTATATCTTGGAATAATTCCAATCTTTTTCTCTTTTATTTAGGAAAACCTTTCCAAATCATTCATTAAATCTTAATCAAAGATTTCTTATATTCAAGTTATAACTTTAACTTAAGGAAAATATTCCTCAATCATTCATTAAATCTTAATCAAAGATTTTTTCTTAACTTCAAATAATATTCTTGCAAATCGAAGATTTTCATAACAGAGCACTACTTCCACCTTAGATATGGTAAATTTCACCTCTATGCACTAGTGGCAAACAGTCCTACATCATGAAGATCTTTGTCTTTAATATGTTTTTTTTTTGAAAATTAGTTCGAAGGGGTATCCGGATAGGAATCTCCAAAACTCAATCCTAGTTCTTTGTATAGGGATCACCCAAATTCGATCATGGTTCCTTCATACTAATCATCGATAAAAAGGCTGCTAGGGTTTAGACAGAACTATACATACTAACGAAGCGCAATAAGAATATAAACAATACCCGAATTGTTTTGAAACAAAAAATATGACCTGAAAGCCCGTTCTGCTTTCGGAACGAAAGCAGGTCATCCCATATATCAAAATAGATGTTTTCGATAATTCTAAATTCAAGGGAATAGGTTTCAAGTGCTAATTCCATCATATGAAGAAGTTAGCTTTAAAATTCGCTTATTTCAAATTGATTTCAATCGAATTTAATTAAATTGTTTTCTATGTGTTTCGAGTCTGTACGATCAAACGACAAGTCCGATCGCTACGAAACTTGAAATCCTACAAATGTCTAGATGCAGTTTTTGGATATCTACTACAATTAACTGCATATTGCTTCTTACATGAAGTGTGTTTATATATATATATATATATGTATGTGTGTGTGTGTGTGTGTGTGTGTGTGTGTGTTTGTATCCTTGATTGGAAGTCCATCCTCTACTATATATATATATATATATATATATATATATATATATCCTTGATTTGAATTTTATCCTCTATTATCCCTCATTTATATTATAGTTTGGTTGCCATGGGAATCTTTTCCATTCACACAATTTCAGTTCATATGCAACACACCCATGTTTCTGAAACTGGTATGCTTAAGCTTGCCATGTGCATCACCTTACACTCTAATTCAATCCAGCACCATATTTTGAATACGTATTTCCAAACCAACTCTTTCAAATTTTGAATAGATATTGATTAGGCTTATGTAGTTAAATGGTCGAACCCAGTACACGAGGCTCTCGCTGATGGCTCCCGCACAATAGCGGGCTTTGAGGAAGTCGATAACATACACAGCCTTTCTCTCGTATTGCGAAGAGGTTATTTCCGGACTCGAACCTAGGTTTATGTAGTTAATGTCATAAAATGTTTCATAAATATATCATTGCTCTTTGATTTTTTTTTTATATGTTCTTTATGTTATATTTCCATTCGCATGCTCATTAATTAAGTGCTTTTTCCAACATTAGACTTTGTGGAGGGTCATGGTGCTTTGGTACTCATTTGTCATATATAAATTATATCATCATTCACTTATAACTAAACATTGTTTTATAATTGAGCTTTGGTTGTAAATAGATCTTGTTTAATTTTTTTGATAGGTTTTGCACTACGAAGTACCTTTTAACTTTGCTGCTCCAGCAGCAAATGTGTTATTGTGCTGCCCCAACAGCAACAAAGTTGCTGCTCGGAGTAGCAACAACTTGTTGCTCAAGCAACTTAGTTGTTGCAGCAAGTTGTAGCAAAGTTGCTGCTGTTGTTCAAGGTTTATTTTGGAGATAAGATAAGATTGATCTCTATTTTCAAAAATAGACAATCTTATATAGTAAAGTTATCATGATCTTTATTTATTCTTACTGCATCAAAAGAAGCACCTTCTGATCCTCCTTTTGTGAATCCAACAACATACAATCCCTTCTTTCCTTTACGTGAATTCACAAATTATTCCTTCGAGTATCCGTCTTCACTAAAGAAACTATTTGACTGTCATGGAGAGAAAACACATATTAATACATATTTGATATGATTCTTTTTGTTTTAATGGAAAGAATAGAAAATTAAGTTTACCTGTAGCCTAAAGGGAACATTGTTTTTGTATCCAATGGCCAAAATAACCAAATCTACGTTAAGTATCTGACTATTAACTAGCTCAATTTTTCTTTGTTAGAACCTCTTGATACTTGGAACAATACTAATTTCCCCAAATTTTATCTTGCCTAGAGTTCCAATATCCAAAACTGAGGTTCTTCCATGTGTATTTCTTAGCTCAAGTGGACCTCTTTAACCCATACTTCTTTATGTTCTAAAGTACCAACTATGGCAAATCAAGAAATATCTTATCAACTATCCATAACGGAAGCCATTTTAGCAGTAAAACCGCCAACTCCACTGCTGATTTTCCAAGAACTTCTCTAGGAAATATGTGCATTTGTTATGAGAACATACTTATAAGTAAATCAGTAAAAGAAATCTATGAATTTGTATCAAATTAGTTGAGTGAATATAAAATAGTTTACTCATGGAGTTATGAACAACTATTAAAGGATAAGCTTCATGGTCACGGTGAATAGCTTAAGACGGTGAATGGTCATTCATTGATATGGAAATTAACATAAGAAATTACTAGCTGCCTTTGTACATAGATACATTGCATACATATTGCGATGATGTTGTTGCTTACTTTGACCCATATTTGAAAAGTATTGAACTGTAGTCACGTAGAGTATAGAGAAGCAATAGATTTTTGCAAGTGGCCTGCAAATAAAAAACACATCATTGAAACTTTCTTAGCTTGCATTGAACATTTATTTCCTGTCTTCTTCCGCTTAACATAAGTAACATGATGCACTATATATATTGCTTAGGTTAATATTATATACATTGGGGAGCTAAAATATACGTACAGTAAATAATCTTGATTTTCTTATCAAACCAAAGAGATTATATCTTATAATATAATAATAGTTAAAAAAAATCAAATACACTAGTTTACAAATGGATGCTCGCTTCCTCTAAATATTTCGATCTTTCTATCCATGTCTTGTATAATGATTATGCATATTTGTGAATAGAGTAATTAATAAATAGAGATGAAAATTTCACCACTAATTGTCAAAATTAATAAATGTGGAACTCAGAGGCATACAAAAGTGAAGATGAGCACACAACAAACAATATTTAATCAATAATATAATTTACCATAATTTTTTAGGCAATAATTTAATGAATACATAGTGGCACCAATATCATGAAGATGTGTATCCCCTATTTTTACTATATGTCCTTTGCATGATCGCAACTGTGATTGATTATAATTATTTTAATTTTAAACTGAATTGAATTTTAAAGTTAATGAATGTAAAGCACAGTGAATTAATAAATGTTTTAGATTGATTTAAATTTAAATTGTTTACTTAATTTTTAGTTAGTATTTTAATTAATTTAATTTTTTCAGATTGATTTGAAGCACAAGTGTATGCATTGTTAATTGAGTTAAAAATACATTTTTAAAATAGATTTGAAGCATAAGCGTATACCTAGTTAATTAAAGTACAAACACATTTTATGCATAGATTTGAATCATAAGTGTACATCTTGTTAATTGAAGTATAAATGTGAATGCAGAGAGTACGCATTTTGCAAAATTAGCTACATATGAGCATATGCATTAAATTTATTTACAAATTCTAAGCACTTTTCAAAGATGAATAGTGCTAAACATGAAAAATGTTACGAGAATTTGCAATTCAAAAACTAATTTGAATAATGAAAGGGCATTTGCATTAAAAAGTTATTACTGGTCACGTTAATTTAAAAATGTAAATTCATGCACTTCACTTAATTATCTATTGACAATGGGAAGAAAAATGCAAAGGATACGAGGTACGACAAAGAAGGTAAATGGTGATGGCTATATATTTTACAAAACCACTTGTGGGTGTTGGAAATTTAAGTGCAAACTAATACATTTTATAGATTTGACTCTAAGGACAAAAGTGCAAAGGGTTCAGTTTGCGGATTAAAACAAGAAGCAGACTCTTAACAGATCATGGCAATTTATATGTGCATCAAATATTATAATAAATGAATTTTTTAGACATTCAGTTTAGATTTGCAAATTGAATGAGAAAAATAATAAGAGATTACAAATGTTATGATATGAATTTTGTTAATTTTACAATTTGAATTTATTCTTATATTATGTTAATCATGCTCTCTTATACATGATAATTAATGAACATAGTTAATTAAATGGTTTTAAATTGTTTAGGTCTAAAAAAAGTATGACTTATCTTTCTAAGATTTTAAGATTACATGATACAAATTGCCATAGTCATCTCTGAATATATCGCATTGTTTATACGAATAAAATACATTCAAGTTATTTTAATCACTTAAGCTATTATAATTGGAATTGATTGATATGTTTTTCACACATTATAGGTTTCAATTACAATTTTAGCATTCCTTGCTCAACTGTTATTTTCTTTCTAACCATAATTCCTTTAGAAGACCTTTTGATAGATTGTGAATTTAAAAATCAAATCAGAACCATCAATTTGGTAATTATGAAATCTTAATATAACACATACTTATGTCTGTTCGTTTAAAATATTGGGTAATTTCATTTTACATATTAGAAATATTTATATCAATTCAAACTTTTTTAAATGCTATTAATATTCACTTAAATTGGATAAAATATTACAACGTTGACTCAACAATTCAACATGCAAAAAATTATCCAAATATATCTATATTTTGGGTTTGGAATGCTTGTCCTACTCTTTAATGTATCTATGTTGAATGCGGCCTTGGTTTCTTCCAAAAGTAAAATAGTTACAAGCCTTCTCCTTTTATTTCCTTGTTGTTGTTGAAAAGCATGTAATACTACTATCTAAAATATAGTTTCAGTTTTGGCCATGTATTTGAATCGTTGATGAAATTGGATGAAATTTTAGACATGTAATACTAATGTATATAGTTTTGGCTTGAGGGTGCCCTTATGTTATCCATTCTTTGTGGTAAATTTTATGCATTATAATTCTTTCAAAGTATTTATGTCATGACATATAAAATAAATAATATGCAATTCAGATTGCATTGTACTTAACCTGGTAACTTTTCACATGTAATTAACTAAAACTAACTCTTTCTACATCAGCTTACATATAACGTGTTTTCCTTTCGCCATGCCAGAAACCCTAACTTCCGCGTGTCAATTTCTTCGGCCGCCATCCAGTTTTTCCATTTCGCCTCTTAATTTCTCCCCGGATTCCAATCTTTCTTTTGTATTCCTCTATTCTGTGTTAGTCTAGTATGTCTCCTTCTATGAATTCCAATCCTTTGTCACCATCCAATTCAGATACGATGCCTAACTCCCCTGACCTGCCTCTGGGCTTTCCACATCGAGCTAATACCGATTCCATGGTTCACAAAGATGAGGATTTCATCCCAGTTAGGTCCTATGAGGCGCGGGTGGGTCTGGATTAGTTGCCATGGTGATTTGATGGGTTTTTCAATGAAAGAGAAGGCGTTCGATGGATTGGAGAAGGTGTTTGAGGAAATGTTTTGAAGAGGATGGTGCAAATGAATGTGCACTGATATGTTTGTGCATCCAGGTTAGTGAAATTTGAGGTTTCTTGCAGTCCAAGCAACTGAATTAATTCAAGAGTTGGTGGGATATGGTCAGCACTTGGTGGTTTTGAAGGGACGTGGTTAGGTGAAAAAGCATTGATGGTTTGAAGCGGCAGTTTCAAATGAGTTCAAAACTGTCTTCTTGATCAAGATTCAAGAACATATATACAAGCAAAACAAATGACAAAAAAGAACAAATAGCACTGCAAATTGCTAACAGCAAATATGAATAACAAGTACTAACAATTGATATGAAGAACAATGTTAAAATTGCATGATTATCAAAAACTGGAACAAATAACTGAACAACAAAGGAAGGTAAAGTGCTTAACTAAGATCTATTCTAACAATTGACTAAACTAATTAACAGAAAATTAAAGAACAAGAATTAAGATAAAGGAATGGAATGGATTAAGATTTGCGATTGAATAGGAAATGTAAACTTAGAGAGCTAAGATATAAAGCAATAAAAGATGATTAATCTTGCAACTCGAATGATAAATCTAAGTAACAAGATTGGAGAAGTAAGAACTAAAAATAAATCAACAAATGAGAGAAAATGAAATGTTAGCTTCAGATTTCTTCACACACTTTACAAGTTTAACAATTGTATTTATACACAACAGAAAGACATACTCTCCTCTCACTTAACCCACACAGCCCAAACACCATTACAGACACAAACTAACTTACTCAAAAACCTAAAGAAGGCCCGTATCAGTACGCAGGTGCACACCTTGACACACATCAATATCTGGCATCTCAAGTCAAGTCTTCAACCCATTAAAGCACTTGTTGTCTTCCAGCAGCATCTAGTCACCAACTCTGGTTGTTCTTTGGTCATCTCCGATGAATCTGACCGAAGATTGACATTTTCTTCCTTTTCTGCCTGACAACACAAAGCTAACCTTTTTATGGCTGTTACAACTCCTCTCCCCTTCAAAAACGACCTTGTCCTCAAGGTTGGGTGACTAACCAATTCCCTTGAATAAAATTTTACATGCACCATTCTATTTAGGAATACTTCAACTTCATGGCTAATAAGCTGCCACCGGGGTCGAGTATAAAAATAGTTTCTTCAATTTCTATGGACATAGAAGAGATAGGCTTTTCTACAGCAGCAACTTGAAAGCCCAACATCATGGCCAATTGTCCTTGTAATTGTTCCAAGTTAAGGGCGACTTCACTCAAGCTCTTTATTCCTTGAGCTCCCAATGTCACCTGACATACTTCAAGAGGAAATAGGAGCAAATCAACAAGCATTGTACACCCCTGACACTTGAGCACCACATCATGACACATTCCAGTCCTAGATGGCTCTTCTCCATTTGCTACCACTTGAATATTTCCCTTGACTTTAATATTGGATAAAGATGGAGTTTCCTCAACTTTAGTTTCATACCCAGGCATATCATGGACCTCATCATCTTTTGAACGGTCTTCCTCATGCAATGGTTTACTGCTGGCCAAAACTTCTAGTTGGGTGTCTCTGGGATTCATAATGGAATTGGGATTAGTGTTAGGAGAGTTTTTAGGATACTGGGAGTAATTTGCAGTGTTAGTTCTTGGAGCGATGGGGTCACCAGTGAAGCTCTTGGTGCTTTTCATTATAGTGGTGGTTTGCATCAGATCTGCCAATGATTCATACGGTCTCTCCATCTCCTTAAAATTAAATCTAACAATAATTTCTTCCTTGAATATGTGCCATGACCTATGATTTTGCATATTCTTTGTATACCAGTTATACCATCGCATTGGCTCCTTATTGAGATAAAATGAACAAAAATCCACCCAAAATCTTTCTTCTATTTGATGAAAATTGAAATGATTTCAACCTTTCTCAACCAGTTTGTTACTTTCCCTTCATTAGAGAACACGGGATAGTCTAGTTTTGTTGTAGGGTATGGGTTAGGATAGGGGTTGTAGTGGTTCAGATAGTGACAGTCTGGATTAAGATAGTTAGGGTATGGATTTCTAGAGGCTTGTTGTTGGGGTTTTTGAGGATAGACTAGTGAATTATTGAAGCATTGTGCATTTCTTGGTGGAGGTATTGCATTTCTTGGCTGTGGAATATCATCTCTTGGTTGTGGGTTAACATTTCTTGGTTGAGGGGGAACTGTTGGCATAGGCAGAGCATATTGGTTACTTGAAATGGTATCTGATACTTATGTAAGAGGTGGGTATTGGTGAACATGAGGTGGTGCAACGGGTGGTTGAGTAGAGAGTGGATATTGATGGATAGGTGGTGAGGCTACTGATGGTTGAGAAGTGGGTGGGTAGTGATGAACATGAGGTGGCTCTGCTGGTTTATTTTTGATTTGTTGCATATCCTGTACCAAAGAAGTAAGAACATTGCGAAATCCTTTGATTTTATTGTTGAGTTCTTTAGTTGAATGCTCTAACGTCCTCAGAGAACGAGTGGTGCGTTCATTTATTTCTTATTGCTTCTGCCAGGCCATTTCTTGATCAACAATTGAGGGAGTGGTTTGGGAAGGGTTGCTGCCGTGGTTTGGATCGACCTGGAGGTCGGGTTCATCCCCTGTTCGCTGCTATGATACCAAATTATGAGGCGCATGTGGGTCTGGATTAGTTGCTATGGTGATTTGATGGGTTTTTCAATGAAAGAGAAGGTGTTCGATGGATTGGAGAAGGCGTTTGAGGAAATGTTTTGAAGAGGATGGTGCAAATGAATGTGCGCTGATATGTTTGTGCCTCTAGGTTAGTGATATTTGAGGTTTCTTGCAGTCCAAGCAACTGAATTGATTCAAGAGTTGGTGGGATATGATCGGCACTTGGTGGTTTTGAAGTGATGTAGTTAGGTGAAAAAGCATTGATCGTTTGAAGCGGCAGTTTCAAATGAGTTCAAAACTGCCTTCTTGATCAAGATTCAAGAACATATATATAAGCAAAACAAATGACAAAAAAGAACAAATAACACTGGAAATTGCTAATAGCAAATATGAATAACAAGTACTAACAATTGATATGAAGAACAATGTTAAAATTGCAAGATTATCAAAAACTGGAACAAATAACTGAACAACAAAGGAAGGTAAAGTGCTCAACTATGAACAAGATTTTAGAACTAAGGCTAGAATTGCAACTGGTATTGAAAGGAAATGAAAATGAATCAAAATGGATATAACAATAAAGGTAAATGGAAAAAAGAATAATAGTAAACTAAATTGCAAATTAAGAACGAGAATAAGCTGTAAACGGATCTAAGATCTATTCTAACAATTGACTAAACTAATTAACAGAAAATTAAAGAACAAGAATTAAGAAGAAGGAATGGAATGGATTAAGATTTGCGATTGAATAGGAAATGTAAACTTACAGAGCTAAGATAAAAAGCAATAAAAGATGATTAATCTTGCAACTGGAATGATAGATCTAAGTAACAAGATTGGATAAGAAAGAACTAAAAACAAATCAACAAATGAGAGAAAAATGAAATGTTAGCTTTAGATTTCTTCACACACTTTACAAGTTTAACAACTGTATTTATACACAACAGAAAGACATACTCTCCTCTCACTTAATCCACACAACCCAAACACCATTACAGACATAAACTAACCTACTCAAAAACCTAAAGAAGGCTCGTATCAGTATGCATATGCACACCTTGACACACATCAATATCCGGCATCTCAAGTCAAGTCTTCAACCCTTTGAAGCACTTCTTGTCTTCCTGCAGCATCCAGTCACCAACTCTGGTTGTTCTTTGGTCATCTCCGATGAATCTGACCGAAGATTGACATTTTCTTCCTTTTCTGCCTGACAACACATAGCTAATCTTTTTTTGGCTATTACAGGTCTAAACATTGGAAACGCCAAGCCAAACAATCTTTGATGCCATACAAACCCACTAACATTTCCTATAGCACATAGTCCAAGAATGTAAGATCTGCTCCTAATCAAAACGCTCATCATAACCCTGGACACAATCATGATAACAATAATCACACAACTCAGACAAAGAGTAGATCAAGTGGCTCCAATTGGAATTTTCCCATTTCCTCTAGTCGAGCGTGGAACGAAGTCGTCAAGGGTAACAATATTCCGATTTCTGTCCCGCTAAAGTTTTATCAACCTTGCAATTTTAATTCGATGCACTATACTAAAATGTCTGTTGAAGTTGTTCAAAATGCTGAAAAAACAATGGGATAGTGCTATAGTGATCTAGGTTGTTGGTCCTAAACCGTATTATCCATACTTCAGGGACTATATAGCGAGAGTTTGGAAGCCTAATAATGAACTCTCTATATATTCTAAGGAAAATGGATTATATGTTATTAAATTTAACAATAAAAAAGACTGTGATAGAATTCTAGAAGGTGGTCCATATTACTACAACAAAAAGTTGATGATGATTAAGTGATGGTCTCTAGAGATGCAACTCAATAAATAACTTCTTAATTCTATTCCGATATTGGTTCGTTTCCCTAATCTACTGTCACGATCCAAATTTCAACGTTCGAAAATCGACATCCATACTCCACTTGTACCTGAATGCCGTAGATTCAAACGTTGGTATTCGAGTCGCGTCGTAGCTTATAACACATAAGTACAACACAGCGGAAGAAAAAGAATATATCAATATATTTGATAAGCGGTATAAACTATAACGCTTATATTTGATAGGCGGTATAAACCATAACGCTTATCTTTTATTCACAGATCACAGGTATATATCACAGATAATAAATTACATCAAACACAGCTCAAATCAAAACAGAACATATCGGGGTATCAAACAATTCAATCATCCAAAACATCAAACATCCTTAAGTAAAATCAGTTAATTGTCCTATTAATTCAAATCAGATTTAATTACTTATGACTTACTAATCCTGCTTAATTAATATTAATAGATTACAAACCATTTTGATAAATTATTCTTTAATCATTTATTAATTAACTATTAATAATAAATTAATTAACCTTTAATTTTAATTCATCAACTTTTAATTATTGAATAGTTAGCCTTTAATTATCTAACCCACCTTTAATTAATTACGATAAGTGACTATCCCTAATCTTAAATCCTTGTAAATTTCTTGATTAATCCACTTTTAATCATTAATTAGTTACTTTTAATTAAGTAATCATCTTTAAGCAATTAATTACCCTTAAATTAACTTTTAACTACATTAAAGTAACTAACCCTTTATTAATAATTAATTATTCTTCAATTAACCATTCTTAATTTATTACATTAATTAATTAACCCTTTAATTGATTATCATTTAATTAATTATTCTAAATATAATTACCCTAAGTGATCATCCCTAATCACTTTTATTAATTGATTAACTTTTAAATTAATTAATTATTTCCAGATTAATTACCTTAATTAATCAATCACATTAAGTAATTATCATTTAATTAAATTTTTCTTTAATCCATTGATAAATCAACTTTAATCATTAATTAATTTCTCATAATTAAAAATATTTCTTAATTAATTAATTACCCTTAATTTACTTTCATTAATCACATTTATAAATTAATTGATTAACCACATAAATAGGTTAACTCTTGATTTGATTTATTAATTAATCTACATCAATCCTCCTTTAATTAATTAAGTCATCAATTCTTTAAGATTTATTTGAAAATCTGGTTAAATACAATTACCTTAAAAAAACTTTGTCTATTTTAGTTTTTTAATTTTTGAAGTCTTGTTTTTAAATTGGTTTAAATTTTGAAACTTGATTTATTTTTTCTTTGGAAACTTATTTAGTTTAAATATACTTTGAAACTTTGCGTAAGTAAAATTTACTTTGTAAAAAAAACTATTGTATTATAAAACTGAAAACATGTTTGTATTATAGAACTGGAAGCATGAAATCTGGTAACAACTTTAACAAGCTCGAGCCAAGTCTCGTTCAACTCGAGACAATACCCGAGAAACACTCGATCGTCACGATACTTCGATGCAAACCTACTACGATCTCAAGCTGTAACCCGAGCTTAATCCTTCTTCTTCCCAACACTTCAACAACCCAAATTCATGTGCACACGCGTGCACGTGCACCCACGATGCGGTGCTCTCCGACCACCCCTGATGACCTCTACATGTCGTCGATCAACCTCGCAAGCCTTTCCACCACCCAGTTCCTCAGATCCCAACGCAGAGTTGAAACGAGCAAAACGATCAACCACAGAACCCAAACCACATCAACCAAACAAGGTTCGCCACGACGATCCCAAAAATCGAAATCTACGTCTCTCCGACCAGAGCATCCTCACCAATCCACGCAACTAATCCAACACTCGCGATCATCTCCGGCCTCTCTACAGAAACGCATTAGCCTCGAGAAAACCAATTACAAATTCTGGCGGCTAAACCCTACTTTGACTTTGAATAATCATCACAGTGGACTATAAAATCAACGATCATTTTTCTGACGATCCTTGACCCCCAAACATGCTCCCTCTTCGATCGCGAGATTAATCATTTCTTCGATCACCCGGATTTGACAAAATTAACAATTTCATTCAACTTTAAAATTCGCGACATTCCCTGACTTAAAAATATAATCTCAACATTAAAATTAATTGCTTTGTGGCACGAATCAGGATATGTAAGTAGAACTTGAAACTGAGATACTTGAAATTTCTGATTTATCATGGTTTCACTGTAAATAAACATTTTCACAGTGTTTACTTAATATATTTTTCGAAAATATTTTTAAAATTAGCATTTCTTGGTTATAAATATTTTTCGTTTAGAAATTGAGTCCTGAAATTAACTAGATAGATGATTTTGAATTTTATAGCAGGTTCCACAACCTTGTAACAATGAACAAGGACAGATGACTGTATACAGACATATATACACAAGCAAATTCACAGCCATGCAAACATACTGACATAGTTATCAACTAAACAAATATATTTCAAGCATCAACTCAAATTCAAAACATATGAATGGGTTCGAGTGTGTTTGCTCACATGAAGGTTTCAGAAAGACAGAGGACAATGTTTTGCCTGTACATTTTTTTCCTTTAATTGTTTTTGAAGCTTAGATCTGCAAAGTTTGCAAGTACGGATCTTCAATTACTCTTTGTTGTATTCATTCTAATTCATTAAATACAAACAATTTTAAATTACTTACATTTTGAATCTCTATTATACACAGAGAAGTCTTTCCTGCAGTTGAAACCAGCAATTATTTAAGCCTTTAAACTTGATTTGTTTTCCTGCAATTGATTGACAAAGTTGTTTAAATTCTTGCTTTAATGTTGTTTTGCAACTTCAAATTAAAAATTCCTTAAAAGATTTTTACTTAACTTAATCTACCTTAGTCGACCCTGATTTTGCTTTGTCTCGGGTCTTTGAATTAAACTGAGAAGATTTCCAGGTTTTCTAAATCTTAATCTGCCTAGTTGAACATGATTTGCTTGTTCCAGATTTGGATTTGGTTGTTTTAAATCTGGAATTTTGCTTGCTGTCTTCAATCTATTTCCAGATTGCAGTTGAAACCAGTTGAAGTTTTGCATTTCTTGATTTTTCTTTCAGATTTTTGGATTTCAGTTTTGATCTTTGTTTCAACACTGAAAACTGCTTTGAATTTTTTTCCTTTCTACTTTATTTTTTCTTGGGTGTTGAGATATGATATACTCAATCTCTTGTTATTGTATTTTTCAGATTGGGTGGGATGTTATAGGATTTGAATATGGGAAGATGGAGAGTTTTTTATAATTTTTAATTTCAATATTTTATTCAATTAAATATATAGGATGCCGTTTGTTAAAAATGATCATGAGGCCTAAACACTTGTACAAATTTTATACTTACATATGTATGTTTATTCTTTATAATTTTACAAAGACAAAAGAATTTTAAATTTTTTTATATCATATTCATTCTATAAATAAATGTACTTCTTTTTATATTTATATTTACGCAAACAAAATTTTATCCCAAACAATTTTCACATTGCAACCTTTAATTTAGTTCAACATATTTATATAATTATATATTTATACAATTTACATTCATACATTTTTTTAATTATTTATTTTTGTATAACTTTTTTTAAAAAAAGAAAAGAAGGATTTTAAAAATTTTGATTTCATACTAACAAATAGTTACATTTATTTATATAAGAGAATTAAATCTTAAAAATAAATCTTTTTGAAATTTATTACACCTTCCAAATATTAAGGAAATTTAAAATTTAGAAAACAACTATCATTATCTTTTTATTAATCTCAATGCTTTAAATTTCTATTTTATTTCTAAAACATTTTATTTTAAAATTCAATATTTGTTTATAAAATACTTTTCCTTATATTTTAAATTAAATTTCTATTTTAATCAAAAAAGTATTTATTTATTCTAGAAATCTCTAATTAATTCACAATTTATTTTCAAAAATTAATTCAATTGCCAAATTAAACTTGGTAAATTTCAGGAATGTTACATCTACCTCAGGATAATTGGGCGGAAGAATGGATTAGTCATATTGCTTCGGTTCTTGGCTCTCTCATCAAATTGGATTATTGAAGGAATCCTAAAAATAGCTTACGCTAGAGTCTTAATATAAATCAAATATGCTTTTGATTTTCCGAGCAAAATTCCTATTATAACGGAGAATGATGAAATTATTTGGCAAGATGTAGAATACGAATGGATACCATCAACTTGTTCTAACTGTACCAATTTTGGTCATGCTGAATCCCATTGCCAATTCAACGAAATATGGATTCCTAAAACCCTCCCCCTATAACAGACCACCAAAAACACCAAAATGAATATTAATGATTTCAATCAAAACATAGAGGAAATAGGTGGTTCGACTACTATCCCAAATATTCAAGAAAATATGGTAGAAGACTCTTTTTATATCAGTAGGCAAAAGAAGCGATTAATAATAATAAAACTTTTCAATCAAAGAATAGTATACAAACAATCCAGTCGGATAATGTTCTCACAAATGTTAATACAAACATTAGTCTGAATTCAAATGTAATGGTCTCTAATACCATTATTCAGGCAAATGATGCAAATGCAGTTAAAGAAAACATAATGTCAAGCGAGACGGCTGATATTGAAATTTCCCATGTGGTGTAAATGATATACAAAACACTGAGATACAACAGGCACGCAAACCTAGAGCCACTCAAAAAGTTCAAACTAAAGAAGCTCCCTTTGAATTTAAAGCTACCTCGTCAACTGATATTTTAGACAATCCTGAATGGAATAATTTAGTTAACCGGTTGAAAGGAAAAAGTAAAAAGTCAAAAGAGCACAAGGCATTGCTACCTCTCCTGCTGATGGTAGTGTTTCAGGTAACAGTTATTCTATGGAGTTCCTTTTTTTGAACATCCGAGGATTGAATGCCCTTTCCAAGCAGTCAAACATATTGCACTTAATTAGTAGTAAAAGATTTTCTTTTATTGGAATTCTTAAAGATAAATTATCAAGGCCTAACATTGATAATTTTATGACAAAAATAGATACTAATTGGAAACATTCACACAATATATCTACCAACCTAAAAAGTAAGATATTAATTTTATAGGATTCCTTTTATTAGTCGAATATCATTATTCACACTAATGACTAATTTATTATTCTTATCCTTCACAATGCTAATGGTACGAGTTTGTTATGTTCTACAATTTATGTGTTCAATGATGAGGCAAAGCATAAGGAGTTATGGAATTATATTACGGAGCAGTCAAACTTTTTTAACTTCCTTAGTTAGTGGTAGGAGATTTCAATTCTATTTTGTCATCTAATGTGAGAATAAATGATGGTACTTACAACTCGATGGGTGATTCTGATTTTATTGATTGTATCTCATCTTCTAATCTAGTGGAACCTAACTTCACTGGCATTTTTTTTACTTCGAGGGGTGGGAAATTTTTTTTATTCATAGTAAAATTGACCATGTCTTTGTCAATACCTTTTGGATGAATAAGTTTTTTAATTTTGGTATTAAATTTGGAAATCATTTGCCAAGTGACCATACTCCTATCTACTTGAAATTCATGATTCTCACTAATAAGAGAGAGAAAAATTCCTTTCAGATATAGTAATACTTGACATTTACATAAGGGGTACCACTCAGTTCTTCAATATGATATGACTCAAGTCTTCCATGGCAATCCTCTCCACCTTCTTTTATGCAGGCTTAAGGCTACAAAATCAGCATTAAAGACATGGATTAAAAATAAGGAAAGCATACATTCTGCTTTTGCTTTAATGAACGTAGAGGCCAATGATTTATATAACAAACTTGTTCAAAATCCTTTGAATAATTATCTGATAGATCAATATCATATGAAAATGGACCAGATTCTTGCCTTTGTGAAAAAAATAGCTAAAGACAATGAAAAAAGAATGAAATTTAATTGGCTAGTTAAAAGGGATAGGCCTACTACTTTCTTCCACAACAAAGTTAATGTGCTTAAACCGAAATGAGGAAGCACTTATATTCTTAATTTGAATGGCACATGGACAGCATCATCAGATAAGCTTGCATTTGAAGCCATCAGCTATTTTTTAGATCTATGTTTTTCGACTCAAGCTACAAGACAATTCCAGGCACAATATGTAAAAAAAATCCTCTCTAAATATGCAAGAAGAGATTTATGCAAACCATTTCAAATGGAGGAAATTAAAACTGCTATTTTCCAGATCAATGACAACATCTCTCCGAGGCCTGATGGCCTAAATTCTAAGTTTTATAAATTCCATTAGGAGCAGCTTAAAGAGGATATTTAGAATGCCATGAATGGCATTCTTTTACATGGCAAAATAATAGAAGAAATCAATCATACATTTATTTTCCTCATCCCAAAAAAACCAGATGCAATTGGTATGTCCATTCTCTCTATGTAATGTCTCTTATAAGATTTTAGCCAATCTTCTTTGTAATCAACAAAAACCTTATATGGATAACCTTATTTCTTTTAATTAGAATGCATTCATCCCTGGGAGAATCAATGTAGAGAACTCCCTTCTTGCATATGAAATGATTAGACGATTTAATAGAAAAAATTCCAACAATATTTGCTTGAAAATTGACTTACACAAAGCCTATAATAAAATTAATAGAGAGTTTATTCATCATATGCTGCTTGCCATGGATTTTCCTATATCTTTTGCTAATCTACTATATTAGTGTATTTCTACTCCAACTTTTTCGGTGTTGATTGAAGGAACCCCATTTGGTTTCATTGAGAGCTCGAGGGGTTTAAGGCAAGGTGACCCTCTATCTCCATATTTATTTTCTACAGCTATGGAGTTCCTCACAATCCACCTCGATTTGGAGGACATAAATGGTAATCATTCCCCTATTCATAAGATTAACCCCACAATCACTCACTTATTATATGCGGATGATATCTTAATTATGGCCAAAGCTAATAAAATAAATGCAGATTTGCATAATGCAAACCCTTCATAGCTTGAAATATTTTACCGGCCGTGATGTAAATGAAAACAAATCCACTGTTTATTTTAGCAAACGTGCCAAAAACAATCAACAGATAGTTGACATTCTTAATATCAGTATTGGTAATCAGCTAGTGATTTATTTAAGCCTTCCTCTATCTAATAATATTCTTAAAGCAAGTGACTTTGGATGCTTAATAGATAAAATCAACAAAAAGATAAATCACTAGAATAGTAAATTGCTTAATATCAGTGGTCGAATTGAATTAGTGAAAACAGCCATTTATCCTATGTTTCAATTCTGGTTACAATTTTCACAATTCCCTATGTTTTTTATTTATAGAATCAATTCTATTTGTGATAATTTCGTTTGGAAATCTAAAGCCCATAGAATGTCCTGGGAAGATGTCTACAAAATGAAGAATGAGGGTGGGCTGGGCATTAGAAAAATAGATGATATGGCAAAAGCAGTGGCTGTTAAACTGATATGGAAATTTTTACAAGGGAATTCTACTTGGGCCAAATGGATGATCAATAAATATTGTCATAATTCAAATTTTTAGTCTGTTGACATAAATAACTGTGCATCACATACATGGAATTTATTGCTTAAAGCTAGAAAATGGTGCATAGGTTAGTTAATAGAGTAATTGTAAATGAAGAGAACACAAACATTTGGACAGACCTATGGATCAATTGGTATTCGTTGGTAGAAAATTTTGGCTGGAATTCCATGGTTATTTTATGGAGGAAATAACAGAAAAGTATCATCACTTATAGCTGATAATGAGTGGAAAAATCATCTTGATTATATTCCTATTCAATATCAAGATATGGTGCATAATATTAAGATAGGTAATCAGAGGCAGCATGATTACTGATATTGGATTCATAACAACAATGGTTAATTAATTTAAACTTGGCCTAGGATCATATTAGAAGCAAACATACTGATGTTAAGTGGACCAAAATTATATGGGATAATAAAAGTGCTCCAAAAATGTCGATATGTTCATTACCGACTATATTAAATCGAATAAACACAAAAGATAGAACCTATAGGTGGAACAATAGTATTAATCGATTATGTGTTCTCTGTTCAAATCATAATGAGGACAAAGACCATTTATTTTTCAATGGCGCGTATTCCAAGCAAATTCTTGAAGATTTTACGCATAAATGAGAATTAGCATCGGCGATTCTTACGATATCAAGCAGAAATTGGAAACTTTGTATCAAACTCAACTCAGTAATAGCCTACATTATCATGTCATGAACATTTCTTTTAATATGATGATCTGGCATATATTGTGCGAAAGAAACTCGAGAATATTTAAAGGAGTTGAAGCGCCAGTTCATGTTAGAAATAATCTTATAACTCAAGATTGCAAGAAATATTGCAAATTTCAGTGGAATCGAAAAATATTACGAGAGATTTGGCACTTACCTTGTCCAAATTTGATATCAGAATTGACCAGAACTTGGAGATCCACCCTCCCAGAGCTTGATTTTGGATTGCGTGTTGTTTTTCAGCTACTTCTGTTGATAGTGAATGCTTCGGCTGCCATTATAATGGGTTTTTAGGTTCATTTAGATCTGAGATTTTTTGTTAACTCATTTGGAAGCTTCCACATTTTTACTCCTCCCGTTTGCAATCACTCTGCACCCTATTATTGTTCCCTTTGTGGGTCTTGATGGCTCCTCCGCGTGGCGTTGTTTTGTTTTACAGTTGTATGTTGTTTGTTTTACAGTGTTATGTTGTTTGTTTTGTTTTGTTTGTTCTTGCCCCAAGTTGCACATATGGATGGTTTTGAGTGCGTCGTTTTCTTGTTTTTACTCCTCCATCTATTACTGAACTTCGGTTTTGGCATTTGTATTATTGTACTGTTAATATATGGACATGATATGTACTCTTTTTCCTAGCAAGCCATCTATTTAGTTTATGGGGATTGCTAGGTTTTAATGAGGCATATTATAGACATATATGATCTTTATTCATTTATAAAGTACCCTTTTTCAGAAAAAAGCTGAGCAAATCTCAGTTTAAAAACCGAGCAAGTGTCAGTTTAAAAACTGAGCATTAAGCTCAGTTTATAAATTGAGCATTAAGCTTAGTTTATAAAAAGCAGACAATGCTCAGTTTATAAACTAAGCAAGTCTTAGTTTTATAAACTGAGCATTGCACTCAGTTGATAAAAACTGAGCAAATGCTCAGTTTATAAACTGAGTAAATGCTCGTTTGCTTAGTTTTATAAAACTGGGCATTGCTTTCAGTTTATAGAAACTGAGAGCAGCTATGTTTATAAAACTGAGCATTTTGTTAAACTGAGCGTTGCTCTCGGCTTTTATAAACTGGGTTTATTTCTGGATTTTGTTTTGTTTGTAGTTTAAACTTAAGAAATAATGAATTTTGGTTATTTATTTAATTGAATTATACGTATACGTACTAATCAAAAGAGATAAATTCATTCAATAATTCTTGGTACACTTGATCGGCATATAAATGCCTAAAGGCCTAAATTAACATGTGAAGGCCTAAATTATAGAAACTTCAAGTTATGCTTGAAAATCTAAGAGAAGTACATAATTTTTAGACCAAGCATAGCGTAACTGCATTTTGATGATCTGAGTGAATTGGTTTTATTTTAATTTATGGATTACAGTTTTAAAAAATACCATGTCCTAAGAATATAACAAGGCATTCCATATATCGTAGTCATGTTACATGTTTACAGACCATAGAAAGCACACTATTATACTCATATATTTAAATGAATATTCATGTATACATGTATGCAGTGCATTAAAATGAATATGAACAGTGAAGAGCATCTCATTCAAACCAATATGTGAACATTTTTACTTAATTCATAACCACTGTTTCATGACCTTAAACGACATGAACTTTCCTATCCAAAGTTCAGACCTATATATAAATTTCATATATACATATAAACTTTAGACAAATCCAAACTTCAGACACATACAAAGGGGAAACACCTTATGCTTTAAGATATCACAAACAACATGAAATTTGTTACCATAATGCTTTATTTTTTTTCAACCATAATGCTTTATTTTTTTAGTCTCATCGGAGCAGCAACAACTCACAACTGGCGTTAGTATACAATTTCAACAGCAGCCTAGAAAGTGCAAATTATTAAGTTAGCAAAGGAATGTTATCGCAGAAGCAACAATCGCATTTACCGACCCTACTATTTTAGTGCATCATGTACCACTAGGAGCAGATACTTGGAAAGTTTGGGTTGATGCGATGGTGGATCCTAAAGCTCTTCCATTTAAGCCTACTGTAGACGTCTATACGATTGGACAAGTGGTTGGGACGCCTATTGCTTGGCTTGAAGAATTTATCTCTTTTGATTAGTACGTATATCTCTTTTGATAAGCCTATAAACTGGGTTTATTTCTGGATGTTATGGATTTGGTTATGTTTTGGAACAGAATTATGAATTCATAAATTATGTAAACTTGTATTGTTTTTAAATATGAATGGTTCGTGTTGTTTCAAGTATTTGAATGATTGTGGTTATTATTTACAAAATATTGGTTTTAATTATAATATCATGAAATTTAAGATTAATAGAAATTATAAAAAGATGAATTATAGTAGTTTGGAGCAGTTATAAAAATATTTTTTGCAGCTATTATCACTTGTTATAGTAGATCCTACTGCAACTATTTCACACTGTAGTAAAATGTTAATGCAACAGGCGGAAACAGTTGTTAAAATATTTATTACAACTGTCGTAAACAGTTGTAAATAAGTCTTTTTCAACTATGAAAAGCAGTTTTAAAAGATTCTATTACAATAGCTGTCGACAGTTGCAAAAGAGTCTTATAACAACTGGTTTTGCCTGCTGCGATAAACTTTAATACAAGTGCAAATAGCAGTGATTTTTACAGCTGCCAAAAGAACTTGTAGATAACTCTTTTACAACTGCTATTTGCAGATCTAAAAAGACTTTTTACAACTGCTTTTGCAACTGTACGTATCCCTTGTAAAATAATCCCGCTCTATTACAATTGCGGATATAAAGACTGGCGGGTGCTAGTTGTAATAGATCTATTACAACTGTTTTGGGTAGTTGTGAAAGGATATTTTTGTTGTAGTCGCATTCAAAGATCAAGTAGCTCATGATTTGAAACTCCGATATAATTTATTTTTTATAATTTCTAGAACTAAGGTAAAGTATATGAATTGATTAGTTTATATATAACTTAGGAACCACGAGGAGAGGTCAGAACGGTAAAAGTTCACAGTCATGTTCATTACTACAAATCAACGGTTTTTGACGCTTATTTGGCATCGTTATGGTGTCGCAAAATTTTTTAGTGATGCAATAACTACAACAGAAGCCTAATAGAAAAATGGACGTCACTAAATTGTTTAGCGTCGCTAAGGTGTCAAAAAACCGACGTTGGTAAATTTTAACGATGTCTTTACGACGCATGTTCATATGAGAGAAATGACATCATAATGGCGTCGCTAAATTTTAGTGACAACATTGCAACGTCCATGTTCTTAAAGTTGAAAATTCGTTGTAATTATCTCGCTAAACTTCAACGACGCCAACGCGACACTTGCGTCGCCTAACTATAATGAGCCTCACCGGCGATTCCCTGCATTCACTTTCTACAACAACAAACCGACTTGTGCCAAGCAAACAACGCAATCATCATATATCATCACAAAAAATCATATATGTGTTTAACCAATAAAAAAATACAATTTAATTCTAAACATGCACCACATTGTCATTATTAGTAAAACAAAATTACAAAGTCACGTAGCAACTACAATTCTAATCCAACATTTCTAGTTAACACTTAGTAACATAAATACATATATAAACACACTTTTTTGCGCTATATGGAATTCTTCTCTTAATTTATTCAATAAAAATATAATTTTAGAAAACGTTGTTACTATTGCAACTCGAAATAAAAACAATAACAAGTAGACAGTTATCATTATTTACAAAAGGTATAGAGAAAAGGAGAGGCTTAATGTAACGCCCCGGAAATTTTTGACTTTCGATAATTCAACATCGATACTCACTTTATCGACTGCCGAGAAATCGAAGGCAAAAAACTCGAAATGTTATGGGTTTAAGAAAAAAAGGAAAAGAAGGAGAAGAGAGAAGAAGGTAGAAGATGGAGGGAAAAGAAAAATAGAAGATAGAACAGAAAGAAAACAGAACATTTTAAAATAGAAGAAAAAGAGAATAGAACGGAACAGAAAACAACAGAACAACATCAGAATCTCACAATTCGCAGCGGAACAACATATAATAATAAATGAATAATCTTTAAACAAAGAACTGTATCAGTTATTACATTTCATCATATTACATTACATCATATCATCAGAGTGTACAACAACAACATACAGTGCAGCGGAAAAAGAAATACTATATAAACTAGTGAATACGCCATGCCATCCATCTTGCCTCCAGCAACTCCAGAATATCCTGATAAACCTAACTCTTAACTGCCCGTGTGGAAATTGGTGGGCACCCAGAGTTTAGGAAGGAAAACAATAAACTCCAAGTCAGTCATGTGACTGGTGTGAGAACTCAAAACAGTTTATTTATCTTTGAAAACAAAATATAGGAATATTTTTAAATTCAATTCGCAATGCTTTTAAAAATGAGACTACCATAAGGCCTCCCGCACACACACACAATGCAAACGCAGAATCGGAGGAGATTTCTCCTTATGATAGCCAAAGATGCTTGATACGCATTTAAAAAGAACATTTGATATTATTACTAGTGCATAGTGTAGGAAAAATTTATTTCGAAAGTAGAATATAAATCTTAGCCAGCATAGACATTTCGAACTATGCCTACTATAGCTACCATCCAAACAGTGTTGCGACACCATAAGTGAATGATAGGTTCTACAACTAATACCGTACAAGTCTCGTATTGTTTCTTTGGATTTCCAACGAATGATCAGGCCAAGGAACTTCCCATTGCCACATGAGAATGCCTCTAGATGGACATCCCCGAGAACCAAACCGGATCTCTACCAACACAAGGCCGGGTTACCCCTAACTGAGTAACAACTGACCGAATATGCCATCCCCCGGTCCTTTGGGACCTTTTCACCGAGCGCTCGTAATCAATTCACACAATCATAACAAAGTGTTTTCAACATGAGTAAGCATCTGGGCTCCATACCATGACACTACCCTTTTCCAGAAGGAAATGCACACATCCTAAAGGGGGCTACCCCTCATAACCTTGCTGCTTCTTTCCTGTTTTGACCATTCACGGGGTGTGAGGCTCGACGAAGTCACGTCCACAAAAACATACTTTATACAAAAGCCATGCTTTGGGTCAACAAATGATCAACACAATGATCACCAAGATAGACGATCAAATAAACGATCCTATCACAATAATCAACACAATGATCATTTACAGCAACACTCAGCATGTCACATTACCAAATTGGGAATATATCGCTGATAACATTCAACTACATAAACTCTGAGCTCGTACGTCTCAGAGAAGGGTGTTAAGCTAAAAGAATAAATTCTCCGCCACCAACAGAAATATATTTGAATGAAATCGGCTTTATATCTCAACTTGTAATGTCAGACATACAATCCATACAAGTCTGTTCCGGGCTCGAACAAAACCGAAGGCACTTACAAAGAAGTCCTTGCAATCCGGATATTCACAATCCTGATCGGATTTCCCATCACTTAGGGAGTCTCTATACCGTTGCAACTCAGTGCAGAGACAATCGATAGGTCATCCTATCGCTTTCGCAAATACCGGGTCTTCAACACCGATCTTCAATGCAATTCACAACGACGTATCACATATTCGGAATGGGTTATACGACCCCATGGTCCTTTCCCGGTTAACCCGAATAGTGAGCGCTTATTCAAAAATAAGTGTGCCATTCATATTCAAACAAATCACATCAAATACCCATTCAAAGGGAAATATTGATAGTCGGTTATTGAACTATCAATGGATATGCACACATCACCAGATTCCAAATAATTTTCCAAATTATTTATTTTCCAAAATATCTTCACTAGATATATAATTTCAATACTTCAAAAATAAATCAACATTTATTTTTAATCAAATTCCACTTTCTTTCATAAATTCCATAGTGAATTTATAATCCAAAATATCTATGAATATTCGATTTCAATTATCCATTTCAATTTATCTTCAAAAAGATAAATTCTCTAATATTCACTTTATATTGGAAAAACATTTCCATACTTATTTAATAAGTAATTCACAACTCCATTTATTTTCAACACTTGGAAAATATTCAATATACTTAAATCGAGATTAAGTATATATTTCATTCTTTAAGGAAATCATTCTCTTAAACATATTTATTTGGGCCAAAATGAATGTTACGTAAAACATCGTTACGACAACCCAAAATCACTAGTATAGGGATTCGAAGTTTAAATAGATATATAAATCCCAATACTATACAAAACATTTCCTTTCGGAAATCATTTACTATAACAACAGTGTTATAGTCCACCATTTCCTTTTATTTCTCGAAAACGTCTATTTCAACAATAAATGTTGAAATCTATGGTTTCGAATCTCAACATATTTTAAAACATCGTTAGATCGTTTTAATTCTATTTCAAATATCACATTCAAAACAATTTCTTTAACATATTATTCACTATTCAAAAACGTGAATATACTTCAATTAACAATTTCATCATTTCTATTCATTTTATTTTAAAGTATTATTCACAGTCAAAAATGTGAATATAACTCCATTAATAGGTTTCAACAATTTACTTATCAAAATAAGTTGTTTGCGAATTTATAAAACAACGTTTATAAATCCCATTTCTAATTATTTTATAACAACTTCCTTTTTATAAATTTCTTTATTAACCTATTCTAGTTTATAACTAAATTATAAACTAAACGTTCATATTATAAGTTAAATACTTATAAAACGATTATTTTACAAAATCGTTCTTTTAAAGACTTTCCAAATCATAAATCTTATAACTTATAAGATTCATTTATTTAACCAAATCTATTCTTCAATTAACTTCACAAATTTATAAATCTTACTATTTATAAATTTTATTTATAACTTCACAGTTTATAATTCTATAAATTTCATTCATTTATGAAATTCATTTTCACTTCATTCAAACACTTATAAAAACTCGTTTTATAATGTCAATATTTCAATTTATAAATATCTATTTATAAATCTCTTAATATAAATCAATTTATATTATTCTTTTAAATCGTCTTTAATCTCCTTTATTATTTCACCATTTTGATTCATAAAATAATTAAATTTTATAAATCCTATATTTAAACTTTTCACAATAAATTCTAAAATCCCCATTAAACTATTTTATAAAATCATTAGCATCATATTCTCAAAAATCAGTTTTTAACTATTTCTCTCAAAAATCATAATTCTTATAACTTTAAAAATTATAACGTTTATTTACTTAAAATAGATCAAATCCAAAATTATTTTATACTTCAAAAATCACTTTAAAAATCATTTTAAAATCCCAAAATCTGGGTCCAATGATGTTACACACCAAATAGTCAATCACGACAACAACGATATCATATATCGATATGATAATCCATCAAATATCAAAATATCTGAAATCAAATAAATACTGTTGAGGATCCAGTTGGATCCCTCCAACCTGTTTTCCTGCATCCACAAACATTAGCACAATACCAATTTCGCTCCAGTACGAAATTTTCGCGGTATATGGGATTTAAAATATTATCCGCTTAATAACGGCGCAATAGGGTCTCATCCGCTAAACAAAAAATGCGGGAAATCAATAACTCCAATATATACATATGCCAATATATATATATATATATATATATATATTGCTATTATATATAATACCAATTTCACTATTTATGAAATATTCGCGGTATATGTTTTTAATAAATAACATCCGCTTACTAATGGCGCATAATGTCTATTTTAACAATCAATAGATATCAATCAACATTCAAACATGCATTCAAATATTTTAAATCTAACTTATTCAAAATAAAATCGAAACTGATTCGATTGAGTGAGAAGTTCTTACCTTGATTTTATTTTCCGTTTTAGCGATTTATTTCGAATAAAATTAAACGGACGTTTAATTTTACCCAAAATTTTCACTAACTCCAAACGACTCCAAACCAACTCCATCGCGTAGTGCTCGTCGATACGATTCCAACGCAACTGGTTTCGCGCGTTTTCGACCTCGTATGAAAAAGTTATGATTTTATGAATTTTACACGATTTATATTTACAAATTTACAACTAAATTTTTATAAATTATAAACCTAAAACTTTGTTGTCCGTTAGATCTGCTCCCTCTCCATCTGGACCTTAGAACGCATCTCCTCCACTCACGCAATTCATCTACAGGCCGTTCGAACCCAACACCATCAATTTAGGGTTTGAATTTTGCACCCAAAACACACAACTATATGTCGATCAGGTAGCTCCATGTCGAAGAGCTCGACAAGTACTGCACTCGGCCCCAATAGGGTGGAGCTCGGCCTCACCCTCTTTCTCGTTTTGCGTGCGTAGGCCAAGGCCGACGGCCTCACTTATCTTCCACTACGATGCTCCATTTACGATCATATCCGTATGGATCTGTAGAACACACTCCCCTCTACAACTTCTTAGTTGGTGATTTCGCGTGAATGTTTGTAGATTGAGAGATTATAGAGGAAGAAGACTGTCACTTTCTGGCCATTGATATGTTAGAGGCGGCTAGGGTTAGAAATTAGATTTTGTTATTTTTTTTTTTAAATTATGAAGGCATTTGTCTATTTATAGAAGAAAATCGAACACTATTCATCCGGAAATTCCGAACTCCGATTTACGCGCCGTAACCAGCGTTTCTAGGGTTTACCCCGCGTTCCGGACACAAAAGTTTCGGAAGCTAATTCGGACATCTGTGCGAGTTATGGCTATAAACGCTCAATTTAAATTAAACCGATTTAAATCGATTTCTAGGCGTTTTAATTTGTACCGGACAAACGGTAAATCCAATTGACTTGAAATTTGAAACCTTACAATAATATCACATTACCGATCCGATGAAACTAGTTTCGTCGAAATCCGAGACTTTTTGAAAAATGGCTATTTTAACTCGCCAAATTAATATTAAAAATAAATCGATGCGTTTCGAGCTGCCACGATCAAACGATAACTCCGATTGACACGAAAATTAAAACCCGGTAATAACTAACTATTACGGATCCAATGGAACTGGTTTCGTTCAATTCTGAGACTGTTCAAAAATTGGCTAATTTCACTAGTCGATTAAATATTAAAATATTCAATTTTCACAAATTAACTTTTAATTCGAATTTAAAAGTTCTAAAATATCATTCTAACTTCAATATGATAAAATAAAATTTTACAAATCATTTTCAATCATATTTAACCCAATTTTCAATTATTTCCATAATTTAACATATTAAATTATCGATTTAATTATCCAATTAAATCCAATAATTCAAAATAAATTTATTTGACTTAAAAATTCACTTCTTAATATTTAAAATTAATTAAATGTTAAATTTTTAATTATCAAAAATTCTGGGTCGTTACAATCTTCCCCATGTAAAAGAATTTCGTCCTCGAAATTATTAAGTAAGAAAAGTACAGAATTTATCAACTTTCCCAAAATTCATAATTAAATTTCTTACAATACTTTACTAAGTTTCCAAATCATACTTAGTTATCTTTTCAAACAATTACTATGGTTTAACTTTCAATTCCAATCAAAGTTAATAGTTTTCAAAATTTTCCAATTTTCTCAAATTTTTTCTAACGCCTTAAATTTTCGGAAAAATTCGCCATAGTCTCCTTTGCGCGGCTCGATCCGAAAAAAAAATGACAGTATATATATATCACAAATATACATCTCATCAAGTAATGAGGCATCCCGAAGGGAAAAAGTATAAAAGTACGGTATGTAATCCGAGATATGTACCTTATATTTTATTAGCGAGCATATACGGCTAATATAGCGTGAAAGCGAGCTCCAAATGCGAAGCAAACGCGATCCGCACCTACTAAACACTCAACAAACAACATGAGAACATGCATATATGACAATAGTATCAATATACAACATATAGCAACATAATAACTATATATGTCAACATAGCAAATGCAACTAAACAACAAATGCAATATATATTCAACCATCAACCAACTAACATCCATAACCAATAAATATTCATTCATATTCTCATTAATATTCAATAAATGGTTTTCAATTTAAATCACATTTAATTTATTAACAGTGGATGTTTGCTAACATTCATTTTCAATTAGTTCAATTAAATTGATTTTCATTCAATTATTCAACTTCCAATAACATTAGATTTTAATGAATTAACACTTATATTCATTATTTCATATCAACTTAATTCACATTCAATTGATTCATTTAATCCATTCAATTCATTAATTCAATTCAATTTCTAAAGTTGAATTTCATTTATATAACTCAAATTCATATTTATCACTTAACTTTATTTCTTTACTTTGATATCAATATCAACTTCATTCAACATCATTTAAGTTATATTTCCTTTTATCTTTAAATTCATTTTTTATTTACAATTCATATTCATAAATATATTCATATAGTTTCACTTCTCATATATATAAGTTTATTTCACAATTGTAAATCACTTTAATTATAATTCAATTCTTATAATTATTTTGCTTATACAATTATTCTTCAATTTAGATTATTCAAACAACTTAACAATCAACAATCTACTTTAATAATTCTGAAAATTATTCCTTTTATATATAAAAAATATAATCAAGGTAAAATTATTTCATTTACCCAATTTTAAAATCAATATTATGTCGAATTGTTCTATTCAAGTGTTTAGAAACCCCTTCGGCATAGTCTTGCGGACCACGCTGACGAAAGTTCATATGCCACTCAATAAACCAACCATCACAATATAAAACAATTTTATATATTCACTAACAAATACGCTCTCATAGCTATTATTACACTCAAACTCATTCTAGAGCACTACTGACTCTATCTCTAATGAGAAATACCCAACAGAACCATGGTTGTCGCTTAACCATAAGCTCTGATACCAACTGTAGACGCCCCGGAAATTTTCGACTTTCGATAATTCAACATCGATACTCACTTTATCGACTGCCGAGAAATCGAAGGCAAAAAACTCGAAACGTTATGGGTTTAAGAAAAAAAGGAAAAGAAGGAGAAGAGAGAAGAAGGTAGAAGATGGAGGGAAAAGAAAAATAGAAGATAGAACAGAAAGAAAACAGAACATTTTAAAATAGAAGAAAAAGAGAATATAACGGAACAGAAAACAACAGAACAACATCAGAATCTCACAATTCGCAGCGGAACAACATATAATAATAAATGAACAATCTTTAAACAAAGAACTGTATCAGTTATTACATTTCATCATATTACATTACATCATATCATCAGAGTGTACAACAACAACATACAGTGCAGCGGAAAAAGAAATACTATATAAACTAGTGAATACGCCATGCCATCCATCTTGCCTCCAGCAACTCCAGAATATCCTGATAAACCTAACTCTTAACTGCCCGTGTGGAAATTGGTGGGCACCCAGAGTTTAGGAAGGAAAACAATAAACTCCAAGTCAGTCATGTGACTGGTGTGAGAACTCAAAATAGTTTATTTATCTTTGAAAACAAAATATAGGAATATTTTTAAATTCAATTCGCAATGCTTTTAAAAATGAGACTACCATAAGGCCTCCCGCACACACACACAATGCAAATGCAGAATCGGAGGAGATTTCTCCTTATGATAGCCAAAGATGCTTGATACGCATTTAAAAAGAACATTTGATATTATTACTAGTGCATAGTGTAAGAAAAATTTATTTCGAAAGTAGAATATAAATCTTAGCCAGCATAGACATTTCGAACTATGCCTACTATAGCTACCATCCAAACAGTGTTGCGACACCATAAGTGAATGATAGGTTCTACAACTAATACCGTACAAGTCTCGTATTGTTTCTTTGGATTTCCAACGAATGATCAGGCCAAGGAACTTCCCATTGCCACATGAGAATGCCTCTGGATGGACATCCCCGAGAACCAAACCGGATCTCTACCAACACAAGGCCGGGTTACCCCTAACTGAGTAACAACTGACCGAATATGCCATCCCCCGGTCCTTTGGGACCTTTTCACCGAGCGCTCGTAATCAATTCACACAATCATAACAAAGTGTTTTCAACATGAGTAAGCATCTGGGCTCCATACCATGACACTACCCTTTTCCAGAAGGAAATGCACACATCCTAAAGGGCGCTACCCCTCATAACCTTGCTGCTTCTTTCCTGTTTTGACCATTCACGGGGTGTGAGGCTCGACGAAGTCACGTCCACAAAAACATACTTTATACAAAAGCCATGCTTTGGGTCAACAAATGATCAACACAATGATCACCAAGATAGACGATCAAATAAACGATCCTATCACAATAATCAACACAATGATCATTTACAGCAACACTCAGCATGTCACATTACCAAATTGGGAATGTATCGCTGATAACATTCAACTACATAACCTCTGAGCTCGTACGTCTCAGAGAAGGGTGTTAAGCTAAAAGAATAAATTCTCCGCCACCAACAGAAATATATTTGAATGAAATCGGCTTTATATCTCAACTTGTAATGTCAGACATACAATCCATACAAGTCTGTTCCGGGCTCGAACAAAACCGAAGGCACTTACAAAGAAGTCCTTGCAATCCGGATATTCACAATCCTGATCGGATTTCCCATCACTTAGGGAGTCTCTATACCGTTGCAACTCAGTGTAGAGACAATCGATAGGTCATCCTATCGCTTTCGCAAATACCGGGTCTTCAACACCGATCTTCAATGCAATTCACAACGACGTATCACATATTCGGAATGGGTTATACGACCCCATCGTCCTTTCCCGGTTAACCCGAATAGTGAGCGCTTATTCAAAAATAAGTGTGCCATTCATATTCAAACAAATCACATCAAATACCCATTCAAAGGGAAATATTGATAGTCGGTTATTGAACTATCAATGGATATGCACACATCACCAGATTCCAAATAATTTTCCAAATTATTTATTTTCCAAAATATCTTCACTAGATATATAATTTCAATACTTCAAAAATAAATCAACATTTATTTTTAATCAAATTCCACTTTCTTTCATAAATTCCATTGTGAATTTATAATCCAAAATATCTATGAATATTCGATTTCAATTATCCATTTCAATTTATCTTCAAAAAGATAAATTCTCTAATATTCACTTTATATTGGAAAAACATTTCCATACTTATTTAATAAGTAATTCACAACTCCATTTATTTTCAACACTTGGAAAATATTCAATATACTTAAATCGAGATTAAGTATATATTTCATTCTTTAAGGAAATCATTCTCTTAAACATATTTATTTGGGCCAAAACGAATGTTACGTAAAACATCGTTACGACAACCCAAAATCACTAGTATAGGGATTCGAAGTTTAAATAGATATATAAATCCCAATACTATACAAAACATTTCCTTTCGGAAATCATTTACTATAACAACAGTGTTATAGTCCACCATTTCCTTTTATTTCTCGAAAACGTCTATTTCAACAATAAATGTTGAAATCTATGGTTTCGAATCTCAACATATTTTAAAACATCGTTAGATCGTTTTAATTCTATTTCAAATATCACATTCAAAACAATTTCTTTAACATATTATTCACTATTCAAAAACGTGAATATACTTCAATTAACAATTTCATCATTTCTATTCATTTTATTTTAAAGTATTATTCACAGTCAAAAATGTGAATATAACTCCATTAATAGGTTTCAACAATTTACTTATCAAAATAAGTTGTTTGCGAATTTATAAAACAACGTTTATAAATCCCATTTCTAATTATTTTATAACAACTTCCTTTTTATAAATTTCTTTATTAACCTATTCTAGTTTATAACTAAATTATAAACTAAACGTTCATATTATAAGTTAAATACTTATAAAACGATTATTTTACAAAATCGTTCTTTTAAAGACTTTCCAAATCATAAATCTTATAACTTATAAGATTCATTTATTTAACCAAATCTATTCTTCAATTAACTTCACAAATTTATAAATCTTACTATTTATAAATTTTATTTATAACTTCACAGTTTATAATTCTATAAATTTCATTTATTTATGAAATTCATTTTCACTTCATTCAAACACTTATAAAAACTCGTTTTATAATGTCAATATTTCAATTTATAAATATCTATTTATAAATCTCTTAATATAAATCAATTTATATTATTCTTTTAAAACGTCTTTAATCTCCTTTATTATTTCACCATTTTGATTCATAAAATAATTAAATTTTATAAATCCTATATTTAAACTTTTCACAATAAATTCTAAAATCCCGATTAAACTATTTTATAAAATCATTAGCATCATATTCTCAAAAATCAGTTTTTAACTATTTCTCTCAAAAATCATAATTCTTATAACTTTAAAAATTATAACGTTTATTTACTTAAAATAGATCAAATCCAAAATTATTTTATACTTCAAAAATCACTTTAAAAATCATTTTAAAATCCCAAAATCTGGGTCCACTGATGTTACACACCAAATAGTCAATCACGACAACAACGATATCATATATCGATATGATAATCCATCAAATATCAAAATATCTGAAATCAAATAAATACTGTTGAGGAATCCAGTTGGATCCCTCCAACCTGTTTTCCTGCATCCACAAACATTAGCAAAATACCAATTTCGCTCCAGTACGAAATTTTCGCGGTATATGGGATTTAAAATATTATTCGCTTAATAACGGCGTAATAGGGTCTCATCCGCTAAACAAAAAATGCGGGAAATCAATAACTCCAATATATACATATGCCAATATATATATATTGCTATTATATATAATACCAATTTCACTGTTTATGAAATATTCGCGGTATATGTTTTTAATAAATAACATCCGCTTACTAACGGCGCATAATGTCTATTTTAACAATCAATAGATATCAATCAACATTCAAACATGCATTCAAATATTTTAAATCTAACTTATTCAAAATAAAATCGAAACTGATTCGATTGAGTGAGAAGTTCTTACCTTGATTTTATTTTCCGTTTTAGCTCCAAACCAACTCCATCGCGTAGTGCTCGTCGATACGATTCCAACGCAACTGGTTTCGCGCGTTTTCGACCTCGTATGAAAAAGTTATGATTTTATGAAGTTTACACGATTTATATTTACAAATTTACAACTAAATTTTTATAAATTATAAACCTAAAACTTTGCTGGCCGTTAGATCTGCTCCCTCTCCATCTGGACCTTAGAACGCATCTCCTCCACTCACGCAATTCATCTACAGGCCGTTCGAACCCAACACCATCAATTTAGGGTTTGAATTTTGCACCCAAAACACACAACTATATGTCGATCAGGTAGCTCCATGTCGAAGAGCTCGACAAGTACTACACTCGGCCCCAATAGGGTGGAGCTCGGCCTCACCCTCTTTCTCGTTTTGCGTGCGTAGGCCAAGGCCAACGACCTCACTTATCTTCCACTACGATGCTCCATTTACGATCATATCCGTATGGATCTGTAGAACACACTCCCCTCTACAACTTCTTAGTTGGTGATTTCGTGTGAATGTTTGTAGATTGAGAGATTATAGAGGAAGAAGACTGTCACTTTCTGGCCATTGATATGTTAGAGGCGGCTAGGGTTAGAAATTAGGTTTTGTTATTTTTTTTTAAAAAATTATGAAGGCATTGGTCTATTTATAGAAGAAAATCGAACACTATTCATCCGGAAATTCCGAACTCCGATTTACGCGCCGTATCCAGCGTTTCTAGGGTTTACCCCGCGTTCCGGACACAATGGAACAGGTTTCGGAAGCTAATTCGGACATCTGTGCGAGTTATGGCTATAAACGCTCAATTTAAATTAAACCGATTTAAATCGATTTCTAGGCGTTTTAATTTGTACCGGACAAACGGTAAATCCAATTGACTTGAAATTTGAAACCTTACAATAATATCACATTACGGATCCGATGAAACTGGTTTCGTCGAAATCCGAGACTTTTTGAAAAATGGCTATTTTAACTCGCCAAATTAATATTAAAAATAAATCGATGCGTTTCGAGCTGCCACGATCAAACGATAACTCCGATTGACACGAAAATTAAAATCCGGTAATAACTAACTATTACGGATCCAATGGAACTGGTTTCGTTCAATTCTGAGACTGTTCAAAAATTGGCTAATTTCACTAGTCGATTAAATATTAAAATATTCAATTTTCACAAATTAACTTTTAATTCGAATTTAAAAGTTCTAAAATATCATTCTAACTTCAATATGATAAAATAAAATTTTACAAATCATTTTCAATCATATTTAACCCAATTTTCAATTATTTCCATAATTTAACATATTAAATTATCGATTTAATTATCCAATTAAATCCAATAATTCAAAATAAATTTATTTGACTTAAAAATTCACTTCTTAATATTTATTTAATTATCAAAAATTCTGGGTCGTTACACTTAATTTTCATGGTATATATAGCAAGTTACAATATATGTCAGCTTTATTACATAAGAAAGTACATAAATACAATATGATAAAGCATGGGTTAATTATCCAAAAAAGTTTGCAATTTACATCAAAAGTTCAATGTTTGACAGTCGTTAAGTAGGTAAGATGAACAAGTTGCCTTCACTTAGGTCATCCTCGAAAATTCTTTTAACTCAATCCTTGAATTCATTCATTTACTAAATTTTCCTCCATATCCTAGAATATCACAAATATATTAGAGGCATAAAATAACATAATATAGATATATTATGAAAGAACGAAGTACTTGGTCAAATATTACATGACTCTGCATCAAAAGGATGCTCATAATTTACACTATTTATGACTAAAACTCAACAAATCCAACTGAAAAATAAGGAAGGCTTGGGATTTGAGTAAAATACCTACACTATCAATTTATTGTAGAACAGATCCTAGTTTGTAGCTACCAATAACTTTTTACACTATTAAATTAGTAATTTTGAAAGAGTTAACTTTAACTTGCTTATATGGAAACTAAAATATAACCACATCATTAACAAGTTTCAAAATCCTATGGGAAACTATGAAGTTCAAGGGATTTACGAGTCTATACTGGAAGCGTTTGAACTAGAAACTAATTTAACAGAAAATAACAAAGATTATGTTGGAAATAAAAAAACTCTACATTGGAATTTTCGAGCTCGATGCCAGCAGCGAGCATCCTCCTTTGCTGATCCCTTGCTTCTAGATATTGAACCATTGACCTCACTCTTGATAGCTCTTAGAATAACATAAATACATATATAACATACAAATCATCAACTAAGTAGTTAAGAATAAATTTAGAAGTAAATTGAAATGAATAGACATGACTCAATAGGGTTAATAAACATATAGGAAATGGAGATGGAGGAATTAATGCTTAGGAATTAACAACAGTAATGACAATATATATAGGCATCTCATAATGCCTACTGATCTTGACCAAATATTACTTAAATCTATATTTATTTTTTGAAACTGCAGAAGAGAATCTCCACTTGAGTCAAATTAACAACTTCAAATAGATGAAGTTATATGATCCACTTTAATGCTTGATGAAAAAGAAAGAAAAAAGTTCACAAATAGCTTTGATCAAGTGGCTAGTATTTTCAAATACGAAATTAAATAATTAGAAAGACAGTGATAAAGAAAATTCACTAACTATAGAACAAGATCTTATTAATTTTTCAAATAAAAGTCAGGTATATAATATACCTCAAGCACTTGGTCTAGATCGCGCATTAGTCTTCAAATGACCAATACCTCCTTGAATCGAATTGGTCTAAATAGTGCATTAGTCTTCAAGTGTCTTCAACTGACCAATACCACCTTGAACCAAATCTTTAAAAGTAAGTCGATTACACATCCAGGACCCTAGAAAATAAAATATAATATAATCATATGCTAACATGATATAATGAATATTAACTATAAATATCAACTAGTATCAACACAAAAATAATAAAATTAAGTGAGAACTGATATATTGTAAGGCACTAAACTTTATAAAAATGCGACATAAATGATGAAAATACATCAATTCACATGAATGGAGACTCATTCATCAAATCACTGTCACTCCCTTGACATAAATATTCATCAAAAGGTACTTTACATTCAAGATTTACAAAATATATTTTGAGTTTCCTCAGCCAATTCACGACTCAAACAACATCATCTGAAATGTGGTCCACGCATGTTTATTTTGTGCTGATCATGTAACAAATGAGTAAAAGTTGTGTATGTAAAGTATTTTTTGTTTGAGATAACATTGGTGTTTCAACAATTTACAAATAAGTAATTTTTGTTTCATTTTCTGAAAACAGTTTCCACTTCACAAACATGTTAAAACATCACATCTAAGGTACTACTCCCTATAAAAAAACAGATTAGATTATTTTCCTTTTTACGTATAACGAAATACTAAGTGTTGAGTACTATCCAATGTTTTCATTGTCACTGCAAACTCACGTTGTGATCCAATAATTGTCTCCATTGGTAGCTTTGCAGCATAATCATTGATGAAGGAACAATAACTTCAACTGTAACCTATAATACAATTCAAACAAGAACATATAAAATTAAGAAATAATAAATTATGGACGATGTATCAAATGTAATTATAAATAAGAGAACACGTTTTACCAGTTATTATGAATGGAATAAGAAACACATGGAAAAAGAATAATATACCTCATCAAAAAAATTAGAATAAAAAATGGGAGTCAACTTAATAACAAGATAGGACCTCTTGTTTGCAATAAACCAGAAGATGCATACACAATTCTCTTGTCAAAGATAACCACGCATAATCTTCTACATTTCTACCACAACCTACACACAAGATCAATGTTTGAGATTTTAGTTTTGGCTATGTTTCGATCATTTGGAGGGACTAAAACTGTAACGACCCGTTAAATTTATGATATTTAATAAATTGAATTAATATAATTTCAAATTTGTTGAGGAATAAATGTAGAGATTGGGTATAGTAGTTGAAATTTAGTGTAAAAAATATAAATTTATGATGATAAATGTGGATAATGCAAATTGTCACAATTTGATTTAAAGTTAATTTTAAGAAACAAACAAATGTTGAATCTGTGAATGTAGTACAAATATTAACTTGAATAGTATTCATGTATACAAAGATGCAATAAGTGTAGATAGTAAAATTTAATGTCTGTAGAAAAAAAATCTAATAGAAACATAAACTTTAATTATATGAGAAAGAGTATAGATCTGAACAAATATATGAAGATTGGTAAGAACAGTGTACGTAATCAGTTTGGTTATTAATATTTGAAAGATAGAGATGTGTAAATACGTAAATGAATTTATAATGGGAAGAAATGGTAAGAATGAAAATATAATAATAAGCAGTTGATTCAATTAAGGGAGTTAATTATAATAAATGGTCATTTAATAAATTTAACGTTCTGTGAGAAATCATAATAATTGTGTAAAATCAGTACAAGTTGGAATGCATAAACCTTAATAAACATTCTAACTTAATAAATTTATGCAAATGTGGGAATTAGTTATAAGCGTGTAATTATGGGTATGATAACAATTTGTGTAAAATACCTATATACTGGAAACACGTTTGTAAAGGATAATTAATTGAATTTGGTGAATTAGGAATGAATTCAAAGGTTACATTAAATTAAATATGGGTAAAAAGAGGTTAGACTAAGAAAGTGATATTAATTGATTTTTAAGGCTTAATTTATACGTTAATAGACAAGGCTCCGCATTCAAACCTTTATACAAAGCTAAGCGTAAATAGAAGCACCAATGTAAAATAATGTAAATAGATGGGTATCAACATTTATTTATGTGGTTAATGGGATTTAATTACTATAGTATGAAAATCGCAATTTAAGGAAATTGAAATAGTAAATTTGTACGTTAGTTGATTAGCTGGAATGTGAGGATATTTAATGAAACAGTGAAATCAAATGGAAATAAGGTTTCAATCATACATTGGGAGTTATATTCACCATAAAGGGTTAATTGAAAACCAAAGGAGTTAATAAAGGAATCAAGCTTTATTTATTTGGATATAAGACATGGTAATTTGGATCATTGCAATAGATATTAATTTAAGGTTACCTTAAATAAATTAAGGTAATAAATGGAGAATAGTGTAAATATCTTTATAATACGATGGTTTGTGAGTAAAGGGAATGGAAATAAATTGAAATAAAGCTAATTTAATTATTTTGGTTGTTAATGGGTATAGTTAAAGGAGAAGTTATAGGAAATAAAACGCGCACTAATGAGATGTAATATAATTCCAAAGTTATTTATACCCACAAATAGGTTAATTACTGTATAGAAAGAGTCTAAATCAATAAAGGAATTTATTAAGATTACATTTATAATTTTATAACCTTTATGCTGGTTTAAGTTCAATTAATTTATTTGATTAAATAGTGCAGTAGCTAAATTTGTGAAATCTAAATCTATGGAACAAAGGGTGTAAGATCTTTACTGATGGAAATTAACGTTACAGGTAGTGTAAATTCCTATTTTAATAAGACTATGGGTTATAGTAAAGATTTTAAATCAAGATTTAGCTACGTGAATAAAAAGAATGAAGGTAATTGAGTTATTGCAATTAAGAAATTTAAACGTTTATTAATACGTTAAGTAAAACTTAAGTTGGGATTTAAAGTATTGGTGTATATTAATTTCATGCATTTGGCTATAATGGATTTAATAATAAAAATGAAACAGTGAAATCAAATGGATATAAAGATTTCAATTATACCTTGAAATTCATATTCACCATAAAAGGTTAATTGGAACCAAAGTAGTTAATATAGGAATCAAGCCTTATTTATCAATTTGGATTTATTGCAATAGTTAATTCCATAAAATAAAGTTAAAGCTAATTCAAATTTAGTTGGACCATTGTTGACATAACTTTAGAAAGCAAGATTTTATTTACAATTTGAATATTAAATCCAACAAAGGGTATTTACTACAAATAAAATAGAATTAAATGTAAAATATTACGTTATTGAATTTAAAATGGAATTTGTAAACAATTGAGTGAATTTAATAAATTTATCAAACTTATAATGTTGAATTCATTAAGATTGGAATTAATAATAGTTAAGAAAAATGAGGGGATAATAATTTGAAATCATAGCAATAAATATTAATGTAAGGTTACCTTAAATAAGTTAAGGCAAATCAATGGAAGATACGTTTATAATACGATGATTATGTGTAAAGGAAATGGGAATAAAAGTTTATTTATAATTTGGAATTTAATGTATGGTAAAAAGTTTATTTGCAATAAAATGAGTTGGAATGGAAATCAAATCTATTTATCTAATTGGATTCAAGTTGAGAGTATAAGAGTATAAGACTTAATAATTGAGTTTTGAGAATAAAGATTTTATGTCCAAATAATAAGAAAGTGCAGATATTAACACTGCAAATTGATATATTTATAGATTTTAATTCACATCCAAGCTTGCTAAATCATTTGGAATTGATTGGATTATATAAGTAATGAAATTTGACCAATATTAGGGGTTGATAATAAGGTGTGAATGGAAATTTGATTTGTTATATTAAATGAATGGGATTCAAATTTATTGGAAAAGGTAAATGGATATTTGGTGATAAATATAAACGGACTTCAATAGTGAATTTAGTTAATTTGAATACATAATAAATAATGATTTAATGGAAACATATACTCTGTATATATCTATAAGATTTGAGTGGAAATAATATATACTTACAAATGTGGAATTTAGAGTCTTACAACAATTATTAGGAGTGATATAATTAGTACATTCAATCAATTTGAAAACATTGCAATAGATGTAAATTAAGGGTTGTGTTAAATAAAGTAATAAATGGGAAATAACGTAAATGTCTTCATAGTATGGTGATTTGTAATTATTACGTTAATTTAAATTATCGTTCAGCGCGTTTGTTTATCAGATCCATCTACTCTAATTCTAACCTATCTATATAAACCCAAATATTAAACCCTAGCCTCCATTCTATGCTCAAATGCTGTACGTTCATTTCTTCAATTCTTTCTCTTCCTCAATGGATGCAAATTTCAGATCTAATTTCAAACCAAATCAAAAGCTAAAAATTTAAAGTCTTCGGAAAAATTCACAAAAAATTATGTGTTATAGATTTCATCGATACGAATCTGCATCTGCTGTTCGCTTTCCAAGATGGTGACCGGATTTACCAGAAATCACGGTCAAACCTTGAATTTCGAAACCCTAAAGGTTGAATTGGGGCTTTTTGATTTCTTCATCTTTTTGCGAAATTGGAACATGGGTTTGGTGAGATTAGTCACTAGGGGTGCACAGGAAACGCTGACATGGCAAGTGGTAATAGGTAGGTTTATTTTGTTTGAATTTAATTTAATTTTGATTTTTCGAACACGTTAATACATTTAACTTCCACATACGAACTCCGTTTCACACGAAATTTCTTTTGATCGTAATTAAATTTCAGATCTGTTGGCGCTAGTTTGGACAGATTTGGAGACCGTCGAATTTTGGGTTTAAATCGGATTTAAATTCGATTTAAATTCAAAAGGTGAGTGTTTTAACCCACTCACAATTACTAGAAGCTTTTATGTTTGTTAAATAAATTTTAGAAATGAATAGAAATTTATTTATGAGTATTTGGCATGTTTATTTCATTCATATCTGTTGAATAGCATTTTATTAAATTTAACTGTTAATTTAATTGATTTATTGCGTATTAATTGACTGTTGGAAATTTTTGTTGCATATGAATTGCTAGTTAACAGTTATATAATTTATTACTGACTATAAACTGTTAGATTAATAGTTGTTAAATTTAATTTGAATAAACTGCCAGTTATCACCTGTTATATATGATCATATATATAATTGTTATTGATTGATATTGATCGATGTTGTGATTGGATGATGGATGTGTTGTTGAATGAATGTTTTATTTGGATATCATTTAACTGCAAGTTAGTATGCATTTACATTTCATTCGGGATTGCGGTTTGAAATGATATACAACCGCAGTTTTATTTTTTTTAATTGCGGATTGAAATGATAAATATCCGTATCACTTGACCATAGGATAGAAAACTATATACAGGCACCGCGGTCTATATATAACTATTTTTAATGTGATTTCTATGGTTTGGATGGAATACGGTTTATAAAAATCTTAAATTTTATACTGAATAAATGTTTTCTTCCATATTTATATACATATGAAGTTGAAAATTTTGAAATAAAAAGGTGTATAAATCTCTTTATTAAAATGGAAGAAAATTTAGAAAATGGAGTTTGATAATTTATATCCTATGTTTAAATGTTAAGTTGGAAATTTTAAGATATGATATTTATAATTGGATTTTCCCAAAATAAATTAAAATGAATATTTAGTATAACTTGAATTGGAAAATATATATAATTTATTACTAGAAATTGAAGTCTTATAAATTATGGATTCTATGTGAATATTCAAGGCTAATTAATAGAACATTTGATTTGAAAGAATAAAATCCAACTTTAGTTGAAATATTTATACTCAAAATGGATATACGTATATATATGAATTTATTGAAATGGTTTTGGAACTTGAAGCGATATTAAATTTTGGTTTTAACTTTAAATAAAGAAATGTATTGTAAAGCCACGAGAAATATTTCTTTTCAAAGTAAAATTTAAGTTAAACCACTTATTTTATATACTGTTGAATATCCAAACCATTTAGTTTTGAAAGTAATGGTTTTAAAAACTATGGATTTCGAAGTATTATGTTGAAAGTTAATATTCAAATATTTGGTTACAAGGAATTATAAATTTTAAAAGTGGCATAATTTTTGGAAAAGATTGATATTTGGGAAATGATGTCATTGATTTGGGTTTTATAAAATAATATCAAAATGAATCTTTTTGGGTTTTAAAGAAGAAATGATATCGTAATATTATGATTTTGAAATGGATTATATTCTGGTTTTAAAGTATAAACTATTTTTAAATGACTGCGGTGTTATAATAACGATGGGTTGGCAAAGAGACCGGGATCGGATATGGACATACTCTCTGTCGATACCGAAAACCACTTTGACTAACCGTGTACGCGGTGGAGATTTCAGAATGAAGTAGGTTGGGGCGACGTTTCCTGTAAGGTAAATACGTGGACCCGACTCCCGTGAGTTGGCATAAGGTGGCTAAAACAGGAGCGATTGACGGGTTAATGAGGTCATTCCTCTGATCGGACACTCCTCTTCGATATTATACTTCGACTTTGGATTGATTCAGTGGCCACTTCTATTTTTGATTTTGGGGGAGTTGTTCGAGGTGGGCGGTAGCTGCGGCTACGCGTTACCATCGACCCGGAAGCATAATTGGTATATCTACCCTGGCATTGCCTAGTTGTGCCGTGTCACCTACCCTATCGCGCCTTATACGATTTTGGTTTTGTACCATACCTATGGAGTGCCCTCTGACGACGCCCAGTACGGGGGAGATTACGGTACTGTATAGACTATGGGAATATATTCTGTGTTAAGGTGGAAAATGTAAAGCCTTAACGCTATTTAAAAGTAAGTTTATTTTACAATTAGACACTATTATAATAGCGCAATATACTACATAGTAAATAGTTTAACGGATCCTTAGGAGATGTAAATCCCGAGCATCTCTTAAGTTACAGTACTCATATTTATTTCTGTAAAATTTAACTTACATAAGATCTTTTAGTTCTGACTCGAGTGTTTTTGTCTTTTCAAATTCGCTCGGGTCAGTCCGAGCGTTTCAGGATTTGAAGATTTAGCTTTGGAGGACGAAGACGAAGATTTGTATTATTATTATTTATACTAGTGCACTACACCATTTAATTCCGCTGCATTGTTGTATTGGTATGTGTAACTCTGATATTTATTGCACAAGAAAAATAAATTATTTTGTAAAACAGTTTCATGAACTGTATATTTGATTATTATATTTTATCCTTCCGCTGTGAGATTCTGTTTTGTTTTATTTCTTCTCTGTCTTTCTCATTTACCCCATAACAATCCGACCTTCCGTATGGTTTGAATTGGCACGTGTGTCGGTTTAAAGTGTGCGAAAAGGCCGGACGTTACAAAAACAACCGTATTTGAAAGAGGCATTGTAATAACAGAAAATGAAACATCGGGCGACGGAATAGAATTCGCAATGATGCTACCAGATCTGGTGGTAAACAAGTGATGATCAATCGATGAAGCAAATCTGGTCTTTGATATTCTGTTCTTTACCATCCCGGGACAAGTAGAAAGCGGGCGAAAGTTGGGAGGGGAGGAGGAAGCTTAGATGGAGCACATTGGAGGGGAATAGTCGAAGGAGGATGGAAGAAGGAAGAAGAAAAACTAGGGTTCAAGCAAAAGTGGACATTAATTTGAGTTATTTTGATTTAGATTTTTTTTAATTGGGAGTGGAAGATATTTGTGTTCCAAAATAAAACAAGTAGTGACAATTATCACGATGGGTTTATTTAATTGTAGTTTTGATTTTAGGATATTAAATTATTTTCTTGGCGTCACATTTTTTTTTTACAATATATATATAGAAAGACGTCCCTAACGCGGCGTTAAATTTTATTTTCATTACAAAAACATAGGTAATTTCCTACGCTTTTATGATGCCAGTCTGAAAATTATGTAATATTCATTACATCACTAAGACATAGCTAATTAGGATGTCTTTGTAGCACCCTAGTGATGCCTTACCAGTGAAAATTAATCTAGCGACGCCGCGCAAATGCTGAGTCACTTTTGCGTCGGTAATCTATGTCAAAAATCAGCAATTTCTCTTATAGTTGTCGGAACGCAAGGGTTGTGAGGTTATAAGAAGGAATGTTCTTTTGTAAAGGACGAAGTTGTTCAGTCAGGGTTTTAACCATTAGTAATGCATGCTCATGAAAAACTTGATAAAGTTATTATCAATTTGTTTGTTGAAAGATTTCATCCTAAAGCAAACAAATTTCAACTTCCTTTCGGTGAAATGGGAATTATTATCGATAAAGTCGTTCACATGACCGACCTTCCAACTGAAGGAAGAGCTGTGACAGGACCCCTTCGAGGATCTAGGGGCATTAGTTAAAGTGATGTGTATGACCTGCTGGATCTGTCTGTGTAGTTAACGCCCTACTATTACCCCACTATACCCCTTCTATATCTCATAGCGGATTTCTACCACTACGATTTTTTCATATAGCCCCAAATATAGATTTTCATCTTTAAGTTCCGCTGTTTCCGCTATATCCCATTGTTCCTGCTATATTTCGCTGTTTCTGCTATATCTTCTTTAAGAAAAATCAATTAAAAAATGACATTATAAATATTATGAAATTTATTTATTTAATTGAATTTTCAATATATTCTCAAAAATGAAAATACTCTAATATTCTACTAAATTCAATCATGTTATATAACAGTTTTACGTTTATTTATAGTATATTCGCACATGTTTTTATTAAAAATTATTTATGTACTGATAATAATTCAATTGAATGTCAATTTTTCATCTAATAACCATTTACATATTTGTAAAAACATTAAGTATGAGTTTTATATGCTGTTTTAGATTCATCCGCTATATCCCGCTATATCCTCACTGTATCCCCGCTATGACATTTTGCACCTCCGCCGCATTGATTCCACCAAGCGCTTTAACTGCACAGGGACCAGTGTCTTGGGATTGACAAGACAACTGCTGTAACGATCCGGAATTTTCGATCCCGAAAATTCCAGATAGTTAGGAAAAGAAGAAAAGAGATAGAAGAAGAAGAAACAGAAAACAAAACTCAGAATCTCTCATTCGCCGGTGATAAAATATAATATCAAATAATATTCTTTACACGAAGAAAGTTGTATCAGTCAATTACATTTTAATACATCAGAGTTACAACATTTTACAATCATTGGACAGTTAAAATAACTTGTTCCAGATATAAAACAATATAACACAGCGGAAACACTTCATACGTTCCTGCCATCCAGCTCGCCTCCTGAGCTTCAGAACGTCCTTACCTGGAAATCTGTAATACACGGTCTGACCTGAGCATTACATCAAAGTAACACCCGGGTTAGGTTGGAAACCAACGTGAGTAAACCCATATAATTTGAAATACTAAGTTCAAACCATAAAAGAAAACACGGGGTAACTCATATCAATTTACAAATTCACAATTTGTTATAGACATCACTTATTCCACACATTAATTTCTAAGTTCCAAGACTTAGATTAAATGGTCCAAATCACTTAAATCATTCCATTCCAGCCTATTGATTTCACATATCAATCTATAAGGAATTATTGTATATTACAAATCGAAGTGGTTTCGGTATTTATTGTTACCCGACCCCGGTCTCTTCGAATCCAATATCACTTCTAATCCAAATTGTTAAGTTAAAACAGTACAAATCATATTCAGGATTTCATACAACAATTCAACCCAGATAGGTAACCCACATTATCACAGTTCATATAACAGCACATCTCAATCGCTTGTCAGAGACATCAACAATCCAAGTCATCCAATATCATTCAGCCATCCATAAGCAAGGTTCATTAGACATATATATATACACACACTCCCTAATTAATTTAATAATCTTCAATTAAATTAATTACCAATTTTAATTACTTGGATTATCTTAATATTGATTACTTAACATGAATTAATTACAATCATTAATTAACATCCTTAAATTAATTTTCCATAATTACTTCACTAAGTACTTATCTCATTGGTTAATTATTCCCAATTAAGTAACCTTTATTTATTAATCAATTATTCTCTAATAATTAATTAAATTAATTAACCCTCAACAAACTAATCCTTTAATTACTTACACTAAGTAATTTATCTCCAACTGATCGCTGATGATCAGGCTACCGATGCTACCATAGTCAGGTCGTCATCGACCTTCCTTTACGATCTCGAACACCCAAACTAGGATTCATGCATGAAATTTAAAACGAGCTCATCTCTCCGAACCTGGAACGAAGCAGGTTATCAATAAATGCTTTGATTCGCCTGTTCTGATCACCGGAGTTCTCAGCCCACGACTAAAACTTTGCTGATGAGCCATGCTCCCATTTCCCCGCTTCCAGTCATGTCCGATACTTCAATGACAACGAAAAACCACTGACTTCAACGATGCCCCAAATGGGTTGTTAAACCCTAAAATTTCTTCGACCTGCCACCATAGTAACTTAGAAATTCCAATGACAATTTTTCTGAAATCGCCTACCATCAGGCTAGCTTAAGCCATGAACACTAATTCCAAAAAAAATTCGATCATCAGAAAATCGCTCGAAACCAAATTCCGATCATCATGCCATATCTCACAATTCACAAACCTAAAATTCTAGATTTCGATCTTAAAAATTCTAATTTTCGAAAACTAAATCGATTATATACCTGAAACACACATTATTTATGATTGAAACTTTGACATGTATTTTTAAATTCTACCGTACTTCTTTTTACTGTTAAAATAGCTTCAATTCTTACCTGTAAATATTTTTAAATCGAATATCTTGTTATTACAAACAAGATTTGTTTATAAATCTAGGTCAAAAAGGAATTGAGGGAAGGGATATGAGTTTTTAATTAAATTTTATGCCTGAAGCATAATAACAGAGCATCAATAGATATGCACACCAGTATATTCTTATATATATACATATAATTATATAAAAACAACCATGCAATCACTATCACTAATATACATCAAGAACACTACATGCAATCAAGAATTTATAACAAATTTGAAGCTTGTTTACTGACTTATGTTTGAAGACAGGGACAACCTTCCTGATTTAGATCTGATTTCCAATTTTGATGATGACCTGGAAATGCTTTTGTTTCTGAAACTTGTGTTAGATTCTGATCTTACCTTGCTTGATTGTATATTGAACTTTGATTTTGTACTTGAATTTTTCTTCAGGTTTTGCTGCTGTTATTTTTTTTTCTCTGAGCAGCTTGTTTTGGGTTTTCAGATTTTAGTTTACTAAGTTTTGATTTTGATTAGAAGAAAATGATAATAGGGGAATTTAATGATATATATAACTTTGTTTTTCTTTGAATTATTATTATAAAAAAAAGAGAAACTACTGAAACTTGTCACTAAACATATTTCCTTTGCTACATTTGTTATTTTATATGCTTTATATATTCACAAATGTTAAAAACTTATGTCATATATCTCTTATAATTTATATGTAAAATTCTATATCATAATATTTCCTATTTAATTCAACATTTATATGTGAATGTGTATACTTATATTTAAACTTTATCATTTTAGTTTAGATTATAAAAATCCAATTATACACTCATAGATAATTTTATATATACACTAACTTTTAAAATATAGAGTTTGTTTTAGAATCAATTTATATTTTAAGATGTTTGAATTTCAAATCCAAACTTTATTTGCCATCTAGTAATATACATATATACATATATTGTAGTTTTGTTGTAGTAAAAATATATATAATTTATCCTTAATAGCCTAAAAAAATAAATATTGATTTTAAACCATAGCTAACCATTTACAACATTCATGTACACGTTAAAAAAGAAAACAAATTTATTTGTAAAAGATAGATTCTGCCAAACTAAATAATAATAAAGAAGATCATTATACAAATATTATCAAATTTCAATAATTATATGAGGAGATTATTAAATGAATATTTATCCAAATATTTATAATTCAGCATTTATTATAGTTCAAATTCATCTATATACATATCCAGATATATATATATATATATATATATATATATATATATTAGAATTTTATTTGTTCAATTAACAAATGAGTATTTTAATAATTTTAATCCTATCAATTTCTAATTAACAGATGCCCAAAATTCGGGTTATCACATTCCTTCCCCCTTTGGATCTTTTCTTCTTCGAAAAGGAACGAAGCCAGAATTTACTCAATACTTAGAATTTGATAAATTATTCTTTGATCAATTTAAAAAAACACTTTTAAAATCTACATAATATTACCAAAAGAGTTTTTATAAAAATACTTTTAATAGCTCGATGTCTCAACAAGTCCATCTTGTTCTCATAGAAATTCAATCATACGTTGATCAGGCGTAAGACTGAAAATCTATAAGTACTTAGCAGACCCGATTTTAACACCTAGTGAAAATACTTGGAAAATAATTTTATTGAAAATATAGAAAACATTTTTAAAATCGAGGAAATATCTTTAGTGAGAATGCTCTGGAAATCATCACCCCCATCCATGTTCGCAGTTACATCCTGGGTTACGTTGCCATCACAACAAAAGTCCACGTAATTGTAGGCACTCCACGCCCCTCGATTACGCCATGGAACTCACCACAGATCGTAGTTACATTCCAGGGTTACGTTGCCATCACAGCAAAAGTCCATGTAACTGTAGGCATCAGCTCCCTCGATTTTCACTGCCAAAAATGAAGCTTCTCCACTCCTACATAGGTCGCAGTCTACCGATATAAAATCAAACATGGACTGTTGGCTCTCAGCAGCACACACGACTTTCGCTGTGTCACCATAGGTCGCAGTCTACCAATATAAAATCAAACGTAGACTGTTGGCTCTCAACAGCACACACGACTTTCACTATGGTCTGTAGTAGATCGCAGTGACATCGAGTTACACTGTCGTCACACCATAACCCAAATGCCTCTGTAGGCATCAGCGCCCTCGATTTTCGCTACACACTACATAAAATCCTCAGGAACTAGTTTTGTCCGGATTCCTCACAGGATCAACTTTAGAACCTCCCCCTTTGAAGCTCAAGGCAGTACTAACCTATGGTACTCCTGAGAAGTTCATTTCAAGGGAGAGCCTTTTTCTCCAGAGCCAACCTCAAAACACTTTATACTATACTCTTATAGTATCTTTCAAATCATACCCTTTATGATTTTCATCAAAATCTCTTTTACACAAAATCGATTTTAAAAATCGATAATTCTCAAACTAGGCTTTCCAAATTCCAATATTGATTTTTCCAAAAATCAAAAGCCTTTTCAAAATCCATAGGTTCTAAAAACCTTTCCTCCAAAATCATTCTCATAAGATCCTTTATATATATATATATATATATATATATATATATATATATATATAGATGTATATAACCTTGAAAAATCTTTGGATCATTTCAAACTTGTATAAAACCCTTTTTATACTTCAAATGTTTTCAAAACCCTTTTCTTCTGGCTATAGATTCAACAAGGGGAGTTTATCATATATATAAAAAAGATACATAACTTTGTTTATGCCAAATCAAATATTCAAATTTGATTACTCTTTACAAAACCACTTACCATATTACTTACTTCCATAAAGTAAATTTCTATTATAAAAATATCCAATTACCCCTTTATTTTCTCATATATCTCGCAAAATATACTTTTCATTTCAAAAACCATTTCACATCTCTTATCCACAAACTCCAACTATCAATTTCGTTCAAACTCGTATGATGTACACATATCATCCGTACGCTATATCAATATGATCGCTCACTCGATCATACAATTTCTCTTCCGAACTAGTATCATCCACCCAACTTCCTGGTGCGGACTCAGATCTGGTTTCTTGATCAGAAACCGTCATTCTCCTTGCTTAGCCATAACTATGATAGAGAATATCCAGAACCAATCAACAATCCATATCTTGGTTCGCCGTCGAAAATCGAGTGAAAAATCCCAACTCGGACCGATAGACTATCTCGAAATTCTATGCTCAAATCTGGATCAAATCATTATGCGAGTAGAATAATATACGTACATCCTACGTATTTATCCTCATTGGTTATTAGCCAAAACAATCTCCTTTTCTATTCCCATTCACTTTAATTTCTATCCACTTATTCACAATTGCTTCAATTCCATTTGGATTATTACTTCAATTCTTATCTCAAATGGATATTTAATCATAAATAGTTTACACTCTAACCATCTTAAATTTAGAAAATAATTTGAAAAGTATAAGATAGATAAGCAGTTGAAAAATAATTATTAATTGTAAAATAACTGTAAAATAGTTAAGTAATGATAAAATAGTTATAAAATAGTCAAATAGTTATAGAAATTTTAAATAATTGCAAAATAATTGAAAAATAGTAATTAGTTATAAAGTAGTTGAAAAACAGTAATTAGTTTGTAAAATAGTTGAAAAATTGTTAAATAGTTCCAAAAATAATTGCAAAACAAGTATAAGATAGTTTTAGGTTTAAAAAGAAAAGTTGTATAGTAAATAGTTTGGAAAAATAGATTTATATTAAAACAATTTATTTTGAAAATAGTCCAGAGTCAAACTGTTCAATTCCCAACCTCCATTTCCAATCAATTCAATTTAATTTTCCACTTCCATTTAAATTGACTCAATTCCAACATAAATAACTTCAATTTCCATTAAAATTGATTTAACCCCAATTCAAGTTGAATTAATCCTCAATTCCCATTTGAATTAGAACTCATTCAACTTCAGTTTCATTTCAAATTAATCCAATTCAAATTTTCCATTTGAATTTTTAAACTTATCCATCTTCAATCACAATTCCAATTAATTCAAATCAAATTCAATTTGAACTAATTTAATTCAAATTTTGAATTTAAACCATCCCGAATTATATAAATTCGAGTTAAAATTTTTTATGTTGATTTAGTCCTTTGAATCAAATCAACTTATATCTTTAAACCATTTAATTCTGAATCCAAATTCCATATTTAACCTATTTCAAAGTTCAAATAATAATTCAAATCCTTTCTAAACAACTAAATCTTTGAAATCCAATTTATCATCAAATTTCAAGTTTGAAACCAAACCTTTGAAATTTTATCTTAAACATTCAAATCTTAAGTCCAATATGATTGCATTTTATCTTAATAATGGATATATTACCACACCCCATTTCTTCATTCATTTAATAACTCCAATTTCAGCTTAAAGATTATTAATAACAACAGGAGGGTATCATTCGAATTATTTTAAAATATCCATCCATTTCCAATCTCCAGATCTCAAACCCATTTTGAGATCACACAAACTCGCAATTCGAATTAACCATTTAACTTCCCAAGTTAAATCCCAATTTCATCTTGAAATTTCCAATTCAGGTTGTCTGTTCTAAACTTATTTAATTTTCCCAAAATTAATTTCACTTTAATTTAATCCAGACAACTTTACTCAATATGAATTCCCATTCAAATCTTAAACTTCAGATTAATAATCTTCCCACCTAAGTTTAAAAACTTACTTCACTTTGGGTTTCACATCACATTCCAAGGAAAATTAAAAACTCAACCTTAGAGTTTATTTCAAATATACATATTTATTCCCTTTACATACCATGTTATCCTTAAATTTTCAACCACCTTTGGTTTTTAAATTCAAAACAAATTCCTTTAAATTTTCAAACAACTCTTGTTTGAAATAGGACCCCTTCATTCGAATACATTAAATAATATTATTTATTATTTCTTTATCACTTTAAAATAATTTTGAAATTTCTAGACCTAAAACTTCACAATTTCGATCATCTTCAGTTTCAATTTATAAGTCATACTTACCTAAATGTTTTACTTTTTTAAAACATTTCATTTTGCTTACTCATTAATACACATTTTATTATTAAACATAACAATCATTTATGATAATAACTAAGATTATCATATCGGGAAACCATTTCAATATTATCTAATTCTGAAACTCTTTCCCAAATTCAAGATTTTAATTTCAGTTTGAATCCATTTCAAACTTATCTTTATTTAATTTCAATTTGGTTGTATTTCTATTACCACTTAATTTAATTCCAACAGTTCAATAACCAATTACCTTAATATTTATTAGAAAAAATATTGCTTTATATAACAAAATATATTCTCATATAAAATCATTTAAAATCTTTGTATAATAAAATAACAAGTACACACACACAAACACACTCAACTCATTCTAGGGTACCATTGACCATATCCTTAATGAGTATCCCACCAGAGCCAAGGTTCTCGCCTAACCTTCTGCTCTGATACCAAATATAACAACCCGGAATTTTCAATCTCGAAAATTCCAAATAGTTAGGAAAAAAAAGAGATAGAAGAAGAAGAAACAGAAAACCAAACTCAGAATCTCACATTCACAAGGGATAAAATATAATATCAAATAATATTCTTTACACAAAAAAGTTGTTTCAGTCAATTACATTTTAATACATCAGAGTTACAACATTTTACAATCACTGGACAGTTAAAATAACTTGTTCCAGATATACAACAATATAACACAGTGGAAACACTCCATACATTCCTGCCATACAGCTCGCCTCCAAAGCTCCAGAACGTCCTTACTTGAAAATCTGTAATACTCGGTCTGACCCGAGCATTACATCAAAGTAACACGTGGGTCAGGCTGGAAACCAGCGTGAGTGAACCCTTATAATTTGAAATACTAAGTTCAAACCATAAAAGAAAACATGGGGTAACTCATATCAATTTACAAATTCACAATTTGTTATAGACGTCACTAATTCCACACATCAATTTCTAAGTTCCAAGACTTAGATTAAATGGTCCAAATCACTTAAATCATTCCATTCTATCCTATTGATTTCACATATCAATCTATAAGGAATTATTGTATATTACAAATCAAAGTGGTTTCGGTATTTATTGTTACCCGACCCCGGTCTCTTCGAATCCAATATCACTTCTAATCCAAATTGTTAAGTTAAAACAATAAAAATCATATACAGGATTTCATACAACAATTCAACTATGATAGGTAACCCACATTATCACAGTTCATATAACAACACATCTCAATCGCTTGTCAGAGACATCAACAATCCAAGTCATCCAATATCATTCAACCATCCATAAGCAAGATTCATTAGACATATATATATATATATATATATACATACTCCCTAATTAATTTAACAATCTTCAATTAAATTAGTTACCAATTTTAATTACTTGGATTATCTTAATCCTGATTACTTAACATGAATTAATTAAAATCATTAATTAACATCCTTAAATTAATTATCCATAATTACTTCATTAAGTACTTATCTCATTGGTTAATTATTCCTAATTAATTAACCTTTAATTATCAATCAATTATTCTCTAATAATTAATTAACCTTCAACAAACTAATCCTTTAATTACTTACACCAAATAATTTATCTCCAATCACTTTCATTAAATAATTATCCTCTAATTACTTTTCCCTTAAGTGATTTCCCTTTTTAAATAAATCTTAAACCACCAAGGGCCTGAATTAACTTAAGATACTCATTTATCTTTATTGGTTTCTTGGTTACCATAAAAAAATCATTTTAATTAACTACTTAATTACATCTTAAAAAATTAAGTTTTAAAATAACCCGAGAATTTAACTTAATAAATTTAAGTTAAACAAGACATTCCACTTATCTTAAAACCAAATGTTTAGAACATTATTATATTATTGTTTTAAGAAATAAATTTAAACTTGATTTATTTTAAGTTTTTTTAAAAAAAAATTGCTTAAAAACTCAGTCGATACTCTCTTACATTTGAACTTTGAAAATTTGTTAAACATACCAATTCAATCCCGAGGAAAACCAACAGAAATCTCGAGCCCAAACTCACTTCGTCAAGTCACTCACTCCAGCATTTGCTTCGAGGCAAAACCCTCTTTACTTCGAACATGACCCGAACAATTCCTACTTCCCGAAGCTCTAACCCGCTGCTGCCAACAGATACAAGTGACCCATGTACACGTGCACAACTGATCGCTGATGATCAGGCCACCGATGCTACCATCGTCAGGTCGTCATCGACCTACCTTTACGATCTCGAACACCCAAACTAGGATTCAGGCATGAAATTGAAAACGAGCTCATCTATCCAAACCTGAAATGAAACAGTTTTCCAATGAATGCTTCGATTCGCCTGTTCTGATCACCAAAGTTCTCAGCTCCATGACTATAACCTTGCTGATGAGCCACGCTCCCATTTCCCCGCTTCCAGTCATGTCCGATACTGCCATGACAACAAAAAAAAATCTGACTTCAACGATGCCCCAAATGGGTTGTTAAACCCTAAAATTTCTTCGACCCGCCACCATAGTAACTTAAAAATTCCAATGACAATTTTTCTAAAATCTCCTACCTTCAGGCTAGCTTCAGTCATGAACACTAATTCCAAAAAAAATTCGATCATCATAAAATCGCTCAGAACCAAATTCCAATCATCATGCCATATCTCACAATTTACAAACCTAAAATTCTAGATTTCGATCTTAAAAATTCTAATTTTCAAAAACTAGATCGATTATATACCTGAAACACACATTATTTATGATTGAGACTTTGACATGTATTTTTAAATTCTACTGTTCTTCTTTTACTGATATAATAGCTTCAATTCTTACTTGTAAATATTTTTAAATCGAATATCTTGTTATTACAAACAAGATTTGTTTATAAATCTAGGTCTAAAAGGAATTAAGGGAAGGGGTATGAGTTTTTAACAAAATTTTATGCCTGAAGCATAATAACAGAGCATCAACAGATACGCACACTAGTATATTCTTATACATATACATATAATTATATAAAAATAACCATGCAATCACTATCACTAATATACATCAAGATCACTGCATGCAATCAAGAATTTAAAACAAATTAGAAGCTTGTTTACTCACTTGTGTTTGAAGACAGGGACAAGCTTCCTGATTTAGATCTGATTTCCAATTTTGATGATGATCTGGAAATGCTTTTGTTTCTGAAACTTGTGTTAGATTCTGATCTTACCATGCTTAATTGTATATTGAACTTTGATTTTGTACTTGAATTTTTCTTCAGGTTTTGCTGTTGTTATTTTTTTCTCTGAGCTGCTTGTTTTGGGTTGTCAGATTTTAGTTTGCTAAGTTTTGATTTTGATTAGAAAAAAATGATAATAGGGGAATTTAATGATACATATAACCTTGTTTTTCTTTAAATTATTATTATAAAAAAAAGAGAAGCTAATGACACTTGTCACTAGACATATTTCCTTTGCTACATTTGTTATTTTATATGCTTTATATATTCACAAATGTTAAAAACTTATGTCATATATCTCTTATAATTTATATGTAAAATTCTATATCATATTTCCTATTTAATTCAACATTTATATATGTATGTGTATAGTTATATTTAAACCTTATCATTTTAGTTCAGATTATAAAAATCCAATTATACACTCATAGATAATTATATATATACACTAACTTTTAAAATATAGAGTTTATTTTAGAACCAATTTATATTTTAAGATGTTTGAATTTCAAATCCAAACTTTATTTGCCATCTAGTAATATACATATATACATATATTGTAGTTTTGTTGTAGTAATAATATATATAATTATTATTTTCTTCCAATGAACTACTTTTTACGGTATTGAATAATTCGCTGATCAGGCTTGTAATTTTTAGCTTCCTTTTGCCTCGCGCCCGCCCCTCCCCCCATTTTTCGTCCGTTCGCTTCAAGCCTGAATCACCTCGCCTTCGCCCTGTGCCTCCCTCTCTTTCCGATGCCGATTTTCCTCCATTACCTCCTTCCCACGCTGCTGTTATTAGCTCCTGCCCTCTTACGGTGGTCTCGTCTCCGACGCAAGGTGAAGTTTGTTTGTCTGACTTTGGTGGTTGGTCGCTCATTGCGACTGTGTTTGTGGACTCCAATGCTGTTGTGGTGGAGTTTGGAATGTCTGGTCGTGAGATTGGTGTTTCAGCTTCTGATTGTACGAACTTTGCTCAATGCTTACCTTTTGTTCGTGAAAATATTAATGAGAAGTGTTCTCCCATTCACAATGCTTTGGGGTCTGTTGAATCTATCCAAACTATTGCTGTTGTGAAGCCCTTTGTTGAGGTGCCTCCCCGTCCAGCAGCTCCTTCCCTGCCCTGTACGAAATCTTGGTCTTCGCTATTTAGTTCATTACCTCGTAATGCGGGGGATTATAATCCGTTTTATTTTGAAATTGTAGAGGAAAATTGAGTGATGATCCCTCCTCCTATTGTTATGCAAGCTGGTTTGGACTATTGGTCAGACTACTTGGTTAGATTCTTTCTTGACCCATCACATCGCCTTCATGATGCAGCTTCGGTTTGTCGAAGAGCTTGGCGGCTTCGTGGCGATATTCGTGTTAGGCTGGTTGACTCTATGTATTTCCTTTCGTTCTCCTCTTCGGACAATCGATGTCGTGTTCTTGAGTCCGAGACTTCATTTTTTGGTGGGCAGCCTTTTAATATTACTCCTTGGACTCCGACAGTTGCTTGTGCTCGTGATCAAGTCCTCTCCATTTCTGTTTGGGTTTACTTCTCGCATATCCCCTCTGCTCTTCAACCTTTACTTGGTTTGAATTGGCTTGCTTGTAATGTAGGTAAATTGAAATGTTTTGACTCTAATACAGTTGCGCGAGAAAAATTGATGTTCGCAAAGGCTCTGATTGAGATTTCCCCTTCTGAGCCCCTCCCTTCCTCTATACCTGTTCAGCTAACTGTTGGACACGTGGTGGAAGTCCGTGTTCGCTATGGTTGGGTTCCAGATATTTGTTCCTCCTGCCACTCCTTTGGCCACCTGGCTATCGTCTACTCGCATTCTGTTGTTACCGCGGCTGCTCCTAAGATCCCTCTTCCTCGGCCTCCGCTCAGGAAATGGGTTCCTAAATTTTCTACTCAGGTCGCTCCTCCTCTTGCGGCTCCTTTATCTGTCCCGGATCCGGCTCCATGTGTTTCTCAGTCTGCTTCCCCTACATCTTCTAGGGCGCCTTCTAATGTTTCTGCGCCTTCTGATGTCCCACCGCCTTCTGATGTTTCAGCGGTTCCTGTTCAGCTTCCTGTTCCGCCTCGTTTTCTATTGGTCGCTGTTGATGGTTCTGCAATTCCTGTGGCTGCCTCTGTTCCTAGTCTGCCTTGTCCCTCTATTTTCTGGGATGATGCTGAGAGGTGCTGGGTTGATCACATTTCTGACATGTGATTTAACATCTTGGATGATTCTTTCTTTAGATTTGTTTCTGATGATCATCTAGACCTTAGATGTCTTTATTATAAACCGTCTGGTGACTCATTAGCTTTTGTTTTGAACGGTTATTTTGCGAGATCGAATTCTGTCTTGCTTGCTGATACATCCTGGGATCGTTCCTTTTTGTACTCTTCTGATTCTGCGGCTTATGATCCTTGTCTTGCATCCCATTTTCGCCCCTATGCTGGTCTATTGGGGAATGTGCCTTTGGAGTCTACCCAGGATTTAGCGGATGATAGTGTTGCTACCTCTTCGGAGGAGTAGTTGTTTTCGATATTCATTTAGTAGTTGTGATATGTCTATCACACTCTTGTGCTGTCTTTTTTTTCTTAGTAGTTAAGGTGCTTTTACATTTCTTCTGTACTTCAAAATTTTATTACCTTCATAATAAAAAGTGGATGGTCCACTATAAAACCGGCTGGTCTTGCCAAAAAATATATATATAATTTATCCTTAATAGCCCCAAAAAAATAAATATTGATTTTAACCATAACTAAGCATTTACAAGATTCATGTACACGTTAAAATAGAGAACATATTTATTTGTAAACGATAGATTCTGCCAAACTAAATAATAATAAAGAAGATCATTATACAAATATTATCAAATTTCAATAATTATATCAGGAGATTATTAAATGAATATTTATCCAAATATTTATAATTCAGCATTTATTATAATTCAAATTCATCTATATGCATATCCATATATATATATATATATATATATATATATATATATCAGAATTTTATTTGTTCAATTAACAAAGTATTTTAATAATTTTAATTCTATTAATTTCCAATTAACAAATGTCCAAAAATTCGGATTATTACAACTGCTATTATTGTACTTGCGTGAAAAGAAGATTAGATTGGAAGTGTTAAGAAGTCAATTTGAAGGTTCAACGAGTCATTGTGACGAATGCAAGACGTTGTGCGATAGCATACCTTTTATACATGACTAAGTGTTTAGTTTGTTGCGATAAGTTTAGGAATAAAGTATCCATGCATTTTCTGCAATGCTTTAGGGATTTAAACAAGTGCATACTTGTTTTTGGGCAATTGCTTATTTGAGTTGGTTGTTGCATAACCTAGGTCAAGCTACAAGAGAAGATGTCCATTGAATGTTTGACTGTATGACCTTACTTCAGGTAAACGTACAAGTTTATACTCAAATCATTTATAATATTGTATATTTACACACATGTTTCCTGGTTTTAGATTTGGATATTTGAGCACTTCCGAGTCTCCGACGACATAATCAGTGATTTGTTGCAATTGAAGATTATGTGAGTGCCGCTTTCTATGTTGTGAAGGAAACTAGTACAAATTTAGCTTCAGAATTGGTTACTCTTAGAGGGAGGATCGATGATATACAAAGTTGTGACGTTATTTTGGGTTGTTTCAAGGAGAAACAACGGTTTTATAAATTTTAACAATGTGCGTTATATAAAGGTCCTATTATTTTCTTCAATACCGAAGACCTGTATCTCCCCTAAATATTTTTACGCCAATTTGTTTATGTTCAGCCCATCCCAACTACTCCACTCACACTTGACAAAAAGACGTTTAAATCATCTTCTCGTGGATTTAAAGTTATCTACTATAACTTAAGCGATTTTGGCAGGAGTGAATGGAGGAATCATCTCCTAAATAAGAGTCTAATGTCATGAGAAGTTGTTCATCCTTGAGATTGTAATGAAAGTTATGCGGAGTGGTACAAAAATGCATCTGGTCCTCTTGTGGCCAATCCGAAGAAAAGAATTGTTGAACCAATGAATGCTAGTGAACCAAATTCACTTCTTATTCGCATTGTAAGTGTCTTGCTTACATTAATGTGTAAAGAAACAAAATATGTCTAGCGCACATAATAATTGTATCGGCTCTTTTTTTTTCTTGCCAGAAACGTCAACTTTGATACATTGCTGATTTTATTCGATCATGTGCTCTTAATAAATCAATGACTCAAGTGCTACTAAAATTCGAGCAAATAGAGGAAGCTGAACCATCGAAGCTTTATGAGGAAACTGTCAGTAGACGAACAGACCGTAGCTATGATGGCGAGCAAAAGTAAATTAAGTGGCGTTGGAGGGAAAGGCAAGCTTGTGAAGAAAATTTGCGACCAAGAAAAAGTATATGTGTTATATAGTTTGTTTTGTGTTTGTGTTTGTTTTGTGCTGTTGGAGCGAATGCAGTGTTGGTTTGTTTTGTGTTTCGGTTGGTGGTAAGTTGTTTTGTTGTTGTAGTTTGTGTTATGCAGTTTGGATGTACCTTGGGATCATTTAGACAATGTATTTTGGGGTTGTTTTGAGACTCAAATTATATGATACGTTCATTTTGAAGTTCAACATTTAAGTTATGTTCGTATATAGAGAGTGTATTTTGGGGTTATTTTACCATTTTTGTTCACATTTTTATTCAATGTTTATGTCAGACGACATAGAGTTGCCGTAAAAACTGGGGTTAGGTAGTAATTGCACATACGGCTTTGGTCTGTTGAAGTTTAATAAACAGAACAGTCACCTTGTACCATTAACTTTCAAGTTGGAATTCTTTGCTTTATACAGTGGTCAGGCGCCAAAAAGCTGCTGAATTTTTTTATTTAAAATGGCAAACTTATGCTGTAACCTCTCGGGTTGGAGGTCAGGGGCGAACAAGCTACTGAACTTTTTTATTTAAAATGGCAAACCTGTGCCGTAAACTCTCGAGTTGGAATTCTTGCTATATACACTGGTCAGATGGCAACATGATATCGAATTTTTTTATGTAAAATGGCCACCTTGTGCCGTAAACTCTCGGGTTAGAGTTCTTGCTATATGCACTGGTCAGATGGTGGCATGATACCACATTTTTTATGTAAAACGGTGACCTTGTGCTATAAACTCTCGGGTTGGAGTTCTTGCAAATCGTGATTATAAAATTTAGTATCAGTGCCTAGTTATTGTTGTTGTTATATAGTGATGGCACTAAAAAACTATAACAAATTCTAATAACAAACATGATAGGTTTTCAACATTTTGAATATCTTCCACTTCCGAACCATTAAATAATTGTGATGCTTCAACTCAATAATGCAGTTAACCCTTTAATTCTGATCTATCTATTCATTGAACATAAACCATATGCGCATGCAATAAATACTGAGCTCCACTTTATCATGTTGGCTCCACTTTATCAAGCTGAATATCGGGCTGTTGGAGATAGACCTAGCATTTCATATGGTTATACGTGCATAAGTCCCATTGGCAATATTATCTTCAATAGCGCAAAGAGGAAGCCACAAACTGTAGTAACATCACTAGTCCAATCAGGTAAAATTAATTTTCCATCCTTAGGCTGCAATTTTTTGGATACTTCAATAGAAACATCTTCGTTATCTTACCAATCTTTTTCCTTGGTATAACGTTCTACGTCTATCATCTGTGATTCTTCAATTCGTAGACCAGGATCAGGGTTAATATGCAAAATAGCATCCTTTAGAGAGTGATTCAGTGATTTTATAATCAATCCAACCCATTGAAGTTCATTCATTAGCAATGCAGAAGATACAGCTGCAAGTATATCAACTAAAGGCCTCAGTTTATGCACCTACATAAAAAATTGTAATTGCTAGTTATAATATAAATGTCAGGTCTTAGGTTTCAATCAGATATGGAGGGAAACTAGCTATTTCAACTACTATGTCAAATAATATATTTCGTGGTTTTGCATGAATGCTCAATAAAACAATAAAATACACCACATCAATTTAGACTATTGCATCATTACCATAACTTAAAAAAGATACCTTTTTCCTCAGTAAACAACTATGGGTTCGCAAAATACCATGAAAAAATATATCGGGGAAAATAGAAATCCTAGACATACCAATATTAACCTTGAGCTGTAGAGAACAATAAAAACAACCAAATTACAATAACCTTTTGAGCAGACAATTCAATACAATTTAAACATTTGATATATATCTGAGCCAAATTACCTAACTACTGTATAGATATAACATGAAATTGGTAATTACAAGTTGAATTATAACTGTTAGATCTTAAGTTTCCAACTAATTTGCCTTTTTTTTTGGGGTTGGGGGTTTGTGGGGAGGTGGTTGTGATAGGGTTGCACAACAAAGCTAACTAAATTCAGCAACTACATAATTCATGGGTTTGCAGTAATTATGCGCATTAAATATTGCACTCATTTAAGCTGATTGTTGCAACATTGCAATAAACATACAAAGTTGCATTTTTTCCTCTCAATAAAACTATAACAGACTTCTAAAACATCAAAAAAAAAATATATAGAATAAATAAACAGACATACGTACGTACGTACATATGAATGTATATATGTACGTAAATTTAAAATTTTCTGTAACACTTTCATATCACCCTTGTGTTATAAATTAACAGAAGTATCCAAAAAAACAGTTTTTTTAAGAAAACCTCAAATAACAACAATGTAATCATCTGATCATATTTTTGTATCTAATACTTTTACATCCCCACAAACATCTTCATAGTCACCAGATTTGTTGTCTCTGGTGCACAACCCATTTCCACCTCCATTTATAACCCAATACCAAAAAGATTGGAAGAAAAGATGAGCTAAATCAGGGGTTAACTATTTTGGGTTAAGGTTTATAGGCAGTATGGTACACTGAGGAGTAGTAAGCCAAAAGGAAGTAAGGAATGAAGGCAGAAGGAAAAGAGATAGTGGGTTAGGGTGAGAAATTAAATTTTAATACAACGTCTTTAGTTGCCTAAGTAATGCAAGGGAAAATAGGTTTTTATTTTTGAGATTGGATTTTACAATAGTGTACTAAATATATTTACGGCAGTTACTGCTGGCACTTCTATAAAATTTAGATGATCTGACATGTAGTTCAAAAAAAATACCTTAAGAACAAGCCGGGTTGGTTTCTCAAAACTCATAAAATCAGTACTATCAGTATAACTACCTCTTGAGAAACTGTGAGATCTGAATCTCAAGCTACCAATCTGTCCTGTTAGAACACCCAATACATGTCGCCCAGGCTTCTGCGAAGGTATTGAACATGATATAACATTTTTCCCAAGCCTCAGAATGGGGGAATCTGATCGTTTTGTTGCCTAAGAAGTATAATAGGCATTTAAGAGAAAAGGGCAGCAAAAAAAGACCGACACAACTTGAAGAGTATATTTAACTTCACAATATTCTAGGACATAGACACTTAAAATTTTCTTATATGTAACTTTTCTATAACATATTCATCTTTAGAATTGCTTCATATTATTAATGGAAATTGCCTTTCATTTCTCATATACGCATCACAAAACAAATGATACTGCAAATCATTGAACACACAACAGGCAGAACTGATCAAATATATATCGAAAACCATAAAAAATTCACAACTGCACAGGTTAGTGTACCTCGACACCTTCATCTACAGTAAATGCAGCCATCAATGTCAAACTAAGAGATTCAACGGAGATGTCATCTGGAAAACCATTCCAAATTGTAATTGACAATGTATCTGGGCCTCGACCATATAACTCAAGCTGTGGTCCTGGCATTCTTTAAGAAGTAATCAATAAGGAAACGTCAAGTGGAACCGGATGCTTCATTTCACTATGTGCCAACCGAATCACTTTTGACTAAAAAGCCTGCCTTTGGTTGTACAAGAATAAATTGTTATCTAAAGATAACAGTTTAACACAAGATGTAAGGTAGCTGGCTTGATCATCATGAATTTTCTGGCACTAGGCCAAGTTTGGTAAAACTTCAGCTAACAGATCTTGCCACCCTTCACTAACATACTGAGTGTAGACTTTTTCATATGATTTTGCAGCCAAATCATAATTATTATTTTTAAACCAAAGAGCAGCAAGTTCCCCATCAAGACAACCCCATGTCTTTTCCACCAAGAGCGATGGTAATTACCGGCAGCACCATTTGTTAACTCCATATATTTTCTCTGACGTACACATTAATAACAAAACATTAAATTTAGCTATTTATACTATTATATTATTATTGAATTGCATTTCAAGGACGCACATGCCTCCTTGGTATTTTGTGAGATGAATATAGTCACGCCTTTTATTTCTTCCTTTTGCTACCTGCTCTCCGCTTCATATCCTTTTGCGTAAACTTAAAATAAAAAATACTACGTTTCTTAACGATTCTTTCACCCAACTTCTTCCAACATGGTTGCATGGCATAATCGCGCCTCCATTTCCTCATTTATCCCTCGCCGTCAACATTGGTTTTGCTTTTCTTCAATCATTCCTCTCCCATTCCTCAATTTTTCCAGCCCTAAAAAATAATGTACCATCTCCCATTGTTGAATTTGGATGATTTAAATATTTGTTAAAGAGAAAAGAAATTGATTAATTGATTCAATCAAATCAATTAATTTGGCTGGTATATGGAAGGATGTTTTGAAGGAAACTAATTAGTTAGTCAATCAATTAATTACTTAATATATTTGCTATATGAATAAATAAATAATTAGGCATGGAGAATAAAGGAAAGATATGAAAACGAAGATTACGCCATCTATTTGTACTAAAATCAAATCATGAAATTTGAAAAGATATCTGGATAATCGGAAAGTTGGTTTGCTTAATCTCCAAGCAACCCTTCATTATCAAGTCTATTTAAATGAAGGAATTTCATCTTCATATGTACAAGCAAGTGTAGTATCCACCATTATTATTTCCTCTCTTTTGTACTCTTTTCTTTAGTGAAATAAAAAATGTTGGGTCTCCGTGGACGTAGGATATTCATATCTGAATCATGTTAAATCTTCTGTGTCTTTTATTTCTGTTATTTTTTTGTGAGACTGCATAATTCTTTTTAAGTGTCATTGGTATCTAAATAGGCAATACTAGATTCTAAACAAATAAACCGCTTCCGCTCAAATTAAAACAAATTTCACTATAGTTTGGTATCAAAGCTAGTGTTATTGTTCCTGTTTGAATATTAATGGCTATTTCTAGTAAATTGTTGGTAGATCTGATGTCAATTATGGAGTAACACGTTTTGACGGAAAATAAGATTTTGGTACTCGAAAGATGAAGATGGAGGCTGTATTGAAGAAGGAGAAGATGGAGGCTGTATTGAAGAAGGAGAAGACTTACAAGGTTGTTTCTACGTCTGAGAAATTGAAAGGTATTGATGCAGCTGATTTGGAAGAGATGGAAGATGAAGCTCTCACAACAATTTAGTTGAGCCTTTCAGATGAAGTTCTTAGAGAATTCACTCAGAAGAAGACGGCGAAAGAACTATGGGATGCATTATCGGATGCATATCAAGACAAGTCGCTCACTAATCGGATTATTCTTCAGCAACAACTCTATTCGTTCAAGATGAAGCCTGGAGCTGATCTCATGGAGTATGTAGATGCTTTGATGACTTTGATTATGAACCTGAAGGGAGCGAAAGTTGATATTACCGATAAGGATCAAGCTGTGATCCGCTTATGTTTCTTGCCTAAGGAGTATACTGTTTTTGTTAATTCCATGATTTATGACCGCAGTAAAATTAGTCTGTCTGATGTAAAGGTTGGTCTTCATAATGAAGTATTAAGAGGTAGATTGGCGAGCACTAGCTTGGATAGTGATAACGAAGGCTGATCTGTTCAAAGAGGTAGAGGTCAAAGCAGGTCGAAGAAAGATGGAGGACGGAATTATTCACGGTCTCAGTCTGGGAGGCCTAAGAATTTGACTTGTCATTATTGTAATTAACCAGGGCACTTCATAGCACAATGTTCCAAGCTTGAAGGTAGAAGAAAAGATCCAAAGCAAGCCTCAGCTTCTACAGTAGAAAAATCAGATATAGAAAGTGACACCGATGTATTTACACCTTTTGGCTCTTCTGGAAAGAGTAACTTATGGCTGATTGATTCTGGCGCAGCCTATCATATGACACCCGATAGGAACTGCTTTTTCACTTACCGTGAAATTGATGGAGGAGAAGTTCTGATGGGTAATGATGCTTCTTGTCGTATGGTGGGTGTTGGTAGCGTGATGATTAGGATGTTTGATGGTGTTATTCGTACGATTACTGATGTTAGACATGTGTCTGATTTGAGGAGAAGCTTGATCTCTATTGGGGCATTGAGTAGACTTGGCTTAAAGATTGTAGTGGAAGAAGAGAAAATGAAGATATCGAAGGGTTCCATGATTGTTGTGAGAAGTGTGAGGGCAGGAAATCTTTATCTATTAAAAGGCACTGCTGTAATTGGTGAATCAGCTTCTGTTACATCTGTTGCTTCGGATTCTTCCAGATTATGGCACTTACGGATGCGTCACATCGGTGAGCGCAACATGGATGAGTTGAGAAAACGAGGTTTGATTGATAGAGTTCATCATTCAAAACTTGGTTTTTGTGAAGATTGTGTTCTTGGAAAGCAGACGAAGATTTCCTTTGGTATAGGAGAGCATAAAGCAAAAGCTGTCTTGAAGTATGTTCATACAGATGTCTGGGGTCCCTCCCCTTATTAGTCTTTAGGTGGAGCTAGATATTTCGTTTCATTTATAGATGATTTCTCTCATAAAGTATGGGCATACTTTCTTCTGTCAAAGAGTGAAACTTTTGCCAAGTTTCGGAAGTGGAAAGCTATGGTTGAGAAGCAGTCAGGAAAGAAATTGAAAGTTATCCGTTCAGATAATGACGGTGAATTTGTATCATAGGAATTCATCGATTATTGTGAGTCTGAAGGCATTAAGAGGCATTACACCACATCAGGCGACCCCAGTCTAATGGAGTTGCAGAAAGGATGAATCGGACATTATTAGAGAGAACAAGATGCCTTAGACTGACTGCTATATTGAAGAAGGGATTTTGGGCTGAAGCTTTATCTATGGCGGCTTTCCTTATCAACCGCACACCTTCCACTTCCATAGATATGAAGATCCCTGAAGAAGTATGGAAAGGAAAGCCTGTTAGCTATTCATTTCTTAGAGTGTTTGGTTGCCCAGCTTATGTGCATAGAGCAAAGGGAAGCTAGAACCTAGAGCTTGCAAGTGTATTTTTCTAGGTTGTAGGAGAGGAGTAAAGGGATATAGGTTGTGGTGTCCTATTAGCAAGAAGATCATTATGAACAGGCATGTGAATTTTGATGAGAAGGCTATATTGAAGGTGGATCCTTCCTTATCGGATGACAATGAGATGACATGTGAAGAATACCAGACACAAAGCAAGTCATCTGTTGATTCTTTCCATAGACGTTCAAATGGTATTTCCGATGACACCGTGGTCGATGAGGATAATATCGATGTTGGTACAGAGGATCAAACTCGAGGTGGATCTCATTCAGAACCTAAGCCTATCAGAAAAAGAAGAAAGCCTAAGTGGCTTAATGAGTTTATTGGATTGAGCATCAAAGATATTAACTTTGATGATATGGCAACATATGCTTTGAATGTTTTCCATGATGAGCCCTGTGATTATAGAGAAGCTATCGCATCAGTTAACAGTTCCAGTTGGTTAGTTGCTAAGGAGGAGATTGAATCATTGCAGAGAAATCATACTTGTGATTTGGTGCCTCTTCCCACCGACAAGAAAGCTATTGGATGCAAGTGGATCTATAGAGTGAAAGACGGTGAAAATGGTAATCTCGTATATAAGGCAAGGTTAGTCGCAAAGGGGTATGTTCAGAAGAAAGGGGTAGAGTATCATGATATCTTTGCTCCAGTGGTTAGGCATACTTCTATTCGTATTCTTTTGGCATTAGTTGCTCATTATGATATGGAATTAGAGCAACTAGATGTCAAAACTGCATTCTTGCATGGTGATCTGGATGAGGAGATTTATTTAAAGCAGCCGGAAGGGTTCATTGATAGTAGCAGACCTGACTATGTTTGCAAACTCAACAAATCTCTTTATGGACTGAAGCAGTCTCCTAGACTATGATACAAGAGGTTTGATAAGTTTATGCTTTCACAAGGATACTCCAGAAGTTTCAAAGACCAGTGTGTTTATTTCAGGAGATGTGACGATATGATTTATTTTTTGTTATATGTTGATGATATGCTGATTGCAACTCGGAGTATGGTCAAAATTAAGAAGTTGAAAATGGTGCTCAGTAGACAGTTTAACATGAAGGATTTGAAAAAGACACAAAGAATATTGGGCACGGAGATAAGCATGGATAGGAAGGGGAGAGAGTTAAGACTCACTCAAGCTTAGTACATCAAGAAGGTCCTCGTTCGATTTGGAATGGAGAAAGATAAACCAGTTGGCACTCCATTAGGCTTTCATTTTAAGTTGTCAAAAGAATTATCTCCCTCATCGGAAGAAGACAAGAGGTATATGGCAAATATACCTTATTCTAGTACTATTGGTAGTCTTATGTATGCGATGGTTTGCACAAGACCAGATTTGGCTAATGCAGTGGGTGTTGTGAATCGATATATGTCTAATCCAGGCAAAGAACATTGGAAAGCTGTGAAGTGGATTCTTAGATATCTTCGAGGCACTTCTTCGGTGGGCTTGTTATATAGTGGAGTGGATGGTGACATCTTTCTTAGAGGATACTGTGATTCTGATTATGCTAGGGATAGATATGCTAGGAAGTCAATGTCGGGCTATGTTTTTACACTTGGCATAGGCTCAATTTTATGGAGATCAAAGATGCAATCTATCGTAGCTTTATCGACTACCGAAGTAGAGTTGATATTGATTGTGGAAGCAACAAAGGAAGGATTATACTTACTTCAGTTGTTGGATGATCTTTCAATGGTGCAGCGGACAGTAGAGCTATTTTCAGACAGTCAGAGTGTGATTCATCTTGTAGAAAATCAAGCTTATAGTTCACAGACAAAGCAATTGATGTTAGAGGTTTCTTTCTTATGCTTTAGGAAGAACGAAGCAAGATCAAACTTTTGAAAGTGAGTACTTTGGATAATCCTTTAGATATGATGACTAAGTCACTTCCAAAGAACCAGTTTGAGCATTGCTCAAACTTGATCAGTTTGATATCTGTTACTTGAGCGCCATGGGGCACTAGACCCAACAACTTCTATGTTCATTGCTTGATGCGGTGGAGTGTTGAATTTAGGTGATTCAAATTGTAACAACCCTGTATTTATAAATTATTTTAATTGAATTTTGATTTAACTTTATTATATTTAATTTAGATAATTTTGTTATTTAAAATATAGACTTTGATTTTGATATGAATTATCATTGCAAAATATGACTAAAAAGAATATTTTCCAAAAAAGTGTATTTTGGTCAATATGGTCAAACTTTGACTTTTAATTCTAAAATTTTAAAAGTTCAAAATTTTGAATTTTATCTTTTATTATGAAAGTAAATAAATTTTTAAGAACATTGCTTTTCGTTTCGTTGAAATCTGATTTATAATGTGAAAGTTATGCCTTTTTAACTATTGTGTGAAATTTGTTGTATTTAACAAAAAATTGTTTATTTTAAATTTTATAAATAATTGGTCATGTATTGGTTTAATTTATGTTTCCATGTGTAAAATAACATGCTATGTATATATTTTGGTTTTAAAAACATTTTTAAAAGTGTAATTGACATTTTCAAATGTCAGTTGTATTCTATTTGTAAGTTTTAATTCCTAGTTTCAAATAATTAAAGTAATTCTTTATTTATCTTTGTATTTTTCTTAGGAACTTATTTTATTCTCGTTCCCACTTTGTTTTATTCCTCATTTATTTATTTATTTGACTCTTTATGTGGCACCCCACCTCTATACCCACGCTAGCCAAGAACACTACGATGTAGTGCTGTCAACTAGCACGGAGAATAAGGCTGTTGAGGAGCGACCATCCATGTAACTTCTTTGTGCGAGCACCGTTTTGTCAGATAGTATAGCATGCATTTCATTTAAGGAGGAAGTCCGACATACCGATACAAACTCAAAGCTATCACACGGTGGCTATAAATAATCTTCGGAAACAAACATAGAAATAAGCATAACACAATCAGTCACAGACATCCATATCACAAAGGCGGAAGAAGATATGGATATATAACTAACACACGAAAGTGTACATCAGAGTAGTGGTCAAAAAGATCCACAATAATACAAAAGAATAGCAACACGTGCTATACAAAAGAATACAACTATGAGTCTATATCTCAAGTGTATACAACAAAAACTGCTAATCTAAATAGTTAGCCAAAAGTCAGAGTAGCAAACCCCGGGGAGAAGTCAAGCAGAAGCACCTGTAATATCTCGGTCTGACCCGAGTATTATTTAAGAAAATAATAAACGGATCAGTCTAGCTATAAATATCAGATGACATGGTATAAAATAAAAGATATGGCATAACATAAAGTATTCATATTGACATACTACTATAAGTATGAAAATGACGATCAACAGAAGTCAATCAATAAGAGATAAATCAATATCACAAGAATCTTCTCAAAGATCCAAAGAGGGCATCATACCCTAAACTTGTACTCATAACAAGTCAGTGACATAAATTCTAGAAATCAACACAGGAAATCCAGAAATCATAGAAAAAGGGAAAGAGGCCTATCACATGACGGTCCGAAGACCATGGGGAGCTACCCCATATGGGTGAGTCTGAATCACCCAGATGAGGTCTAGGCTAACCAAAAAGCAAAAAGGTATGTGTGAGTGGAATCACACAAATGGTGTCTAGCCTGACCTCGCAACGAAAAGGTATGTGTGAGTGGAATCACACAAATGGTGTCTAGGCTAACCAAAAAGCAAAAAGGTATGTGTGAGTGGAATCACACAAATGGTGTCTAGCCTAACCAGGAAGCAAACAAAGAGACATCGCACAATTGCTAGCCTAAATCACAAAATGATCGTCATGATCAACGAGAAGTGTCAATTACACTAAGCTAGTAAATATAAAAGTTTAGTTTCATGTCCCATAACCACTTGCTTAACTCAAATATTTGCGAGCAAACTGTAGATCTTTACTAGAAAATTGTCACAAAAAGGTTCAATCGAACAAGTCCAAGAGTTAACCGACGAAGCAAACGCAAGCGTTTCATACCACTTGTTTTACTAAGCCGTTTAATTCAATTTCTCATACGAGTGAGGTAAAGGTTTGTTTATACTAGTAGATTGGAAGATGGTTTAAGAAAAGAGCTTTGTTATTGAAAATAGAGTTGAAATCATTTTGTTAAAAGAGTTTTGATATTTACTACTAGTATTGAAACCTTCATATTTTAAAGTGACAAATCATAGAAGTGATTGTAGAAACAATCAATCATAAAAATTCACATACGAAGACGTGAATAAAATCCAAAGAAACCGATAAAGAATCCATCGAAATAGATATTCAAAAATCCATAAAATCGACCGAGAAGCCCAAGATAGTCTGTCACGAAGAATGGTCAACTCAGCATCTGAATGTTTTCAGATAAGATCCCCTACGGAGGGGGGTCCAGGGGGGTGGCAACCCCCCAAGGTGGGGGTGCGGGGGCAACGCCCCTGCTACGGGGTTCGACCTGCCCGGTCAGGTCGCGGGGGTCCAGGGGGCAGCGCCCCCGGCGGGGTGCGGGGCAGCGCCCTGTCCAAAATGGTACGACCTAGTGGTTAAAGGGGCACGACCTAGTGGTCCAGCGACCTAAAGCGTAAAGGTAATGCGACCTAAAATGGGTTCGCGACCTAAAATGGGTTCGCGACCTAACACTCGAACGACCTAAAGAAAATAAGGGGCCGAACGACCTATAAGAAGCAGCGACCTGAATAGAATCGAGGTCCAACGACCTACGGGTTAGGTCATGCGAGTTAAGGAGGTCAACGACCTAACAGAGACACGCGACCTAATAAAGGAACGCGACCTAAAGGCACGCGACCTAGCGACCTAAGCAGGAAACGCGACCTATAAGGGAAAAGCGACTTAAGTGGGGAAACGGCATAAAGGAAAAAGGTCCATAGAGTTAAAGCCCAACGACCTAACAAGAATAAGGCCTAACGACCTAGTGGTTTACACGACCTAGTGGACGAACAGGTCGAGCGACCTAAGAGGTTCGTGAGTTATCGATTTAATAAGGTCGAGCGACCTAATGAAGGAACAAGGCCGAACGACCTATAGGGCTCGCGACCCACGACCTAAAAGGCTTGCGACCTACGACCTAAAACCGAGCGAGTCAAATACGAAGGCCGTGACTTTTCCAACCCGAGCGACCTAATGAAGACAGAACGACCTAAGAGCATTTTTTTCACCAAAAACGCTAAAAATTGGAGTTTTTCGCCAATCCAATCCAAACCAAATGCAAATGTACATGCAAAAATGATAGGGAATCATTCACAACGGTCCAATATAGTTAAAGGCTAGAATTGTGAGATAAAAATCTCACCTTTGCATCAAAAACCAATGAAAATGAAGAACAAAGCAAGCAAGAATCAATCCATCTTCAATCCCAATGCAAAAAGCTTGAATCCAATGTCTTCTTGTTGAATTTAGAGTTGAATGATGGATTTGAAGTTGAATTTGAGCTTGGAGTTTTAATTTCTCATTCCCACTACCATTTTTGAAGTTATAAAGCAATTAGAAAGTTATGAAGAGGAGAGGGTGGAGTTTGGGTTTAATAGGTTAAAAGCCCAACTAATGGTCTCAAGTGAAAAAGTGGTGAAAATCCACCAACTCCAAACATATCAATGCTTATACTTAAAAAAAGTTGCAAACGGCGTTTCGAACTCAATGGAAGTGGTCTCGAGTCCTAATTTGAACGTATGCAAAAAGTAGCTTTTTGGACTATAATCTGACTGACGATAAAATATTTAAATATAAAATCGATAAATATGCGGGTTGTTGCATTTTATTTGTTTTAAAGTGATAGAGAAATTTTATAAGGCTAGTGATATTTTATTTGTAATTTTCATACCCTGTTTTCAATTTTTAAACAATTTCTTTAGTTCTTTTTCTATTTTTCTCCAATTTAATTATTTATTATATTTTATAAATTATAAATAAATTATTTTATTTCGAATTTTTACTTCATAATATTTTAAAATGAAGTGGATAATCTTTCAAAGTCAATGGTGATTTAATTGTAATTTTTGGACACTGTTTTGGATTTTTAAGCAATTTCTTTAATTCATTTTCCATTTTCTTTAAAATTTATTATTTATTTTTATTTTATATTACTTTGTTTCGGTTTTTAAAGTCAAATTACTGAAATTTTATTTGTTTTTATTTAATTAAAGAAAAGGAAATTCTAAGAGACTAGCTTTTATAACCTGTGACTCTTCATCGCCTAGTCTTTTCATTTGCTTGTCTTTTCACTTTCCCTTGATTTTTGCCCATACACTTTATGGTGTAGCCGTGTATTTTTCTTAGATTTCACGTGAGAAACTTCATTTCTCATTATTTCTCACGGCTAAGAAGAAAAAATGGCAATGGCCTCTCCTTTTTCTCTCCTCTCTTCTTCCTTTTTTTCATTTGTTTAGCCTTGATTTCTTGTGTTATTTGCTACGCCACCACCTTGCTTGCCATGGCCATCACCTCCAGCACCTCCTCCTCTTCACCATCAACCACCTACCCCTCTGATGTGACCAGGCCGTACCACCCCATGAGGCAAAGCTCCACAAAACATTGCAACATCCCCTTGGAAACATGCATAGCCACCACTAATTGCAACATACCTTCATCCATCACCTTGGCCACCACCTCTAGCCGCCACCACCACCTTGCTACCACTATTACTCACCACCTAAACCTCTTTCCAGACCTGTACTTGCCACTGGCCAAGCCCAAGTGTGCCTTAGTTCGAGCCTATGATTGAACCAAACCTTCTTTTAGCCTTGCCTTTTACCTTCTTTCCATTGTAACTCCAAACCACTTCCTATTCTCTTGCTTGCCATGCCTATATGTGCCAAACCAAACCCATTACTACCACTAAAACATGTGTGGCCAAGCCTACACCATGTTGGGGACATGCATATGTGAGTTATGGTCAAGCAAATTTGGTTTAAACGCTAGGTGATGCTCCTTGTTGCTTTGATTTCCATTTTGTTTCATAATGTTGTGATTGAATCTATATTTATATATGGCTTTATTTTGTTGTTGAATAAAAGATCATTAGCTTGGTTATCATCTACTTGAATCCATCGTTGTGTCATCGTCCTTTGGGAATCCGTTTGTGTCATTTGCATTGCAATCTCCAGCACAAAGATGTGAGTAAATCTCACGAGACATTTATACTTATACAAATGTGAATTGACACCATTTGAATGTGTAGAAATATTATGTGATGTCATAATTGCCTGCAATTATTTATATATGATGTTAAATTTCATGTCATATCATCTGTTATTATATATATGTTATTACTGTTCATTTATATCTGTTTATCACACTGCAAGTTCCCCGTAGATTAGGTTCACTATGGGTTGAAATGAAACATACCTGAACGTACTTTAGAATAGAGAAAAATTGTTATGGACTGAAATGATAGGCCAGAACGATTTTTATTTATTTATTTATTTTTACTTGGGATTGGGGGTTTGAAATGATAGAACCCGGATTTTTCTTTTTAAACTACGGATTGAAATGATATATATCTGTATCACTTGACCTAGGTTAGAAAACTATATACAGGCCCGTGGTTATATTTTATAAAGTATTTTGAATATTTTAAATATTTTTAAAAGTGAAAATTTATGAAATTTGATTTAAATTGGATTTTTAATGTTTAAATAAAGAAATTTTGGATTTTTCTAGAAGTTAAAATGTAATTCAAATGAATGGCAAAAGTGAATTTTTGAAATATAACTTAAATTTGAAAATTTGGACTTTGGCTTTTTAAATTGACATTTAAGTTATATAAATAAAATTTTAAGTGGTTTAAATGTAACTTTATGAAATTTGATTTAAATAGATTTTGAAATGTTTTAAAATAAAGAAATTATGATTTTTGTATGAGTTAAAAATGTAATTAATGAATGGTTAAATTGGATTTTTGGAATATAACTTAAGTTTGGAAATTTGGAATTTTGGTTAAAAATGATATTTAAGTTATATAAATAAAGTGGAAATTTAATTATATTTGGAAAATGGTAAATATGATTATTTGATTAAATTTGAGTTTAAATGAGTTAATAAAGTATTATTGATTTTCTATATATTAAAATGGTTAAATGAATGAATGCTTAAAAGTGTAATCTTAAAATGAACTTGACCTAGAATTGTGAATTTGGTTTTAATTAAGGGTTTAAGTTAATTAAATAAATTGGAAATTTAGTTTAATTTGTGAAATGATAATTTGAAAATGTAAATGTTAATAAAGTGTTAAATGTAAAAATGGGAAAGTTTACACTTGAATTTATTAAGGTGATTTGTGAAATCTGATTTAGTTATAAAATGTTGCTTTATAAAAATCATTAATTAAAAGAGTATTTTAATGAACATCGTTGAATTTTAAAATATGTTTTTTATAATGTTTAAGTGGTTTAAATTGAAATGTTTTCAAGTATAACTTACAGCAGCTTTTTCTGGATACTGTGAAGGGCTGAAATTTTCAATGTTTATGGTTTTAACTTAGTAAATGAACTGAGAATGGTTTAAAACTTTGGAAATTGAATACTTGATTTGGAAGTATATAAACTTAAATTTTAAATGGTTTAAATGCACTATTTTGATTAAAATACAAGCTATTTAAAAGGTGATTTGGAATGAAAATAAATGAATGATATCTTTGAATTTAAAAGGTATTTAAAGTTGAATATTTGGATTTGAACTTATATTATGATTTGAAATTGAAGCTTTGGAAAGATATGATATTTTGATATATATATATATTAAATGCTCTGAAATGAAGTTTTTTCAAAGATATGATATTTTGATATTAAAAATGTTTTGAAATGAAGTTTGGAAAGATATGATATTTTGATATATATTAAATGTTTTGAAATGAAGTTTTGAAAGATATGATATTTGATATATATTAAATGTTTTGAAATGAAGTTTTGAAAGATATGATATTTTATATATATTAAATGTTTGAAATGAAGTTTTGGAAGATATGATATTTTGATCTTAAAATAATTTAAAAATGAAGTTTGAAAGATATGATATTTTGATATTAAAATGATTTGAAAAAGGAAGTTTTGAAAAGATATGATATTTATGTATTAAAAATGGTTTGAAAGGATGTTTTGAAAGGATATATATATTGAAATGATTTGAAATGACTTGATACTTATTTTGGTAAATATTTGAATTTGAAAGATATGGTATGTTGATATATTGAAATGATATGGAATTAATTTAGTCTTTATTTTGATAAAGATTTGGATTTGAAATAATATTCTATTTTGAAGTATAAATATTATTTTAAAAGTTATTACCACGGGTTATAATAACGATTGGTTTGCAAAGAGATCGGGATCGGATATCTGGCATAATCTCTGTCGATACCGAAAACCACTTTGACTAACCGTGTACGCGGTGGATATTCCAGAATGAAGTAGGATGGTGGCAACGTTCTTATGGTATGTTACGTGGACCCAACACCCGTGAGTTGGCATAAGGTGGCAGAAACATGAGCGGTCTCGGGCCAGTTGAGGTCGCACCTCGTAGCGGACGCATTTCTTCGATACCATACTATTACTTGTGATTGTTTGGGCACCCCTCCGATTTTGTGAGAGTTTGTTCCACGGTGGGCGAATGTGGCTGCTGCGTTATCACCAGCCCGAGTGTCGTAATTGGTATATCTACCCTGGCATTGCCTTGTGTGTCGTATCACCTACCATATCGAGCCTTTACTACGAGTTTCTATTTGTGTCGTACCTATGCAGTATCTTCTCGTAGTCTCCCGATCAGGAGATATGCAGGTATTGCATGGACTATTGGCATTATTTGTGTTAAGGGCAATATTAGGTCACTCCTTAACGCTATTTAAAAGTAAGTTTATTTTACTATTAGACATTATTATAATAGCGCAATATTACTACATAGTAAATAGTTTAACGGATCCTTAGAGGATGGGCGGCCCCAAGCATCCTTTAATTTACTTATACTTTTACTACAGTTCACTTGAGTTGGTTTACATTGTATAAGTATGCATGTCCTGACTCGAGTATTTGTATTTTTTATTTATTTACACTCGGGTCAGCCTGAGTTATTCACAGATTGGATTCCACTTTCTGAAGATTGGAATCGCTGGAGATTATCTGCTTATCTAGTCTTATCTATTTCAGCTCTGCTGTTGTATTCAACTTGTACTTAATTATCATATTGAAACTTCTGGTATACTTTATTTCTTCTGTTGTATCTTTTTTAACTCTGATATATTTATATAGTAGCTTCATGAACTACTATTTCTTTTACTTCCGTTGCGTTTCTTACCGTGTGTCTGTGTTCTATGATTATTATTTACTGTACGTTCTGAGATTTGCCAAATTTTATTTACAACGCGGTATTTTGAGCAATTCAAGTCCGACATATGCGTATGCGAATGGTTGAAAATGCCGAGCTGTTACATTTGGTATCAGATCTTTGGCTTTGAGGCAAAACTTAGAATGTGTGGTAAATTTTGTTACAGAATCACTTTCATCCAAACTTGAATCTCTTCCTCTTTGATTCAAATTTCCTTTGAATTTTGGAACGTTCCCTACAGTTCCAAAATCCATTCATATCCCTCACTATTCATCTTCTTTTGATTCTGGAGTATCCTATAACTCCGCTTCGAACGATCTTTTTAGTGAGTCGGCGGTCTCGCCAATTTCAAATTCATTTGTAAAAGAGGGAAACTCCTTTACAATTAGCATCGATTCACCAGAGATTTATATCTATCCTTGGTTTAGATGCTAATATCTTTTATTATTCCAAACTCTATCTATTGAGATCGAATGTAGATTTACCCTAGAAAATCTACATCGATCTTATTCTTTAAGTCACGGTTGACTAGTTATGGTTGCCTGTGATTTATTTAAGCTTATCCACCTCCCTATTTTTGTTATTCAATCATCTTGTCTTTTGTTTCCAATTTATCTTCCAAACATTTTGAATTGTACTTGTAAATCTATGTTTTGTTTTATATATTGTGTTGTTTGAGTTGTTGATGTTGATTTGGGTTTCCGATTGATTCGTCTGATCAACGCTATCGATATGATTTCTATAACACATTGACAGAACAAATTGACACAATATTATTCTAAAATTTGGTTAATGAAATAAATTTAGATATATAAGTAAATTTACGGAACTTAATAAACTGATTTAAATTGATAATTTGAAATGATAATACTTGACTTGTCATTTATTGTTCTATAAATGAATTTATAAATAGTTGTTTATAAATTGATTTGGGATATGAAATGAATATAAAACATGAAATTTGAGAATTTAATTTCCGATGGTTCAAACCTCGTGTTTAAGTTTTGAAGTATATTATTTAAAGCATTTTCGTAAGAATATGTTTCCAAAGAATTCTAACGTTTAAAAATCAGTGCTCTTCTCTTTGTCGTTGGGAAATAATTTCGGTGATGACTGCAGTATCATCGACGTTCATTTTCGAGTTTCGAAGTGAAGAGACCGCTCTGTAGTCTTGCTACAGCTTTTTTTTTGGGAAATCAAATTGATTTGAATTTCTAAAATATTACTTGATTTATAATATATATAGATATATGATTTAAATTTGATTTGATAAATTATGTACATACATTTATTTATCCCTAAAAGGTTTGAAGAAATCGGAAATTTAATTCTTAAATTTTATTTTAAAGAATAATTTCAATTTGTAAAAAGAAAATCAAAATTTTGGATGAATATTCAAGCATGAAATGGTTTAATTGGAAAGTTTTATTTGTATAATACAATTGCATTCAAATATAACTTACCTTAATTTCAGAAGTTAGTAATGTAATTGGATAATATACAATATAAAAGGATTTTATAAATAAAATTTGAGTGGTTATAATAAATGTTATACAAAAATTTTAGTTAAAAAAAGATTAACAGAGGTAAATAGAATAAAAGATTAATTGAATAATTTACAATATAAATGATGTTAAAGGAATTAAGAATAAATTAAAATAGTTATAATAAGTGTAAGTACATTTAACATAAGTGATAAAATATATTGAGAGGAATAAATTTAATTTTAATTAGGAATAAAGAGGAACTAAATTTATTAAGTACATTTTGAGTATAATAATAATTTTTTTTCAAATTCATGATTTTTGAAAGTTTTAGTTTAAGATGATTAGATGATAAGACAATGAAATTAGATATATTTAAGATTCATGTAACTTGTGTAAAAATTAATTATCAATATTAAGTTGAAACCATGGAATTTTCAAACCTATTATCTTATTTTGTTTTTCAAACTTATTTCCTTATTTTGTTTTTCAAGCTATCGTTTGGTTGTTCTTATTTTCCTTATCTTGCTATAGACTGTTATAGGCATCTTTCTATAATCTTTCTGCTTAGAAATCTTTCTATAATCTTTGGTACTCATTTTGAATCCACCCTTTTTCATGCTTTTGTTCCTGATTTTGGAGAATCCTGGGAAGAACACCTCCACCTTGTTAAGCTTACCTATAACAACAGTTATCAGGTATAATCTCAATCCCCTTGTCACCATGTCTTAATCTTATTTCATTTCTATTTTTCTGTGCTTTCCCGTACCACATTCCTTTTCGGGGACAAAAAGTTTTGAGTGGTGGAAAGTGTAACAACCCTGTATTTTTAAATTATTTTAATTGAATTTTGATTTAAGTATATTATATTTAATTTAGATAATTTTGTTATTTTAAAATATAGACTTTGATTTTGATATGAAATATTATTCCAAAATATGACTAAAAAGAATATTTTCCAAAAAAAGTGTATTTTGGTCAATATGGTCACACTTTGACTTTTAAATTTAAAATTTTAAAAGTTTGAAAATTTGAATTTTATCTTTTATTATGAAAGTAAATAAAATTTTAAGAACATTGCTTTTCGTTTCGTTGAAATCTGATTTATAATGTGAAAGTTATGCCTTTTTAACTATTGTGTGAAATTTGCTGTATTTAACAAAATATTGTTTATATTTAATTTTATAAATAATATTTTATTTGGGCATGTATTGTTCTAATTTATGTTTTCATGTGTAAAATAACATGCTATGTACATATTATGGTTTTAAAAACATTTTTAAAAGTGTAATTGACATTTTCAAATGTCAGTTGTATTCTGTTTGTAAGTTTTAATTCCTAGTTTCAAATAATTAAAGTAATTCTTTATTTATCTTTATATTTTTCTTAGAAACTTATTTTATTCTCGTTCCCGCTTTGTTTTATTCCTCATTTATTTATTTATTTGACACTTTATTTGTTTTAAAGTGATAGAGAAATTTTATAAGGCTAGTGATATTTTATTTGTAATTTTCATGCCCTGTTTTCAATTTTTAAATAATTTCTTTAGTTTTTTTTTCTATTTTTCTCCAATTTAATTATTTATTTTATTTTATAAATTATAAATAAATTATTTTATTTCAAATTTTTACTTCATAATATTTTCAAAATGAAGTGGATAATTTTCCAAAGTCAATGGTGATTTAATTGTAATTTCTAGACACTGTTTTGGATTTTTAAGCAATTTCTTTAATTCATTTTCCATTTTCTTTAAAATTTATTATTTATTTTTATTTTATATTACTTTGTTTCGGTTTTTAAAGTAAATTACTGAAATTTTATTTGTTTTTATTTAATTAAAGAAAAGGAAATTCTAAGAGACTAGCTTTTGTAACCTATGACTCTTCATCGCCTAGTCTGTTCATTTGCTTGTCTTTTCACTTTCCCTTGAGTTTTGCCCATACACTTTATGGTGTTGCCGTGTATTTTTCTTAGCTTTCACGTGAGAAACTTCATTTCTCATTATTTCTCCCGGCTAAGAAGAAAAAATGGCAATGGCCTCTCCTTTTTCTCTCCTCTCTTCTTCCTTTTTTTTTTCATTTGTTTAGCCTTGATTTCTTGTGCTATTTGCTAGGCCACCACCTTGCTTTTCATAGCCATCACCTCCACCATCTCCTCCTCTTCACCATCAACCACCTACCCCTCTGATGTGACCAGGCCGTACCACCCCATGAGGCAAAGCTCCACAAAACATTGCAACATCCCCTTGGAAACATGCATAGCCACCACTAGTTGCAACATATCTTCATCCATCACCTTGGCCACCACCTCTAGCCGCCGCCACCACCTTGCTACCACTATTAATCACCACCTAAACCTCTGTCCAGACCTGTACTTGCCTTTGGCCGAGCCCAAGTGTGCCTTAGTTCGAGCCTATGATTGAACCAAACCTCCTTTTAACCTTGCCTTTACCTTCTTTCCATTGTAACTCCAAACCACTTCCTATTCTCTTGTTTGGCATGCCTATATGTGCCAAACAAAACCCATTACTACAACTAAAACATGTGTGGCCGAGCCTACACCATGTTGGGTGCGTGCATATGTGAGTTATGGTCAAGCAAAATTGGTTTAAAGGCTAGGTGATGCTCCTTGTTGCTTTGATTTCCATTTTGTTTCATAATGTTGTGATTGAATCTATATTTATATATGTGTAACGACCCTGGATTTTGGCCCTATTTATTTTAATAAATATTCAAATTAATTTAAATAAAATGTAAACTTATCCATTTGAAATGGATATGATTTTGAAATAATTGCCATTGTTTATATAAATGGTATTTTAAAAGGAAATTGATTTGAAAATTTAAATAAATTATCTCAATAATATTCATAATAAAACTGTCTTCTATGATTGAATTAAAATACTTTACTTTTCTTATATTTAGTAAGTATACATATGAATGATAATGTTTGAAATAGAATCAAAGTTAATCAATATAAAATATAAATGTGAAATATAAGTCAAACTTATGCATATAATTTAACTAAAATACAAGTGAAAATAAATATAAAAATAAGTATAAATGTAAATAAATCATACTGTACATAATTTAATGATTGGTAGTAAAAATATAAAATACAAATAGAAGTAAATATAAGTACAAAATATAAGTCACCATATTGAATATGAATATTGATAGTCAAAGTTAAAATACAAATAGGAATAAAATGAACTAAGGATTAAGCATTCATGTATACTTGTAACATCAGTTTAAATTTGCAGGACCAAAGATATAAAGTATAAACCTGACTAAACATGTACATGAATCATTTAAGCTTAAATAAATATTTACTTTAAAATAATAATAATAATATCTTCATATATATGATCAAGTGTTGCCTGCAAGTATGTATTTCTAAACTAAATATCTTCACTTTCAAGACCAAAGGTATATACGTAAACCTGACAACCATGTATATTGTAGTTCAACTAGAAGTCAGTAAAATAAACCTGACAAAAACATCTACCTAAAAAATGATAGCTATTAAGACAATTATGTACATGGGTTCAAGCTAGAAATTAACCAGACAAGTATCTTCATATGCAAGCCTTCCTGCAAAGTATATACCTTTACATAAATATCTATAGACAGTAAATATTTTAATAAGTATGCAAACTAATTAAGATACAAAACAAATATGTATAAATGAATAGCTTCATGTACAAGCCAAGTTGGCCTGCAAAGTGATAGTCAACAAAAAAAATATCTTTATGCATAGTACAACATAATTGTAATAGGTAAACTAAGTAGGAAACAAAGCATTTAATTTGCTATCAGCTCAGCATACATTTTGTCAATTCAATATTTATAAAATCTGAACAAGTTAAAAACTAAAAGAGGGAAAACAACTGACCAGTTAAGCCTTCCTTTGTACATCCTTATTTTCTTCTATATATATTTGTATGTGGCCATCTTTTGTTGAGTTCGTTCAACAATCATATAACAAAATCTAAGAAAACAAAAAAAAAACAAGAAAAAGATGAAACAAAGTTTAAATTTTTATTCAAAAAAAAGGAAGGGAAGATTCAAGAACAAAACTCCAAGCAGTTTTCAACTGCAACTTTCAAGGCAGCAAGATGCTTTCTGTTCAACAGTAATCTGAATGTGAGTAAACATTAAAAATTTCAAGCTTGAGTTTAATTTAAAAGCAGTATAATAATTCATGGAATACATGGGTTGTATGTGTTTATACTGATATGAATCTGAGTTTACATATATTCTGTTCATCTCTGCTATGTGTACTCTGTTGATACAATAATATATTTTTTTCAAACACAAAAATTATTCACATCAAACAGTGTTAATCTGTAAGTATTCAACTTAAACAATAGGATTAAACTAGATTAAGATTTTTAACTAGTTAATTAAACTAAGTGTAACAAATATATCACTGTAACTTGTTTAACAGGTATTTTAATTTCAGTTTGATAAATTTCAATGCCATAAATTGCTAATTCAAGTTTATATCTTGAATTATTACTAAAAGTTATGATTTTTAAAATTTGAATGAGGATTTTTAGCTCAGTATTTCAAGAGCAGTTCGATGTTGAATAAAAATTGAATTTTTATCAAATTCTCAAAATTGAATCAATATTAAATGCTGAAACTCGAATTGAAGAAAGTACAAATGTTTGTGATCTTAAGAAAAATGTACAATGATTTTTCTATTCCATAAAATTTTTATACGAGATCATCATAGGGTTTTATTTCATGTTTGCGTACATGTCTGTAAGTTGTGGGGATTGACTCCTGTACACGATTGAGTGGTTCGATGCTCTGGTGGAGGGTTGCTGGGGATGTTGACGAGGTGTGGACGAGTTTCGTCACCTTGGACCGTACGATGGGGCGAGGCGATCTGAGTCAGTGAGGGGTTGTTGTTATTTTCGTTCGAACTGTAATTTTTCGAAATAGAATTTTTAGAGGTAATTTGATTTTAAGTTTCCAGTGTTCATGTTAATTGGGATTTGCCTGAAGCATTGGAAGTTCGCCTGAGCCTCGTGCGCCGACGTACACGTGTACGGCGGCGCACGAGGTGTATCAGCGTTTTGAGGGTAGCACGGTCGCGAGTCATTTCTCGGGTTTTATAGGTGATTGCTTCGAGTTTTCCTGATCGTGTGCGTGAGTTTCCTGTTGTTTTAATTCTTACTTAAGTTTAAAAATGTAAACTTATAAAAAAAAGAAAAAAAAAAGAGGAAGAAGAAGTTGCGTACCTGGGTATGTGACACGGGTGAATTGGACGAGCTATTCGAAGTAGCACACGAGTTTTATCAGGGGAGGTATCGGGTTCTTTGCTAGCTGACGTGTAAGGTTTAATAATGGTTGTTGGTGAATAAAGGTTTCAGCAAATTATCACAGTAAACTGAATAAAGGTTTAAAATTTAAGTTAAACTTAATTCAAGTTTTAATTATCCTAATTAAGGTTTAACAACAGTTTAACTCGTAATTAATTATTTAAATTAACTAATTACTTTTGTTAAGGCTTAACCATGTTTTTAAAACCTTGTTAATATTTTAATTAAGTAATAAATAAAGTAAATTAACAAATAATGCTGTAGTTAGTAATATAATTGATTTCAAATTTTAAGAAGACTTTAAATGTTAATTAAGTGAATAATCAATATTAATTGATTATTTTCAGAAGTAATTAAGAATAAATATTTTTTAATTAATGAACGATTAATAGTTAATTAATCAAGTGATTTAATTAAGAATTAAGAAAGTAATTAGCAGTAAATAAATAGGTAAGTAAGTTTTATTCAGGTTGTTAATTAATGATTAAGAAATAATTACTTAAGTAATTAAAGTTAGATAACTTTATTAAGAAGTAAATAATTAAATAGTGTGAATAAAGTAATTAAGACATAAATATTAATTAAAAAATGATTTATTGATTAAATAATTTGAAATGAAATAAGTGATTAATTGATAATTAATGATTAATTAAACAGGGTTAAGAGATTAACTCTCAAGTAATTAAATTAATCACAATAAGAATTTAAGATGATTGCTTGTGGATGTTGTATATGTAGAATATCTGATTGTGATGTTTATTGAAGATATTCTGTGATGCTCCGTGACATGCTTTAATATATCCATGGCAATTGTGTATGATTCATCTGAATAAATGTTATGTGAATTCAATCATTAAATTAAACTGTTTAAATTAATTAGACAACTTGGCCTTTAAAATGGCGTTTGGATTTTGATGAGACTGGGATCGGGTGTCATTCTGATATTCCGAAAACCACATCGATCCAAATTAAACGTTTGGTCGTGAATTCTCAAGTGAAGATCGAGATGGTGTTTTCAAAATGCAAGGGTTATCGTCGTTGACTCTGAGGGTAATTCCAAAATGAGTGTGACGAGATAATGCCTTCGGTTTCGTTCGAACCCGGAACGAACTTGTATGGATTGAATGCTTTCAATACAACGCCAGGCGGACGATGAGCATTCTAAGAGATATGTCCTGTAAAGGTAATCGTGCCTCAAGCCTCATCAAACGGGAATGGATAAAACAGGGGAGGTGCAGCAAGATAAGGTGGGTCATGCCCAAGCAAGACGAGATATACCCCTGTCTAGATGTCCATTTTTATTTCGGCTGTGTGGGCGGTTGGATATGCGCACCAACTACGGGGTTATCTTGTTCGGGACTGTTCAATAAGGAATGGTTCCGGCCTTGTGTTGCAGGGGAGTTAGGGTGGCTCCTCGGTACGGTGATCTAGGCCACGTACTGTGACGGGCGGTACCCCAGTAGCCCTGCCATTGTATGGAATCCAATCTCCAATAAGCGCCGTACGTTTTGATTGTGCCCAACTATGTTGGAATGTGAGATGTAAGCATTTCAGCTATTTCTGTATTTTATTTGAAAACACTAGACACTATTATAATATCACTGGATTTCCTATAAAATGTTTTGGTTAGCGTAAGGTAAAAACTTACCCGTATTTATTTGTGGGGAGTCTTACGTGATACCTTTATTTTTAAATGTTTTTCAAAGTTAAACAACTTTAAACCGTTTACTCATACCATACCAGACCCATGTCTGACCCGGAGTTTATATTTTGTTTTTCATAAACTCTTGGGTACTCAAATTTTTATGAGTAGCTAAGTGATAGGTTTGGAACTTTGATTCTGGAGGAGCTTGGAGCAGGAGTGCCAGACGTATGTATATATATATATATATATATATATATATATATATATCCAGTTCCGCTGAGTAGTTGATTTATGTTGTATCTCTGATGTATATAATGACAGATGTATGTATGACTGTCATGTATATTAATATTGTATAACTATGATATATGTAAACTATGTAATAGTTATGTGATATATTATATTTTGTTCCGTTCCGCTGTGAGATTCTGATGTTATTGTTCTTTCTTTTCTATTCTTTTCTATTTCTATCCCTTTCTTACTTAATGATGATACGTCTTTCTGGTAATAGAAGGGCGGGTCGTCACAATATGGCTTTGTTTTGTTGTTGAATAAAAGATCATTAGCTTGGTTATCATCTACTTGAATCCATCATTGTGTCATCGTGTCTTTGGGAATTCGTTTGTGTCATTTGCATTGCAATCTCCAGCACAAAGATGTGAGTAAATCTCACCAGACATTTATACTTATACAAATGTGAATTGACACCATTTGAATGTGTAGAACTATTATGTGATGTCATAACTGCCTGTGATTATTTATATATGATGTTAAACCTGTTAAATTTCATGTCATACCATCTGTTATTATATATGTTGTTACTGTTCATTTATATCTGTTTATTACACTACAAGTTCCCTGTAGATTAGGTTCATTGTGGGTTGAAATGATACATGCCCGAACGGACTTTAGAATAGGGAAAAATCGTTATGGGCTGAAATGATAGGCCTGAACGATTTTTATTTATTTATTTATTTTATTTTTACTTGGGATTGCGGGTTTGAAATGATAGAACCTGGATTCTTCTTTTTAAATTGCGGATTGAAATGATATATATCTGTATCACTTGACCTTGGTTAGAAAACTATATACAGGCCCTTTGGTTATATTTTATAAAGTATTTTGAATATTTTAAATATTTTTAAAAGTGAAAATTTATGAAATTTGATTTAAATTGGATTTTTAATGTTTAAATAAAGAAATTTTGGATTTTTCTAGAAGTTAAAATGTAATTCAAATGAATGGTAAAAGTGAATTTTTGAAATATAACTTAAATTTGGAAATTTGGAATTTGGCTTTTTAAATTGACATTTAAGTTATATAAATAAAATTTTAATTGGTTTAAATGTAAATTTTTGAAATTTGATTTAAATAGATTTTGAAGTGTTTTAAAATAAAGAAATTATGATTTTTGTATGAGTTAAAAATGTAATTAATGAATGGTTAAATTGGATTTTTGGAATATAACTTAAGTTTGGAAATTTGGAATTTTGGTTAAAAATGATATTTAAGTTATATAAATAAAATGGAAATTTAATTATATTTGGAAAATGGTTAATATGATTATTCGATTAAATTTGAGTTTAAATGAATTAAAAAGTATTATTGATTTTTCTATGTATTAAAATGGTTAAATGAATGAATGCTTAAAAGTGTAATCTTAAAATGAACTTGACCTGGAAATGTGAATTTGGTTTTAATTAAGGGTTTAAGTTAATTAAATAAATTGGAAATTTAGTTTAATTTGTGAAATGATAATTTGAAAATGTAAATGTTAATAAAGTGTTAAATGTAAAAATGGGAAAGTTTACACTTGAATTTATTAAGGTGATTTGTGAAATCTGATTTAATTATAAAATGTTGCTTTATAAAAATCATTAATTAAAAGAGTATTTTAATGAACATAGTTGAATGTTAAAATATGATTTTTATAATTTTTAAATGGTTTAAATTGAAATGTTTTCAAGTATAACTTACGGCAGCTTTTACTGTGAAGGGCTGAAATTTTCAATGTTTATGGTTTTAACTTAGTAAATGAACTCGGAATGGTTTAAAACTATGGAAATTGAATACTAGATTTGGAAGTATATAAACTTAAATTTTAAATGGTTTAAATGAACTATTTTGTTTAAAATATAAGCTATTTAAAAGGTGATTTGGAATGAAAATAAATAAATGATATCTTTGAATTTAAAAGGTATTTAAAGTTGAATATTTGGATTTGAACTTATATTATGATTTGAAATTGAAGCTTTGGAAAGATATGATATTTTGATATATATATATATATATATATATATATATATATATATATTAAATGTTTTGAAATGAAGTTTTTTTAAAGATATGACATTTTGATGTTAAAAATGTTTTGAAATGAAGTTTGGAAAGATATGATATTTTGATATATATATATATATATATATTAAATGTTTTGAAATGAAGTTTTGAAAGATATGATATTTGATATATATTAAATGTTTTGAAATGAAGTTTTGAAAGATATGATATTTTATATATATTAAATGTTTGAAATGAAGTTTTGGAAGATATGATATTTTGATATTAAAATAATTTCAAAATGAAGTTTGAAAGATATGATATTTTTATATTAAAATGATTTGAAAAAGGAAGTTTTGAAAAGATATGATATTTATGTATTAAAAATGGTTTGAAAGGATGTTTTGAAAGGATACATATATATTGAAATGATTTGAGATGACTTGATATTTATTTTGGTAAATATTTGAATTTGAAAGATATGGTATGTTGATATATTGAAATGGTTTGGTATTAATTTAATCTTTATTTTGATAAAGATTTGGATTTGAAATAATATTCTATTTTGAAGTATAAATATTATTTTAAAAGTTATAACCACGGGTTATAATAACGATTGGTTGGCAAAGAGACCAGGATCAGATATTTGGCATACTCTCTGTCGATACCGAAAATCACTTTGACTAACCGTGTACGCGGTGGAGATTCCAGAATGAAGTAGGATGGTGGCGACGTTCTTATGGTATGTTACATGGACCCAACTCCCGTGAGTTGGCATAAGGTGACAGAAACAGGAGCGGTCTCGGGCCAGTTGAGGTCGCACCTCGTAGAGGACGCATTTCTTCGATACCATACTATTACATGTGATTGTTTGGGCGCCCCTCCGATTTTGTGGGAGTGTGTTCCGCGGTGGGCGTATGTGGCTGCTACATTACCACCAGCCCGAGTGTCGTAATTGGTATATCTACCCTGGCATTGCCTTGTGTGCCGTGTCACCTACCATATCGAGCCTTTACTACGAGTTTCTATTTGTGTCGTACCTATGCAGTATCTTCTCGTAGTATCCCGATCAGGAGATATGCAGGTATTGCATAGACTATTGGCATTATTTGTGTTAAGGGGAATATTGGGTCACTCCTTAACGCTATTTAAAAGTAAGTTTATTTTACTATTAGACATTATTATAATAGCGCAATATTACTACATAGTAAATAGTTTAACGGATCCTTAGAGGATGGGCGGTCCCAAACATCCTTTAAGTTACTTGTACTTTTACTACAGTTCACTTAAGTTGGTTTACATTGTATAAGTATGTATGTCCTGACTCAAGTGTTTATATTCTTTTATTTATTTACGCTCGGGTCAGCCTGAGTTATTCACAGATTGGATTCCACTTTCTGGAGATTGGAATCGCTGGAGATTATCTGCTTATCTAGTCTTATCTATTTCAGTTCTGTTGTTGTATTCAGCTTGTACTTAGTTATCATATTGAAACTTCTGTTGTACTTTATTTCTTCTATTGTATCTTATTTAACTCTGATATATTTATATAGTAGCTTCATGAACTACTATTTCTTTTACTTCCGCTGCATTTCTTACTCTGTGTCTGTGTTCTGTGATTATCATTTACTGTATGTTCTGAGATTTGCCTATTTTTATTTACAACGTGGTATTTTGTGCAATTCAAGTCCGACATGTGCGGATGCGAATGGTTGAAAATGCCGGGCTGTTACACAAATATTTTTGAAGAGGAAAGAGATTGATTAATTGATTCAATCAAATCAATTAATTTGGCCGGTATATGGAAGGATATTTTGAAGGAAACTAATTAATTAGTCAATCAATTAATTAGTCAATATATTTGCTATATGAAGAAATAAATGATTAGGCATGGAGAATAAAGGAAAGATATGAAAACGAAGATTACACCATCTATTTTTACTAAAATCAAATCATCCAATTTGAAAAGATATCTGGGTAATAGGGAAATTGATTTGCTTAATCTCCAAGCAACCCTTCATTATCAAGTCTATTTAAATGAAGGAATTTTATCTTCATATGTACAACCAAGTGTAGTAACCACCATTATTCTTTCCTCTCTTTTGTACTCTTTTCTTTAGTGAAATAAAAAGTTGTTGGGTCTCCGTGGACGTAGGATATTCATATCCGAACGACGTTAAATCTTCTATGTCTCTTATTTCTGTTATTTTTCTGTGAGACTGCATAATTCTTTTTAAGTGTCATTGGTATCTAAATAGGTAATACTAGACCCTAAACAAATGAACCGCTTCCGCTCAAATTAAAACAAATTTCACTACACCCATACCTTCCTTTTCCTCGACCTTCAAAATAATGTAGCGTTTGGTTTCATCCTTCCCTGCTCTGGCCGCCATTACCGACGCTTGCTTTCAATGTCGCCTTGGTAGTTCGAGTTCATCAAAGGTGTGTCTTCTAATTTGTGAGATCTTCTCCCAATGTAAGCACGTGTTCTTTTTCTTTTTGGCAGCCGATTTTGAATTAGTTAAGCCCCTCTTTTTGGTGGTTCGGTGAAGATCCCATATGATAGTTCGATTATTAACCGAGGCTTTTGGCTAGGGTTTGATTTCATCTGTTGTACGATAGAATTTGAGTTTTTAGTTATTTAAAGGTTCATAACAAAAGGTAGTTTATTAAGCATGTGGAAAGCTATCGCATGCAGTGCATATAAGTTGGTTCCACTAAGTAGCTCGATCTGGGTAATTGGGAAATTATAATAGTTTTGAAATGTAGAAGGTGATACTGATAAGTTTTTTTTTCCTTTCGCACCTTTGGGAATGTTTACTTTGAACTTTGATTTTTGGTTTCAGGTTAAATTTTTGTTTCATGTTTTGCTGAATTTCGTAAATTATATTTCCTTACTGATGATGATGTCACTTTATTGAATATTTATTACTAGCAAAATTGGATGATTTATTCTCATAATGCTGAGAAAGTAGGTTAACCACTACCCCTTCCTTCACTTAATTATTTTTCTTTTACTTTTTAGCTTTGTGTAATGTTATTTCGCTATATATGTTGGTCCTAGAAATTCTCTATAACAAGCAGTTAATATTTGGAGTTTTATTCTCTTTTTAATAAAATGATGATGAAAAGTACCAAAGGATGTCATGCTTTTAATATATGGTCTGATACATAATCAAAAGGTAAATAACAGCTTCAAGCATTAACACAGTCCAATATTTGTTGTTATTTTGATTTTTCTCTGTCATTCAATCTTATTGTCATCCAAATTGGTTTTCTTGGTAACGATTATATCAGATAATGCATGGTCTTAGACTTAGAGTTGCCTTTTTTGAATCAGTAGAAATCAGTCAGAGACATTAACACAACATAATAGCAATATCAGTGTGACGCCCCACCTCTATACCCACGCTAGCCAAGAACACTACGGAGTAATGCTGTCGACTAGCACGGAGAATAAGGCTGTTGAGGAGCGACCATCTGTATAATTGCTTTGTGCGAGTACCGATATGCCAGATAAAAATATAACTTTTCATCTCAAGAGGAAATCCGACATACTGACACAAACTCAAAGCAACTACAAGTGGCTATAAAGGTCTTTGGAAACAAATATAGAAATAAACATAACACAAATCAGTCACAGATAATTCATATCACAAAGGCGGAAATAGATATGAATGTTACACATAAAAGTGTTCATCAGAGTAGTGGTCTAATAAGGTCCACAATATCACAAAAGGAATAGATACAAGTGCTAGACAAAAGAATATGCATACATCAAGGAGTCTATCTTAAATGTAAACAACAAAAAAACTACCAAACTAGAGTAGTAAGCCAAAATCAGATGATAGTTCCAGATAGGAAGTCAAGAGGAAGCACCTCTAGAATCTCAGTCTGACCCGAGTATTATTTAATAAGAAAATAATAAACGGATCAGTCTAGCTATAATTATCAGATAAAAATGAGATATAAGAAGAGATATAATAGAAGGACGTATGATAACCAAAGATGTCATACTACGATAAGTATACATTAGAAAATCCACAAAAGTCATACAATATCTCAAGAATCTCATAGCATCAAAAGAATGTCATTTTCTTTATTTAATTCACCAAGCCACAATAAATGACATACATATCAATGCCAAATGAAAAAGGTGGTGAAACATAAACTCCAGAAATCATCAAATAGAAATCCAAAAATCATAAAAAAAGGATTGGCCAAGACATTGATGTAGTGCAAACGGTACATCCAATGAATCTAAAAGCAAAGACATTGATGTAGTACAAATGGTACATCCAATGAATCTAAAAGCAAAGACATTGATGTAGTACAAATGGTACATCCAATGAATCTAAAAGCAGAGACATTGATGTAGTACAAACGGTACATCCAATGAATCTAAAAGCAAAGACATTGATGTAGTGCAAACAGTACATCCAATGAATCAAAAAGCAAAGACATTGATGTAGTACAAACGGTACATTCAATGAATCAAAAAGCCGAGGCATCGATGTAGTACAAACGGTACATCCAATGAATCAAAATGCAAAGACATTGATGTAGTACAAACGGTACATCCAATGAATCTAAAAGCAGAGACATTGATGTAGTACAAACGGTACAACCAATGAATCTAAAAGCAAAGACATTGATGTAGTACAAACGGTACATCCAATGAATCTAAAAGCGAAGACATTGATGTAGTACAAACGGTACATCCAATGAATCAAAAAGCCGAGGCATCGATGTAGTACAAACGGTACATCCAATGAATCAAAAAGCAAAGACATTGATGTAGTACAAACGGTACATCCAATGAATCAAAAAGCCGAGACATCGATGTAGTACAAACGGTACATCCAATGAATCGAAACACAAAACAATTCGGAACATCGACGTAGTACACACGGTACGTCTGTAACGACCCAGAATTTTGAATAATTTAATCTGAAAATATTTAATTAATTTTAAATATTTGAAAATTGGTTTAGCTTGAATTCCTAATATAACTTCGAATTTGGCGATAAAATTTTAGATTTAATCTATTGAGAGTTGAATAAAAATTTGAATCTTCAATTTTAAGCTGATTAAAAATATTTCAAAGGCTTGTAAATTTCATATTGATAATACTAAAGATAATAGAAGCTTCAGAATTTAAATTCAAATTGAATTGTTCAGTTTTGAAAATATATCGTTTGAATCGATATTCAAAAATAGTCGTCCGAGGTACAGTCTCGGAATTCGACGAAACCAGTTCCATTGGGTCTGTAATATTGAATTATTCTCGGATTTCAAATTTCGTATTTTTCGGAGTTGATATGTGAGCACACGATGAGTAAACGCATTGAAATTTAAGTCGAATTCAATTTAAATTTAAATTTAAATTGAGTCAAACATCAGCACGTTCTTCCTTCAATCACGCCTAAAATCACGCCCTAGAATCATGCTACGAGATCGTGCCAAGCATGCCGAGTATTTTAAAAACAATTTCTTCTTCAATCAAAACAATACCGCGTTCCCCTATTTTAACTTCAAATCGAAATCATCTCGTTCAAAATTTATTCAGAGAAAAAAAAATTAATGGCCGAAGTCCTTTTCGCGTCTCTCTCTCTCGTACAAATCAATGGCCGCGACTTATTCTATCACCAAATTCGAGCTCGAAACGCGTGCGCATGAAAGGGTCGCATCGATTCCAGGCGACGATGTCAGAGGAAGTCGCAAGCTCGGCGATGGCGTGGGAGGATTTTCACCGAGTTCGAATTGATGATTTGGAGTCGCGATGGCTCGACAGCGGCGACTCAGCTAGGCTCGATGGCAAATCAATGAGCATCAAAGTGGAGGGGCACGTACGAGTTCATGGGTATCGCGTGGTGAGGCATCGTGATCGGCAGCCAAGGTTCGCGTCGCGAGACATGTCGGCGGCTAGGGTTCGAGGCCGAGCACGGTGGTGTCTGGGCACTCGCGTGACTCGGTGTAGCGAGGGTCAGGTAAATTTTTTTTTTGAAATTTAAACTTGAAAATTTAATATAAATATGTTAGAAAAGTTTGCTAGTAGTAGTCAGTTTTACTCCATTTATTTTGTTAAAATCTTTATACAGTAAGGAGAAAAAGAAAATTTATTTACAGTTGTTTTAGAAAAAGAAAATTTATTTACAATTTTAATTTAATTGTTTTAGAAATGGTTAGAGAATATTAGTGTAAAAAAAAAATTAAGTCACAAGTTAATTAAATCTAAATTTATTTTTGTGTTACTAAGAATAATTTATTAAAAGAAGAAAATTAGTTTAAAAGAAAATCATTGGTTAATTTAAATTATCAAATAGAAGCTTGTTTAAAAAATTAAAAGTGTTATTTTAAAATAAAATAACGGGTTAATTTAAAGTATTCAAATATTAATTAATTTGTATAATATTTATACAAGGTATAAATCAAGAAAATCAAGATGGAAAATGGATTGCTAATGAAAGCAAAGGTGAGAACTTCTCACTCAAAAATTTATAAGTTGGATTTGCAGTTATTGATTGATTGCTATTTGGTTGTGATATTTGATATAGTAGGATATATCTATATATATAGCAATATATATATATATATATATATATATATATATATATATATATATATATTGGCATATGTATATATTACAGTTGATTGATTTCCCGCATTGTATAGCGGATGAGACCCTATTGCGCCGCCTATTAAGCGGATAATATTTTATAAATCCCATATACCGCGATATTCCACCTCGAAGTGGAATGGGTATTGTGCTAATGTCTGTGGATGCAGGGAAACAGGTTGGAGGGATCCAACTGGATTCCTCACAAATATTTATTTGTTTCAGATATTGTGATATTTGATTGTTTATCATATCGATATATGATATTGGAAAGTCGTGATTGACTATTTGATGTGTTGCATCATCGAATCCAATTTTGAAGTTTAAAAATAACGATTTTGATTTTAAGGGATTTCTAAAGTGATTTTTGAAAGTATATGTTTATAAAATTTATTTTTTGAATTGATTCATCTTAAATAAATAAACATTATAATTTAATATTATAAAAATTATGAGTTTTTGAGAAATATAGTTAAAAGTTGATTTTTGAAAATATGGGATTAATGATTTTATAAAATAGTTTAAACTGGGATTTCTGAATTTATTATAAAAAGTTTAAAAATAGGATTTATGAAATTTGATTATTTTTATAAATCAAAATGATGAAATTATAAAGGAGTTTAAAGACGTTTTTTTAAAAGAATAATATAAATTGATCCATATAAAAGATTTATAAATTGATATTTATAAATTAAAAATATTGGAATTGTAAAACGAGCTTTTATAGGTGTTAGAATGAATTGTGAATGAATTTCGTAAATGAATGAAATTTATAGAATTATAAACGGTGAAGTTATAAATGGAATTTTATAAGCAGTAGGTTTATAAAATTTGTAAGGTTATTAAAAGAATAGATTTTGGATAAATGAATCTTATAAGTTATAAGATTTATAAATTTGGGAAGTTTAAAAGAACGTTTTTGCAAACAAATAAATTACGTATTTAATTTATAATATGAACTTTTAGTATATCATTGAGATATGAAATTGAATAGAGGAAATTATAAAAGGAAGTTGTTATAAAATAAAAAGAAATGGAATTTATGAACGTTGTTTTATAAATCCGCAATGACTTATCTTGATGAGTAAATTGTTGTAATTTGTTAATGGAGTTATATTCACGTTTTAGACAGTGAATAATCCTTTAAAACAAAATGTATAGAAATGATGAAATTGGTTAACAAGTATATTCACGTTTTTGAATAGTGAATAATATACTAAAGAAAATGTTTTGGATGTGATGTTTTAAATAGAATTAAAACGATCTAAAGATGTTTTAAAATGTATTAACTATCGAAACCATAGATTTCAACATTCATTGTTGAAATAGACGTTTTCGAGAAATAGACGGAAATGGTAGACTATAACACTGTTGTTATGGTAAATGATTTCCGAAAGGAAATGTTTTGTATAGTATTGGGATTTACATATCTATTTTAATTTCGAATCCCCATACTAGTGATTTTGGGTTGTCGTAACGATGTTTTACGCAACATTCGTTTTGGCCCAAATAAATATGTTTAAGAGAATGATTTCCTTAAAGAATGAAATATATACTTAATTTCGATTAGAGTATATTGAATATTTTCCAAGTGTAGAAAACAAAAGGACTTGTGAATTACTTATAAATAAATAAGTATGGAAATGTTTTTCCAATATTAAGTGGATATTTTGAATTTATCTTTTTGAAGATAAATTGAAAATGAATATTAGAAATCGAATGGAAATCGTATATTCATAAATATTTTGGAATGTAAATTCACTATGGAATTTATAAATGAAAGGGGGAAATTGTTTAAAAATAAATATTGATTTATTTTTGAAGAATGGAAAATATATATCTTGTAAAGACATTTTTGGAAAATAAATAATTTGGAAAATTATTTGGAATCTGGTGATGTTGTGCATATCCATTGATAGTTCAATAACCGACTATCAATATTTACCTTTAAATAGGTATTTGTTGTGATTTGCTTGAAATTGAATGCTACACTTATTTTTTTGAAAATAAGCGCTCACTATTCGGGTTAGCTGGGAAAGGACCTTGGGGTCGTATAACCCATTCCGAATATATGATACGTCGTTATGAATTGCATTTGAAGACCGGTGTTGAAGACCGGATATTTTCAAAAACGAAAGGGTTTCTTGTTGATTGTCTCTGCACTGGCTGATCCCCCGTATAGAGATCTCCATATGTGATGGGAAATCCAGTCGTGATTAGAGATTATCCGGATTGCAAGGACTTCTTTGTAAGTTCCTTCGGTTCTGTTCGATCCCGGAACAGACTTGTATGGATAGTATGCCTGACATTACAAATTGAGATATAAAGCTGATTTCTTTCAAATATATTTCTGTTGGTGGCGGAGAATTTATTCTCTTAGCTTAACACCCTTCTCTGAGATGTACGACCTTAGAGGTTATATAGTTGAAGGTTATCAGCAATATATTCCCAATTTGGTAATGTGACATGCTGAGTGTTGCTGTGAAATGATCATTGTGTTGATCATTTGTGATAGGATCATTTGTTTGATCGTTTATCTTTGTGATCATTTCTATGATCATTTGTTGACCCAAAGCACAGCTTTTGTATAAAGCGTGGCTTTGTGGACGAGACTTCGTCGAGCCTCATACCCCGGAATGGTCAAAACAGGAAAGATGCTGCAAGGTTATGAGGGGTAGCTCCCTTTAGGGTGTGTGCATTTCCTTCTGGAAAAGGGTGGTATCATGGTATGGAGCCCAGATGCTTACTCATGTTGAAACACTTATTATTATGGTGTGATGTTGATGACGAGCGCTCGGTTAAAGGTCCAAAAGGACCGGGGGATGGCATTCTCGTGTCAGTAGTTACCCAGTTAAGGGTAACCTGGCCTTGTGTTGGCAGAGATCCGGTTTGATTCTCGGGGATGTCCTTCTAGAGGCGTTCTCATGTGGCAATGGGAAGTTCCTTGGCCTGACCATTCGTTGGAAATCCAAAGAAACAATACGATCTTGTACGGTATTAGTTGTAGAACCTATCATTCACTTATGGTGGCGCCCCACTGTTTGGATGGTAGCTATAGTAGGCATAGTTCGAAATGTCTATGCTGGCTAAGATTTATATCTTTATTTTCGAAATGATTTTCTCTACACTATGCACTAATAATAATATCAAATGTTCTTTTAAATGCGTATCAAGCATCTTTGACTATCATAAGGAGAAATCTCCTCCGATTCTACGTTTGCATGTGTGTGTGTGCAGGAGGCCTTATGGTAGTCTCATTTTTAAAAGCATAGCGAATTGACTTTAAAAATATTCCTCTATTTTTGATTTTAAAGATAAATAAACTGTTTTGAGTTCTCACACCAGTCACATGACTAACTCGGAGTTTATTGTTTTCCTTCCTAAACTCAGGGTGCCTACCAATTTCCACACGGGCAGTCAAGAGTTAAGGTTTATCAGGATATTCTAGAATTTAGGAGTTGCAAGAGGCAAGCTGGATGACATGGCGTATTATTAGTATATAGTATTTCTTTTCCGCCGTTTGATGTTGTTTGTTGTTGTACACTCTGATGTAATGAAATGTAATGTGATGTAATGTAATAACTGATATAGTTCTTTGTTTAAAGATTATTCATTTATTTATTATATGTTGTTCCGCTGCGAATTGAGAGATTCTGATGTTGTTCTTTTATTTCTTTCTGTTCTATCTTTTTTTTTCTCTCTTCTTCTACCTCTTTCTTCTTCTTAAAACCCTAAGGGTTCGTATTTCCATTCATCTTGAGTTAATCACTGGAGATTAGTGTCTATTCAAGGAGTACGGATTTGCAGGTCTTTACAACGTCCAATGAATCGAAACATATTAAAAGTACATGGGTTGCTAGCCCACGAAGAAATGAGACGAAGCTCAATAAAATGAGGTACAGTCCTCCACGTGGACAAAGAGACATCGCGCATTGCTAGTCTAAACTATAAAATGATCATCATCGATCATCAAGAAGTGTCAATTACAATAATCTAGTAAATATATGAGTTTAGCATCATGTCCCATGACCACTAGATTAACTAAATATTTGCGAACAAATTGTAGATCTTCACTAGAAAATTGTCACGAGAGGTTCAATCGAACAAGTCCAAGAATTAACCAACGAAGCAAACGCAAGCGTTTCATACCACTTGTTTTACTAAGCCGTTTAATTCAATTTCTCATACGAGTGAGGTAAAGGTTTGTATATACTAATAGATTGGAAATCGGTTTGAGAAAACGAGCTTTGTAATAAAATAGTGTTGAAATCTTTTGAAGAAAGAGTTTTGATATTTACTACTAGTATAGAAAACCTTTATATTTTAAAGTGACAAATCATAGAAGTGATTGTAGAAACAATCACTACAAGGAGAAACAGAATTTCCGACAGCCAGAAACCGTCGGCGGCCGTCGGAAAAAGCCGTCGGAAAAGACGGCGTCGGGGAGCAGTACTTCCGACGGCTTCCGACGGACGGCGCCGTTTATTATTCCGACTAATTTCGACGGTTTCCGACGGATTCCGACGTGCGCCGAAATCCGTCGGAAATACTGAGTTATAGACCGACTCAATGCGCCGGAAGCCGTCGGAAATTTGACCGATAAGCCGTCGGGAGCCGTCGGTAGCCGTCGGAAATCTGCAATTTTTTTTTATATTCGCTGCAAACATAGCCTTCAAACCACATTTCTCTTCCAAATACTCTGATATCAATATTTCACAACCCAATATACAATAATCGAATCAAAGATCCAAACCTAAACTACAACATATTTAACAAACGCACAAATAAATAAAAATACAATCAAAATAAGATAAAAAACATACATATCCGTTCCAACATTAACAATAACTATTCCACCATATTGTTAATACATAAATTTATCAATATTGTCATGCATATGTCCTAATAAAACTAGAAAACCAAGTGTATCATACATAATTATACAAATCAATAATTACCTGAACGACGAACAAGCAAGTAATGAGTCAATCTCCTCCAGATCCAGAGCCAGCCGAGGAAGGGAAGCGGCCACCAAACTGCTGTATATACTCTAACAACTGTGCGGTCTGCAAGGCATTTTGACGGTTCTGCTCCTCCAATTGGGACACTCTAGTCCACAATTCTTCTATACTTGCTAAATCGCTCTGTGGTCTGCTCCGCCGTCCCCTACTATGACTACTGGACTGCAATAATTGAAAAATAAATAAAATCCAAGTTTATTGTTTTGAAAAGATAAAAATATCATATTTTAAGTATTTTAATAAAAAGTAAATTATTTACCGCTAAATTGCCAAATCCGTATCGTCGACCATGTTCAGCTGGAGTCATAACGGACTCAAAAATAACGTCCTCCTCATCGGTCGTCAGCTGTTCTCAACCTGTATCAGCAAGGAGTTTCTGCCGCTGCTCCATAAACATCTCCTGCATTAACAAATTAATAATATCATATCTTATTTCATCATAATTTAATAATTAAAACAATTACTAATAGTGAATAAAATGGAATATGCTTACATGGCTTTTGCTGGATTTATCGTCCTGCCATGTGTACGAAACAGTCCCGTCTGGATTAACATGCTCGACAGCATGCGTACGGGTGAACATGTCCATATAGCTGACAGGACCCTGTGCCTCGGCTTTCTGGATTTGATTGTTACATACAATTATTATACACTTAGAATCATATAGCATAAACTATTTACATTTATTATTCAGTAAATTTACCAACTCCTGCCGATACTGCTGAAACGACTTCGATCCTCCGCGGTGAGTGACGATATTCTTATTTCTATTTGCAGAATTTCTATCCGACTCTGCCTGTACATTCAAAATTTGATACATTATTTTTCAATCACGTCAAATTAATAATTCAAAAAAAAAATAGTATACTTGCCTTCGCCTCGTCCGTCTCCCAGTAGCTCAACCAAGCTTGATACACGCTCTCTCCCATCCACTTTGGTTTCTTACCAGATTTCTTAATCTCAGATATCGTGTTCCTGTAGTTCTTGCGCATCTTCCTCATCCAGTATGCTCGTGCTAGCATCATATCGTATGTCTGGATGTCTATCTCAGCCTGTGTGAAAAAAAGATTACACTTTAAACGATAAACAATAGAAAAACGACAAAAACGAATTAAAAATGGAAAACAGAAAAATTATACATACTAGAACATCCTGCCATATGCACTCTATGATGTGAGGAGGGATGGAATTCCACTTCGGACAGCACGCACTCATCCTACTGCGATATGCTGCTCTAGAGACGTCCAGCACAACCTTAGAGGGAAGTAGGTCGAACCCCCTGTTTTTAAGTACGATATAGATAAGTACATACGTATATCATAGAAAAAATAAGAAGCTGAATAAAATTTAATTCTAATTACCTTTCTTCTCTAGGGACCAAAGATACAACAGCACGCTGTGGCTCTTGCGATGGGCCACTGTCATCGCCTCTTGAAGATCGGGAAGAGCTCCTACCTCTATACGACATACTGATAAACCTGTGACATATACACATCATTATATAAGAGTATAAAAACATGGTAATGAAATTTATTTCATATGAAAATGACATCAACGGTACAAATTGCAGCTTAATTAATGACTGAAATGGAAATAGAAATTGGGAGTGTGTTATACCTGATTCATAATACATCAAGAATTCAACATGCAACAGTAAACGGATTTGGTTTCATAGTTACATCAATTTAATAACACATCAAGAATTCAACATGCAAACAATAGTAAATGGATTTGGTTTCATAGTTACATCAATTTCATAATACAACAAGAATTTAACACGGTTACATCAATTGCAAAAAAACAGATTCAGATTTGTATCAGTCATCATCGTCTTCTGATTCAGATTCGGTCTCGTTTTCGACGATATTTTCCTCTGCACTGTCAAACGCTTCTACCAAAACATTTGATTCATCGATCAAGGGACCAAAATCTGTACGATCGTCTGTAATTATTATTTCGTTATTTTGCTCAAGATCTGCCTGATAAGCTTGTTCGTCGGGAATATTCTTCCCATCGAATGTGAATCTGGCCTTTGTTTTAAAAACTGCAGACCAATCTGCTTTATCTCTTTTTAGAGATGGATAAGGAGCGTTATAAACTTGCAATGCTTGTTTGGCTAGTACAAAAGGATCATACTTGTGATAGTGCGATGTATGCTTTATTTCGATAAGGTTATAATCCTTGTGCACATTAATTCCAGAACCTGGAACATTGCTAAACCAATTGCATCTAAATAGAAACACCTCCTCTGCGGGTCGTGAGAAATATGTCAGTTGCAAAATTTGTGTTAGAACGCCATAAAAATCATTTAAATGATTTTCTGGATCGTCACTACCTTTAACAAATACACCAGTATTATTTGTTAATTTTTCTGCACCGTATTCTTTGGCGTTAAATTTATATCCGTTGACGAAATATATTGGATATGTCTTGACCACTCTTTTTGGTCCTATCGCAAGATGTTTCAACCCTTCGTCAACAACACAATTTCTCGGCTCATAAACGTAATTTGAAAACCAACCGGAAAATTCTTTACTGAGATCTCCGTTCGGATGTTCACGTTCATAAACATTGTTTATATAAACAAATTCTTACATTAGGTTATACACGCGCATGCATATAAGAAAAGAATAAAACACAAATTATTATTTCAGATTACCTAACAAACGGTGCAACCTCGGTACAATTTAGAAGAATATAAGTGTGTGCTACATGAAGATCTCTATCGTCTAGCCATATTTCTACACATTTTCCAGAAGGCCGACCATGTTGTCTAAAAATAGATAACATTGCTTGAGTGGACTCTTGTTTGTCGCCTTCGTCATTACGAGGAACACTTTCAAATGAAATATTCACATGGTCACTGAAATAGTGAGAGAAAAAGAACGAAGCTTCTTCTTCGATGTAAGATTTACATATCGAACCTTCAACCCGTGCTTTTTGCCTCACTTTTTTCTTCAGGTGGTTCAAATATCTACGCAACATTAATTTATATTAACTTCATCTTTCAAATGCAATTAAATTACGTTATAACATATATTACATACCTCTCAAATGGATACATCCATCCGTATTGGACAGGACCTCGAAGTCGTGCTTCAGATGGGAGATGAACAGGTAAATGTTCCATCACATTAAAAAAACCAGGCGGAAATATTTTCTCTAATTTGCAAAGCAATATAGGAATGTCCACTTCAAGTTTACGTAAACGTTGCACTTTTAAAGTAGTCGAACAAAGCTCTTTGTAAAACATACTAAGCTCCGTTACTACTTTCCAAACTTTTAACGGCAGTAGTTCTTTGAACATTATGGGGAATAAATTTTCCATCATTATGTGACAGTCGTGACTTTTCATTCCGCTTAATCTACCATTTTTAAAGTCAACACATCTACGAAGATTTGATGATATCCCATCAGGAAATCTTAACCCTTCCACCCATTTTAACACAGCTTTAACTTGATTATTGTCTAATTCGTAACAAGCTTTGGGTTTTTTATTGTCATTTGGTTTCATATGAAGCTCAGGACGTTTGCATAATTCTTCTATATCACGTCTTGATTTCAAATCATCCTTCGTCTTCCCTTTCACATTCAAAATTGTGTTAAAAACATTATCATATACATTTTTCTCATTGTGCATCACATCTATGTTATGGCGAAGCAGAAGATGTTTCCAATACGGCAACTCCCAAAAAATAGTTTGTTTGCACCAGTTATGAACAACTAATTTGCCTTCAATTTCTATTTGCTCGCCAATTTCATATATCTTTGGATAGTCCTTAACAAGTTCATATATGTCTTCGCTTGACCATATCGTCGGTGGTTGTCTGGTTTCTACTCTATTAGCTAAAAAGTTTTTCTTGTCTCCTCTGAAAGGATGATTTACATGGAGAAAATATCGATGACAGTCAAACCATGAAAATTTCTTACCATAAGGTAAAGAAAACGCTAGTGTTTCATCCATGTAATATGGACATGCTAGACGACCGGCAGTACTCCATCCCGAAAGCATTGCATAGGCAGGAAAATCACTTATAGTCCACAACAAAGAAGCAAACATACGAAAATTTTTCTTCTTGGACACATCGTATGTTTCTACTCCTTCGTTCCACAGTATTTTTAACTCCTCAATCAACGGTTGTAAATGTACATCGATTCCTTGTGTCGGATCGTCGGGGCCAGGAACGACAACAGTAAGAAACATATATTCTGTTTTCATGCACATCCATGGAGGTAAATTATACGGTGTGACGATAATGGGCCATGATGAATATTTAGAACCAAATTGAGAAAATGGAGAAAAACCGTCCGTACATAATCCTAATCTAACATTTCGACTCTCCGCTGCAAAATTTGGATACGTTTTATCGAAATGCTTCCATGCTTCTCCATTGGCCGGATGTGTCAACGTACCCTCTTCCTCTGTTCTTACGCTATGCCATCTCATATTAGACGCAGTTACAGAAGATGCATATAATCTTTGAAGTCTTGGAGTTATGGGTAAGTAGTGCATACGCATGTACGGAACTTCCTTCCCCTTCTTTTTCCTTGGTTTGTATCTCTCCTGGTTACAAACTTTACAATTTCTAAGGTTTGCGTCTTCTTTCCAAAACAACATGCATCCTTTTAAACATGTATCTATTTTCTGATACGGTAAACCAAAAGCCTACATAAGTTTTTTAACTTCGTAGTGATTTTCACACATTAGATTATCGGGCGGCATATGTCTTTTTGCAGCTTGTACAACAGCCGTAACCCAGCTTCAGTAATGTTGTATTTTGACTTCATCGCAATGTATTCTGCGATTACTGACAGCTGAGTGCCGCTTTTACAGCCATCCCAAATAGCTTTCTTAGCTGCATCTAGTAAATCATAAATTTTTTTAGCTTCAAAATTTGGTTCTTCAACGTTTCCATCATCGTCGTCAACTTGAACCATAGGAACATTGATCGTGCTGCATCTTGGACCATATTTTCTATACGGGTCGTTGAAACTATTTCGTTAACGACACTTTCAGACTCTACAGAAGTATTTGCTACAACTTCTCCATGCCGATCCCAAACATAATATTCGGGTACGAAACCGTGTTGGCACAAATGAACTTTCACAATATCTGGTAACAAATACTTCAAATGTCTACACCTACTACACGGACAACGAATTTCTGGATCGTTTATGTTATTACTTAAAGCGAATTCAACAAACACGTTTATACCATTATAAAAATCTTCTTTTATTGAGCCCCTCAGTCCTTTTCTTTGGTACATCCATCTCCTCCGATCAACAAAATAATCAATCATTTTTCCTATTTGACAAAATGAGAAGTTCAAAAATTAATATTTATTTTGAAGAATACAAATTCAAAAAAGATTATTTTCATGGTCGTATAATATTTTGAATTTAAAGAACAACTTCACAAATTTAAAAATATTTTCAAATAGGGCACATTTCATTTTTTAATGTACGTAACGATTAAAAATATATATATAATTTTCTTTTTCATTAGTCAGACATCCTACTTCCCATTACAAACACAGTAAGCATTTACATTTCGTATATTACTTCGTCTCAAACGATTCAATAAAATTTCGACAGCATTTCCCTTTTGTTCCCTGCATTGTAGACAAATGCGTGTACGCAGGAAACAAAATAGAAAAGTTAGGGCGAAATTTTTTGAACCGTTTGAGACGAAATAGTATACAAAATGTAAATTCTTACTGTGTTCATAACTTGTCCAATACAAGGACAAATCCGACAAACATTGTACCAGATGAATATAAATGGTCGTTTTTCGAAAAAAAAAACGACTATTTATACAACGATCATGTACAACACTTGTCAGACGGGGCCAAAAACTCTCTAAGGGACATTTGTCGGTTAACATGCGCACATTTTACTCAAAAATACAGTTTTACTCACTGTTCACATTTACAAAAATATATATAAATTTAACGCAGTTATTCGACGTATTACGCATCAAAAAGGCTGGTTTAACATTTTTGTCTTTTTTTAATACACACAATTATAATTTAGAGGAATGCATTTTTTTGTTTCATAATTAAATACGTGCACAATATAATACTCCTAGTTCATTCAATCATTTTATCGTATGCCAAATAACGTATACAATCGTCGAATCAGGGCATACACAACAATTTACATATACATGAACAACCACAAAGTATACGTGTTTTTCACAATTTCACGATAAAAGATGAAATATGTATGCCATGTGATGCTATAAACCATTATTACGCTAATGCAAACAATTGCAATCGCTAATTAACCCTAATTTATCAATTTATGCAAATCTAAAATTAGGGTAAAAACTGAAATTTTCAGAAAAATAAGAGATTATACCTGAGATTGAGAGCAAGAGGTATTGAATCAGCAGCGTGGAAGGAGAAAAAATCACGAAATTGGCGAATGGAGGTGGAAAATGTGGATTTGGGGTTTTTTGGTGAGATTGAGGAAAGCTGGAAAATGAGGAAGAAAGGCTCGGCCGACTGCAGGTATTCGCGAATTTCCGACGGCTTCCGACGGTCGCCGACGGCCCAACGGAAGCCGTCGGAAATTAACCGTTGGAAGCCGTCGCCCCCACCCGTCACTATTTCACTTTTTTCTAGCAGTGAATCGATCATAAAAATTCACATTCGAAGATGTGAGTAAAAATCCAAAGAAATCGATATCAAATCCATCAAAGTGGATATATCCAAAATCCCAAAGAAAAGAAGTCATCAAAGTCGATAATAAGTGAAAACAACTAACCGGATCAACAAAAATCGATAAACTTTGAAAATTTACTCAAAAATAGCCAAAATAGGCAAATTCAACAGTTCTAGACGTCTGGTAGGTGTTCCCAGACGTCTCGCCCAAGGTTCTGGAAGTATATGTGTTTTCTCCCTTCTATTTTTAATTCCTGAACCATTTCAGACGTCTGAAATTTTCAACCAGACGTCTGAATTTGATTTCAGACGTCTGGATTTTGTTTTAGACGTCTGGATTTTGTTTCAGACGTCTGGATTTAGTCTCTGCCTTTTCCAGACCCCTTTCCAGGCGTCTGGATTATTCAAACAGACGTCTGGATTTGGTTTCAGATGTCTGAACTTAATTTCAGACATCTGAAATCTTCTGCTAGGCAAAAAAACAGCCTGGACCAAAAATGGCAAATCCAAACCGAAATGCGATCGAACGAGCAATGGATGCTAAGGATTTATGCCAATCGACAACCCAGCACTATAGGCTCTTCGATGCATCACCAAAAACATGTTCAAACATCAAAGATTGGATTTTTAAAGTTTTGACTACAAAACACCAAAAATTGGAATATTCACCAATTCAATCCAAATCAAAAGCAAAAGAACATAAATAAGTGTTAGGAGTCATACCCAACAATCAAAGATAGTTATAGACATAGATGTGAGATAAAAAAAATCTCACCTTTGAACCCAAATCAATGAAGAAGAAGCTTTAAGATAAGGGAAGATCAACCACACTTCAATCTCAACACTAGAAGCTTGAATCTAAGCTCAAAAGAAGAACATTCCCTAAGTTAGGTTTAGGAAATTTCTGAAATTAAAGAGTGAATGAGTTGGAGAAGATGAAGAGAAGGCTTACCAATGGTTTCTCTTGAATTTGGAGCTAGAAATTGATTTGCAAATGGAAACTAGGGTTTTGGATTTCTATTTCCCATTCTCTTCCACCATTAATCTCTTTAGAACTGAAAGTAGAGGAAGAGGGAGTGAATGAGGAGGGGGTTTCAGTTTGGGGTATTAAGTTAGAACAATGGGCTGAACCCAACTTAAACCCAAAGCCCTAAGTGAAAAGTAGCAAAATTTTACTATCTCCAAACATATCGAAGTTTATACTCAAAAAGGTCGCAAACGTCATTTTGAACTCAATGGGGGTGGTCTCGAGTCCCAATTCGACTGTTTGCAAAAAGTAGCTTTTCGGACCAAAATCCGACGAACAATAAAATATTTAAATATAAAATCGGTAAATATGCAGGTTGTTACAGACTCCCCTCCTTAAAGAAATTGCGTCCTCGCAATACTTAAGAAGAAAATAAGAAGTAACAACCATGGAAGCATATCAACACAAAAGAAAATTTGAATCAAGAAGTCCACCATAAAGAGCACGAAGGAGTAAATCCGAAAGTTTTTGTTCGATGAATTCTCAAGATTTCTCAAGAGTAATCCTTAGGATTTGAGAACCATTGAACTTTTACCAAAAAGAATATGTTTATATCGAAGGCGCTCAACCTCCGAAGCAATGATGCGAATGGAATGTTGCTCATAAATCAAATCTAGTGAAACTTCAATTTCCTCGATATCACCGGGCTCAAGAATAAAAACCGGAATCCCTACGGCATTTCCATAGATAAAATACGTAGAGAACGTCAAGAATAGCAGAAAATTGAGCTGGTGCAACGACGTAGTATAATAACAGTACGTCTGAGAAACTAGAAACTCAAATAATTTGTAACATCAGCGTAGTACAAAAACGGTACGCCCAATGAACCAAAGCCCGAATAATTTCGGAACACCGACGTAGTACAAAAACGGTACGTCCAATGAACTGATAAACCAGAGCAACGATGTAGTATAATAATGGTACATCCATTGATCCAGATAAGACGGAACATCGATGTAGTATAATAACAGTACATCCGATGAACCGAATACCATAAAAGAACATCAGACGCAAGTCCATAAAAGAAATGAGATGAAACTCAAGAAAACGAAGTACATCAAAACGTCTAATGAACTTAATAAAAAGATAATTCCATTCGGACATCATCAAAGAATCAACACCTTGTTGCCTATGACAAAACGTATTGGCAACATGATTTCCCCTTCGGGAATAGAAAGAATATTTGGATCATAAGATGCTAAGAACTCGAGTCAACATAAAGTTCCTCCCCTAAAAATGATGATGCAAAACTATAAAAGTAGAACAATAACCGCGAGCACTAGATCATGAGTGGTATATCTAGTCTCGATAGGCTATAATGATTTAGAAGCATAAGAGATAGCACGTTCTCTTTTGCAAGAGAACGACATCCAAACCAATACGATTAGCATTGGTACAAAAGATAAAGTCTTGGTTCCCCTTCAAGAATCACAAGAATAAGAGTATCGAAAGGAAGAGTTCTTTTAAATAATCCTCTTTCCCGAAAAGTTAAAACTTTCAAAATTACATGTTTATTTTTATGTAATAATCTTTCTACAAAAATTTACGTTTTTACAAGTCAATATATCGTGTCTGACTGTCTCATCAAAAGGTTTAGGAGATTCTTATCGATAACGTTGATCAAGCGCATCGACCAGAATTCTTAAAACACTAAATGGGCAATACAATCACAAAATCATATTCTATAGGATAAGTAAGTTTCTCAAAAACTTCTAAGAATATTTTTTGTTCGTTTTAAGAACAAAAATCCAGTTATACTTCTAAATAAATCTTATGAAAAAGATTTTGCAAAATTTTAAATTTCTATTTTCATCCAAAATCAATAAATGCAAAAAATGGAATCATCGAGATATTCGATAGAATGCTCGATACCTAAAATGGATGAAATAAGCTGGACAAACTGAATGACATAATAATTCATTCATAGGAATCATAACAAGTGCGAAATGCGGTAAGTGGAATGCTAACTTCCGCAACTCGTAGCAAATGAAAACCGGTGGTAAGGTCAAACTGAAAAGACCTTAGCACCACCCAAAAGATTACTTAGGTGATAATCCTAAGACAAGATCAAAAATACCGAAAAATTTCTCAAACTACATGAATGAGAGAAATAACACTTTCCTTATAAGTGGGCTTAAGGAATAAAATGATGCCATCAAGTTGGAATTAAAATCATAAAGGAAAAATAGAAATCTGCTTAACAGATTGAAAATGTCAAAGATGAATAGTCCACACGGGACAAAGGATATGGCCTCATAATAATTAAGCCAATCCTTACAAAAGTAAATTCCGAAGCCTAAGCAAAAATCGGCTCGGACAGAAAAATCACATAAAATAATTTCAACATCAATAAAGACAAACTGGGTGTTGCGGATCTACCATCCGGATTCACAATCCTCAAAGAAGTCATCAAGCCTAGAAATGTTTAAAGAAGAAGAATCACAAGTTCTTTTGATATAAAAATAATGAGATGAAACCCGTATCAACAAGAACTCAAATAAGAAGATCACGAAACAAAACAATGCCATCAAGGATTGAGTGAAAAATACCTTGACCAAGAGAAGAGTTGTTAGGGGCTTGCAGCTTTCCCCCTCTCTTGTTAGGAAGCCTAGGACACGAAGATAAAAGATGACCCGAACCTTTGCAATAACGACGAAAGAGGGGTTTCGGACACTCCCTTCCATAATGGTCCATGGAACCACAATTGTAGCATTGACCACGACTAGAGGTAGGAGTCTTTGCTACCGGAATTTGTTGCTACCCTTTCTTACTAGAATTGGGGCCTTTAAATTTGATAGGCCTCTTCAAGTTATTGTCGAAGTTCTGTTGGGCACGCACAACTTCAACATCACCTTCATTATCGGCCTCTTCAAGACGAAGAGCGATATCAATAAGCTGATCAAACGAAACCTCAAGTTTCAGAAGTAATGGCTTCCTAAGATTCTTATTCAAGCCATAGACAAATCTCTGATTTTTCTTCAATGGGGTATTAATGTATTCAACCCCGTATTTGGAAAGAGATTCGAAAGGTGCGACATAGTCTGTCACAGAACAATCACCTTGAACAAGGTCGATAAAACGCCGGGCCAAAGTTACTTTTTCGGCCTCCGGCACAAATTTCAATTCGAACCTTTCCCGGAATTGCTCCCAAGTGAGATCCGCTTCAATGATTTCAGAAATTAAAAGCTCATACCAATCTAATGCTCTTTCTTGGAGCATGCTAGAAGCCACTTGGACTCGATGTAGATCAATAAGGTTCATGCGAGAAAAGATGCGATCGCATGATTTGAGCCAAGCTTGAATTTCTATAACACTCTCGGATCCCCTGAATGACCATCCACCCAAATCGGTATAGTCTCTGCACAAGCGTGAAAAACCGGATCTAGGATGAGTAGGCTTTGGAATGGGACCGACAGCTTGAGCAATCTTTACTAGATCAAGAAGATGCTGGGCAGACATAAATACTCCATCCTGGGGAGTAGCACTAGATTGACCGGCGCTGGGACGGCCTGGTCTAACCATTTCTCTTCTTTAAGAAAGAAAGAAAGAAGAGGAAAAAGTTATTCTCAAAATAAATATCAAGCAATCTTGATAGATAAAACAAGGAATCATAAAATAAAGTAGGATAGAACGGTACGAAGACTCGAATAAATCCTAAGGCACAACTCCTAAGAAAGACTTAGGACATGATCCTTGCTAAATTATTCTACATTGTTCCGAAGTTTGGCTCCGATACCAAGCTGTGACGCCCCACCTCTATACCTACGCTAGCCAAGAACACTACGGAGTAATGCTGTCGACTAGCATGGAGAATAAGGCTGTTGAGGAGCGACCATCTGTATAATTGCTTTGTGCGAGTACCGATATGCCAAATAAAAATATAACTTTTCATCTCAAGAGGAAATCCGACATACCGACACAAACTCAAAGCAACACACAGTGGCTATAAAGGTCTTCGGAAACAAATATAGAAATAAACATAACACAAATCAGTCACAGATAATTCATATCACAAAGGCAGAAATAAATATGAATATTACACATAAAAGTGTTCATCAGAGTAGTGGTCTAATAAGGTCCACAATATCACAAAAGGAATAGATACAAGTGCTAGACAAAAGAATATGCATACATCAAGGAGTCTATCTTAAATGTATACAACAAAAAAACTACCAAACTGGAGTAGTAAGCCAAAATCATATGATAGTTCCAGATAGGAAGTCAAGAGGAAGCACCTCTAGAATCTCAGTCTGACCCGAGTATTATTTAATAAGAAAATAATAAACGGATCAGTCTAGCTATAATTATCAGATAAAAATGAGATATAAGAAGAGATATAATAGAAGGACGTATGATAACCAAAGATGTCATACTACGATAAGTATACATTAGAAAATCCACAAAAGTCATACAATATCTTAAGAATCTCATAGCATCAAAAGAATGTCATATTCTTTATTTAATTCACCAAGCCACAATAAATGACATACATATCAATGCCAACTGAAAAAGGTGGTGAAACATAAATTCCAGAAATCATCAAATAGAAATCCAGAAATCACAAAAAAAGGATTGGCCAAGACATTGATGTAGTGCAAACGGTACATCTAATGAATCTAAAAGCAAAGACATTGATGTAGTATAAATGGTACATCCAATGAATCTAAAAGCAGAGACGTTGATGTAGCACAAACGGTACATCCAGTGAATCTAAAAGCAAAGACATTGATGTAGTACAAATGGTACATCCAATGAACCTAAAAATGAAGACATTGATGTAGTACAAACGGTACATCCAATGAATCAAAAGCCGAGGCATCGATGTAGTACAAACGGTACATCCAATGAATCAAAAAGTAAAGACATTGATGTAGTACAAACGGTACATCCAATGAATCTAAAAGCAGAGACATTGATGTAGTACAAACAGTACATCCAATGAATCTAAAAGCAAAGACATTGATGTAGTACAAACGGTACATCCAATGAATCTAAAAGCGAAGACATCGATGTAGTACAAAAGGTACATCCAATGAATCAAAAAGCTGAGGCATCGATGTAGTACAAACGGTACATCCAATGAATCAAAAAGCAAAGACATCGATGTAGTACAAACGGTACATCCAATGAATCGAAACACAAAACAATTCGGAACATCGACGTAGTACACACGGTACGTCCAATGAATCGAAACATATTAAAAGTACATGGGTTGGCAGCCCACGAAGAAATGAGACGAAGCTCGATAAAATGAGGTACAGTCCTCCACGTGGACAAAGAGACATCGCGCATTGCTAGTCTAAACTATAAAATGATCATCATCGATCATCAAGAAGTGTCAATTACAATAAGCTAGTAAATATATGAGTTTAGCATCATGTCCCATGACCACTAGCTTAACTTAAATATTTGCGAACAAATTGTAGATCTTCACTAGAAAATTGTCACGAGAGGTTCAATCGAACAAGTCCAAGAATTAACCAACGAAGCAAACGCAAGCGTTTCATACCACTTGTTTCACTAAGCCGTTTAATTCAATTTCTCATAGAGTGAGGTAAAGGTTTGTATATACTAATAGATTGGAAATCGGTTTGAGAAAACGAGCTTTGTAATAAAATAATGTTGAAATCATTTGAAGAAAGAGTTTTGATATTTACTACTAGTATAGAAAACCTTTATATTTTAAATTGACAAATCATAGAAGTGATTGTAGAAACAATCGATCATAAAAATTCACATTCGAAGACGTGAGTAAAAATCCAAAGAAATCGATATCAAATCCATCAAAGTGGATATATCCAAAATCCCAAAGAAAAGAAGTCATCAAAGTCGATAATAAGTGATAACAACTAACCGGATCAACAAAAATCGATAAACCTTGGAAATTTACTCAAAAATAGCCAAAATAGGAAAATTAAACAGTTCAGACGTCTGGTAGGTGTTCCCAGACGTCTGGCCCTAGGTTCTAGAAGTATATGTGTTTTCTCCCTTCTATTTTTAATTCCTGGGCCATTTCAGACGTCTGAAATTTTCAACCAGACGTCTGAATTTGATTTCAGACGTCTGGATTTTGTTTCAGACGTCTGGATTTAGTCTCTGCCTTTTCCAGACCCCTTTCCAGGCGTTTGGATTATTCAACCAGACGTCTGGATTTGGTTTCAAACGTCTGAAATTAATTTCAAACATTTGAAATCTTCTGCTAGGCAAAAAAACAGCCTAGACCAAAGATGGCAAATCCAAACCGAAGTGCGATCGAACGAGCGATGGATGCTAAGGATTTATGCCAGTCGACAACCCAGCACTATAGGCTCTTCGATGCATCACCAAAAACATGTTCAAACATCAAAGATTGGATTTTTAAAGATTTGACTACAAAACATCAAAAATTGGAATATTCACCAATTCAATCCAAATCAAAAGCAAATGAACATAAATAAGTGTTAGGAATTCATACCCAACAATCAAAGATAGTTATAGACATAGATGTGTGATAAAATCTCACCTTTGAACCCAAATCAATGAAGGAGAAGCTTTAAGACAAGGGAAGATCAACCACACTTCAATCTCAACACTAGAAGCTTGAATCTAAGCTCAAAAGAAGAACATTCCCTAAGTTAGGTTTAGGAAATTTCTGAAATCAAAGAGAGAATGAGTTGGAGAAGATGAAGAAAAGGCTTACCAATGGGTTCTCTTGAATTTGGAGCTAGAAATTGATTTGCAAATGGAAACTAGGGTTTTGGATTTCTATTTCCCATTCTCTTCCACCATTAATCTCTTTAGAACTGAAAGTAGAGGAAGAGGGAGTGAATGAAGAGGGGGTTTCAGTTTGGGGTATTAAGTTAGAACATTGGGCTGAACCCAACCTAAACCCAAAGCCCTAAGTGAAAAGTAGCAAAATCCTACTATCTCCAAACATATCGAAGTTTATACTCATAAAGGTCGCAAACGTCATTTTGAACTCAATGGGGGTGGTCTCGAGTCCCAATTCGACTGTTTGCAAAAAGTAGCTTTTTGGACCAAAATCCGACGAACGATAAAATATTTAAATATAAAATCGATAAATATGCGTGTTTTTACAATCAGTCTAATACAAAAGCTTAATAATAGTTAATATTTACATAATTTTGTTATTTTAAATGCTTGATTATTAGTTTGATACATGATCAATTTAGTTTGTATTAAAGAATAAAATTATAGTAAGGTACAATTAAAATGTGTAGGAATGAATTCCTCATTTCATTTTGTAATCCTTCTTTCGCTGCCACAATCTAATAATCTAATGCCCATTGATTTAACACCAATTAATTGATCGACACTTGCCAACAACGCACCATCACTATAATAATTTTCGATCGGTTTTTCTCACTCCATCACCATTGATTTGCCAACAACGCACCATCACTATTACTTTTCGCGCGTGCACACACATGTGTATTTGAATCATATAGATACTGAAACATTCAAGCAATTAAGTTATCATCTATTTCAATAATTTTTTATAAATATAAAAAGTTATTATGTTAGAGATGTTTTTTTAAATGCATCAATATCAAATATGATGATCTACCATATTTTGAAACTATTAGAACATATGCTTAGTTTTAAAAAAAAATTGTTAGGAAATATGCATAATTTGATTAATTTGGAATTTAACAACATTACTTTTTTAAGTTTAGTTAAAGCTGATAATATACTATACGACATGATTAAAAATTTACATTACGAAGTTGAGAATAAATATGAACATCGACTATTTTCTAAATGACTCGAACAATTGCCATGGTTGGTAGCTGATTTACAATAGAAATTTGCGTACAAATGGTCCATTAATTTTCTTTTTCAGTATTTAGGTTCAAGTACTATATGTGCGTGTATATGATATACAATAAAATGAATTGTTTTACACATTTATTCATACATGTCCACCGGATGCGTTTACAGATTGTTAAAGTTTATAAGTAAACTAAATTCAAATAGTTAAGATCATATGAAATGATATTTTCCATGCAACATTTAAAAGAAATTAATATAAATTTCAACAAACTAATTGTGAATGGTAATACAAGTTTAAACTAGTGAAGGAATTACTACTATTAAATCTCTTTAACCGAATTTACATTTAATAAATAAAATAAGTTATATATTAATTTGTTTTAGTGCTAATTATTTATAAAATGGACTTTTAATCAATTAATTCTTGATTAATTCCTTTTAACGACAACTTTCCAAATGCATTGTAAGTTGCACCCCCATGAGAGAACACGTAATGTGAATTGTTACATAACTTTAATAATGATTTTTAACTGTTAAAAAGAATAAAGTAGAAACACATCATCAGTTCTTTATAAATATGTTTCTTTAATTTCACACTTTAAGCAAAAGGATATATAATAAAAAATATGTATAGATCATCATTTTCAATGAACGAGCAAAATATTATTAAGGTAAAATTTGTTTATACTTTTACAGATAACATTATATTTTACATATTTTTGTATGCTTGAAATAAGATATCGTATATTTTGTTATAACAGACCATGTTTGTAATTGTTACTTACTTGCATAGCATACAAATCATGTTAAAATTATATTAGGCTAACATTTGGTTGCAATAAAACAAAAAAAATTATGATTATTCATATCGATGTTGAGTTAATGCTTCAAAAAAAATTAATATGCAATGTCTGAACGGGTGCCCTAAGTAAACTCACTACAAATCTTTGAACTAGACACAATATGACGAGAAAAAATGAAAGAAGGCTAATTAGTTGAAAAAAGACAAGCTAATGAATTATTAAATAAGAGTTCAATTTAAAAGAAATTTATGTTTGAATGTAGAGTTGGATATTAAGCGATGTTAGTTTGGTGAAGGAGGATGTTAAACGAATTTGCAAGGAAAAAAATAAAGATTAGTAATTGGCATAATTGTTATTGCAGTTTTAACCATTTTACCGATGGAAATAAGCATAATTTATCTCCGTAACACAAGGATTTTGGTTAGTGATTAAATGAAATTAACTTTGGGCCCTTTTGGCATTTTAGAAGTCATTATTTTAGTACATACAATTCCTGCTTTCACTTCAGGATTTTTTTTTCTTCTACAAATGATTAATTATGCTTCTTTACACTGTTTGTTCCAAACTTTATCATTGAAATTTTATCTTCATGTAAATGTCATGTAAAATATTATTTTTTGTGTCCAAAAGTATTTTTTTAATAGCCTGAACTATGCTTATTATTATATTATTTCAGTTATTATATTTGCAAAAATATTTGACGTAAAAGGGAAAAGTATCTAGCTACACCAAATATTTAATCACATAATATATATTATGTATTATGTTCTATGTATTAGAAAATATAATGTTCCAAATCTAATATAATATTTTCCCTAATTAGATTATTAGTGTGTAATGCCATAAAGTGGAATAACGCAAAGTTGGAATGCATTTCTTTGAATCTAACTTTAACATCATTTTGCTTTGATCACAATTTCTCTCTTCCATGTTTAGACTACTACCATCAAACCAAATTGTGTATACATTCAAATTTATGTGTTAAATATATGATAAAATTATATATCACTTACATTTGAAATTAATAAATAGATATGCTTAGTAAGGAAATATTTACACGTCTAAAAATGACTAATATTTGATGTTATCTTTTGTTGTATAAAACTATTATGCTTTAAGTATTAATCACACTTTATATGTTTTAAAATTAATCAAACATGTTTACTAGAAAACTTTGGTTGTTAGCCTTAAAGAAAAGGCTAATCAAAAGAATTATAATCCATAAACATCAGCTTCATAAAACTTTAAATTTAAAAAAATGTGGTGCCAAAACTATGTTGTGAAATCCGTATGCGTAGCACGGGTTCACACTAGTAAATTAATAAAGTACATAGTGGTCAAATAGATATAAGATCTTAACCATGCTTAGAAGCACGAAATGGATATGGTTGCACTTCCAAGACAATGTACACAATAAATAAATAAACAATGAAACAACAAAATTCAGAATCTTTGCATCAATAAGTTGATTTGAATATAAGTCCACTAATATGAGGAGAGAAATTTTTAGATGCTACACGTGTAGCTATGGCTATTGTGGTAATGGTTACCATTACCATTTCGCAAACTTCATTACTGCACCGTTTTTACTAATAGTTGGTGTACTAAAAACTAATGTACCAATAAACGGGTAACCGTGGTAATGGTAAATGACGTTTTTCTAAAAAAGTTGGTAATTTGGTATTTTTCGCACTATAAGGTGTTTCATTTTACAAGTTATAGTGTTATTTAATAAGAGGCACAAATAAGAAATATAATAAGTGTAGTTATTATTATTCGATCTAAATTACTAAAATGCGTTTAATTAATTACTTGGTTCTAAATGCATATAATAAAGCATTTACATGAATATCCATGTATTATAGATTGGTAAATTTATTGTTACCGTTGGTTTTGAGAAAATATTAGAGGTGATTTACTGCAGAAAATGGTAAATTTTCGGTTGCCATACTGATTTTACTCAAAAAGAGCAACCGATTAACTAGTATGGTAAATTTACCTTTACCATAACAGCCCTACATGTAGCATCTTCTATTGAATTGGGTGGCGATGTAACAAAACTGATGCATCTCTTACACACTTAAGCATTGCTTGAACAATGCTTAAGTGCATTTTAATTTTTCATGCTTAAATTGAAGATGAGATGGTGCTATACTGATTTGTGAGAAGCATTTCATTTTCCTTTCCATGATTTTGTTTTAAGGCAGCAAGGTATCTTGTTGAAGCGGGAAAGATTATGTACAAACATGGCAAATTGTCTTAGGGTAGAAAACAATTTCACAGAAAATTCCCTTTCCTTTTTTTCCTTTTGTATAAGCAAATATTTCTCACTTAACTTTCGCTTCAACATGTGGCGAGATGTTCGTTTTTGGGTTATTGTTGTTTTTTTATTGATTGGTGCTTAATCACATTGCTTAAACGTGTTTTTCACAACATAGGCAGCATCAAACTAGATGCTTCAAGGCCCTCGTTATAATTTCCATTAATACTTTTATATGGAATTTATTGCAAAAATATCCTTAATGTGTGGAAATAACTCATAAATGAATGGTGAGAACTGCAGAAGCAGGAATTTATGATGCAATAATGGAAGCATCATTTTTAATTGATTATCAATTAAAGTTTACAAGCAAATCTATTTGACCAAACTCCCAAATATCTTTGAATATCGTAATGAATTATGAAGTACACACGTTCATTTACACCCTATTAAAGTTGTCATCAATTGTTTTATCTACTACATTTTTTCATTTTTATGAAATGGAGAATGAAGTATAGACTTGATCGCCAAAATTTTATTTTTGGCAAAAAAGAACAAGAAAATACATATGCCTCTTCAAGTACTTAAATAGTTGATTGTTGCTTAAGCGCATAGCTTAAACATGTTCGCATAACATAGGCATTATCAAAGTAGATGCTTCGAGGCATAGGTTCTACTTTCAATTAATAACTTTGTACGAAATTTACTGAGTTTCCTTAATGTTTGGAAATAACTAATAAATGAATGCTAAGAAATGCAGAAGCAAGAATTGGTGATGCTATAAGGGAAGCGTAGTTTTTGATATAAGTATCAATCGGTCCGGGTAACATCTCGGTGTAATCTACAACAAATGTTGATGTAACAATCCTGTATTTTTTAATTGAATTTTGATTTAACTTTATTATATTTAATTTAGATAATTTTGTTATTTTAAAATATAAACTTAGATTTTGATATAAATGATCATTCCAAAACATGACTAAAAAAAATATTTTCCAAAAAAGTGAATTTTGGTCAAATTAGTCAAACTTTGACTTTTAACTTAAAATTTTAAAAGTTTGAAAGATTGAATTTTATATTTTATTATAAAAGTAAATAAAATTTTAAGAACACTACTTTTCGTTGTTGAAATCTGATTTATACTGTGAAAGTTATGCCTTTTTAACTATTGTATGAAATTTGCTGTATTTAACAAAAATTGTTTATTTTAAATTTTATAAATAATATTTTGTTTGGTCATGTAATGTTCTAATTTATTTTTTCATGTGTAAAATAACATGCTATGTATATAATTTGGTTTTAAAACATTTTTAAAAGTGTAATTGACATTTTCCAATGTCAGTTGTATTATGTTTATCATTTTTAATTTCTAGTTTCAATTTATTAAAGAAATTCTTTATTTATTTTTATATTTTCTTAAGAACTTAATTTCTTCTCATTCCAACATTATTTTTTCCTCATTTATTTATTTATTTGACTACTTATTTGTTTTAAAGTGATAGAGAAATTTTATAAGGCTAATGATATTTTATTTGTAATTTTCAAGCCCTGTTTTCAATTTTTAAACAATTTCTTTAGTTCTTTTTCTATTTTTCTCCAATTTAATTATTTATTTTATTTTATAAATGATAAATAAATTATTTTATTTCAAATTTTATGTGACGCCCCACCCCGAGACCCACATTAACAAAGAGCATTACTGGGTAATACTGTCTGCTAATGTAGAGAATAGGGCTGGATAGGAGCGACCATCTATAGCCTTGTTTTAAATATCTATTGAATACGTCGACATTGCCATCTAATTTTTTTTTCAAGTGGATCGACATATCCAATAAATACTTAATACAAAGCCATAGGTGGTTATAGGATCTACTAGAACAAAATACAATAACTCAAATGTAAAACACGTCACAGAACAACAGATAATCCCATAGATACACACATACACAGATACATCACAAAGTATACAAAATGATACATCACATATGTGGTATGACGACCACAATACAAACATGAGTCAAAAGAATATACATATCAGAGTAGCAAAACAAAACGGACTACACAAAAAGCTATAACTAAAAGAGCCAGCAGAATAGTCCATGCAGAAGCAGAATAGGCTAAGTCCAAAAGTACCTAACCTGAAACACCTCGGTCTGACCCGAGTATAAAATACACGGGTCAGTCTAGCTAAACGAATCAGTAAAAGGTGATAGTAGAATAATAGAGCATAAGAGCATAGTGATATTCTTCTTAAATAAGAAGAAACCACAAGAAAGCTAACTATGGCTATATGGAGGATACAGAACATGTATGGCATATATGGTTATACTAAGTGATAAAACACTATTGCTTCAATACGCATAAAACACAAAATCTCATGAATTGCTAAAATGTAGCATGCCTCGTATCATCGGCAATCATAAATCAATAAGGATGGTTTAGGAAATAGTAAAATGTAAACTCCTAAAAGAGTAATTCCCAAACCCGCCATATCGGCAACTCCAAGTAAAACATAAGCAAAAGCTATCTCGACATAAGCCATAAGGCAAATGTCGACAAAGAGATAAAAGTATCATACAACGCCAAAAGGCAAATCTCATAAATAACGCCAATAGGCAATCTCAATATATATTTACGCCAAAAGGCAAATTTCATCACGCCAGTGTAGGCAAGGAAAATCTCAAAAGAACTCCAAAGAGTCCAAAAATCCCAAAGTAATCGCCACCGAATGGTTCAAAGGACCGATTCCAAAATGACAACACAAGGGTAGAAATCATCTCAAAAAGATTTTGCACGTGCTATTTTTGCCGAGTACTGTTTCATATAATAGGTACCTCGCCCAAAGGCACACGTCAAAAGACAAATACGCCGCAATGGAAAATACGCCGCAATGGCAAACGTCCGAAGACAAATACGCCGCAATGGCAAACGTCCGAAGACAAATACGCCGCAATGGAAAATGACCCGAAGGTCCAGTACTAGCACGCCAACAGGCAAATGTGTCACAAACACTCGGAAAGGAACCCGAAAAGTGTTAACGTGCGTCCCATACCACCCGTTTGCACTAAACGGTTTACTAACCGCTAGCAAATTTCACACTCAAAGCAGTAAATGGTTTACCTCTTATCATCGGTAAACTAGACCCGTAGGCCAAAACGATCAAACGAATAGATTAGGAATTAACTGAAAAGATAAACGCACGTGTTCATAGCACGCGTTTTATCCAATCATTTAATTCTCCTCACTCTTCGCTCGAAGTGCAAAATTGTGTGTTTTATATAGAAATTAAATTGAAGAAAACAAGTTTTAGGAGCGCTTCAAAATCGCTTTAGAAATTGCATTTGAAATTCTCCTATTATGGAGTAACTAATTTAGTACTTAAAAATAATATTAAATAATAATTTTAAAAGTCAATTTGTTTGAAAAACACTTTTTAATGCTTTATAAAACCCGTGTACGAAATCTAGAGAAAAATCTCAAAGAAATCGGGAAATATCAGAAAAAGCAGAAAATTATTCTAAGTATAAAAACCAGGTGAAAACAGGCTGCGAACCCAAGTTCGACAGCAGGTTTGGATCTGCAAACCGAGTCCAAATGACATGAAATTTTGTAGGAATATAGTTCAACATTCCTACTTCAATCTGCAAAAAGAATCATTCAAATCCGATCTGAAACGAATAATCTGCGTCGTTTCAAAGTCGGACCAAAACAAGGTTTAAAACACTGAATTAGCAAGCTGCGAGTACAAGTTTGACAGCCGTTTAGAAATAGCAAACCAACCCAGATTTTAATGAAACTTTACAGGAATATAAATAAACACTCCTACTTCAATTTTCCTAAAGAATCATGCAAATATGATTTAAAACCAATGAGTTATATTGTCACAAACATGGACTTAGAGCATGTTTGTAACAGTTCAACTAGGATGTGCCCAGGCTTAAAAATCAACTCTGGGTTCAACTTTCAGGCATAAAACGGAGGATCAATTGACATCCGATTAAGCTCAAAATTAGTTTTCTTATATAATAAAACTTCTTCTCTCAAACAAAAAAATATTCATGTAATTTGGTTAAAACAGGAGAAAGTTATGATGTGTAAAAATGAACCCAGACAGTGTTTTCACTGTAAAATTCTGGGCAAAAACATGATTCGGATCAATGTTTAGCAGCATATTTCTATAAGCTATCTAAGTCTAAAAAACCTGAAATTTGGTATCAGTATAGAATAAAACACCATCTTTGAAACAAAAAACAAATTATGCAATTTCATCTAAAACGAAAATGTTATGTCATCGCAAATATGGACTCAGGCCATGTTTGCAGCAACAAAACACGGTTTCTACAGGCAGAAAAACTGCGTTTTGTTGATTTTGCAACTAAGGTTTGAATACTCAAATGACAACATTTTTTATCCAAACTTTTCAGAAATGATGTTCAACATGCAAGCTACCAAATGCAAGAAATCCGGCAGCATTTCGTTGCCGGAATCAAAAGTTACAAGGGTCCAAAGTAGCAACAGAAACTAGATTATGAACAGGCTAAATCAACCATAGAAACTTTTGTACAGCAGCAAATTTCACATTTTTGAGAGATTTAAGCTTTGCTCAGCTAGCATTTGTGAGTTTTAGGAACTCACTTGCTAATACAATGGATAGACTTGGATTTGAGTTGAAAGACGGAAGCTTTTTGCAAGTTTCGGCTTCAAAAACCTGTAAAAGTGAGAAGTAGATGCATGCAAAAGGAAGAAAAGCCATTAAAAGACAATTCATTTCATAAATTAAGATTTTTGATGAAAAGATTGTGTTTTTGGAAGCGATTACCTGTTGTATATTCCTTTAGATTGATTAAAATAGCAACTTGTTGAAGAAAATTGGGGATTAAAAGGTTTAGATTTGAAAAATTGGTGGAGTTTGTTTCTTGTTCACTGTTTCTTGTTTCTGGCTATTTGGAGAAGATGAAGTACGTACAGTTTTCTTTTCTCACTTCTTTCTTATTTCTGGCTTTAGTGCACTAATGGGCTTTGGGCCCAAATTAGAGAAAATAAATAAGCTAAGTAAATATATTAACACTAAAACCAAACATATACACTTATGTTATAAAGTAAATGACATTTTTTCCTTCAAATTTCAACCCAAATAATTTATGTGAACATGCATGCATGTTAAATAAAATATTTTACATCATATAAAAAAAAACTTTATTTTTTTAAATATTTTATTATTAAAATCTCTTATTTTACAAAAATGCATAATTTACACAAATAAATGCATAAATTCTTATCTTTAACTTCTAAAATTCCACAAAAATCTTTTTCTTGCTTAGAAAAATATAACTAACCGTTCTAAACTCAAATTTATAATTAAAACTCATTTTTAAATCAATTTCCACCTTTTTATTTGATTAAACAACCTTTAAAAATCAGGTACTTCTTTTAAAAATTATTAGAAGAAGTAACTAGCAATAATTAATAAAATTATTGCAATTTCTCCAAATAAAAATTATTTTTAACTCATTATTAACCTAAACAAACAAAATAAAGCTTTTAAACTTTATTTTCACATTTTATTTCCCAAAAATTCATGGTTTATTCCAAATAAGCAATTTAAAATCTATAAATCTTGTTTTAGTTCACAATATTAAATCATAACTACCATTATAATTTAATATTTACAGGTAATCTTCAAAATCAGGGTTGTTACAGACTTCCCCCCCTTAACGAAATTGCGTCCCCGCAATTCCTAGGGAAAAGTATGTATGCAACATAATATTTCATCACTTCAAAAGATAAGACAACAAGCTTGAGATAAGAAGAATTTCTCACCATCGCTATGAGAAATTAGAAAACCAGGGTAGGATCGCTCGATAACCTCTCTGGTTTCCCAAGTGCAATCATTGGGATTAGCGGACCATTGAACTTTAAGGAGCGGCACGTCTTTGTTTCGAAGGCGTTTCACCTCCGAAGCAAGTACTCGAATAGGTTGCTGCACAATAGATAGGTCCGGTGAGATCTCAAGCTCTTGCAAATTAGGAGAATCGATGGCAGAATCCAACTCTCGAAGACATTTCCGAAGCTGAGAGACGTGAAACACGTCATGAATGCCAGATAAATGAGCTGGAAGTGAAACTCTATAAGCCACAGGGCCAATACGTTCAGTAATAGGAAATGGTCCTTGTAACGACCCGATATTTTCAACCATTCGCATCCGCACATGTCGGACTTGAATTGCTCAAAATACCGCGTTGTAAATAAAATTTGGCAAATCTCAGAATATACAGTACATACATAATCACAGACACAGAGCATTTAATAATGCAGCGGAATTTAAAAGAAATAGTAGTTCATGAAGCTACTATATAAAAATAAGATACATCAGTGCTAAACATGATACAACAAAAAGTAACAGGATACATCAGGTACAAATCAGAATACATCACTGAAATCACTGGATATAGAAAGCAAAATGGATGGCTGGATCTTCATGGAAAGCTCCAACTCCGAAGGTGAATCTTGAATGCTAACCCACTCAATCTGACTCGAGCGTAAAGCAAAACACAAAACACTCGAGTCAGGACATAAATACTTATGAACTATAAATCAACTCAAATGAACAATAACAAAAATGCATCAGTAACTTAAAGGATGTTTGGGATCGCCCATCCTTTAAGGATCCGTTAAACTATTTACTATGTAGTAATATTGCGCTATTATAATAATGTCTACAGTAAAATAAACATACTTTTAAATAGCGTTCCGGGCTACCCATATCACCCTTCACACATAATAGTCCCAGTAGTCCATCCAATATCATGCCACCTCCACTCCGGGTGACTGTCAGAGGATACCACACGGGCTACGGGAGAAAAACAAACTCGTAGTAAAGGCTCGGTATGGTAGGTGACACGGCACACAAGGCAATGCCAGGGTAGATATACCAATTACGCACACGGGCTGGTGGTAACGCAGCAGCCACATACGCCCACCTCGGAACACACTCCCATATCAAAATCGGAGGATGGCCATCTAATCAATCACCAGTAAGAGTATAGTATCGAAGGAATGTGTCCGATAGGAGGAATGACCTCACTTGGCCCGAGATCGCTCCTGTTTTAGCCACCTTATGCCAACTCACGAGAGTTGGGTCCACGTAATATACCTCAAGAACGTCGCCACCATCCTACTTCATTCTGGAATCTCCACCGCGTACACGGTTGTTAAAGTGTTTTTCGGAGTTGGCAGAGAGTATGACAACTTCCGATCCCGGTCTCTTTAACAACCAAACGTTATTATAACGCCGTGGTCATTTCAAAATAGTTTATACTTTAAAAAGATCAAATCATTTCATTTCAAACTATATTTCTTTCAAAATAGTTTATATTTCGAAACCAAAACCATTTTTATTTCAAAACTATTTATTCAATCAAAATAGTTTATACTTCAAAACCAAAAACATTTCAAACATATATTCATTTCAAAATCATAATATTTTCAAAGTATAACTCTTTCGAAACCAAAAATACTTGAAACAATTACACTTTGAAAATCATAACATTTCAAAATCATACATTTGAAATCATCGGATATTCATTTAATTCTTTACATTTTACAATTCATTCAATTAATCCCAAATTTTCAATTTCCAACTTAATTCAATTCAAACCATCAGTTTCAATTAAATTTCCCAATAACCATTTCAAATCATATCATTTTCAAATATATATTTGATCCACAAATTAAACTATTCATTTTTAATAAATTTCAAAGCTTTAATATCCCGCATTTCAAAACTAAATTTTATAATTTCATATATCTCAAATCTACTTTCATTATACTTAGTTTTGAAATATTCAATTCATAAATCCAATATTATTTAAATAAACTCAATTTACAATTAAACTAAATATCCTTTCATACCAATATAAACTTCAAATATTCATTTATCAAAAGTACATATCATTCTAATTCATATTCTTTATCAAAATAAAGATCAAATCATTTCCAAACCTTATTATCAAATTATTATTTGAATTCAAATTCAAATACTCAAATTTAAATATCATTTTTAAATCAAATAAGTCATTCATTTGTTATTTCAAGTATCATTACAAAATACATTAAAAATTCCATTCAAAAATTCATTTATCTCATTACATTTCATTCCATTTAACACATAACCAAGTAAACCTTACTTAAATTCAAATTCAAATTTAAATTCCCTAAAAATGCAAATTTAAATATTAAAATATATTCAAAACTTCTTAAATTTCACAATTAATCAATTTCCAAAATTTAAATCATTTAACACTTTAAAATATAACTCAAATAGTGTTAAAAACTATAACATTTCAAACATTGTCAAATTATAGCAACGACAGCATTTATAAAGTGCTATCGTAGCTTATAGCTTCCAAAAAATGGTTTAGTTCAAGAATAACGGCATTTATAAAATGTCGTAATAGATATTTAGTTATTTCAAACATTGTTAGATTCAAAACAATAGCATTTAAAAATGCTGTCAAAAGACTACAACATTTTGAAAATGCTATGAATTCCAGATTTCATTTTTGCTTCTCAAAAAAATAATAAAACTCCAAATTTTATTATAACTCAAAAATCATATTTCTAGACTTCAAAATTTCACATTTAAAATCATTTTAACATATGATTTAACACAACAAAATTTTTAGATCAAATATTCAATTTAAAAACTCCATTCATTTATTAAGTCAAAATTCACTGTTTATTAACATATAAATTAAATAAAACTTAAAATTTTACTTCAATATAATTTTAAAACTTTGAATTTAATTTCCATTATTTATTTACATTTGAAAATAAAATTTAAAGTCTAAAATCTCAATTATTTCACATTTACGTACTCAAATTCACAATTTCAAGACTTAATATTTAATTTTCTTAAAACCATAAAATATATATTTTTAAATCAAAATTTCATACTTTTAAAAATACATATTTTAATAAATATCATTTAAAAATATACCACGGGGTCTGTATATAATTTTCTAACCTAGGTCAAGTGATACGGATATATATCATTTCAATCCGCAGTTTACAAAGAAAACCCGGGTTCTATCATTTCAAACCCGCAATCCCAAGTCAAATAAAATACAATAAAAATCGCTCAGGCCTATCATTTCAGCCCATAACGATTTTTCCCTAATCTAAAGTCCGTTTGGGTATGTATCATTTCAACCCATAGTGATTCTATTCTAACAGGGAACTTGCAGTGTGAATATATGCATAAACAATATAAACAATGCCAGTGTCACAATATAATGTCATATATCACATGTCGGGTGATAATTAACAGTTTTAACATGGTAATAACATGGCATAGCATATCATATGATCATCATTAACTTGCATAACATTTTATATTACTAAACACTTGTCATTAATTCACTATTTCATAAGTATAAATGTCAGAGTGAGAAAGACTCACCTTTTACGAAGCTAGAGACAAACAACACACACAAGAGCGATTCCAAAGGCACGACAAGCACGATTTGATTTGAATTGATGGAGACCCTTGTAAACAACACAAAATATAACATACATAAGCACAAACATAGATATCGACATACAAATATAATCAACAACTTTAGTTTGCAGAACAGTTGCAAAACAAGAGAGATGACCAAACCTTAGAAGCAAAAGACTTGCACACGACAACATAAGCTTGTCACATGATCAAATGGGCTTGCTCTCATCATACTAGGCTCGGCCTAGATGCCAACATGGCTCAGGTTTGGGTCAATATGGGTTCATATGGCTCGACCTAACTTGGATATGAAGGAGTGGAAGTTGTGACATGAGAAATACAAAAGTCAAGGCAATTAAGTGGATTTTTGGTGCAACTATAGGTTCGGGCTACCATGGCTTGGGCTTGGTCATGCAAGGGGATGGTCAGGTGGTGGATGGAGTGGCGGCCAGAGGTGGTGGAGGGACTGGTGGTGGCGGCCATGGAGGTGGTTTAGGTTAAAAATGAAGGCTATGCCTTAAGGGTTTGGCTAGGCTAGTTTGGTGGAACTTTTGTGCAAATTTTGTGGTGCAACATCAACGGATGGTCATGGCTACTGTCTTGGTCAGAAGAGAGGCTTATGAGCTGCTGGAGATGATGGTGGAGAGGATGGTAGTGGTGGTGGTAGAGGCTAGGCCTAGCAAAACACAAGAAGGATCAATGCAAAAATCAATAGGAAAATCATAAAAACAAGAAGAAAGATGATAGAATTTACCAAATTTTTGTAAAACAAATGGCCATGAGTTTTTGTCTCAAGAAATATGATAAAATTTTCGTGAGGAAGAGTGAAGAATGTGGCTGAAAGATGGAGTAGGGTACGGTCAAAGCATTGATGAATGGAGTTTGGAAAGTGAAAGGTCGGAATGCAAAAGGACTAAGCATACAAAAGATCTCAAACTCTTCATATATTCATTATTTCTTTTTAAATTTTTATATAACTGAAAAACATATATAAATTCAGTTAAAATACGAAAATGTAGTAAATAAACAAAAATAAATTAATTATTTATTAATTATATATAGTTTAATTAAATAAAACAGCAAAATTTGCAACTAGTCTTGAAAATATGAAAAATAAGTGCAATGAACTTGGGAAATTTTCTTTATGTGCTTAAAAATATTTATAAATAAAGATAAGAACACAAAATAAAAAGGAAATCACAAAAATAAATAAATAAATTTTAATTTAAATATAGTTTAGATGAAGAAAATAGCAGAAAAAGGAAAACAGCCTTTTAAAAATAGGAAATCATCATAGTAAATTTTAGAAAAATTCTATTATCATTTCAAAAATATTTAAAAGTCAAAATATACATAATATAACATATTAAAACATATTAAAATAAAATATGACAAATAAAAATAAAATTTATACAATTTAAAATAACAAAATTGCAAAATAAACAATTTATACTCAAAATTGAAATGTACATATCTTTTGCAGTTTAACTCCGTTTCCACGAAACAAAAAGCAATGTTCAAGTTATTAAATCTATTTTCGTAACAAAAGATAAAATTTAAAATTTCAAACTTTTAAATTTTTAAGTTAAAAGTCAAAGTTTGACTATTTTGACCAAAATTAACATTTTCTGGAAATATTCAATTTATGCATGTTTGAAATTCTAATCCACATCAAAATCAACATTTATATTTAAATTAACAAAATATATTAATTTTAGTAAATAAAATAAAGTTTTTAAATTAGGAATTTAAATTAAGATAATTAAAATATACATTTACAATAATCAGAAAATACAGGGTTGTTACACGCTCCCCCACTCAAAACTTTTCGTCCCCGAAAAGGGATGAGGTACGGGAAAGCGCAGAAAAAGATTGAATGAAATAGTATTAAGACAAGATGACAAGAAGATTAAAATTATACCTGATAACTGTTGCTATAGGTAAGTTTAAGAAGGTGGAGATGATCTTTCCAACATCCTCCAGAATCAAGAACACAAGCATGAAAAAAAATCTTTTAGAATCTGATTCACCCTTCCCGTTTAACCGACGGTCTGTGGATGGCAAGCAGTGCTTAGATTCAAAGATGAGTACCAAAGATTATTAAAGATTATAGAAAGATTTCTAAACATTCCGGTATAAGCAATAACTTCTCATTCTGTAGCAAGACAAGGGAAATTAGGACAACCAAAAGATAGTTTGAAAAACAAAATAAGATAATAAATTTGAAACCATAAAATTTCAACTTAAACTGAAAATTAATTTTACATAAGTCAAATAAATCTTAAGCATCTCTAATTTCATTATCTTATCATCCAATTATCTTAAATTAACAAATCCCTAAAATCATGTATTTGAAAAATCTTTTATTATACTCAAAATGTACCAAATAAAATTTAATTCTTCTTCACTACTAATTAAAATTAAATTTATTTCTCTCAATATATTTTATCACCTATGTTAAATATACTCACACTCATGCAATTGCCTTAAATTTATTCTTAGTTCCTTTATCATCATTTTATATTGTAAATTATTCCATTACCCTTTTTCTTTATTTACCTCTGTTAATCCTTTTATAACTAAAATTTAAGTATATAACATTTATAATAACCACTCAAATTTTATTTATAAAATCTTTTTTTTATATTGTATATTATCCAATTACATATTCAACTTCTGAAAATTAAGGTAAGTTATATTGGAATGAAATTGTGTATTATACAAATAAAACTTTCTAATTCAATTATTTCAAGCTTGAATATTTATCCAAATCTTGAAATTATACTTAGAAATTATCTTTCAAGATAAAATTTAGGAATTAAATTTCCGATAAATTCCAAACTATTTAGAGATAAATAAATGCTCATATACTATATATATATATCCATTCAAATTTAAATCATATATCGGCATATGTTATAAATCCATTCTTATTTTAGAAACTAAAATCAATTAAATTTTCCCAAAACAAAACTGTAGCAGGACTACAGAATGGTCTCTACACTTCGAAACTCGAAAATGAATGTCAATGATGCTGCAGTCATCACCAAAATTATTTTCCAGTGACAAAGAGAAGATCACTAAATTTAAATTTAAAATTCTTTGGAAACAAATTTCTATTTGAAAATACTTTAAATAATATATCCTTTAAAACTTTAAAAACAAAGTTTGAAATCCATCGGAAATTAAATTCTCAAATTCTTGTTTTACATTCATTTTAAATTTCCAAATAAATTTATAACCATATTTTATAGTTCAATTAGATATATGAAACAATAGAAAATGATATATAAAATCAAATATTATTCTTTAACAACCAATTCAAATAAAATCCAGATAAAGATTTATAATATAGTTACAAAATTTATTTCACAAAATTTATTTCATTACTAAATTTTAAAAACATATTGTGTCAGTTTGCTATATTCAAGTGTTTTGAAAATCTTATCGATGGCGTTGATCAGACGAATCGATTAGAAACCCAAATCAACATCAACAACTCAAACAACACAATATATAAAACATTTTAAATATTAGTTTACAAATACACTTCAAGAATAATTTGAAGATAAGTTGGAAACAAAGATGAGATGATTAAATAACAGAATAGGGAGATGGATGAATTTATATAAATCGCGGGCAACCTTAACCGGGTCAACCGTGACTTAAAGAATAAGATCGATGTGGATTTCTTGGGTAAATCGACATTCGATCTCAAGATGTAGAGTTCGAAGTTATAAGAGATACTAGCATCTAAACCGAGGATATAGAATCTCTGGTGAATCGATGTTGTTGTAAAGGAGTTTTCCCCCTTTACAAATAAATTTGAGGTTGGCGAGACCGCCGACTCATTATGAAGATCTTTTGAAGTGGAGTTATGGGATACTCCAGAAATAAAAGAAGATAAATAGTGAGGGACACGAATGGATTTTGAAACCACAAGGAATGTTCCAAAATTCAAAGGAATCGAGTCAAAAAGTAAGAGGTTTAAACTCGAATGATAGTGATTCTGCAAATACATTTACCCTATATACTGAGTTTTGCCTAGAGCTACCAAAGCTCTGATACCAACTGTAACGACCCGATATTTTCAACCATTCGCATCCGCACATGTCGAACTTGAATTGCTCAAAATACCGCGTTGTAAATAAAATTTGGCAAATCTCAGAATATACAGTACATACATAATCACAGATCACAGACACAGAGTATTTAATAATGCAGCGGAATTTAAAAGAAATAGTAGTTCATGAAGCTACTATATAAAAATAAGATACATCAGTGTTAAACATGATACAACAAAAAGTAACAGGATACATCAGGTACAAATCAGAATAGATCACTGAAATCACTGGATACAGAAAGCAAAATGGATGGCTGGATCTTCATGGAAAGCTCCAACTCCGAAGGTGAATCTTGAATGCTAGCCCACTCAATCTGACTCGAGCGTAAAGCAAAACACAAAACACTCGAGTCAGGACATAAATACTTATGAACTATAAATCAACTCAAATGAACAATAACAAAAATGCATCAGTAACTTAAAGGATGCTTGGGATCGCCCATCCTTTAAGGATCCGTTAAACTATTTACTATGTAGTAATATTGCGCTATTATAATAATGTCTACAGTAAAATAAACATACTTTTAAATAGCGTTCCGGGCTACCCATATCACCCTTCACACATAATAGTCCCAGTAGTCCATCCAATATCATGCCATCTCCACTCCGGGTGACTGTCAGAGGATACCACACGGGCTACGGGAGAAAAACAAACTCGTAGTAAAGGCTCGGTATGGTAGGTGACACGGCACACAAGGCAATGCCAGGGTAGATATACCAATTACGCACACGGGCTGGTGGTAACGCAGCAGCCACATACGCCCACCTCGGAACACACTCCCATATCAAAATCGGAGGATGGCCATCTAATCAATCACCAGTAAGAGTATAGTATCGAAGGAATGTGTCCGATAGGAGGAATGACCTCACTTGGCCCGAGATCGCTCCTGTTTTAGCCACCTTATGCCAACTCACGGGAGTTGGGTCCACGTAATATACCTCAAGAACGTCGCCACCATCCTACTTCATTCTGGAATCTCCACCGCGTACACGGTTGTTAAAGTGGTTTTCGGAGTTGGCAGAGAGTATGACAACTTCCGATCACGGTCTCTTTAACAACCAAACGTTATTATAACGCCGTGGTCATTTCAAAATAGTTTATACTTTAAAAAGATCAAATCATTTCATTTCACTATATTTCTTTCAAAATAGTTTATACTTCGAAACCAAAACCATTTTTATTTCAAAACTATTTATTCAATCAAAATAGTTTATACTTCAAAACCAAAAACATTTCAAACATATATTCATTTCAAAATCATAATATTTTCAAAGTGTAACTCTTTCGAAACCAAAAATACTTGAAACAATTACACTTTGAAAATCATAACATTTCAAAATTATACATTTGAAATCATCGGATATTCATTTAATTCTTTACATTTTACAATTCATTCAATTAATCCCAAATTTTCAATTTCCAACTTAATTCAATTCAAACCATCAGTTTCAATTAAATTTCCCAATAACCATTTCAAATCATATCATTTTCAAATATATATTTGATCCACAAATTAAACTATTCAATTTTTAATAAATTTCAAAGCTTTAATATCCCGCATTTCAAAACTAAATTTTATAATTTCATATATCTCAAATTTAGTTTCATTATTACTTAGTTTTGAAATATTCATTTCATAAATCCAATATTATTTAAATAAACTCAATTTACAATTAAACTAAATATCCTTTCATACCAATATAAACTTCAAATATTCATTTATCAAAAGTACATATCATTCTAATTCATATTCTTTATCAAAATAAAGATCAAATCATTTCCAAACCTTATTATCAAATCATTATTTGAATTCAAATTCAAATCTCAAATTTAAATATCATTTTTAAATCAAATAAGTCATTCATTTGTTATTTCAAGTATCATTACAAAATACATTAAAAATTCCATTCAAAAATTCATTTATCTCATTACATTTCATTCCATTTAACACATAACCAAGTAAACCTTACTTAAATTCAAATTCAAATTTAAATTCCCTAAAAATTCAAATTTAAATATTAAAATATATTCAAAACTTCTTAAATTTCACAATTAATTAATTTCCAAAATTTAAATCATTTAACACTTTAAAATATAACTCAAATAGTGTTAAAAACTATAACATTTCAAACATTGTCAAATTATAGCAACGACAGCATTTATAAAGTGCTATCGTAGCTTATAGCTTCCAAAAAATGGTTTAGTTCAAGAATAACGGCATTTATAAAATGTGGTAATAGATATTTAGTTATTTCAAACATTGTTAGATTCAAAACAATAGCATTTAAAAATGCTGTCAAAAGACTACAACATTTTGAAAATGCTATGAATTCCAGATTTCATTTTTGCTTCTCAAAAAAATAATAAAACTCCAAATTTTATTATAACTCAAAAATCATATTTCTAGACTTCAAAATTTTACATTTAAAATCATTTTAACATATGATTTAACACAACAAAATTTTTAGATCAAATATTCAATTTAAAAACTCCATTCATTTATTAAGTCAAAATTCACTGTTTATTAACATTTAAATTAAATAAAACTTAAAATTTTACTTCAAATATAATTTTAAAACTTTGAATTTAATTTCCATTATTTATTTACATTTGAAAATAAAATTTAAAGTCTAAAATCTCAATTATTTCACATTTACGTACTCAAATTCACAATTTCAAGACTTAATATTTAATTTTCTTAAAACCATAAAATATATATTTTTAAATCAAAATTTCATACTTTTAAAAATATATATTTTAATAAATATCATTTAAAAATATACCACGGGGTCTGTATATAATTTTCTAACCTAGGTCAAGTGATACGGATATATATCATTTCAATCCGCAGTTTACAAAGAAAACCCGGGTTCTATCATTTCAAACCCGCAATCCCAAGTCAAATAAAATACAATAAAAATCGCTCAGGCCTATCATTTCAGCCCATAATGATTTTTCCCTAATCTAAAGTCCGTTTGGGTATGTATCATTTCAACCCATAGTGATTCTATTCTAACAGGGAACTTGCAGTGTGAATATATGCATAAACAATATAAACAATGCCAGTGTCACAATATAATGTCATATATCACATGTCGGGTGATAATTAACAGTTTTAACATGGTAATAACATGGCATAGCATATCTTATGATCATCATTAACTTGCATAACATTTTATATGACTAAACACTTGTCATTAATTCACTATTTCATAAGTATAAATGTCAGAGTGAGAAAGACTCACCTTTTACGAAGCTAGAGACAAACAACACACACAAGAGCGATTCCAAAGGCACGACAAGCACGATTTGATTTGAATTGATGGAGACCCTCGTAAACAACACAAAATATAACATAGATAAGCACAAACATAGATATCGACATACAAATATAATCAACAACTTTAGTTTGCAGAACAGTTGCAAAACAAGAGAGATGACCAAACCTTAGAAGCAAAAGACTTGCACACGACAACATAAGCTTGTCACATGATCAAATGGGCTTGCTCTCATCATACTAGGCTCAGCCTAGAAGCCAACATGGCTCAGGTTTGGGTCAATATGGGTTCATATGGCTCGGCCTAACTTGGATATGAAGGAGTGGAAGTTGTGACGTGAGAAATACAAAAGTCAAGGCAATTAAGTGGATTTTTGGTGCAACTATAGGTTCGACATACCATGGCTTGGGCTTGGTCATGCAAGGGGATGGTCAGGTGGTGGATGGAGTGGCGGCCAGAGGTGGTGGAGGGACTGGTGGTGGCGGCCATGGAGGTGGTTTAGGTTAAAAATGAAGGCTATGGCCTTAAGGGTTTGGCTAGGCTAGTTTGGTGGAACTTTTGGGCAAATTTTGTGGTGCAACATCAACGGATGGTCATGGCTACTGTCTTGCTCAGAGGAGAGGCTTATGAGCTGCTGGAGATGATGGTGGAGAGGATGGTAGTGGTGGTGGTAGAGGCTAGGCCTAGCAAAACACAAGAAGGATCAATGCAAAAATCAATAGGAAAATCATAAAAACAAGAAGAAAGATGATAGAATTTACCAAATTTTTGTAAAACAAATGGCCATGAGTTTTTTTCTCAAGAAATATGATAAAATTTTCGTGAGAAAGAGTGAGGAATGTGGCTGAAAGATGGAGTAGGGTACGGTCAAAGCATTGATGAATGGAGTTTGGAAAGTGAAAGGTCGGAATGCAAAAGGACTAAGCATACAAAAGATCTCAAACTCTTCATATATTCATTATTTCTTTTTAAATTTTTATATAACTGAAAAACATATATAAATTCAGTTAAAATTTGGAAATGTAGTAAATAAACAAAAATAAATTAATTAATTATTAATTATATATAGTTTAATTAAATAAAACAGCAAAATTTGCAACTAGTCTTGAAAATATGAAAAATAAGTGCAATGAACTTGGGAAATTTTTTTTGTGTGCTTAAAAATATTTATAAATAAAGATAAGAACACAAAATAAAAAGCAAATCACAAAAATAAATAAATAAATTTTAATTTAAATATAGTTTAGATGAAGAAAATAGCAGAAAAAGGAAAACAGCCTTTTAAAAATAGGAAATCATCATAATAAATTTTAGAAAAATTCTATTACCATTTCAAAAATATTTAAAAGTCAAAATATACATAATATAACATATTAAAACATATTAAAATAAAATATGACAAATAAAAATAAAATTTATACAATTTAAAATAACAAAATTGCAAAATAAACAATTTATACTCAAAATTGAAATGTACATATCTTTTGCAGTTTAACTCCGTTTTCCACGAAACAAAAAGAAATGTTCAAGATATTAAATCTATTTTCATAATAAAAGATAAAATTTCAAACTTTTAAATTTTTAAGTTAAAAGTCAAAGTTTGACTATTTTGACCGAAATCAACATTTTCTGGAAATATTCAATTTATGCATGTTGAAATTCTAATCCACATCAAAATCAACATTTATATTTAAATTAACAAAATATATTAATTTTAGCAAATAAAATAAAGTTTTTAAATTAGGAATTTAAATTAAAATAATTAAAATATACAGTTACAATAATCAGAAAATACAGGGTTGTTACAGTCCTATAAAGCGAGGAGCCAATTTTCCAGTCGTACTGAAGCGCATAACCCCTTTCAGAGGAGAAACACGAATAAAGACGAGATCACCAATCGAGAACTCGAGAGGCTTCCTACGGTTGTCCGCGTAGGATTTCTGGCGGCTTTGTGCCTCTTTCATTCTCTGACGAATAAGATCAATCTTCTCAGAAGAATCACGAACAGAATCTGGGCCAAGAATAAGCTTCTCACCAGTTTCCAACCAACAAGAAGGTGATCGACATGGCCTTCTGTATAAGGCTTCGAAAGGAGCCATACCGATACTCGACTGAAAACTATTGTTGTAGGAGAATTCTGCAAGAGGTAGGTTATCCTCCCAACTACCACCAAAATCTAGGATGCAAGCACGGAGGAGATCCACGAGGATACGATTCACCCGTTCAGTCTGTCCATCAGACTGCGGATGATATGCGGTGCTGAAATTAAGCTTCGTTCCCAAAGCTTGCTGAAGACTCTACCAGAAATGACTCGTGAATAGCGGATCACGGTCACAAACAATCGAACTAGGAACACCGTGAAGTCTCACGGTTTCCTTGACATATAACTTGGACAAATGAGAAGCACTCCTATTAGATTTAATAGGAATGAAATGAGCTGATTTGGTGAGGCGATCAACAATAACCCAAATGCTAGAATGGCCCGATCTCGAACGAGGTAGGCCATCAATGAAATCCATCGAAATCTGATCCCATTTCCCTAATGGAATCTCTAAAGGCCGAAGGAGACCAGATGGACGCTGATGTTCGGCTTTGATACGTTGACAAGTCATGCAATTACTCACATAACTCGCAACATCGCGCTTCATGCCTTCCCAATAATAAAGGCGACGCATGTCGGCATACATCTTACTACTGCCAGGATGAATGGTATACTTAGAACGGTGGCAGTCATCGAGAATGTCATGCCTAAGTGAAGAATCAGAAGGCACAACAAGACGGTTCTTCTTGCGAAGACACCTATGAGAATCAATGCTGAAATCCCTCAACTCCTCGTCACGGGACTCAGACTCACAAATCTGAATAAGGTGGACAAGATTGGGATCACGCCGTTGAGCATCGGCAATACGATCCAATAAACTAGGTCGAGCTTCCAAACTAAATAATAAGATAGGAGAATCAGAAGATGGAGCTCGATCACGAATATCACAAAGGGATAAGGTCTCTAGAACATCCCACTCGGCTAACATCATAGAAACAACAGCCGAATGTTTGCGACTAAGCGCATCAGCAACACGATTACCCTTACCAGGGGTATACTGGATATCGAAGTCATAGGAAGCAAGGAACTCGAGCCAACGTTGTTGCCTCATATTGAGCTCCTTCTGAGTGAATAGATATTTCAAGGATTTGTGATCGGTGTATAGAATGAAGTGCTCGCCTAGTAAATAATGGCGCCAAATCTTCAAGGCGAAGACAATGGCGGCTAACTCGAGGTCATGAGTGGCATAGCGTATTTCATTCGGTCGTAGTTGCCTAGAAGCATAAGCAACTACCCGATCCTTCTGCATAAGCACAGCACCGAGGCCACATCTACTAGCATCGGTGTAGACAACAAGATCTTGATTCCCTTCAGGAACCACTAGAATGGGGGCACTAGTGAGAAGCTCCTTCAACTGCTGAAAAGAAGCTTCGCACTTGTTGGACCAAATAAACCGAACGCCTTTCCGAGTAAGGCTAGTGAGAGGTAGCACAATACGGGAGAAATCCTTAATGAACCGACGGTAATAACCCTCCAATCCAAGGAAACTACGAATCTCATGAACATTCTCAGGCCTCTTCCAATTCTGGATGGATTCAATCTTCGTAGGATCGACAGAAATGCCTTCAGAAGAAACAACGTGGCCTAAGAACTTAACCTTATTCTCCCAGAACGGCACTTGGAGAATTTGGCTTTAAGCTTATGGTGACGAAGAGTACTCAAGACAATTCTCAAATGATTAGCATGCTCCGCTTCAGATTTCGAATAAACAAGGATGTCGTCAATGAACACAAGGACAAATTTATCGAGATATTCCCGGAATACTCGATTCATAAGATCAACAAAGAAAGCAGGAGCGTTCGTCAAACCGAATGGCATAACGAGCCACTCGTAAGATCCATATCGAGTGCGGAAAGCTGTAAGAGGTATGCTATCCTCCGCGACTCGGAGTTGATGAAAACCAATGGCAAGGTCGAGCTGAGAGAAGACCTTAGCACCACTCAATTGATCGAACATATCGTCGATCCTAGGTAATGGATATCTATTCTTGATGGTCAACTCGTTAAGCTTGCGATAGTCGATGCAAAGCCTAAGAGTTCCATCAGACTTCTTCACAAAGACGACCGCGGCACCCCACGGTGAAGAACTAGATTGAATCAGTTGCTTGGACTCAAGCTCTAAAAGTTGCTTCTTGAGTTCCTCATTTTCTTTTGTAGACATCCTCGTGGGAGGACGACTAACTGGCTGCGTGCCTGAAATGAGATCATTGTGGAACACAATCGCCCGCTTGGGTGGCAAACCCGAAACAGGCTCAAATACATCAGAGAATTCACATACAATAGGAATATGAGATATATCATCATCTTGTGAGTCAAGAGAATATAAAGCCACTTCGGAATTATCCACATTCCGAAGAACAAGTGATAGCTGAGTAGATGAATCTGGATGTCGAAGATATAAAATCCGCTGAGCACAAACAATCCTGGCATCATATTGCACTAGCCAGTCCATACCAAAAATCATATGAAATCCCAAATAAGAAATAACGTGCAGATTCGCACGAAAAGAAAAGCCACATAAAACAATCTCAACATCATCACAGAGCATGCTAAGGGTTGCGGATCCCCCGATAGGATTCGCAATCCTCAATGAAGTAACCATACAAGAAACATCCAAAGACAAATCATCTACGAGCTTCTTCGATACGAATGAATGCGATGCACCCGTATCAAAGAGGGCTCGAATAGAACGATCACAAAATAACAATGAACCTTCAAGAATAGAAGGAGAAGTACCTTTGCGCTGAGAAGAACCTCCAGAAGCATCCGCTACATTCAGTTTGCCAGATTTGCATTATTCGGAGCAATAGGACAAGTGGAAATACGATGGCCCTCTTTCTTGCAATATTGACAAAAGAGAGGCTTAGGACACTCCCGAATCATATGGTCGGGCGAACCACAATTGAAACACCCCTTGCGAGAGGGAGGTGATCCAATAGACTGTGGCTGAGAATGCGACCGAGACTGAGGCTGAGAAGTAGAACCAACTGGCTTCTTCTTCTTGGATGGAAAGAACTTGGATTTCTGAAAAGAAAACCGCTTCTTATTGGGGTTCTTTCGAACCTCAACATCATCACCACTATCAATCTCCTTCTCGACGGCTTCAAGATGAAGCGCCGAGTCAACTAGCTCCTCAAAAGAAAGCTTAAGCTGCAACATCAAAGATTTCTTCAAATACTTCTTAAGGCCAGAAACGAACTTGAGGTTTTTCTTGTATGGAGTGCTAATATACTCAAGGCCATACTTAGAAAGAGCCTCGAAAGATGACACATAATCTGAAACAGAAGATTTTCCTTGCTTTAGCTCGAGGAAGTGACGGGCAAGAGATGCTTTCTCAGACTCAGGAACGAACTTAAGCTCGAATCGTTCTCGAAACTGAGTCCATGTAAGAGTAGACTCGTCGAGCTCGGCTGTGAATAGCTCGTACCAATCAAGCGCACGCTCTTGTAACATGCTAGATGCTACAAGAACCCTATGATAATCCGAAAGATCCATGCGAGAAAATATCAGCTCGCAAGAACGAATCCAAGCCTGAACCTCCAAAACAGACTCGAAGCCTTTGAATGGCTTGCATCCAAGATGTGCAAAATCACTACACATGCGCGCGAAAGGAGACTTGCGCGAAGGAGAAGCTGGAGTAGGAGCTGGAGGCTGGGTGCTCCTAAATAACTCCATAAACTGATCGGCAGACATATAAACGCCGTCCGGATGCGAGCCGCTGGATTGCCCAGCATCCGAGCATCGTCCTCTACCTCTTCCATCCATTAACTGAAAGTTAAGATAAGATAAAGATTATTCACATGGTAGATATCATTAATTCAAATATGGAATACTACGGAATTAAAATGCATTCCTAGACATATTCCTAAAATTATATCTATCCCAAAGGACACGAAAAGAATGAAAGCATGATGATTTAGGGATTCGTAACATTTGTATTACACTTTGATGTACCGTAATATGTGTTTCTGTTATGTGTTTATCATATTTTGTTCTGAACTCAGCTCTGATACCAAGCTGTGACTCCCCACCCTGAGACTCACATTAACAAAGAGCATTACTGGGTAATACTGTCTGCTAATGTAGAGAATAGGGCTAGATAGGAGCGACCATCTATAGCCTTGTCTTAAATATCTATTGAATACGTCGACATTGCCATCTAATTTTTTTTTTCAAGTGGATCGACATATCCAATAAATACTTAATACAAAGCCATAGATGGTTATAGGATCTACTAGAACAAAATACAATAACACAAATGTAAAACACATCACAGAACAGCAGATAATCCCATAGATACACACATACACAGATACATCACAAAGTATACAAAATGATACATCACATATGTGGTATGACGACCACAATACAAACATGAGTCAAAAGAATATACATATCAGAATAGCAAAACAAAACGGACTACACAAAAAGCTATAACTAAAAGAGCCAGCAGAATAGTCCATGCAGAAGCAGAATAGGCTAAGTCCAAAAGTACCTAACCTGAAACACCTCGGTCTGACCCGAGTATAAAATACACGAGTCAGTCTAGCTAAACGAATCAGTAAAAGGTGATAGTAGAATAATAGAGCATAAGAGCATAGTGATATTCTTCTTAAATAAGAAGAAACCATAAGAAAGCTAACTATGGTTATATGGAGGATATAGAACATGTATGGCATATATGGTTATACTAAGTGATAAAACACTATTGCTTCAATACGCATAAAACACAAAATCTCATGAATTGCTAAAATGTAGCATGCCTCATATCATCGGCAATCATAAATCAATAAGGATGGTTTAGGAAAAAGTAAAATGTAAACTCCTAAAAGAGTAATTCCCAAACCCGCCATATCGGCAACTCCAAGAAAAACATAAGCAAAAGATATCTCGACATAAGCCATAAGGCAAATGTCGAAAAAGAGATAAAAATCTCATACAACGCCAAAAGGCAAATCTCATAAATAACGCCAATAGGCAATCTCAATATATATTTACGCCAAAAGGCAAATTTCATCACGCCAGTGTAGGCAAGGAAAATCTCAAAAGAACTCCAAAGAGTCCAAAAATCCCAAAGTAATCGCCACCGAATGGTTCAAAGGACCGATTCCAAAATGACAACACAAGGGTAGAAATCATCTCAAAAAGGTTTTGCACGTGCTATTTTTGCCGAGTACTGTTTCATATAATAGGTACCTCGCCCAAAGGCAAACGTCAAAAGACAAATACGCCGCAATGGCAAATGTCCGAAGACAAATACGCCGCAATGGCAAACGTCCGAAGACAAATACGTCGCAATGGCAAATGACCCGAAGGTCCAGTACTGGCACGCCAACAGGCAAATGTGTCACAAACTCTCGGAAAGGAACCCGAAAAGTGTTAACGTGTGTCCCATACCACCCGTTTGCACTAAACGATTTACTAACCGCTAGTAAATTTCACACTCAAAGCAGTAAAAGGTTCACCTCATATCATCGGTAAACTAGAGCCGTTGGCCAAAACGATCAAACGAATAGATTAGGAATTAACTGAAAAGATAAACGCACGTGTTCATAGCACGCGTTTTATCCAATCATTTAATTCTCCTCTCTTTTCGCTCGAAGTGCAAAATTGTGTGTTTTATATAGAAATTAAATTGAAGAAAACAAGTTTTAGGAGCGTTTCAAAATCGCTTTAGAAATTGCATTTGAAATTCTCCTATTATGGAGTAACTAATTTAATACTTAAAAATAATATTAAATAATAATTTTAAAAGTCAATTTTCTTGAAAAACACTTTTTAATGCTTTATAAAACCCGTGTACAAAATCTAGAGAAAAATCTCAAAGAAATCGGGAAATATCAGAAAAAGCAGAAAATTATTCTAAGTATAAAAACCCGGTGAAAACAGGCTGCGAACCCAAGTTCGACAGCAGGTTTGGATCTGCAAACCGAGTCTAAATGACATAAAATATGGTAGGAATATAGTTCAACATTCCTACTTCAATCTGCAAAAAGAATCATTCAAATCCGATTTGAAACGAAGAATCTGCGTCGTTTCAAAGTCGGACCAAAACAAGGTTTAAAACACTGAATTAGCAAGCTGCGAGTACAAGTTTGACAGCCGTTTAAAAATAGCAAACCAACCCAGATTTTAATGAAACTTTACAGGATTATAAATAAACACTCCTACTTCAATTTTCAAAAAGAATCATGCAAATATGATTTAAAACCAATGAGTTATGCTGTCACAAACATGGACTCAGAGCATGTTTGTAACAGTTCAACTAGGATGTGCCCAGGCTTAAAAATCAACTCTGGGTTCAACTTTCAGGCATAAAACAGAGGATCAATTGACATCCGATTAAGCTCAAAATTTGTTTTCTTATATTATAAAACTTCTTCTCTCAAAAAAAAAAAAGATTCATGTAATTTGGTTAAAACAGGAGAAAGTTATGATGTGTAAAAGATGAACCCAGACAGTGTTTTCACTGTAAAATTCTGGGCAAAAACATGATCCAGATCAATGTTTAGCAGCATATTTCTATAAGCTATCTAAGTCTAAAAAATCTAAAATTGGGTATCAGTATAGAATAAAACACCATCTTTGAAACAAAAAAGAAATTATGCAATTTCATCTACAAACGAAAATGTTATGCCATCGCAAACATGGACTCAGGCCATGTTTGCAGCAATAAAACACGGTTTCTACAGGCAGAAAAACTGCGTTTTGTTGATTTTGCAACAACGGTTTGAATACACAAATGACAATATTTTTTATCCAAACTTTTCAGAAATGAAGTTCAACATGCAAGCTACCAAATGCAAGAAATCCGGCAGCATTTCGTTGCCGGAATCAAAAGTTACAAGGGTCCAAAGTAGCAACAGAAACTAGATTATGAACAGGCTAAATCAACCATAGAAACTTTTGCACAGCAGCGAATTTCACATTTTTGAGAGATTTAAGCTTTGCTCAGCTAGCATTTGTGAGTTTTAGGAACTCACTTGCTGATACAATGGATAGACTTGGATTTGAGTTGAAAGACGGAAGCTTTTTGCAAGTTTCGGCTTCAAAAACCTGTAAAAGTGAGAAGTGGATGCATGCAAAAGGAAGAAAAACCATTAAAAGACAATTCATTTCATAAATTAAGATTTTTGATAAAAAGATTATATTTTGGAAGCGATTACCTGTTGTATATTCCTTTAGATTGATTAAAATAGCAACTTGTTGAAGAAAATTGGGGATTAAAAGGTTTAGATTTGAAAAATTGGTGGAGTTTGTTTCTTGTTCACTGTTTCTTGTTTCTGGCTATTTGGAGAAGATGAAGTACGTACAGTTTTCTTTTCTCACTTCTTTCTTATTTCTGGCTTTAGTGCACTAATGGGTTTTGGGCCCAAATTAGAGAAAATAAATAAGCTATGTAAATATATTAACACTAAAACCAAACATATACACTTATGTTATAAAGTAAATGACATTTTTTCCTTCAAATTTCAACCCAAATAATTTATGTGAACATGCATACATGTTAAATAAAATATTTTACATCATATAAAAAAATAATTTTATTTTTTTAAACATTTTATTATTAAAATCTCTTATTTTACAAAAATGCATAATTTACACAAATAAATGCATAAATTCTTATCTTTAACTTCTAAAATTCCACAAAAATATTTTTCTTTCTTAGAAAAATATAACTAACCGTTCTAAACTCAAATTTATAATTAAAACTCATTTTTAAATCAATTTCCACCTTTTTATTTGATTAAACAACCTTTAAAAATCAAATACTTCTTTTAAAAATTATTAGAAGAAGTAACTGGCAATAATTAATAAAATTATTGCAATTTCTCCAAATAAAAATTATTTTTAACTCATTATTAACCTAAACAAACAAAATAAAGCTTTAAAACTTTATTTTCACATTTTATTTCCCAAAAATTCATGGTTTATTCCAAATAAGCAATTTAAAATCTCTAAATCTTGTTTTAGTTCACAATATTAAATCATAACTACCATTATAATTTAATATTTACAGGTAATCTCCAAAATCAGGGTTGTTACATTTTACTTCATCATATTTTTAAAATGAAGTGGATAATTTTTCAAAGTCAATGATGATTTAATTGTAATTTCTGGACACTATTTTGGATTTTTAAGCAATTTCTTTTATTCTTTTCCATTTTCTTTAAATTTTATTATTTATTTTCATATTATTTCACATGGTTTCGGTTTTTAAATGTATTTAATAAAATTATATTTTTGTTTTATTTGAATTTAAGAAAAGGAAATGTGAAGAGACTTAACTTTGAAAACCTAAGACTTTTCATGTACCAAGACCTTTCATTTGCTCACGACCATTCAATTTCTCTTTGGCCATACACTACCTGATTGTAGCCTTGAGTTTCTTAACTCATATTCACATGAAAAATGCCTCATTCAATCTCATTTTCACAGCAAGAAGATGGGGTAATGGCCTCTCCTTCTTTTTCTCTTCTTTTTCCATTGTTTTCCTATGGTTTTGCCTTGATTCTCTAGCTTGTTTGCTCGGCCACCACTTGCTTGCCATGGCCACCACCTCCACAACCTCATCCTTGTCACCATCACCCACCTACCCCTCTGACTTGACCAGGCCACACCACTCCATGATGAACAACTCCACAAAAACTATGCAATATGCCTTGAAAACCCTTAACTATGCAAGCCATCACCTTATCACCTCCACACCTTCCATATTTGGCCACGGCCACACCTCTAGCCACCGCCGCCAGCAAGTGCACACCCCTAGCCATCATCCTTAGCCTCTGTCCAGATCTGACCATGACTGGTCGTGCACTCCACTTGATCAAAAAACCACACAAAACATTGCTAAAACCCTTAAAACCATGCCTAGCCGAGCCAAACTTCAACAACATCACCTTAGATTGACTTGGCCACCTCCTTTTGCTCCACCACCACCTTGATATGACCACCACTCATCACTTCATCCTCTGTACAGATCTGAAACATGAAGAGCCGAGCCAAACAATGCATGTAGACGAGCCTTGTGGTGCACCAAAACTCCACTATCAAGCCTAGACCATTTGTATTCTCATGCCTGTAACCTCCACCTTGCTCTTGCCGTGTAGCCATGCCTTTTTAGTTCCAAACCGGACCCAAACCATGTCCAAACCTGAACCAAAACATTCCCTAAGCCGTGCTAGCAAGTGTATAATGTAAGGCAAAAACATTCACTCCTTTGTTGTCTCTTATCTTTATTGTTTCAACATTGTTTGTGTTAAATATTTATGTATATATTGTCTTGTTTTGGTTATTGTTTACAAGATAAATATCAAGGCTCTCTATTCATTCAAATCAAAAGTCATGCCATATCATGCTTGTCGTGCTTTCTGGAATATATTCTGTTTTTTTTATCGCTAACTCCAGTACAAACTGGTGAGTAAATCTCACCTGACATTTATACTTATGCAAATGTGAGTTGACAACAATTGAATATGTAGAATATTATGATATGTTATAACTGCCTGTATTATTTATATATGATGTTAAACCTGTTAAATTACATGCCATCTCATCTGTTACTATTATATGTTGCTACACTATTCATTTATTTCTGTTTATCACACTGCAAATTCCCTATAGATTAGGTTCACTATGGGTTGAAATGATACATACCCGAACGGACTTTAGAATAGGGAAAAACCGTTATGGGCTGAAATGATAGGCTTGAACAATTTTTATTTATTTATTTATTTTATTTTATTTTAACTTGGGATTGCGGGTTTGAAATGATAGAATCCGGATTTTTCTTTTTAAACTGTGGATTGAAATGATATATATCTGTATCACTTGACCTAGGTTAGAAAACTGTATACATGCCCGTGGTTATATTTTATAAAGTATTTTGAATATTTTAAATATTTTTAATAGAGAAAATTTATGAAATTTGATTTAAATTGGATTTTTAATGTTTAGATAAAGAAATTTTGGATTTTTCTAGAAGTTAAAAATGTAATTCAAATGAATGGTAAAAAGTGGATTTTTGAAATATAACTTAAAGTCTGGAAATTTAGGTTTTGGTTTAAAAAGGGAACTTTAAGTTATATAAGTAAAATGGAAATTTAGTTATATTTGGAAAATGGTAAATATGATGATTTGATTAAATTTGAGTTTAAATGAATTAATAAAGTATTTTTGATTTTTCTATGTATTAAAATGGTTAAATGAATAAATGCTTAAAAGTGTAATTTTAAAATGAACTTGACCTGGAAATGTGAATTTGGTTTTAATTAAGGGTTTAAGTTAAATTAAATAAATTGGAAATTTAGTTTAATTTTGTGAAATGATGATTTGAAAATTTAATGTTAATAAAGTGTTAAATGTAAAAATGGGAAAGTTTACACTTGAATTTATTAAGTGTATTTGTGAAATTTGATTTAATTATAAAAGGTTTGCTTTATAAAAATCATTAATTAAAAGAGTATTGAATGAACATCTTTGAATGTTAAAATATGATTTTATTTTTTTTTGTAATGTTTAAATGGTTTAAATTGAAATGTTTTCAAGTATAACTTACAGCAGCTTTTTCTGAACGCTGTGAAAGGTTGAAATTTTCAATGTTTATGATTTTTAACTTAGTAAATGAACTCATAATGGTTTAAAACTTTGAAAATTGAATACTTGATTTGAAAGTATATAAACTTAAATTTTAAATGGTTTTAATGAATTATTTTGATTAAAATATAAGCTATTTAAAAGGTGATTTGGAATGATAATAAATGAAGGATATCTTTGAATTTAAAAGGTACTTAAAATTGAATATTAGGATTTGAACTTATATGATGATTTGAAATTGAAGCTTTGGAAAGATATGATATTTTGATATATATTATATGTTTTGAAATGAATTTTTTTAGATATGATATTTTGATATTAAAAATGTTTTGAAATGAAGTTTGGAAAGATATGATATTTTGACATATATTAAATGTTTTGAAATGAAGTTTTGAAAGATATGATATTTGATATATATTAAATGTTTTGAAATGAAGTTTTGAAAGATATGATATTTTATATATATTAAATGTTTTGAAATGAAGTTTTGAAAGATATGATATTTTGATATTAAAATGATTTGAATTGTGGTTTTGAAAGATATGATATTTTAATATATTAAAATGATTTGAAAGGAAATTTTGAGAGGATATGATATTTTAATATATTAAAATGATTTGAAAGGAAGTTTTGAAAGGATATATATTGAAATGATTTGAAATGACTTGACATTTATTTTGGTAAATATTTGAATTTGAAAGATATGGTACGTTGATATATTGAAATGGTTTAGAAATGATTCAATCGTTATTTTGATAAAGATTTGGATTGAAATGATATTTTGTTTTGAAGTATAAAATATTATTTTTAAGTTACAACCACGAGTTATAATAACGATTGGTTGGCAAAGAGACGGGGATCGGATATGGGCATACTCTCTGTCGATACCGAAAACCACTTTGACTAACCGTGTACGCAGTGGAGATTCCAGAATGAAGTAGGATGGTGGCGACGTTCTTATGGTATGTTACATGGACCCAACTCCCGTGAGTTGGCATAAGGTGGCTAAAACAGGAGCGGTCTCGGGCCAGTTGAGGTCGCACCTCACAGCGGACGCATTTCTTCGATACCATACTATTACTTGTGATTGTTTGGGCGCCCCTCCGATTTTGTGGTAATGTGTTCCACGGTGGGCGTATGTGGCTGCTGCGTTACCACCAGCCCGAGTGTCATAATTGGTATATCTACCCTGTCATTGCCTTGTGTGCCATGTCACCTACCATATCGAGCCTTTACTACGAGTTTCTAATTGTGTCATACCTATGCAGTATCTTCTCGTAGTCTCCCGATCAGGAGATATGCAGGTACTGTATAGACTATTGGCATTATTTGTGTTAAGGGGAATATTGGGCCACTCCTTAACGCTATTTAAAAGTAAGTTTATTTTACTATTAGACATTATTATAATAGCGCAATATACTACATAGTAAATAGTTTAACGGATCCTTAGAGGATGGGCGGTCCTAAGAATCCTTTAAGTTACTTGTACCTTTACTACAGTTCACTTGAGTTGGTTTACATTGTATAAGTATGTATGTCCTGACTCGAGTGTTTGTATTTTTATTTACGCTCGAGTCAGCCTGAGTATTCACAGATTTGGATTTCCACTTTCTGGAGATTGGAATCGCTAGAGATTATCTACTTAACTAGTTTTATCTGTTTCACTTCCAGTTATCCTGTTGATCCTAGTGTTGTATTCATTTGTACTTGGCTATCATACTTAGACTTTTGTTGTACTTTATTTCTTCTGTTGTATCTTATTTAACTCTAGTATATTTATATAGTAGCTACATGAACTACTATTTCTTTTACTTCTGCTGCATTATTAAATACTCTGTGTCTGTGATCTGTGGTTACTATTTACTGTATATTCTGAGATTTTGCCAAATTTTTATTTTCAACGCGGTATTTAGAGCAATTCAATTCCGGCATAAGTGCCTACCTATACACTTATAATGGATGCGAATGGTTGAAAATACCTGGTTGTTACATTTGGTATCAGAGCTTTGGCTTTGAGGCAAAACTTAGAATATAAGGCAAATTATTTATAGAATCACTTTCGTTCGAGTTTGAATCTTCCCTCTTTGATTTGAATTTCCTTTTAATTTTGGAACCTTCCTTACGGTTCTAAAATCCATTATTGTCCTTCACTATTCATCTTCTTTTTATTCTGGAGTATCCCATAACTCCGCTTCGAATGATCTTTTTAGTGAGTCGGCGGTCTCGCCAATTTCAAATTGAATTGTAAAAGAGGGAAACTCCTTTACAATTAGCATCAATTCACCAGAGATTTATATCTTTCCTTGGTTTAGATGCTAATATCTTTTATTATTCCAAACTGTATCTATTGAGATCGAATGTAGATTTACCCTAGAAAATCCACATCGATCTTATTTCTTAAGTCATGGTTGACCTAGTTAAGGTTGCCCGCGATTTACTTAAGCTTAGCCACCTCCCTATTTTTGTTATTCAATCATCCTGTCTTTTGTTTCCAATCTATCTTCCAAACATTTTTGAATTGTACTTGTAAATGTTTTGTTTTATATATCGTGTTGTTTGAGTTGCTGATGTTGATTTGGGTTTTCGATCGATTCCTCTGATCAACGTTATCGATAGGATATCTAAAACACTTTGACAGAACAAACTGACACAATATTATTTTAAAATTTGGTTACTGAAATAAATTTTGATATATAAGTAAATTTATGGAACTTAATAAATTGATTTAAATTGATTATTTGAAATGATAATACTTGATTTATCATTTATTGTTCTATAAATGAATTTATAAATAGTTGTTTATAAATTGATTTGGGAACTGAAATGAATATAAAACAAGAAATTTATGAATTTAATTTTCGATGGTTTCAAACCTCGTGTTTAAGTTTTGAATTATATTATTTAAAGCATTTTCGTAAGAGTATGTTTCCAAAGAATTTTAAAGTTTAAAAATGAGTGCTCTTCTCTTTGTCGTTGGGAAATAATTTCGGTAGCGACTGCAGCATCATCGACATTCATTTTCGAGTTTCGAAGTGAAGAGACAATTCTGTAGTTTTACTACAACTTTGTTTTGGGAAATTAAATTGATTTGAATTTCTAAAATATGACTTGATTTATAATATATATAGATATATGATTTAAATTTGATTTGATAAATTATGTACATACATTTATTTATCTCTAAACAGTTTGAAGAAATCCAAAATTAATTCTTAAATTTTATTTTAAAGAATAATTTCAATTATAAAAAGAAAATCAAAATTTTGGATGAATATTTAAGCATGAAATGATTTAATTAGAAAGTTTTATTTGTATAATACAATTGCATTCAAATATAACTTACCTTAATTTCAGAAGTTAACAATGTAATTGGATAATATACCGTATAAAAAGATTTTACAAATAAAATTTGAGTGGTTATAATAAATGTTATGCACTTAAATTTTAGTTATAAAATGATTACTAGAGATAAATATAATAAATGGTAATTGAATAACTTGGAATAAAATGATGTTAAAAGAACTAAGAATCAAATAAAGCAGTTATAATAAGTGTAAGTATATTTAACATAAGTGATAAATATTGAGAGGAATCAATTTAATTTCAATTAGGAATAAAGAAGAATTAAATTTATAAGTACATTATGAGTATAATAAATGATTATTTTTTTATAACCCATGGTTTAAATTTTTTTAATTTAAGATGATTGGATGATAAGATAATGAAATTTGAGGTAGTTAAGATTTATTTGTGTAAAAAAAATTATTTTCTATTTAAGTTGAAACTTCCATTGTTTCTAACTTATTATCTTATTTTGTTTTTCAAACTATCTTTTGGTTGTCCTTATTATCCTTATCTTGCTACAGACTGGTATAGGCATCCTTCTATAATATTTCTGTTTAGAAATCTTTCTATAATCTTTGATAATCTTTGGTACTCATTTTGAATCTACCTTTTTTCGTGCTTGTGTTCTTGATTCTGGAGGATCTTAGAAAGATCATCTCCACCTTGTTAAACTTACCTATAACAATAGTTATCAGGTATAATCTCAATTTTCTTGTCACCTTGTCTTAATCTTATTTCATTTCTATCTTTTCTATGCTTTCTCGTACCTCATTCCTTTTCGGGAAGGAAAAGTTTTGAGTGGGGGAGAGTGTAACAACTCTGTATTTTGTAATTATTTTAATTGAATTTTGATTTAACTTTATTATATTTAATTTAGATAATTTTGTTATTTTAAAATATAGACTTTGATTTTGATATGAATTATCATTCCAAAACATGACTAAAAAGAATGTTTTCCAAAAAAAGTGTATTTTGGTCAATATGGTCAAACTTTGACTTTTAACTTAAAATTTTAAAAGTTTGAAAATATGAATTTTATCCTTTATTATGAAAGTAAATAAAATTTTAAGAACACTGCTTTTCGTTTCGTTGAAATCTGATTTATAATGTGAAAGTTATGCCTTTTTAACTATTGTGTGAAATTTGTTGTATTTAACAAAATTGTTTATTTTAAATTTTATAAATAATATTTTATTTGGTCATGTAATGTTCTAATTTATGTTTTCATGTGTAAAATAACATGCTATATATATATTTTGGTTTTAAAACATTTTTAAAAGTGTAATTGACATTTTCCAATGTCAGTTGTATTCTGTTTATAATTTTTAATTTCTAGTTTCAATTTTTAAAGAAATTCTTTATTTATTTTTATATTTTATTAAGAAATTAATTTCTTCTCATTCTGACTTTATTTTTTCCTCATTTATTCATTTATTTGACTTCTTATTTGTTTTAAAGTGATAGAGAAATTTTATAAGGCTGGTGATATTTTATTTGTAATTTTTATGCCATGTTTTCAATTTTTAAACAATTTCTTTAGTTCTTTTTCTATTTTTCTCCAATTTAATTATTTATTTTATTTTATAAATGATAAATAAATTATTTTATTTCAAATTTTAATTCATCATATTTTTAAATTGAAGTGGATAATTTTCCAAAGTCAATGGTGATTTAATTGTAATTTCTGGACAGTGTTTTGGATTTTAAAGCAATTTCTTTTATTCTTTTCTATTTTCTTTAAATTTTATTATTTATTTTCATATTATTTCAGTTGGTTTCGGTTTTTAAATGTATTTAATAAAATTATATTTTTGTTATTTGAATTTAAGAAAAGGAAATGTGAAGAGACTTAACTTCGAAAACCTAAGACTTTACATGTACCAAGACCTTTCATTTGCTCACGACCATTCAATTTCTCTTTGGCCATACACTACCTGATTGTAGCCGTGAGTTTCTTAACTCATATTCACGTGAAAAATACCTCATTCCATCCCATTTTCACAGCAAGAAGATGGGGTAATGGCCTCTCATTCTTTTTCTCTTCTTTTTCTCTTCTTTTTCCATTGTTTTCCTATGGTGTTGCCTTGATTCTCTAGCTTGTTTGCTCGGCCACCACTTGCTTGCCATGGCCACCACCTCCACTACCTCCTCCTTGTCACCATCACCTACCTATCCCTCTGATTTGACCAGGACACACCACTCCATGATGAACAACTCCACAAAAACTATGCAACATGCCTTGAAAACCCTTAACTATGCAAGCCATCACCTTATCACCTCCACACCTTCCATATTTCGCCACGACCACACCTCTAGCCGCCGCCACCAGTAAGTGCACACCCCTAGACATCATCCTTAGCCTCTGTCTAGATCTGACCATGACTGGTCATGCACTCCACTTGATCAAAAACCACACAAAACATTGCTAAAACCCTTAAAACCATGCCTAGCCGAGCCAAACTTCAACAACATCACCTTAGATTGCCTTGGCCACCTCCTTTTGCTCCATCACCACCTTGATATGACCACCACCCATCACTTCATCCTCTATACAGATCTGAAACATGAAGAGCTGAGCCAAACAATGCATGTAGATGAGCCTTGTGGTGCACCAAAACTCCATTATCAAGCCTAGACCCTTTGTATTCTCATGCCTGTAACCTCCACCTTGCTCTTGCCGTGCAGCCATGCCTTTTTAGGTCCAAACCAGACCCAAAGCATGTCCAAATCTGAACCAAAACATTCCCTAAGCCGTGTTAGCAAGTGTAGAAAGCAAGGCAAAAACATTCATTCCTTTGTTGTCTCTTATCTTCATTGTTTCAACTTTGTTTGTGTTAAATATTCATGTATATATTGTCTTGTTTTGGTTATTGTGTACAAGATAAATATCAAGGCTCTCTATTCATTCAATTCAGAAGTCATGTTGTATCATGCTTGTCGTGCTTTCTAGAATCTATTCTGTGTTTTTTGATCGCTAACTCCGGTACAAAAAGGTGAGTAAATCTCACCTGACATTTATACTTATTCAAATGTGAGTTGACAACAATTGAATGTGTAGAATATTATGATATGTTATAACTGCCTGTATTATTTATATATGATGTTAAACCTGTTAAATTACATGCCATCTCATCTGTTACTATTATATGTTGCTATACTGTTCATTTATATATGTTTATCACACTGCAAGTTCCCTGTAGATTAGGTCCACTATTGGTTAAAATGATACATACTCGAACGAACTTTGGAATAGGGAAAAATCGTTATGGGCTGAAATGATAGGCCTGAACGATTTTTATTTATTTATTTATTTATTTATTTTAACTTGGGATTGCGGGTTTGAAATGATAGAACCCGGATTTTTCTTTTTAAACTGCGGATTGAAATGATATATATCTGTATCACTTGACCTAGGTTAGAAAACTATATACATGCCCGTGGTTATATTTTATAAAGTATTTTGAATATTTTAAATATTAGTAAAAGTGAAATTTTACGAAATTTGATTTAAATTGGATTTTTAATTTTTAAATAAAGAAATTTTGGATTTTTCTTGAAGTTAAAAATGTAATTCAAATGAATGGTAAAAAGTGGATTTTTGAAATATAACTTAAAGTCTGGAAATTTAGGTTTTGGTTTAAAAAGGGAACTTTAAGTTATGTAAGCAAAATGGAAATTTAATTATATTTGGAAAATGGTAAATATGATGATTTGATTAAATTTGAGCTTAAATGAATTAATAAAGTATTTTTGATTTTTCTATGTATTAAAATGGTTAAATGAATAAATGCTTAAAATTGTAATTATAAAATGAACTTGACCTGGAAATGTGAATTTGGTTTTAATTAAGGATTTAAGTTAAATTAAATAAATTGGAAATTTAGTTTAATTTGTGAAATGATGATTTGAAAATGTATTGTTAATAAAGTGTTAAATGTAAAAATGGGAAAGTTTACACTTGAACTTACAGCAGCTTTTTCTGAACGCTGTGAAAGGTTGAAATTTCAATGTTTATGGTTTTTAACATAGTAAATGAACTCATAATGGTTTAAAACTTTGGAAATTGAATACTTGATTTGAAAGTATAAAAACTTAAATTTTAAATGGTTTAAATGAATTATTTGATTAAAATATAAGCTATTTAAAAGGTGATTTGGAATGATAATAAATGAAGGATATCTTTGAATTTAAAAGGTATTTAAAATTGAATATTTGGATTTGAACTTATATGATGATTTGAAATTGAAGCTTTGGAAATATATGATATTTTGATATATATTAAATGTTTTGAAATGAAGTTTTTTTTAGTTATGATATTTTGATATTAAAAATGTTTTGAAATGAAGTTTGGAAAGATATGATATTTTGATATATATTAAATATTTTGAAATGAAGTTTTGAAAGGTATGATATTTGATATATATTAAATATTTTGAAATGAAGTTTTGAAAGATATGATATTTTATATATATTAAATGTTTTGAAATGAAGTTTTGAAAGATATGATATTTTGGTATTAAAATGATTTGAAATGTGGTTTTGAAAAGATATGAAATTTATATATATTAAAATGATTTGAAATGTGGTTTTGAAAGATATGATATTTTAATATATTAAAATGATTTGAAAGAAAGTTTTGAAAGGATATGATATTTTAATATATTAAAATGATATGAAAGGAAGTTTTGAAAGGATATATATTGAAATGATTTGAAATGACTTGATATTTATTTTGGTAAATATTTGAATTTGAAAGATATGGTATGTTGATATATTGAAATTGTTTAGAAATGATTTGATCTTTATTTTGATAAAGATTTGGATTGAAATGATATTTTATTTTGAAGTATAAAATATTATTTTTAAGTTATAACCATGGGTTATAATAACGATTGGTTGGCAAAGAGACCAGGATCGGATTTGGGCATACTCTCTGTCGGTATCGAAAACCACTTTGACTAACCGTGTATGCGGTGGAGATTCCCGAATGAAGTAGGATGGTGGCGACATTCTTATGGTATGTTACGTGGACCCAACTCCCGTGAGTTCGCATAAGGTGGCTAAAAAAGGAGCGGTCTCGGGCCAGTTGAGGTCGCACCTCGTAGCGGACGCATTTCTTCGATACCATACTGTTATTTGTGATTGTTTGGGCGCACCTCCGATTTTGTGGGAATGTGTTCCACGGTAGGCGTATGTGGCTGCTGCGTTACCACCAGCCCGAGTGTCGTAATTGGTATATCTACCCTGGCATTGCCTTGTGTGCCGTGTCGCCTACCATATCGAGCCTTTACTACGATTTTCTATTTATGTCATACCTATGCAGTATCTTCTCGTAGTCACCCGATCAGGAGATATGCAGGTACTGTATAGACTATTGGTGTGATGTCTTGGGATTTTGGCAATACTTATTTAATAATTTCCATTTATCATTTATTCTAAAATATGTTATGTTGATTTAAAATCTAACTTAACTAAATATTATATGTTCAAAACTAATAATTAATCTAATTTAACAAATGATTATCTTTTCAAAAACTCAATAATAATGATAATTTAGTTTGAATGTTTATTCTTTTCAAATGATAATAATAATATATATATGTAATTAATAATAATTAATCTTTTTAAGTTAATAAAAATATTCTACTTGTAATATATATATATATACACACACACGGGGAATTTCACTAGAAGGACAAACTTTGTAGTCCAATTATTTTCTAGGACACAAATCCACAGGAATTAATTTTAAGTTCAAAGTCAGCAAAATAATTACTTTTAAGGACAAAGTCAACAGTCCAATTACTTTCAAGGACATAATTTCATAGGTTTTTAGGCCTTAAAAACTAATTATTTTGCATTTTGTCCTTAAAAGTAATTATTTCGTTTGTGTATCCTAGAAACTAATTGCACATGGTAAAGAGGCCCTTGTGGCTAATTTCCACTATACACATTGCAAAAATGAAATTGGTTCAATTTAAAATTTAATAAAAATATTTTCAAATCATAGTATGTATGTTTATATATTGTGATTTGATGTTCTGTTTTAAATTTCAAATAATTTCTGAAGTTAACATTTAAGATGTTCTATTTATAATGAATATTTATATTTTGATTTATTTATTTTAAATAGAAAATAATGGTTAAACTTAAACAGAAATATGTTTTCAAATTTATAATATAAATATGTTTTTATAGTGATTTGGAGATTTTTGATTTGGTTTAGTAAAAATGCTTTTCAAAAGCCATTTAAAATTTATGTTTATTTATAAAACACTTAAAGGAAAATTTATTTTTATTTAAAAGAATAATAGCTTGCAAAAATAGTACATTATTATAAAAGTTTAAATTGTTTTCTTTAAATTGATTTTTTGAAAACAAATTTAGATTTTTAAATATAATATCAATATAGCTATAATAACTTTAGTTTAAACTTTAAAATAAAATTTAAATGAATGTTTCTTATTTTAAAACTTATTTGTAGAAAAGTGAGTTTTAAAATAATTATAAATTTAACACAAAGTTAAATACATTTAATAAGATACATATATATAACATGAGTACTAAATTAGTATTGTAATTAAGGTTTAAATTTATTGGTAATAACAAGTAATTAATGCAATCTTTAAACACATGGCATTAAAATAACTTAGGGGAATACACTTGTTTACAAGATAATGAAGGGGTTTGACATTTGTTATACATGGTTCATTCTTATAACAAGTGGCAATTCTTATGTTTAAAAGAAAGTATTGTTTTAATTAAAGTTTAGGAAAAAAAGATCTATTTGTTTCTTTTCTTCAAACTACTTTAAATTTTTCTTCAACTAAATAAAAAAAAGAAATCAAATGCAAACTTCAAATCTGTAAGCAGATAATCGAATTTCAACCTATAAAGAAATCTGAAGCTATGATTCAATTCAGATCCAAGTAATTGCAACTGGAAATTAATATGCAAATGCATAAGAAAATTTAGTGTTTCAACAGAAATGGAATGCAGTAATTAAAATTCAGAAATCAATGCAGTGTTCTCTATTTTTTAAGCTAGGTGAGTAAATTTCTTTTTAAAAACAGTTTTGAATCTTTTATTTGATGATCTGTGAAATGATGAAAATTGTATTCTATGCTTGCATGTTGAATTTAATGGTTGAATGCATGTTTAAGTAGCTGTTGTAAACCTGTAGCTATGAAGTTTTTTTAAAAAAAAAATCCGTTCTTTCATGTTCTGTTTAAGGAAAAAAAATTATCTTCTAAATTTGTCACTTATATTCATTGATCATTGAACATAATTTAGTTACAACAAGAAAATTGTGACGCCCACCTCAATACCCACGCTAGCCAAGAACACTACGGAGTAATGTTGTCGACTAGCATGGAGAATAAGGCTGTTGAGGAGCGACCATCCGTGTAATTGCTTTGTGCGAGCATCGATATGTCAGATAGTATAACATGCAAATCTTTTCAAGTGGAAATCCGACATGCCGACACAAACTCAAAGCTACTACACAGTGGCTATGATGTCTTCGGAAACAAATATAGAAATAAACATAACACAAATCAGTCACAGATAATTCATATCACAAAGGCGGAAATAAATATGAATATAACACATGAAAGTGTATATCATAGTAGTGGTCAAACAAGATCCACAATATCAAAAAGAATAGATACAAGTGCTAGACAAAAGAATAAATATACATCATAGGGTCTGTATCTCAAATGTATACAACAAAAACTACTAAACTAAAGTAGTTAACCAAAAGTCAGAGAAGCAAATCCCGGAAGGAAGTCAAGCGGAAGCACCTGTAACATCTCGGTCTGACCCGAGTATTATTTCATAAGAAAATAATAAACGGATCAGTCTAGCTATAAATATCAGATGAAGTGATATATAATAAGAGATATGACATAAACATATAATAATCACAATGCCAAGCTGTGATAAATAAGTAATTGAAAATCAACAAGAGATTAATCAATATCACAATAATCTACTCAAGATAAAAAGGAATGTCCATACTCCTAATTTCATTCACCAAACCACAATAAATGACATATATATCAATGCCCATCGTAAAAGTTGGTGAAACATAAATTCCAGAAATCAACACACGAAATCCAGAAATCACAATAAAAAGGATGGCCAATCCCACAAACTGGACATCGACGCACCTAGAAAGACACGTCCCATGTACAGTCGAACATCGACACACCTAGAAAGATATGCCCCATGCTCTAGCATCGACGCACCTAGAAAGATACGCCCCATGCATAAATAAACATCGATGCGCCTAGAAAGATACATCCCATGCATAAATAAACATTGATGCACCTAGAAAGATACACCCCATGTACAGTCTAACACCGATGCACCTAGAAAGATACACCCCATGTTAAGTCGAACATCGACGCACCTAGAAAGACACGCCCCATGCATAGACGAACATCGACACACCTAGAAAGATATGCCCCATGCTCTAGCATCGACGCACCTAGAAAGATACGCCTCATGCATAAATAAACATCGATGCACCTAGAAAGATACATCCCATGCATAAATAAACATTGATGCACCTAGAAAGATACACCCCATGTACAGTCTAACACCGATGCACCTAGAAAGATACATCCCATGCATAAATAAACATCGATGCACCTAGAAAGGTACACCCCATGCATAAATAAACATTGACGCACCTAGAAAGGTACGACCCATGTATAAACAAACATCGATGCACCTAGAAAGGTACACCCCATGCATAATAAAACATTAACGCACCTAGAAAGGCACGACCCATGTGAGAAATGAGATGAAGCTCAATAAAATGAGGAACGGTCCTCCACATAAACAAAGAGACATCGCACATTGCTAGTCTAAACCACAAAGATGATCGTCATGATCAACGAGAAGTGTCAATTACAATAAGCTAGTAAATATATGAGCTTAGCTTCATGTCCCATAACCACTAGCTTAACTTAAATATTTACGAACAAATTGTAGATCTCCACTAGAAAATTGTCACAAGAGATTCAATCGAACAAGTCCAAGAATTAACCGACGAAATAAACGCAAGCGTTTCATACCACTTGTTTTACTAAGTCGTTTAATTAGATTTCTCATACGAGTGAGGTAAAGGTTTGTATATACTAATAGATTGGAAATCGGTTTGAGAAAACGAGCTTTGTAATAAAATAGTGTTGAAATCATTTGAAGATACTACTAGTATAGAAAACCTTTATATTTTAAAGTGACAAATCATAGAAGTGATTGTAGAAATAATCGGGCATAAAAATTCACATTCGAAGACGTGATAAAATCCAAAGAAATCAATATAAAATCCATCAAAGTGGATATATCTAAAATTCCCAAAGAAAAGGTCATCAAAGTCGATAATAAATGACAACAACAAAAGGGAGACAACGCGAATCGAATAAAGTTGGATATTCAAACGAATTAGCAATATAGGCTAATCTGGCAAATAGTAGCAGGTCGGTCGACCGGACTCCCTGAGTCGGTCGACCGAACCAGAGGTTGGAAGTGCTCGGGGCACCAGGTCGGTCGACCGGCCCAAGGGGCTCGGTCGGCCGAAGCCTGTAACCAGCACTTCCAAACAGAGGCAGGAAGTGCCTGGACTACAGGTCGGTCGACCGGCACAGGGGCTCGGTCGGCCGAACCTATATGCTTGCACTTCCTACCCTATTTCAAAAGAGGTGCAACTCTCGATCAAATTGCAATCGCACGAGCAACGGCGCTAAGGGTTTATGCCAATCGACTACCCGGCCCTATATGCTCCTCGATGCATCACCAAAAACATGTTCAAACATCAAAGTTAGGATTTTTAATGAATTGAACTCAAAACACTAAAAATTGGAATATTCACAAAAGCAATCCAAATCAAAATCAAATGCACATGAATAAGTGTTAGGAATTCATACCTAACAATAGAAGAGAATTATAAGCATAGATGTGAGATTAAAAATCTCACCTTTGCACTAAAATTTATGAAGATGAAGCTTGAAAGCAAAGGGGAATCAACCACTCTTCAAATCCAACTCTAGAAGCTTGAATCTAAGCTTAAAAGAAGAACATTCCCCAAGTTAGGTTTAGGAAATTTCTGAGATCAAAGAGAGAATGAGTTGGGAAAGATGAAGAGAAGCTTACCAATGGGTTCTTCTATTAGTTTGGAGCAAGAACTTGAGCTAGCAAGAGGAACTAGGGTTTTGGATTTCTATTTCCCATTCTCTTCCACCATTTTTGCTAAAGCTTGAGTGTTTGGAAATGTAACAACCCGCATATTTATCGATTTTATATTTAAATATTTTATTTAAATATTTTATCGTTCGTCGGATTTTGGACCGAAAACCTACTTTTTGTATACGGTCGAATTAGGACTCGAGACCACCTCCATTGAGTTCAAAATGCCGTTTGCGACCTTTTTGAGTATAAGCTTCGATATGTTTGGAGAAAGTTGATTTTTGCTACTTTTTCCCGCTTAGGGCTTTGGTTGGGCTGAGCCAATTAGCCACTAAACTCAGTTCCAACACTCTCCTCTTCATTCACTTCTCTTCTATTTTCCTAACACTCAAGCTCAAGCAAAAATGGAGGAAGAGAATGGGAAATAGAAATTCCTAAGCCCTAGCTTGCTTTGCAAATCCATCTCCTTGCTCCAAAGTTCATGAGAACCCATTGGTAAGCTTCCACTTCTTCTTCTCCAACTCATTCTCTCTTTGAATTTCAGAAATTTCCTAAACCTAACTTAGGAAATGTTCTTCTTTTTAGCTTAGATTCAAGCTTCTAGAGATGGATTTGAAGAGTGGTTGATTCCCCTTTGCTTCCAAGCATCATCTTCATAAATTTTAGTGCAAAGGTGAGGTTTTTATCTCACATCTACGACTATAATTATCTTTGGTTGTTGGGTATGAATTCCTAACACTTATTCAGGTGCATTTGCTCTTGATTTGGATTGGTTTTGTGAATATTCCAATTTTTGGGTTTTTAAACCAAATTTGTGTGAAAATCCTTTTATGGATGTTTGATCATGCTTTTGGTGATGCATCGAGGAGCATATAGGGCCGGGTCGCCGATTGGCATAAACCCTTAGAGCCAATGTTCGACCGGTTGCATTTTGGAAGAGTTTGCTCTTCATTTGAATAAGGCTGAAAAACAGCCCAGGCATGATTCAGTCGACTGAAAACTCTGTTCAGTCGACTGAACCTGATACCCGAGAGTTTCCAGGCATGATTCAGTCGACTGAAAAACTCTGCACAGTCGACTGAAACTGGAAACAGAAAGTATCCTGAACCTGGAAAATTTCCAGGCACAGGGTCAGTCGACTGAAAACTCTGTTCAGTCGACTGAACCTGCTGTTTTAGTCCAATTTTCCTTTTTGGATTGAATTTCCAATTTAAATCGATTCGTGATGATCCTATTTATTGCCATCATTTATTATCATCTTTGATGACTTATTTTCTGTGGGAATTTTAGATATATCCACTTCGATGGATCCTTTATCGATTTCATTGGATTTTTATTCACATCTTCGAATGTGATCTTTGTGATTGATTGTTTCTACAATCCTCCTTGTGCTTTGTCACTTTAAAAATATAAAGGTTTTCTATACTAGTAGTAAATATCAAAACTCTTTACTCAAACGATTTCAATACTATTTTAATACCAAATTCGTTTATAAAACCGTTTTCCAATCTATTAGTATATACAAACCTTTACCTCACTCGTATGAGAAATCTAATTAAACGACTTAGTAAAACGAGTGGTATGAAACGCTTGCGTTTACTTCTTCGGTTAATTCTTGGACTTGTTCGATTGAATCTCTTGTGACAATTTTCTAGTGGAGATCTACAATTTGTTCGTAAATATTTAAGTTAAGCTAGTGGTTATGGGACATGAAGCTAAGCTCATATATTTACTAGCTTAGTGTAATCGACACTTCTCTTTGATCATGACGATCATTTTAGGTTTTAGACTAGCATCGTGCTATGTCTTTGTGATTTGGTTCATCGGACGTCCCGCTGTACGACGTCGTTGTTCCCTTTGATTGTGATTTGGTTCATCGGATGTCCCGCTGTACGACGTCGTTGATCCTTTCCTTGTGATTTCTGGATCTCGTGTGTTGAATTCTGGAATTTATGTTTCACCAACTTTTATGATGGGCATTGATATATGTGTCATATATTGTGGCTTGGTGAATGAAATTAGGAGTATGACATTCCTTTTTATCTTGAGTAGATTATTGTGATATTGATTAATCTCTTGTTGATTTCCAATTTACTTATTTATCACAGCTTGGCATTGTGATTATTATATGTTTATGTCATATCTCTTATTATATATCACTTCATCTGATATTTATAGCTAGACTGATCCGTTTATTATTTTCTTATTAAATAATACTCGGGTGAGACCGAGATGTTACAGGTGCGTCTGCTTGACTTCTCTCTTGGGATTGATCCCTCTGACTTTTGGCTAACTACTTAGATCAGTAGTTTTTGTTGTATACATTTGAGAGATAGACTCCATAATGTATACTTATTCTTTTGTGAAGTTCATGTAACTATTTCTTTTGTGATATGTGGATCTTTTTAGACCACTACTCTGATGTACACTTTCATGTGTAATATTCATATCTATTTCCGCCTTTGTGATATGAATTGTCTATGACTGATTTATGTTATGTTTATTTCTATATTTGTTTCCGAAGAAATTATAGCCACTGTGTAGTAGCTTTAAGTTTGTGTCGGTATGTCGGATTTCCTCTTGAGATGAAAAGTTATATTTTTATCCGGTATATCGGTACTCGCACAAAGCAATTATACAGATGGTCGCTCCTCAACAGCCTTATTCTCTGTGCTAGTTGACAGCATTCACAGAATGTTCTTGTCTAGCGTGGGTATAGAGGTGGGGCGTCACAGCTTGGTATCAGAGCCAAACTTCGGAACAATGTAGAATAATTTAGCAAGGATCATGTCCTAAGTCTTTCTTAGGAGTTGTGCTTTAGGATTTTATTCGGGTCTTCGTACCGATTCATCCTATTTTCTTTATGATTCCTTGTTTTATCTATCAAGAATTGCTTGATAGTTATTTTGAGAATAACTTTTTCCTCTTCTTTCTTTCTTTCTTAAAGAAGAGAAATGGTTAGACCACGCCGTTCCAGCGCCGGTCAATCTAGCGCTACTCCTCAGGATGGAGTATTCATGTCTGCTCAGCAGCTTCTAGATCTTGTTAAGAACGCTCAAGCAGCCGGACCCAATCCAGAGCCTACTCATCCTAGATCCGGTTTTGCACGCTTGTGCAGAGACTACACCGATTTGGGTGGAGGGCCATTCAGGGGATCCGAGAGTGTTATTGAAATTCAAGCTTGGCTCAAATCATGCGATCGCATCTTTTCTCGCATGAATCTTATTGACCTTCATCGAGTCCAAGTAGCTTCTAGCATGCTCCAAGAAAGAGCATTGGATTGGTATGAGCTTTTAATTTCTGAAATCGTTGAGGCGGATCTTACTTGGGAGCAATTCCGGGGAAGATTCGAATTGAAATTTGTGCCGGAGGCTGAAAAAGTAACCTTAGCCCGGCGTTTCATAGACCTTGTTCAAGGTGAATCTTCTGTGACAGACTATGTCGCATCCTTCGAATCTCTGTCCAAATACGGGGTTGAGTACATTAATACCCCATTGAAGAAAAATCAGAGATTTTTCTATGGCTTGAATAAGAATCTTAAGAAGCCATTACTCCTGAAACTTGAGGTTTCATTTGATCAGCTTATTGATATCGCTCTTCGTCTTGAAGAGGCCGATAATGAAGGTGATGTTGAAGTTGTGCGTGCCCAACAGAACTTCGACAATAACTTGAAGAGGCCTATCAAATTCAAAGGCCCCGATTCTAATAAGAAAGGAAAGCAACAAACTCAGGTAGCAAATGTTCCTACCTCTAGTCGTGGACGATGCTACAATTGTGGTTCCATAGACCACCATGTAAGGGAGTGCCCGAAACCCCTCTTTTGCCGTTATTGCAAAGGTTCGGGTCATCTTTTATCTTCGTGTCCTAAGCTTCCAAGCAAGTGAGAAGGAAAGCTGCAACTTTTGGTCAAGGTATTTTCATTCAATCCTCGATGGCATTGTTTTAATTCGTGAACTTTCTATTTGAGTTCTTTTTGATATGGGTTTCATCTCATTATTTTTATATCAAAAGAACTTGTTGATTCTTTTCTTTGAATATTTTGGGCTTATTGACTTCATTGAGAATTGCGAATCCGGATGGTAGATCCGTAACACTCAATTTGCTTTTGTTTAGATGTCGAGATTGTTTTATGTGACTTTTCTTTCCGAACCGATATTTTTGCTTTGGATTCGGAATTGACCTTTCTGTAAGGATTGGCTTAATCATTGTGAAGCCCATATCCTATTTTTCTGAGTGGATTATTCATCTTCGACATTTTCAATCTGTTAAGCCCAAACCAAAACCAAAACCTTGGTTACGGGACTGAGTTAGTAGGTGGGTTCAGCCCAAACCAAAACCCTAAGTTAAAAAGTGGCAAAAATCAACTTTCTCCAAACATATGGAAGCTTATACTCAAAAAGGTCGCAAACGTCATTTCGAACTCAATGGGGGTGGTCTCGAGTCCCAATTCGACTGTTTGCACAAAGTAGCTTTTCGGACCAAAATCCGATGAACGGTGAAATATTTAAATAAAATATTTAAATATATAATCGATAAATATGCGGGTTGTTACAAAAATTTTGTTATTAAAAATAAATATAAAGATTTATATTGAACAAAATACTGTAAATGATGAATTTAAAGTGGAAAATCTAAATTTGATAAAAATCAAATTTAATAATTTAAATTTCTGTTCATATGATCTGAGTGGTTGATCAAATTCATGAATTTTAAAATGAACATTGTAATTTTTATGATGGTGGTTGAACAGAAATTGGGGATTTTAGGTGTTTGGGCTTTTGATCGATTTTTGTTGATTGGAGTTGTGATGGAGGACAAGCTTTGGCATGGAGGAGGTCACGGTGACGGGTGATGTGGGAAAAATAGTGGTTAACTTTTATGTCGACCGTGGTGGACGTGAAGGGGCAGAGTAGGGTTTAGTGTAGTTTTTTGTTTGTGGTCGGAAACAACTTGGGTTCGTCGTCGTTGATGCCTCGGGGTGGATCGCATGGAGGGGGATCACGTTATCGAAGTGCAGGGTGGCTCTGGAAGTGAAGCCGTGGTCTCCGGTGGTGGATTTCGCCGTTGGTGGCGATGGATGTGGTTTTTTTGTTTTCTGGATTGAGGAGGCTGTTACCCATATTTTGATGAAGTAGCATTTTCGTCGATCTAGGAGTTTGAGGGGGGTTATCGTGATCGAAGCCGACTTGTGGGGTATGCCGGAGTTGATCGTCATCGATCATTTCCAACGTGCACGTGCACGAGATAGTTTTGGTGCAGCGGCTGTTGATTGGGAAGTGTGTCTGGCCATGGGTTCTTCGGTGGTTTGCTCGAGTTTAGTCTCGTGATTCATGCGAGAACGACCCGAAGTTGAAGGGGGTGTCGCGTGTGTTTGGGTTTAGAACCTTGGTTACGGGAATAATACCCTGTTCAATTTTTACTGCAAAGTGATATTTCTGAAGTTTAAGAAACCAAACTCAGTTTTTTAAAACAAAGTTTTGAATAGTTTTAAATATGTTTGAAATGTTTTAATTTAAAACTTTGTGTTTTAATGAGTTAAGTTGAATTTGTTTTAAAATAGTTTGTTGTTTTTAAGCTTGTATTAACCGAATTTTTTTTATACTTTATAAAATTGAAGTTTCAAAGTTGGAAACAAATTGATGTTAAACAAAGTGTTTTAAAATTTGTTGTATAAGAATGAATGTTAAATTTAAAAGAATTTTCGTTTAAAGTTTGAATTTTTAAATTTAAACTTTTGTTTTTAAAATAGTTTGTTTCCAATTTTGTTTTGATAATGATGTGATAATAAAATTGTATTTGAAGTAATTTGAATGTGATTAAGGAAAGGAATTTAATAATGATAAATTAAAAGATAATGTTTTTGTATAAACTAAATATAAGTTTTCAAATTTAATTATTTAATTGATTTAAGTTAATAAAATGTTTGGTTTATTTTAATTAAGTTTTATTATAAGGGTAGTTAAAGTAAATTACTCAATTTACTTAAATGGTTAATGTAAGTAATTAAATTAAGGTAAATTAGTTGAGTAATTAATTAAGTGTAATTAATTACATAATTAAAAATTAATTAATCAAGTTTAATTAATTAAGAAATAATTATTTAATAAGTAATTAAGAAGTTAATTACTAAATGATTAAGAAGAGTTATTTAAATATAATTACTTAATGAAGTAATTAAAGCAATTAACTACTCAGTGTAATTAATTAAGTTAAGTATGGTTAATTAATTAAGTTTAATTAATTAAAAAGAATTACTTGTGACGCCCCACCTCCATACCCACGCTAGCCAAGAACACTACGAAGTAATGCTGTCAACTAACACGGAGAATAAGGCTGTTGAGGAGCGACCATCCGTGTACTTGCTTTGTGCGAGCATCGATATGTCAGATAGTATAACATGCAATTCTTTTTAAGTGGAAATCCGACATGCCGACACAAACTCAAAGATATCACACGGTGGCTATAATATCTTCGGAAACAAATATAGAAATAAACATAACATAAATCAGTCACAGACAATTCATATCACAAAGGCGGAAATAGATATGAATATTACACTAGGAAGTGTACATCAGAGTAGTGGTCTAAAAAGATCCACAATATCACAAAAGAATAGTTACATGAACTACACAAAAGAATAAGTATACATTATGGAGTCTATATCTCAAATGTATACACCAAAATAAACTACTAATCTAAGTAGTAAGCCAAAAGTCAGAGAAATCAATCCCAAGAGAGAAGTCAAGCAGAAGCACCTGTAACATCTCGGTCTGACCTGAGTATTATTTAATAAGAAAATAATAAACGGATCAGTCTAACTATAGATATCAGATGAAACGATATAGAATAAGAGATATTACTAAACACATAATAATCACAATTCCAAGCTGTGATATATATAAGTAATTGAAAATCAACGAGAGATTAATCAATATCACCAAATCTACACAAGAATCAAAGAAATGCCATACTCCTTATTTCGTTCATCAAACCACAAATATTGACGATTATATCAGTGTCAATCACAAAAGTCAATGACACACAAATTCACCAATGCACAAATATTGACAATAATATCAATGTCAATCACACAAGTCAATGACACATAAATTCACCAATGCACAAATATTGACAATAATATCAATGTCAATCACAAAAGTCAATGACACACAAATTCCAGAATTCAATACGCGAAATCCAGAAATCACAAAAGTCAATGACGCACAAATTCACCAATGCACAAATATTGATAAAACTTATCAATGGAAATTACGAAAATTGGTGAAACACAAATTCTAGAAATCATCTCAAGAAATCCAGAAATCACAAAGGGGGGAGGCCTATCACAAACGGGAGCATAAAGCCCACCAACACGTGTATCACAAACGGAACGCTAATTCCATGGTTGCTAACCATCACAAATTAAGCCGAAGCTCCACAAACGGCCCGAAGACCATGGGTTGCTACCCCATCAAATTGAGTCGAAACTCCACAAAACGGGGTTTAGTCTCCCTCGCAGACAAAGAGACATCGCACATTGCTAGTCTAAATCACAAAGATGATCGTCATGATCAACGGGAAGTGTCGATTACAGTAAGCTAGTAAATATATGAGCTTAGCATCATGTCCCATAACCACTAGCTTAACTTAAATATTTACGAACAAATTGTAGATCTCCACTAGAAAATTGTCACAAGAGTTTCAATCGAACAAGTCCAAGAATTAACCAACAAAGTGAACGCAAGCGTTTCATACCATTTGTTTTACTAAGTCGTTTAATTAGATTTCTCATACGGGTGAGGTAAAGGTTTGTATATACTAATAGATTGGAAAACGGTTTTATAAACGAATTTGGTATTAAAATAGTATTGAAATCGTTTGAAGAAAGAGTTTTGATATTTACTACTAGTATAGAAAACCTTTATATTTTTAAAATGACAAATCACGAAGAAGATTGTAAGAACAATCAATCATTAAAATTCACATACGAAGACGTGAATAAAATCCAAAGAAATCGATAAAGGATCCATCGAAATGGATATTCAAAAATCCCTAAAAAGAGTCATCAGAGTCATAATAGATGATAACAACAACTAGGAAACAACTCGAATCGATCAAAGTTGGAAATTCACGCGACTAGGTGAAAATAGGCAAAATGCATCAGGTCGGTCGGCCGGCTACAGTGCTCGGTCGACCGCACCCTGTTTTGAAACTTCTCGGGCATCAGGTCGTTCGACCGAACCAGGGGGTCGGTCGGCCGAACCAGAAACAGAGAAGTGCAACTGCACTTTTGCTAGCAGGTCGGTCGACCGGACCAGGGGGGTCGGTCGGCCGAACCTGATGCTCTGCAAATTGATGCCCATAAATTGATATGCAACCTCCACCAATTCGCAACCGAACGAGCACGGACGCTAGGGAATTGTGCCTAACGGCTAGCCGGCCCTATTGGCTCCTCGATGCATCACGAAAAACACATTTGATCCTCAAAGCTATGATTTTTAAGGATTTGGCTTTCAAACACTAAAATTGGAATATTCTCAAAAGCAATCCAAATCAAAAGCAATTGCACAAGAATAAGTGTTAGGAATTTATACCTAACAATCGAAGATAAATCATAGACTTAGATGTGAGATTAAAATTCTCACCTTTTCACAAAATCAAACAAGAAGAAGCTTGAAAGCAAATGGAGAATCAACCTCTCTTCAACACAACCCAAATGAGCTTGAATCTATGCTCAAAACAAGAACATTCCCAAAATTAGGTTTAGGAAATTCTGAAATTGGTAAGAGAATAAGTTGGAGAAGAAGAAGAGAATGCTTACCAATGGGTTCTCTTGAATTTGGAGCTAGGAAATTGAGGTTGCAAGAGGAACTAGGGTTTTGGAGTTTTAATTTCCAATCTCACCCACCATTAATGCCTTAGAACTGAAAAGAGAAGAGAATGAGGGTGCGTGGGGGGAGAGTGGCTCAGATTTGAGCATAAGTTAACATAGGGCTGAGCCCAAAACCAAACCCAAAGTGAAAAGTAGCAAAAATCAACTTTCTCCAAACATATCGAAGCTTATACCCAAAAAGGTCGCAAACAGCATTTTAAACTCAATGGGAGTGGTCTCGAGTCCTAATTCGACCGTATGCAAAAAGTAGCTTTTCGGACTAAAATCCGACTAACGATGAAATATTTAAATAAAATATTTAAATATAAAATCGATAAATATGCGGGTTGTTACAGACTCCTCTCCTTAAAGAAATTGCGCCCTCGCAATATTTTAAGAAGAAGATATATAGTAACAACCAGAAAAGCCTATTCAACACAAAAGAAGATTTGAATCAAGAAGTTCACCATAAAGAGCACGAAGGAGTAAATCCGAAATTTTTCGTTCGATGAATTCTCAAGATTTCACATGAGAAATCCTTAGGATTTGAGAACCATTGAACTTCTATCAAAAAGAATTTATATCGAAGACGCTCAACCCCCGAAGCAATGATGCGAATAGAATGTTGCTCAAAAGTCAAATTTGGTGAAACTTCAATCCCCTCAATAACATCGGGCTCAAGAATAAAAACTTGCAACATAAAAGCATTTCCATAGTTAAAAGACGCGGAAAACGTCATGAATATCAGAAAATTGAGCTGGTGCAACGACGTAGTATAAAAACGGTACGTCCAATGAACCGATAAACCGAAACAATGATGTAGTATAATAATGGTACATCCATTGATTCAGATAAGATGGAACATCGATGTAGTATAATAACAATACATCCGATGAACCGAACACCATAAAAGAACATCGGACGCTAGTCCATAAAAGAAATGAGATAAAGCTCAATAGAACGAAGTATATCAAAACGTCCAATGAACTTGATAAAAAGATAATTCCATTCAGACATCATCAAAGAATCAACCACTATTTGCTTACGGCAAAGCGCATTGGCGACACGATTTCCCTTCCGGGAATAAAAAGAATATCAAGATCATAAGATGCCAGGAACTCGAGTCAACATGAAGTTCCTTAAGAGAACATAGATATTCCAAAGATTTATGATCGAGGTGGAGAACAAATTTCTCCCCCAAAAATAATGATGCCAAATTCCAAAAGTAAAAACAATAGCCGCGAGCACTAGATCATGAGTGGCATATCTAGTCTCGATAAGCTATAATGATTTAGAAGCACAAGAGATAGCATGTTCTCCTTTGCAAGAGAACGGCATCCAAACCAATACGACTAGTATCGGTACAAATAGCAAAGTCTTGGTCCTCCTCCAGGAATCACAAGAATAAAAGTATCGAAAAGAAAGAATTTCTTTTAAATAATCTTCTTTCCTGAAAAGTTAAAACTTTCAAAATTACATTTATCATTATGTAATAATCATTCTAGAAAATTTTACTATTTTCAAGTTAATATATTGTGTCTGATTGTCTCATCAAAGCGTTTAGGAAATTCCTATCGATAACGTGGATCAAGCGCATCGACCAAAATTCTTAAAACACTAAATGGGCAATACAATCACAAAATCGTATTCTATATGATAAACATGTTTCTAAAAACTTTTAAGAATATTCTTTGTTCATTTTAAGAACAAAAATCAAATTGTACTTATAAATAAATCTTATGAAAAAGATTTTCAAAATTTTTAAATTTCTATTTTCATCCAAAATCAATAAATACAAGAATAGTCTCATCGGAATATTCATAGAATATTCGATTTATAAAGTGGATGAAATAAGCTGGACAAATTGAATGACATAATAAGTCATTCATAAGAATCATAACGAGTGCGGAATGCGGTAAGTGGAATGCTAATTTCCGCAACTCGTAGCAAACGAAAACCGGTGGTAAAGTCAAACTGAAAAGACCTTAGCACCACACAAAAGATATTGCTTAGGTGATGATCCTAAGACAAGCTCAAAATACAGGAAAATTTTTCACAAATTATTTAGGTAAGAGAAATAATACTTTCCTCACCATAAGGGCTTAAAGAAGAAAATGATGCTATTAAGTTGGAATCAAAATCATAAAGGAAAAATAGAAATCTGCTTAACAGATTGAAAATGTCGAAGATGAATAGTCCTCTCGAGAAAATAGGACATAGGCTTCATTAATGATTAAGCCAATCCTATCGCACAAATCAATTCCGGAGCCTAAGTAAAAATATCGGCTCGGAAAGAAATATCACATAAAATAATTTTCGACATCAAATAAAAGAAAATTGAGTGTTGCGGATCTACCATCCGGATTCGCAATCCTCAAAGAAGTCATCAAGCCCAAAATATTCAAAGAAATAGAATCGACAAGTTCTTTTGATATAAAATAGTGAGATGAAACCCATATCAAAAAGAACTCAAATAAGAAGACCACAAAATAAATGTAATCAAGGATTAAATGAGAAATACCTTGACCACGAGAAGTGTTACCAGGAGCTTGCACTACATTGAGCTCTCCCTCCTTCTTACTTTGAAGTATGGGACATGCAGTAATATGGTGACCCGAATTTTTGCAATAGCGACAAAAGAGGGGTCTCGGACACTCCCTTGCATAGTGGTTCGTGGAACCACAATTGTAGCATTGTCCACAACTAGAGGTAGGTGCTTTTGCTACCGGGGTTTCTTGCCTCCCTTTCTTGTTGGGATCGGGGCCTTTGAATTTGATAGACCTCTTCAAGTTATCGTCGAAGTTCTTGTAACGACCCAGAATTTTTAATAATTAAAATTTGAATATTTAATTAATTTTAAATATTAATAAGTGAATTTATAAGTCAAATAAATTTTAATTTGAATTATTGGATTTAATTGGATAATTAAATCGATAATTTAATATGTTAAATTATGAAAATAATTGAATATTAAGTTAAATATGATTGAAAATGATTTGTAAAATTTCATTTTATCATATTGAAGTTAGAATGATATTTTAGAACTTTTAAAATCGAATTAAAAGTAAATTTGTGAAAATTGAATATTTTAATATTTAATAATCGACTGTAAAATAGCCAATTTTTGAACAGTCTCAGAATTGAACGAAACCAGTTCCATTGGATCCGTAATAGTTAGTTATTACCGGATTTCAATTTTCGTGTCAATCGGAGTTATCATTTGATCGTGGCAGCTCGAAACGCATCGAATCGTTTTTAATTTAAATTTGGCGAGTCAAAATAACCATTTTTCAAAAAGTCTCGGATTTCGACGAAACTAGTTTCATCGGATCCGTAATGTGATATTATTGTAAGGTTTCAAATTTCAAGTCAATTGGATTTACCGTTTGTCCGGTACAAATTAAAACGCCTAGAAATCGATTTAAATCGGTTTAATTCAAATTGAACGTTTTCAGCCATAACTCGCACATACTTCCGAATTAGCTTCCGAAACCTGTTCCATTGTGTCCGGAACGCGGGATAAACCCTAGGTACGCTGGTTACGGCGTCTAAATCGGAGTTCGGAATTCCCGGGATGAATAGTGTTTACGCTTGCTTTTCCTATAAAAGAACCCTTCACCCTTCATAATTTGCTAAAAAAAATCCTAAACCCTAATTTTATAACCCAGCCGCCACCTCCTAGTTGAATGGCCAGAAATGCTCCAATTTCATCCCTTAAAATCTCTCAATCCATTCATCGATTCACGAAGCCATCAACTACAAAGTTGGAGAGGGGAGTGAGAGCTACGATGTGAACGGTGGTGATCGGAAACGGAGTCGTGTGGAGGGAGCTAGAGGAGGCCGTGCGTGGGCTGTAGAGGGACGTGCGCACGCATGTAGATGAGGCCGAGCTTCAGGCCAAGGATGGTGAGGGTAGCTTGCGTCGTGCTCTACGCGATGGTGGGTGTGTGATCGAGTTTCGTTGAGAATTGGAGGAGTAATATTCAACCCTAATTCATGTTTATGGGTTCAAGGTGAACGGCTCCTTCCTGTACATGTGCGCGCGTTTGAAGATGGAAGGAAGAAAAGGGTGGACGGCCAGATTTGCATGGGTGATGGATCCAGTGGCTGAGATGAGTTGGAGTTTAAATTATAAAAGTTATGTGAAATTTGTTTATATAAATCCTGTTTAAACTTCATAAATTCGTATCTTTTTCATACGAGGTCGAAAAAATGCAAATCCAGTTGCGTTGGAATCGTATGGACGAGCACTACGCGATGGAGTTGGTTTGGAGTCGTTTGGAGTTAGTGAGAATTTCGGGTAAAATTAAACGCGCGTTTAATTTTATTCGAAATAAAAGCTAAAACGGAAATTAAAACCAAGGTGAGAACTTCTCACTCAATCGAATCGGTTTCGATTTTATTTTAAATAGTTAGATTTAAAATATTTGAATGCATGTTTGAATGATGACTGTAAATTATTGATTGTTAAAATAGACATTATGCGCCGTTAGTAAGCGGATGTTATTTAATAAAAACATATACCGCGAATATTTCATAAACAGTGAAATTGGTATTATATATAATATCAATATATATATATTGGCATATGTATATATTGCAGTTGTTGATTTCCCGCATTTTTTTGTTTAGCGGATGAGACCCTATTACGCCGTTATTAAGCGGATAATATTTATTAAGAACATATACCGCGATAATTTCGTACTGGAGCGAAATTGGTATTGTGCTAATGTTTTTGGATGCAGGAAAACAGGTTGGAGGGATCCAACTGGATTCCTCAACAGTATTTATTTAATTTCAGATATTTTGATATTTGATGGATTATCATATCGATATATGATATCGTTGTTAGTCGTGATTGACTATTTGGTGTGTAGCATCATTGGACCCAGATTTTGGGATTTTAAAATGATTTTAAAAGTGATTTTGAAAATATACTATATTTTTGGAATTGATCCATTATAAATAAATAAACGTTATAATTTTTAAAGTTATAAAAATTATGGTTTTTGTGAAATATAGTTAAAAAGCTGATTTTTAGAAATACGATTAAAAGTCGATTTTTGAGAAATATGAACTAATGATTTTATAAAATAATTTAGATTGGATTTTTGAATATATGATAAAAGTTTAAATATAGGATTTATAAAATTTGATTATTTTATAAATCAGAATGATGAAATTATAAAGGAATTTAAAGACGTTTTAAAAGAATAATATAAATTGATTTATATTAAGAGATTTATAAATAGATATTTATAAATCGAAATATTGACATTATAAAACGAGTCTTTATAAATGTTTAAATGAAGTGAAAATGAATTTCATAAATGAATGAAATTTGTAGAATTATAAACTGGGAGGTTATAAATGAAATTTATAAATAGTAGATTTATAAATTTGGTGAAATTATGTGAATAATGGTTTTGGATAAATGAATGAATCTTATAAGTTATAAGATTTATAATTTGGGAAGATAAAAAGAACGATTTTGTAAAATAATCGTTTTATAAGTATTTAACTTATAATATGAACTTTTAGTTTATAATGGAGATATGAAATTTAACAGGTTAATAAAAGAATTTATAAAAAAAGAAGTTTTTATAAATAAATAGAAATGGAATTTATAAACGTTGTTTTATAAATTCGCAAACGACTTATTTTGATAAGAAAAGTGTTGAAACCTATTAATGGAGTTATATTCACATTTTTGAATAGTGAATAATCCTTTGAATTAAACCGAATAAAAGGATGAGATTTGTTAATGAAGTTTATTCACATTTTTGAATAGTGAATAATACGTTAAAGAAAATGTTTTTGAATGTGATGTTTTAAACATAATTAAAACGATCTAACGATGTTTTAAAACATGTTGAGATTCGAAACCATAGATTTCAACATTTATTGTTGAAATAGACGTTTTCGAGAAATAAAAGGAAATGGTAGACTATAACACTGTTGTTATAGTAAATGATTTCCGAAAGGAAATATTTTTGAATATTATTGGGATTTATATATCTATTTTAAATTCGAATCCCTATACTAGTGATTTTGGGTTGTCGTAACGATGTTTTACGCAACATTCGTTTTGGCCCAAATAAATATGTTAAGTGAATGATTTCCTTAAAGAATGAAATATATACTTAATTCGATTTAAGTATATTGAATATTTTCTAAGTGTTGAAAATAAATGATTGTGAATTACTTATTTAATAAGTATGGAAATGTTTTCCAATGTGAAGTGAATATAGAGAATTTATCTTTTTGAAGATAAATTGAAAATGAATAATTGAAATCGTATATGCATGAATATTTTGAAATATAAATTCATTATGGAATTTATATGTGAAAAGTGGAATTTGTTGAAAATAAATGTTGATTTATTTTTAAAGTGTTGAAATTATATATCTTGTAAAGATATTTTGGAAAATAAATAATTTGGAAAATTATTTGGAATCTGGTGATGTATGCATATCAATTGATAGTTCAATAACCGACTATCAGTATTTCCCTTTGAATGGGTATTTGATGTGAATTGTTTGAATTTGAATGCACACTTATTTTTGAATAAGCGCTCACTATTCGGGTTAACCGGGAAAGGACCATGGGGTCGTATAACCCATTCCGAATATGTGATACGTCGTTGTGAATTGCATTGAAGATCGGTGTTGAAGACCGGTATTTGCGAGAGTGATAGGATGACCTATCGATTGTCTCTGCACTGGGTAGCTCCTGGTATAGAGATTCCATAAGTGATGGGAAATCCGATCAGGATTGTGAATATCCGGATTGCAAGGACTTCTTTGTAAGTGCCTTCGGTTTTGTTCGATCCCGGAACAGACTTGTATGGATTGTATGCCTGACATTACAATTTGAGATATAAAGCCGATTTCTTTCAAATATATTTCTGTTGGTGGCGGAGAATTTATTCTTTGCTTAACACCCTTCTTTGAGACGTATGTGCTCAAAGGTTATATAGTTGAAGTTATCAGCGATATATTCCCAGTTTGGTAATGTGACATGCTGAGTGATGCTGAAATGATCATTGTGTTGATTATTGTGATAGGATCATTTATTTGATCGTCTATCTTAGTGATCATTGTGTTGATCATTTGTTGACCCAAAGCACGGCTTTTTGTACAAAGTGTGTATTTGTGGACGTGAATTCGTCGAGCCTCACATCCCGGAAATGGTCAAAACAGGAAAGATGCGGCAAGGTTATTAGGGGTTGCTGTAGCTCCCCTTAGGGTATGTACATTTCCTTCTGGATAGAGGTTGTATCATGGTATGGAGCCCAGATATTTAACCTATGTGGTTACTACGAGTTTATTACTTTGTGGTTGTTGGTTATCGGGATCCCGTGAAAAAGGTCGTTTACGATCGGGGAATGGCGTGCTCGTGTCAGTAGTTACCCAGTTAGGGGTAACCCGGCCTTGTGTTGGCAGAGTTCCGGTTTGGTTCTCGGGAATGTCTTTCCAGAGGCATTCTCATGTGGCAATGGGAAGTTCCTTGGCCTGACCATTTGTTGGAAATCCAATTCCCAATACGAAACTTGTACGGTATTAGTTGTAGAACCTGCCATTCACTTATGGTGGTCACCACTGTTTGGATGGTAGCTATAGTAGGCATAGTTCGAAATGTCTATGTTGGCTAAGATTTATATTCTACTTTCGAAATGAATTTTTCTCTACACTATGCACTAGTAATAATATAAAATGTTCTTTTAAATGCGTATCAAGCATCTTTGACTATCATAAGGAGAAATCTCCTCCGATTCTGCGTTTGCATTGTGTGTGTGTGCGGGAGGCCTTATGGTAGTCTCATTTTTAAAAGCATTGCGAATTGAAATAAAAATATTCCTCTATTTGATTTTTAAGGTAAATAAACTGTTTTGAGTTCTCACACCAGTCACATGACTGACTCGGAGTTTATTGTTTTCCTTCCTAAACTCTGGGTGCCCACCAATTTCCACACGAGCAGTCAAGAGTTAGGTTTATCAGGATATTCTGGATATTCTGGAGTTGCTGGAGGCAAGCTGGATGGCATGGCGTATTACTAGTATATAGTATTTCTTTTTCCGCTGCACTGTTTATTGTTGTATGTTGTTGTACACTCTGATGATATGATGTGATGTAATGAAATGTAATGTAATAACTGATATAGTTCTTTGTTTAAAGATTATTCATTTATTATTATATGTTGTTCCGCTGCGAATTGTGAGATCCTGTTGTTGTTCTGTTGTTCCCTTTCTGTCCCGTTCTATTTTTAAAATTTTCTATCTTCTGTTTTTCTAATTCTCTGTTTTCTAAAAATTGTCTATCTTCTTTTCCCTCTATTTTTCTTTTTCTTTCTTCTTTTTCTCTCTTCTTTCTTTTCTTTTCTTCTTAAAACCCATAACATCTCGGTTTTCGGCCTTTGATTTCTCGGCAGTCGATAAAGTGAGTGTCGATGTCGTATTTTCGGAGAACGAAAATCCCTGTTCGTTACATTTGGTATCAGAGCTGATGGTTAAGCGACAACCATGGTTCTGTAGGGTATTACTCATTAGAGATAGAGTCAGTAGTACTCTAGAATGAGTTGAGTGTAATAATAGCTATGAGAGCGTATTTGTTAGTGAATATAAAATTGTTTTATATTGTGATGATTGGTTTATTGAGTGGCATATGAACTTTCGTCAGCGTGGTCCGCAAGACTATGCCGAAGGGGTTTCTAAACACTTGAATAGAACAATTCGGCATAATATTGATTTTAAATTGGGTAAATGAAATAATTTTGCCTTGATTATATTTTATATATAAAGGAATAATTTTTCAGAATTGTTAAAGTGTATATAAGTTGATTGTTAGGTTGTTTGAATAACCTGAATAAGAGAATAATTGTATAAGCAAAAGAATTATAAGAATTGAAATTATAATTAAAGTGTTTACAATTGTGAAATAAACTTATATATATATATAAGAAGTGAAACTATATGAATATGAGTTGTAAATAAAGGTGAATTTAAAGTTAAATGGAATATAACTTAAGTGTTGTTGAATGGAATTGATTTTGGTATCGAAGTAAATAATCAAGTGGATTAAAAGAAATGTGAACTTGAGTATATGAATGAAATTCAACATTATATTGTTAAAGGAGTTAGTAATTGAATTGAATAAATGGATTGAATGTTAATCAATTTAATGTAAATTTAAGTTGATATAAAATAATGAACATAAGTGTTAATTCATTAAAATCAAATGTTGTTATTAGTAAATGATAACTAATTGAATTGAGAATGAATGTTGATAAAATCCAATGTTAATAAATCAAATGTGATAAAGTGAAAACCAATTCATTAAATATGAATGAGAATATAAATGAATATTGTTGGTTATGGAATGTAGTTGGTTGATGGTTGAATATATATTGCATTTGCTATATTATGTAGTTGTTATGTTGCTATATGTTGTATATTGAGATTATTTGCATATGTGCATGTTCTCATGTTGTTTGTTGAGTGATTAGTAGGTGCGGATCGCGTTTGCTTCGCATTTGGAGTTCGCTTTTGCGCTATATTAGCCGTATATGCTTGCTAATAAAATATAAGGTACATATCTCGGATTAAATATCGCACTTTTATACTTTTTTCCCTTCGGGATGCCTCATTACTTGATGAGATGTATATTTGTGATATATATACTGTCATTTTTTTTTCGGATCGAGCCGCGCAAAGGAGACATGGCGAATTTTTCCGGAAATTTAAGGCGTTAGAAAATTTTTGAGAAAATTGGGAAAATTTTGGGAAACTTTAAACTTTGATTTAGAATTGAAAGTTAAACAATAGTAGTTGTTTTTGAAAAGATAACTAAGTATGATTTGGAAAACTTAGTAAAGTATGGTAAGAAGTTTAATTATAAATTTTGGGAAAATTAATAGATTCTGTAATTTTCTTACTTGTAATTTCGAGGACGAAATTCTTTTAAGGGGGAAAGATTGTAACGACCCAGAATTTTTAATAATTAAAATTTGAATATTTAATTAATTTTAAATATTAATAAGTGAATTTATAAGTCAAATAAATTTTAATTTGAATTATTGGATTTAATTGGATAATTAAATCGATAATTTAATATGTTAAATTATGAAAATAATTGAATATTAAGTTAAATATGATTGAAAATGATTTGTAAAATTTTATTTTATCATATTGAAGTTAGAATGATATTTTAGAACTTTTAAAATCGAATTAAAAGTAAATTTGTGAAAATTGAATATTTTAATATTTAATAATCGACTGTAAAATAGCCAATTTTTGAACAGTCTCAGAATTGAACGAAACCAGTTCCATTGGATCCGTAATAGTTAGTTATTACCGGATTTCAATTTTTGTGTCAATCGGAGTTATCATTTGATCGTGGCAGCTCGAAACGCATCGAATCGTTTTTAATTTAAATTTGGCGAGTCAAAATAGCCATTTTTCAAAAAGTCTCGGATTTCGACGAAACCAGTTTCATCGGATCCGTAATGTGATATTATTGTAAGGTTTCAAATTTCAAGTCAATTGGATTTACCGTTTGTCCGGTACAAATTAAAACGCCTAGAAATCGATTTAAATCGGTTTAATTCAAATTGAACGTTTTCAGCCATAACTCGCACATACTTCCGAATTAGCTTCCGAAACCTGTTCCATTGTGTCCGGAACGCGGGATAAACCCTAGGTACGCTGGTTACGGCGTCTAAATCGGAGTTCGGAATTCCCGGGATGAATAGTGTTTACGCTTGCTTTTCCTATAAAAGAACCCTTCACCCTTCATAATTTGCTAAAAAAAATCCTAAACCCTAATTTTATAACCTAGCCGCCACCTCCTAGTTGAATGGCCAGAAATGCTCCAATTTCATCCCTCAAAATCTCTCAATCCATTCATCGATTCACGAAGCCATCAACTACAAAGTTGGAGAGGGGAGTGAGAGCTACGATGTGAACGGTGGTGATCGGAAACGGAGTCGTGTGGAGGGAGCTAGAGGGGGCCGTGCATGGGCTGTAGAGGGACGTGCGCACGCATGTAGATGAGGCCGAGGTTCAGGCCAAGGATGGTGAGGGTAGCTTGCGTCGTGCTCTACGCGATGGTGGGTGTGTGATCGAGTTTCGTTGAGAATTGGAGGAGTAATATTCAACCCTAATTCATGTTTATGGGTTCAAGGTGAACGGCTCCTTCCTGTACATGTGCGCGCGTTTGAAGATGGAAGGAAGAAAAGGGTGGACGGCCAGATTTGCATGGGTGATGGATCCAGTGGCCGAGATGAGTTGGAGTTTAAATTATAAAAGTTATGTGAAATTTGTTTATATAAATCGTGTTTAAACTTCATAAATTCGTATCTTTTTCATACGAGGTCGAAAAAATGCAAATCCAGTTGCGTTGGAATCGTATGGACGAGCACTACGCGATGGAGTTAGTTTGGAGTCGTTTGGAGTTAGTGAGAATTTTGGGTAAAATTAAACGCGCGTTTAATTTTATTCGAAATAAAAGCTAAAACGGAAATTAAAACCAAGGTGAGAACTTCTCACTCAATCGAATCGGTTTCGATTTTATTTTAAATAGTTAGATTTAAAATATTTGAATGCATGTTTGAATGATGACTGTAAATTATTGATTGTTAAAATAGACATTATGCGCCGTTAGTAAGCGGATGTTATTTAATAAAAACATATACCGCGAATATTTCATAAACAGTGAAATTGGTATTATATATAATATCAATATATATATATTGGCATATGTATATATTGCAGTTGTTGATTTCCCGCATTTTTTTGTTTAGCGGATGAGACCCTATTACGCCGTTATTAAGCGGATAATATTTATTAAGAACATATACCGCGATAATTTCGTACTGGAGCGAAATTGGTATTGTGCTAATGTTTTTGGATGCAGGAAAACAGGTTGGAGGGATCCAACTGGATTCCTCAACAGTATTTATTTAATTTCAGATATTTTGATATTTGATGGATTATCATATCGATATATGATATCGTTGTTAGTCGTGATTGACTATTTGGTGTGTAGCATCATTGGACCCAGATTTTGGGATTTTAAAATGATTTTAAAAGTGATTTTGAAAATATACTATATTTTTGGAATTGATCCATTATAAATAAATAAACGTTATAATTTTTAAAGTTATAAAAATTATGATTTTTGTGAAATATAGTTAAAAAGCTGATTTTTAGAAATACGATTAAAAGTCGATTTTTGAGAAATATGAACTAATGATTTTATAAAATAATTTAGATTGGATTTTTGAATATATGATAAAAGTTTAAATATAGGATTTATAAAATTTGATTATTTTATAAATCAGAATGATGAAATTATAAAGGAATTTAAAGACGTTTTAAAAGAATAATATAAATTGATTTATATTAAGAGATTTATAAATAGATATTTATAAATCGAAATATTGACATTATAAAACGAGTCTTTATAAATGTTTAAATGAAGTGAAAATGAATTTCATAAATGAATGAAATTTGTAGAATTATAAACTGGGAGGTTATAAATGAAATTTATAAATAGTAGATTTATAAATTTGGTGAAATTATGTGAATAATGGTTTTGGATAAATGAATGAATCTTATAAGTTATAAGATTTATAATTTGGGAAGATAAAAAGAACGATTTTGTAAAATAATCGTTTTATAAGTATTTAACTTATAATATGAACTTTTAGTTTATAATGGAGATATGAAATTTAACAGGTTAATAAAAGAATTTATAAAAAAAGAAGTTTTTATAAATAAATAGAAATGGAATTTATAAACGTTGTTTTATAAATTCGCAAACGACTTATTTTGATAAGAAAAGTGTTGAAACCTATTAATGGAGTTATATTCACATTTTTGAATAGTGAATAATCCTTTGAATTAAACCGAATAAAAGGATGAGATTTGTTAATGAAGTTTATTCACATTTTTGAATAGTGAATAATACGTTAAAGAAAATGTTTTTGAATGTGATGTTTTAAACATAATTAAAACGATCTAACGATGTTTTAAAACATGTTGAGATTCGAAACCATAGATTTCAACATTTATTGTTGAAATAGACGTTTTCGAGAAATAAAAGGAAATGGTAGACTATAACACTGTTGTTATAGTAAATGATTTCCGAAAGGAAATATTTTTGAATATTATTGGGATTTATATATCTATTTTAAATTCGAATCCCTATACTAGTGATTTTGGGTTGTCGTAACGATGTTTTACGCAACATTCGTTTTGGCCCAAATAAATATGTTAAGTGAATGATTTCCTTAAAGAATGAAATATATACTTAATTCGATTTAAGTATATTGAATATTTTCTAAGTGTTGAAAATAAATGATTGTGAATTACTTATTTAATAAGTATGGAAATGTTTTCCAATGTGAAGTGAATATAGAGAATTTATCTTTTTGAAGATAAATTGAAAATGAATAATTGAAATCGTATATGCATGAATATTTTGAAATATAAATTCATTATGGAATTTATATGTGAAAAGTGGAATTTGTTGAAAATAAATGTTGATTTATTTTTAAAGTGTTGAAATTATATATCTTGTAAAGATATTTTGGAAAATAAATAATTTGGAAAATTATTTGGAATCTGGTGATGTATGCATATCAATTGATAGTTCAATAACCGACTATCAGTATTTCCCTTTGAATGGGTATTTGATGTGAATTGTTTGAATTTGAATGCACACTTATTTTTGAATAAGCGCTCACTATTCGGGTTAACCGGGAAAGGACCATGGGGTCGTATAACCCATTCCGAATATGTGATACGTCGTTGTGAATTGCATTGAAGATCGGTGTTGAAGACCGGTATTTGCGAGAGTGATAGGATGACCTATCGATTGTCTCTGCACTGGGTAGCTCCTGGTATAGAGATTCCATAAGTGATGGGAAATCCGATCAGGATTGTGAATATCCGGATTGCAAGGACTTCTTTGTAAGTGCCTTCGGTTTTGTTCGATCCCGGAACAGACTTGTATGGATTGTATGCCTGACATTACAATTTGAGATATAAAGCCGATTTCTTTCAAATATATTTCTGTTGGTGGCGGAGAATTTATTCTTTGCTTAACACCCTTCTTTGAGACGTATGTGCTCAAAGGTTATATAGTTGAAGTTATCAGCGATATATTCCCAGTTTGGTAATGTGACATGCTGAGTGATGCTGAAATGATCATTGTGTTGATTATTGTGATAGGATCATTTATTTGATCGTCTATCTTAGTGATCATTGTGTTGATCATTTGTTGACCCAAAGCACGGCTTTTTGTACAAAGTGTGTTTTTGTGGATGTGAATTCGTCGAGCCTCACATCCCGGAAATGGTCAAAACAGGAAAGATGCGGCAAGGTTATTAGGGGTTGCTGTAGCTCCCCTTAGGGTATGTACATTTCCTTCTGGATAGAGGTTGTATCATGGTATGGAGCCCAGATATTTAACCTATGTGGTTACTACGAGTTTATTACTTTGTGGTTGTTGGTTATCGGGATCCCGTGAAAAAGGTCGTTTACGATCGGGGAATGGCGTGCTCGTGTCAGTAGTTACCCAGTTAGGGGTAACCCGGCCTTGTGTTGGCAGAGTTCCGGTTTGGTTCTCGGGAATGTCTTTCCAGAGGCATTCTCATGTGGCAATGGGAAGTTCCTTGGCCTGACCATTTGTTGGAAATCCAATTCCCAATACGAAACTTGTACGGTATTAGTTGTAGAACCTGCCATTCACTTATGGTGGTCACCACTGTTTGGATGGTAGCTATAGTAGGCATAGTTCGAAATGTCTATGTTGGCTAAGATTTATATTCTACTTTCGAAATGAATTTTTCTCTACACTATGCACTAGTAATAATATAAAATGTTCTTTTAAATGCGTATCAAGCATCTTTGACTATCATAAGGAGAAATCTCCTCCGATTCTGCGTTTGCATTGTGTGTGTGTGCGGGAGGCCTTATGGTAGTCTCATTTTTAAAAGCATTGCGAATTGAAATAAAAATATTCCTCTATTTGATTTTAAAGGTAAATAAACTGTTTTGAGTTCTCACACCAGTCACATGGCTGACTCGGAGTTTATTGTTTTCCTTCCTAAACTCTGGGTGCCCACCAATTTCCACACGGGCAGTCAAGAGTTAGGTTTATCAGGATATTCTGGATATTCTGGAGTTGCTGGAGGCAAGCTGGATGGCATGGCGTATTACTAGTATATAGTATTTCTTTTTCCGCTGCACTGTTTATTGTTGTATGTTGTTGTACACTCTGATGATATGATGTGATGTAATGAAATGTAATGTAATAACTGATATAGTTCTTTGTTTAAAGATTATTCATTTATTATTATATGTTGTTCCGCTGCGAATTGTGAGATTCTGTTGTTGTTCTGTTGTTCCCTTTCTGTCCCGTTCTATTTTTAAAATTTTCTATCTTCTGTTTTTCTAATTCTCTGTTTTCTAAAAATTGTCTATCTTCTTTTCCCTCTATTTTTCTTTTTCTTTCTTCTTTTTCTCTCTTCTTTCTTTTCTTTTCTTCTTAAAACCCATAACATCTCGGTTTTCGGCCTTTGATTTCTCGGCAGTCGATAAAGTGAGTGTCGATGTCGTATTTTCGGAGAACGAAAATCCCAGGACGTTACAGTTCTGTTGGGCACGCACAACTTCAACATCACCTTCATTATCGGCCTCTTCAAGACGAAGAGCGATATCAATAAGCTGATCAAATGAAACTTCAAGTTTCAGAAGTAATGGCTTCTTAAGATTCTTATTCAAGCCATAGACGAATCTATGATTTTTCTTCATTGGGGTGTTAATGTATTCAACCCCGTATTTGGAAAGAAATTCGAAAGATGGGACATAGTCTGTCACAGAAGATTCACCTTGAACAAGGTCAATAAAACGCCAGGCCAAAGTTACTTTTTCGGCCTCCAGCACAAATTTCAATTCGAACCTTTCTCGGAATTGCTCCCAAGTGATATCCGCTTCAATGATTTCAGAAATTAAAAGCTCATACCAATCTAATGCTCTTTCTTGGAGCATGCTAGAAGCCACTTGGACTCGATGAAGGTCAATAAGGTTCATGCGAGAAAATAGGCGATCGCATGATTTGAGCCAAGCTTGAATTTCAATAACACTCTCGGATCCCCTGAATGGCCTTTCACCCAAATCGGTGTAGTCTCTGCACAAGCGTGCAAAACCGGATCTAGGATGAGTAGGCTCTGGATCGGGACCGGCAGCTTGAGCATTCTTTACTAGATCAAGAAGCTGCTGGGCAGACATAAAAACTCCAACTTGGGGAGTAGCACTAGATTGACCGGCGCTGGGACGGCCTGGTCTAACCATTTCTCTTCTTTAAGAAAGAGAGAAAGAAGAGGAAAAAGTTATTCTCAAAATGAATATCAAGCAATCTTGATAGATAAAACAAGGAATCATAAAGCAAATAGGATGAATCGGTACGAAGACTCGAATAAAATCCTAAAGCACGACTCCTAAGAAAGACTTAGGACGATGATCCTTGTTATAATATTCCATATTGTTTCGAAGTTTGGCTCTGATACCATGCTGTGACGCCCCACCTCTATACCCACGCTAGCCAAGAACACTACGAAGTAATGCTGTCAACTAGCACGGAGAATAAGGCTGTTGAGGAGCGACCATCCGTGTAATTGCTTTGTGCGAGCATCGATATGTCAGATAGTATAACATGCAATTCTTTTTAAGTGGAAATCTGACATGCCGACACAAACTCAAAGATATCACACGGTGGCTATAATATCTTCGGAAACAAATATAGAAATAAACATAACATAAATCAGTCACAGACAATTCATATCACAAAGGCGGAAATAGATATGAATATTACACTAGGAAGTGTACATCAGAGTAGTGGTCTAAAAAGATCCACAATATCACAAAAGAATAGTTACATGAACTACACAAAAGAATAAGTAAACATTATGGAGTCTATATCTCGAATGTATACACCAAAATAAACTACTAATCTAAGTAGTAAGCCAAAAGTCAGAGAAATCAATCCCAAGAGAGAAGTCAAGCAGAAGCACCTGTAACATCTCGGTCTGACCCGAGTATTATTTAATAACAAAATAATAAACGGATCAGTCTAACTATAGATATCAGATGAAACGATATAGAATAAGAGATATGACTAAACACATAATAATCACAATTCCAAGCTGTGATATATATAAGTAATTGAAAATCAACGAGAGATTAATCAATATCACCAAATCTACACAAGAATCAAAGAAATGCCATACTCCTTATTTCATTCATCAAACCGCAAATATTGACGATTATATCAGTGTCAATCACAAAAGTCAATGACACACAAATTCACCAATGCACAAATATTGACAATAATATCAATGTCAATCACACAAGTCAATGACACACAAATTCACCAATGCACAAATATTGACAATAATATCGATGTCAATCACAAAAGTCAATGACGCACAAATTCCAGAATTCAATACGCGAAATCCAGAAATCACAAAAGTCAATGACGAACAAATTCACCAATGCACAAATATTGATAAAACTTATCAATGGAAATCACGAAAATTGGTGAAACACAAATTCTAGAAATCATCTCAAGAAATCCAGAAATCACAAAGGGGGGAGGCCTATCACAAACGGGAGCATAAAGCCCACCAACACGTGTATCACAAACGGAACGCTAATTCCATGGTTGCTAACCATCACAAATTGAGCCGAAGCTCCACAAACGGCCCGAAGACCATGGGTTGCTACCCCACCAAATTGAGTCGAAACTCCACAAAACGGGGTTTAGTCTCCCTCGCAGACAAAGTGACATCGCACATTGCTAGTCTAAATCACAAAGATGATCGTCATGATCAACGGGAAGTGTCGATTACAGTAAGCTAGTAAATATATGAGCTTAGCATCATGTCCCATAACCACTAGCTTAACTTAAATATTTACGAACAAATTGTAGATCTCCACTAGAAAATTGTCACAAGAGTTTCAATCGAACAAGTCCAAGAATTAACCAACAAAGTGAACGCAAGTGTTTCATACCACTTGTTTTACTAAGTCGTTTAATTAGATTTCTCATACGAGTGAGGTAAAGGTTTGTATATACTAATAGATTGGAAAACGGTTTTATAAACGAATTTGGTATTAAAATAGTATTGAAATCGTTTGAGGAAAGAGTTTTGATATTTACTACTAGCATAGAAAACCTTTATATTTTTAAAGTGACAAATCACGAAGAAGATTGTAAGAACAATCAATCACTAAAATTCACATACGAAGACGTGAATAAAATCCAAAGAAATCGATAAAGGATCCATCGAAATGGATATTCAAAAATCCCTAAAAAGAGTCATCAAAGTCATAATAGATGATAACAACAACTAGGAAACAACTCGAATCGATCAAAGTTGGAAATTCACGCGACTAGGCGAAAATAGACAAAATGCATCAGGTCGGTCGGCCGGCTACAGAGCTCGGTCGACCGATCCCTGTTTTGAAAACTTCTCGGGCATCAGGTCGGTCGACCGAACCAGGGGGGTCGGTCGGCCGAACCAGAAACAGAGAAGTGCAACTGCACTTTTGCTAGCAGGTCGGTCGACCGGACCAGGGGGGTCGGTCGGCCGAACCTGATGCTCTGCAAATTGATGCCCATAAATTGATATGCAACCTCCACCAATTCGCAACCGAACGAGCACGGACGCTAGGGAATTGTGCCTAACGGCTACCCGGCCCTATTGGCTCCTCGATGCATCACCAAAACACATTTGAACCTCAAAGCTATGATTTTTAAGTATTTGGCTTTCAAACACTAAAATTGGAATATTCTCAAAAGAAATCCAAATCAAAAGCAATTGCACAAGAATAAGTGTTAGGAATTTATACCTAACAATCGAAGATAATTCATAGACTTAGATGTGAGATTAAAAATCTCACATTTTCACAAAATCAAACAAGAAGAAGCTTGAAAGCAAATGGAGAATCAACCTCTCTTCAACACAACCCAAATGAGCTTGAATCTATGCTCAAAACAAGAACATTCCCAAAATTAGGTTTAGGAATTTCTGAAATTGGTAAGAGAATAAGTTGGAGAAGAAGAAGAGAATGCTTACCAATGGGTTCTCTTGAATTTGGAGCTAGGAAATTGAGGTTGCAAGAGGAACTAGGGTTTTGGAGTTTTGATTTCCAATCTCACCCACCATTAATGCCTTAGAACTGAAAAGAGAAGAGAATGAGGGTGAGTGGGGAAGAGTGGCTCAGATTTGAGCATAAGTTAACATAGGGCTGAGCCCAAAACCAAACCCAAAGTGAAAAGTAGCAAAAATCAACTTTCTTCAAACATATCGAAGCTTATACTCAAAAAGGTCGCAAATGGCATTTTAAACTCAATGGGAGTGGTCCCGAGTGCTAATTCGACCGTATGCAAAAAGTAGCTTTTCGGACTAAAATCCGACTAACGATGAAATATTTAAATAAAATATTTAAATATAAAATCGATAAATATGCGGGTTGTTACAGTACTTAATGATGAGATTAAGTATAATTACTTAATGTAATTAAAGATGTGTAATTACCTAATGAAGTAATTTATGAATAATTGCTGAATGTAATTAATTAAGGAAATTACTGGATGGATAGTAATTAAAGAAGTATAATTACTTAAGGGAAGTAATTAGGTGATAATTACTCGGTGTAATTAAAGAATTGATTAATGTAATTAATCAAGGGTTTGGTTTACTTGGTAAAGTAATTAAGGAAGTTAATTACTGATTGTGATTAATCAGGTTTGATTAGTAATTGTAATTAATTTTATAATTAATAATTAAATGTAATTTTGAGAAAGATTGATTAATAAATTAATTAGAGGTCATTAATAAATGTAATTAATGAATAATTAATTATTAAATTAATTAATAAAGGTGATTAATTATGAGATAATTAATCAATGAAGTGAGAAAGAAGCAATAATTAATTAATGTAATTAATTAAGAATTTTTGTAATTATTACTGTTTAATAATTAATTAGAAATTAATTAAGATTAATTAATGATTAAAGATAAATTAATCTGTGTAATTAATTTAAAGGCTAAGTACATAGTGTAATTAAAGAATAATTAATCTAATTGATTAATTAAGAATATGATTAAAGGATAATTAATCGGTAATTGAAGAATAATTAATTGGATTATGAAGATGATTAAAGAATGATTAATTAATTAATTATAATTAATTAATGATTGTTTAAGCAGGATTAGTTGTTTAGTTCTCAAGTAATAATTTAATTTAAGATGATTAAATTAATTATAAAGGAATTAATGATGCCTTTTTGTGTATGATTGTTTGTGAAATATCTGGTTTGGTTGATATCTATTGGATGATATGTTGTGATATTCTGTGGTATGATATTCGATATATCAATGATAAATGTGTGGTATTTATTTGTGAATGATGCTGTGTGAATTCAGTGTTTAAGTTGAATGAATTTGATAAACTTTAATCACTTGGACATTAAGATGGCGTTTGGATTCGATGAGACCGGGATCGGGTTTCCAAATTTGGAATTCCGAAAACCACATCGATCCAAGTTAAACGTTAAGTCGTGAATCCAAGGGGAGTGCAAGTGAAGACTCAAGGTGTAAGGACTATTCGTCAGTATAACTCTGGGGGTGATTCCCTGATGAGTTTGACGGAAATAGTGCTTACAGGTTCGAGATGGTGATTCAGAGTGCAAGGGCTATTGTCGTTAACTTTGAGGGTGATTCTAAAATGAGTGTAACGAGATAGTGCCTTCGGTTTCGTTCGAACCCGGAACGAACTTGTATGGATTGAATGCTTTCAGAACATCGTCAGGTGGACGATGAGCATTCTAAGATAGATGTGTTCTATAAAGGTAATCGCAGCCTCAAGCCTCATCAACCGCGAATGACTAAAACAGGGGAGGTGCAGCAAGGCTTCGTGGGTAGCCCCCGTTGAAGAGTAAGATTTACCCCTGTCTAGAGGTCCCTTTTTATTTCGGCTGTGTGAGGCGGTTGATCATGACAACTATCGGGGTGGTCTTGTTCGGGACTGTCTAGTAAGGGATGGTTCCTGCTTTGTGTTGCAGGGGAGTTAGGGTGGCTCCTCGGTACGGTAATCTAGGCCACGTACTGTGACGGGCGGTACCCCAATAGCCCTACCATTGTATGGAATCCAAAATCCAATAAGTGCCTGTACGGTTTTGATTGTGCCCAACTATGTTGGAACGTGAGATGTAAGCATTCCAGTTATTTCTGTATTTTATTTTGAAAACCCTAGACACTATTATAATATCACTGGATTTCCTATCAAATGTTTTGTTTAGCGTTAGGTAAAAACTTGCCCATGTTTATTTGTGGGAAGTCTTACGTGATACCTTTGTTTTCAAAGGATTTTCAAAAGTTAAGCAACTTTTAACTGTTTACTCACACCAGACCCCTGTCCGATCCGAGTGTTAATTTTTTGTTTTATTAAACTCTTGGGTACTTATATTACATATGAGTAGTCAAGTGATTCAGGTTTGCATTGACGGTTTCCGAAGGAGATATGGAGCAGGTGGCTTCAGCATGTAGATATATATATATATATAGTTTTCCGCTGTGTTTGAGTTGTTTCTGTTTCTGTGATGTACTTTAGTTGTAATATCTAGACAGGTGTTATAACTGTCTAGTTTGTTTTGTATGAGCTGTATAACTCTGATGTGTGTGATACTACGTAATATTTTATTTGATTAATATAATTTATTCGTTCCGCTGTGAGATTCTGTGTTGTTTGGTTCTTTTTTTTCTTTCTTTCCTCTTTTCTATCCCTTTCTTTCTTCTTAATAATGCGTCTTTCTATGGTATGAAAAGCGGGTCGTTACAATTGGCATTATTTATGTTAAGGGGAATATTGGGTCACTCCGTAACGCTATTTAAAAGTAAGTTTATTTTACTATTAGACATTATTATAATAGCGCAATATACTACATAGTAAATAGTTTAACGGATCCTTAAAGGATGGGCGGTCCCAAGCATCCTTTAAGTTACTTGTAGCTTTACTACAGTTCACTTGAGTTGGTTTACATTGTATAAGTATGTATGTCCTGACTCGAGTGTTTGTATTTTTATTTACGCTCGGGTCAGCCTGAGTATTCATAGATTTGGATTTCCACTTTCTAGAGATTGGAATCGCTGGAGATTATCTACTTGTCTAGTTTTATCTGTTTCACTTCCAGTTATACTGTTGATCCCAGTGTTGTATTCATTTGTACTTGGCTATCATACTTAGACTTTTGTTGTACTTTATTTCTTCTGTTGTATCTTATTTAACTCTGATATATTTATATAGTAGCTTCATGAACTACTATTTCTTTTACTTCCGCTGCATTATTGAATACTCTGTGTCTGTGATCTGTGATTATTATTTACTGTAATTCTAAGATTTTTCCAAATTTTTATTTACAACGCAGTATTTTGAGCAATTCAATTCCGGCATAAGTGTCCACCTATACACTTATAATGGATGCGAATGGTTGAAAATACCTGATTGTTACAGTTGATAATTTGAACATGGTAAAATTCTGAATTCTAGTTGCCAACCAACAATTTCAAATTCAACCACAAATCGTGTTAAACAATATAAAGTCAAGTAATTTTTGAATTAAAAGATGAAACAATTATTACAAAGCTAAATAGCTACTACTCTAAACAAATTCACATCAAAAAATCCTAAATTGTAAATTAAATGAAGGTTCTTTGTAGAATGATACCTACATAAGCTTCCTGTGTCGACGAACTAGCCATGATTCAATTTTTAGAAGAAATAAGCTAAAATAAAGTTACGATTTTATTTTTGGAAAATTGAAAAAGTGGGTTTCGGTTTTGATATTTGAGAGAGAGTTGGAAAAGTGAGGAGGAGGAAGAAGTAGGGGATATTGTTTTGTATACGCGGAGGAGGCATTCGAAATTGCAGCCACTGACGCAATTTCAAATGCCATCCATATACTTTTATTTTTTTCCCGATTATACTAGTGCTATTCTATAAATTCAAAAAAAAAATTAAAATGTTTCGACTGGTCCTCTTTGAGATTATACAATACGTTCTGTCCAACTCAACGCTGAGTTGGCCTGGCTAGAATGTACTACGTTTGTAAATAGTTTTAAAATAGGGCTATTTGTGTAATAAGTTTGTAAAATATAGCAAAATCGAAAATTTTCCTATTATTATTAGTTTTGCTTCCATACCATGCTATCGTTGTATAATTGTACAATTAACAGAATTCGTACTTTTATTTCCTGTCCAATCTACATAAAAATGTAACATGTACAACTTTATCTATTAAGTCCACCCAATTAAAAATTGAATAAGACTGATATGTATGAGCTGGTATACGTACAGAAAGTTAACTGTGCATTAAACACAAACTCTTTTATCTCTTAGTCATAACTTATGTTACCACAATTCTCACTTTAGTTAGTCATATTATGTCTTAGTGTGTGCGATCTGAAACGCAACATATCAACATTTTAAAACACTGTGCACCCAATTTAGGACACTACATTCCGGAAACGTTGAATTTAGCATTTCCAAACTTTTAGTTCAATGTTTCAAAATGTTGATTTTATTATTTCAAATTGTTTGGTTTGACGATTTTAAGTGTACAATGTTAATATGTAATGAAGTAACGATGATTTTTTATTGAAAACATAAAGCATCTAATAATAATTATTTTCTATTGAAAATGTAAATAAATAATGAAGAATGGTTTCAAATCAGCCTTGCGAAGACTAAAAATGTTGTGTATATTTTATTTTAACTCTAAATTACCATAATAATGTAAAGTAACATACAAATGATTATGAACTTTGCATTAATACTCATATATTCTTTCTTTTTTCCACATAATTATCTTTCATATGTTCTCTTTTGCCACGTACTTTTTTCGAAAATAATAAGTATACAGAAACAGGTATTTGAAAAAAGAAAAATATTGATAACAAAGATAATATATTTAGAATATAAAGTTCTACCAATGTATGGAGACTATTCACACAACATGGAGGGTCATCATCAAGAAAAAATGATAGCGAAAAAACATAATGTAGCTTTGTTATAATTTTCAACTGCTTAAATTATAATGAAAAAATCTAGTAAAAAAAACTAAGACAAGATATTAACACTTATGCAACAATATTTCAACATTTTACAATTTAGTTTAGCTTCAACTGATATAAATTATAATTAGTTTGAAATGAACGTTAACGGTAATGTCAATTTTACATAAGAACGATATTACTTTGTGTCCGTTCATTTGTAGCAAATAAAAATAATATACATATTTATATGTAAAGGCAGCATTTTCAAAAGGCGTTACGGCTAAATGCGTATTTTATTCCAGTTGAGCTTTCTGTAAAACCTACACCAAACATATTGCAATCTGCTATATGCAACGTTTTCCATTCTCATTTTTTTCTACATGCCAAATCATTCAGTGTACCAGCTAACATAGATACACTGAAACGTCATAATATCAATCATGTCAAAACATGGACAATTGTAAATGTTAGATGTTACATTCATAAATTTACTATGGAACTAGGAAGGAAAAAATGAATCCAATATTGTAACCCTAACACCTTAAATGCATACTTAATTATTTTTAGCATTTTGCAGACAAGTTACTACATGATTATTTATTCATCAATGCTTATAATATGTAATTCGTTTGACGTCGCAAGAAAAAGCATTATGAGAAGGGTTAGAAGAAAGTTGTGGGATGGGATGGGAAGAGGTATACATTTGTATTTGAATCCCGAAACGTAGGAAGAAATTTGAAGCATTAAAATCTTATTTCTAAACATAATTATGTTGAAAGAACAAGATGTTTAAAGGGTCAAAACATACCTTTCTTGCTTTAGTGAACTAAATTCAACTTCAACTTTAGCATACACTTTCTTTGCCATGTTTGTTGTAGAATCATTATTGGCGTGAGCCTTGGGGACAAAAACAATGAACCATTCACGTTCATCATTTTGTACAATCAATTTTAATCTTGGTTTTAGTATTGTCTTAAACTCATCAAGATCCTACTCAAAAAGTAAGAAATTATTAAAAATGAAATAGCAACTGAAATTCAGAAAACAGTAATTAAAGGAGTTGATTAGAGAACTAAAGTGGCTACCTCACAAGTAATTTGCCAAAATAAGGCATGTTCTTGTGGAAACTGGCTTCTTAGCCTTATGTACATAGTCAAAACAAATTTTGCAGGTATTTTTTCAACCAACACTAGATTATGAGTTTTATTATGCAATAAAGCATTTCTTAATGGAAGTCGTTGCTCAAATCCATCTTTGACACTTGGCCACAAGTCACTTACATCTTCAACTGATGCAATTAAAATACGAAATATATTCAAAAGCGGGAAATTGTGTTTTGATGAGTGTTTTTTCCCCTGTATATATTTACATCAATCAACTACTAACCCCTAACTAACAAAAGTTGTACTTGATCATGAAACCTATGCTTAGCTTCAGTATATATTATAATTTTCTAGCAATAGTAGTTATTGAGATGAAAATGTAGGAAACATGTCAATAAACAAGATCATGGTAGATTTATTATTATATTTCAGTTAAAACCCCATAACAAGTCCATATCAAGTAAAATAGAAGTATAATTGAGGTACATTTGAACCCTCGATCCTAACCCCTGTCAACACCACTTGGCAAAACAGGCAATAAAAAATATGTAGAAATTAGGGACGCATCCCTCTTTTCCAAACTTATTTGTTTTACATCCTTATTTTTTAGAAACTATTTTCTACATTTTTTTTAATTTCTTTCTTTTTTACTTTACTCGTTTCCTAATTTAAAAGCGGCTACTCTAACGTGTATTGCGGCAGTTGTAGGTTATGGAAGTATAAAATAAAAGCGCATGCTAAGGTTAGTAAAATTACTCAAATACCCCCATGAATGTCACTATTTTTTTTAAAAAATAGGGATGTAATTTGTAAAAGAAAATTAAGAGAGTCCTAATGCAAATTTTTTGTAGTCGTACGGATGTACAACAAAATTTCTCTAAAGATATTATCCTAAACTAAACATCATCACAACCAATTACTTCTGTGACGAGCGCATTTTCAACCCCCGCATCCATGATATTCATGTGCCAAGCACCCAGCAGGAAAGACAGAACGTTAGGGTGAAGAAAATAAAGAAAAGACTAAGAATAAGAAAGAGGAGAACAAACACAATAGAATCTCACAACTGGACGATAATGTATAATATCAAAATGATCTTTTACAAAGAAAAACTGTATAGGTACAATAATCAGAGATAACTAACATATCATTAGCCGGGACAATTAAAACAACTTGTCCATGCAATTGCTGATATAAAAATAAATAAAGCAATGCAATGGAAATAAAACTATGATAGGAAACCATTCAGCTCCTCTCCTTGGGCTCCAACGAATCATTAATAATATTTGGAAATATACACAGGGCTAACCCGAGCATTATAAGAAAAATAACACCTAGATCAGTTTGGTAGACCAATGTGAGAAGACTCGAGCAATTTGATGTATTATATTTGTAAAACCCTTAAAGAATAAAGATATCTAGTAAGAACCTGCCGTAAATAAATACAGATAGATTTTTACTGTACGATAACCGAACCATTTTATAGGAAAATTTAGTGATATTATAATAATGCCTAGGGTGTTCAATATAAATATAAATCATAGCTGAAATAGTTACATTAGTTACATTTGATAGCAATTTAGGTATACAAGCAAAACCACTAAGATACGTTCATATAAATGGATTTTCCAAAGAGACCTCCTCAATGAGACCGATCTCCTATGACGGGGATCGAAAAATACTTCCGAGCTCTGTGTATCTCTAGATAAAATATACAATAAGATAAACACAAATGGGCCATCATCCGAACACTCGCATGAACAGTGTGTACCAAGTATCAATAACTCCCCGCTAGCAATATCTAGAAGCATACTCTTGATATTGAGTCGTCATACCCTCCATGGGCTAACTAAACCCCAGGATCGTGCATCATACTCTTTCTTCAGTCATTTTCCCAATGTCGAGGCTACGTTCGGCATCTTCACACTAGTTTTCAGCAAAACTCGATCACATAATGATTCCTGTCATTCACTTCCAAAACATAGAACCTGTATATAGTTTTAAGTGGTATTCGGTAAGTTGAACACTTACCAACCCAGGACTCTTCAAAATTAATCGATGAATTTTCGGCTAACTAAATTCCGATTCTTTAGAAGTAATCAAAAGCTAGAGGCATTTTGAGTCAATGCTCCACCTCGAGGGTTCTTATTGGTTTAAATCCATGAAGCATTCTGCATACTTCCTTTGTTAAGTTTGGTCAAGATCGGTAGTCGACTAATAGACTATTGAGTCTTGAATGCTTGCTTATGGGAATCAAGGTTCCATACTTTACACGTTTTTGAACTTTCTGCTTAACTATCCTCGACCTAGAAGAATGCCAATAGGTTAGAGCCCTATTGCTCCATCCCTACTTAGACATTAGTCTTCACTCTTACTAATAGAGAAGCTTACTCGTTCGAGTTTTAGTGTTAAGCATACAATATTAATATCTCATAAAAAATCAAACTAAGGCCATTACATAGTTGTTACTTATAATTCAAGTTTGATCAAGTCGCATAAACGACTTTATTCCCTTTATAATTAATTTATATTAATTACAGCCCTTATTATTAGTAAGACATCTTCTTATCTAGAAGAAATTCTTTAATAAATCAAGACTTCCTTTATTGATTAATTGTAACAACCCGAATATTTATCGAGTTTGTATTTAAATATTTTATTTAAATATTAACTCGTTAATCGGATTTTGGTCCGAAAAGCTACTTTTTGCAAATGGTCAAATTAGGACTCGAGACCACTTCCATTGAGTTTGAAATGTCGTTTACAACTTTTTTAAGTATAAACATCGATAGGTTTGGAGTTAGTGAAATTTCACTAACTTTTCCCGCTTTGGACTTTGGGTTAGTTTAGCCTATTAAGCCCAAGTTCCAACCCTCTTCTCCTCACTCTTCATAAATTTCCTAACTAATCAAGCTTTGGCATTAATGGTGGAGGGAATGGAAAATTAAAATTCCAAAACTCAAATTCAATTGCAATCCATCTTTCTACTCCAAATTCAAGAAGAAGACATTGGATTCAAGCTTCTTGTGCTTAGATAGAAGAAGGATTGATTCTTGCTTGCTTAAAACTTCATTTTCATTGATATTTGGTGCAAAGGTGAGATTTTTATCTCACAATTCTAGCCTATAACTATATTGGACTGTTGGGAATGATTCCCTATCATTTTTGCATGCATGTTAGCATTTGGTTTGGATTGGATTGGCGAAAAACTCCAATTTTTAGCGTTTTGTTGAATTTTCTGCACTTGAGTCGTTCTGGCCATTTTTAGGTCGTTCGGAGTTAAGTCGTTCGTCCATAGGTCGTGAGTCGTTCACGAGTTAACCCTAGGTCGTTCTGGCCATTTTTAGCTCATTCGGAGTTAAGTCGTTCATCCATAGGTCGTGAGTCGTTTACGAGTTAACCCTTAAGTCGTGCAGCCCTTCAGTCACGCAACCCTTAAGTCGGTTACGAGTTATCCCGATAGGTCGCTGGACACTTGAGTCGTTAGGTCGTATGACCCTTGAGTCGTTAGGTCGTATGACCCTTGAGTCGTTAGGTCGTATGACCCATGAGTCGTTAGGTCGTATGACCCTTGAGTCGTTAGGTCGTATGACCCTTGAGTCGTTAGGTCGTATGACCCATGAGTCGTTAGGTCGTATGACCCATGAGTCGTTAGGTCGTATGACCCTTGAGTCGTTAGGTCGTTAGACCTCATTTTGTCTTCACTAGGTCGTACCGTTTTGGTCCGTAGGCGATCTTATCTGAAAAACATTCAACAGAACTTGCTTTGTTGAGATGCTGAGTTGACCATTCTTCGAGACAAACCATCTCTGGTTATCTCGGCCACGTTTGGTCGTTGGGGAACTTCCACTTTGATGCTTTTGAGCTGATTTCCTTGGATTTTATTCACATCTCCGAATGTGATCTTTGTGATGATTGTTTCTACAATCTCTTCTGTGATTTGTCATTTTAAAAATATAAAGGTTTCAATACTAGTAGTAAATATCAAAACTCTTTTAAAAAACAATTTCAACTCTATTTTTAATAACAAAGCTCTTTTCTTAAACCGTTTTCCAATCTATTAGTATATACAACCCTTTACCTCACTCGGATGAGAAATCTAATTAAACGACTTAGTAAAACAAGTGGTATGAAACTCTTGCGTTCACTTCGTCGGTTAATTCCTGGACTTGTTCGATTGAACCTCTTGTGACAATTTTATTAGTGAAGATTTACAGTTTGTTCGTAAATATTTAAGTTAAGCAAGTGGTTATGGGACATGAAGCTAAACTTCTATATTTACTAGCTTAGTGTAATTGACACTTCTCGTTGATCATGACGATCATTCTGATGATTTAGACTAGCAACTGTGCGATGTCTCTTGTTGCGAGGTTAGACTAGACACCACTTGTGTGATTCCACTCACACATACCTTTTTGCTTTTTGGTTAGTCTGGACCTTAATCTGTGTGATTCCATTCACACATGTGGGGTAGCTCCCCTTGGTCTTCGGACCGTCATGTGATAGGCCCCTTTCTCTTTTCTATGATTTCTGGACTTCTTGCATTGATTTCTAGAATTTATGTCATTGACTTGTTATGAGTACAAGTTTGGGGTATGATGCCCTTTCCGAATCTTTGAGAAGATTCTTGTGATATTGATTATCTCTTATTGATTGATCTTCTGTTGATCATTATTTACATACTTATAGCGGTATGTCATTATGGATGTTTATGTTTATGCCATATCTTTTATGTTATCTCATGTCATCTGATATTTATAGCTAGACTGATCCGTTTATTATTTTCTTAAATAATAATCGGGTCAGACCGAGATGTTACAGGTGCTTCTGCTTGACTTCTTCCCAGGGATTCATCACTCTGACTTTTGGCTAACTGTTTAGATTAGCAGTTTTTGTTGTATACACTTGAGATATAGACTCATAGTTGTATTCTTTTGTATAGCACGTGTTGCTATTCTTTTGTATTATCGTGGATCTTACTGACCACTACTCTGATGTACACTTTCATGTGTTAGTTATATATTCATATCTTCTTCCGCCTTTGTGATATGGATATCTGTGACTGATTTGTGATATGATTATTTCTATGTTTGTTTCCGAAGATTATTTATAGCCACCGTGTGATAAGCTATTACATGGATGGTCGCTCCTCAACAGCCTTATTCTCCGTGCTAGTTGACAGCACTACTTCGGAGTGTTCTTGGCTAGCGTGGGTATAGAGGTGGGGCGTCACATTAATACTCTTTTATTAATTAAACTTCCTTTATATACTTGTATAAATATATTGGATTTCTCTTTATAAATTTAACTATTCATTTATTTTTTTAATACTTAAAAAGTATTCATATATTTATTCCAGTGGCATAAGCGTATTCACAAATCATTTAACAAGTTTTACCTACTTGAATTGTAATCAATGATACTAAAACAATTATTACCAAAACATTGTTATAATAAACACCTTTTCTTTTATAAATAAAACGTATAACATTTACTATCTCTTTATATAAGATTTCAGGGCTTGTAATTTATCTTTATAATCTCATTGTTAAAGATTTATAATATTTCTTCCAAAATATAATTAAAGAGTTTAAAAACAAATATTGCTAAAACATTATTTACTGCAAACCCAAAACCAATCCATAATCATTATCTTTAAATCTCTCATTTTAAAGGATTAAATACATTTAAGGGTTAAAGAAAAGCGTTGATAAAAATAATCGTCGCAACAAACCCAAAACCATTTACTTTTATTTTTCTACTAAATATCCATTAGAAAGTATCTAATTATATCCCCAAGTATAATTAATTACAAGGGTTGAAAACAACTGTTGCTAAAAACACTGTTTATAGTAACCCAAAACTATTTACTTGTCCATTAGTAACTTTAAGAATTTATTTAAAGATCAAAGCATATCCACACTTATTTATTAAAACAATACACTTTTAATTGGCTTTATAAAACAATTTATATTAACTAGTGTGTTAAAATCCAAACTTCCTTTATCATATTCATAAAAAACTTAATTTAATATTTTAAAACATACACATATAGAAATATCTTTAAAATAATTATTAATGTGGTAAAATACTTTTAAAAATAATTAAAATGTACGATAATTATTTATTTACAATATAATGTAAAAATAAGTAATTTTGAAATAAATAGAAAAACAAAAATAGATAAGTTTTATTTTAAAAGCCACTTTTAAACACTCTTTTATAAGTTAGAAAACAACTGCAAAAAGAACAAAAAAAATATAAAATTTAAATATCATTTTTTTATAGTTCTGAATAGCAAAGATAACTTTTCGACAAATGCTACTAAAACAATTCGCAACAGGACACATGTGTTTTAGAAGCAAAGACAGCATTTTAGAAGTGCTACCAAAAGTCTAGGCTGTTCTTTTAAGGTGAATTTGCTACAACATTGCGCCTAGATTTCGATGTCTTAACGAAAGCATTTTATCCCTTCTTTTTACATTAGTCGGTATGCTTTGGGTACTTAAAAATTATGAAGAAAAACCTCAAAGAATATATTTTAATTATTTCAGAGAATTTCTTGAAAATAGGGTATTTTACCGAACTACACTTATAGCGAATATTTCGCTATAACTTTTTGCATTTCGTTCAACTAGCTATTAAAAGAAATAGGCTTCAAAACTTTCCCAATAAGAGTAATATATTATTGCTTAATTAATTGTTAAATAAACCCCTAAAACGTTTACACAAAATTGCGCGTTATTTTCAAAAACGTGTTACTTTTAAAAGTGTCACTGTAGTGACCTTTTTACTTCAATCTTTTTTTTACTTTAATTTACTTCTTCTATAACATTCCAAAACATTTTCTTTTCTAAACAGTTATAGATGTTTATTTACCAACAAAACATGTTATATTTGGAAATGTTATAAAAATCACTGATCTACTACTTTTCAGTTAAGGGATTCAAAGTGTGCTTATAGCAACTACCGCTATACAGACAATTCCGTATTCAATCCAATATCCATTTATACATATATGATTTCCATATTCAATCCGTATTGCTACTAAATAAGTTCTACGCAAGTTAGCGTGTCCATTTGAACATTCGAATGCATTTTCCTAAACTCCTTTTAATGGTCTTAGGAGCAATACTTTAGCAAATCACATACTTTTCAAAGCATATTATCGTGGTCATAACTTTGCTTAATTTGTGTCTATTACTACTAATTATATAGAAAGCAATATTATCAAGCAACTTTTTCAACAAGTTTTTGACATAATCTGTTAATAATTTATTTTTTCATAATTAAAGCAAGAATAACTCACTTTTATTCAACCCATTTGCTTCCTACCAACATTCAGTCACTCAAACACTACTTCTACCAAAACTCATGTCCATGGCCTCTTCCTCCTACCTTATGCATATGGCCACCATCTTTGTCCCTTCTCATCATTCTCATATCTATGTCCTTACTTCCCCTTGCTCCATCATTCTTTGACTTTTTAGAGGATAAACCAAGTTATAATGATGATATGATAACTATGGCAAAGTTTGATGGTGATTGGATATGATTTACATAGTTTTCTAGAAAGTTAGAGAGTAGATAAGAAAGTGAAAACCTTAGTTTAGATATGAATTTTTGAAGGTATGAAGTGAGTGTGTGTGCGTGTGTGTATTTATAGACTTAGTAAATGAGTGGAAAAGATTATTAAAACTCCTCCTTAGCCATGAAGTTAAGCATGTAAGACCATGCTCTTACACAAGCATGCTTTCCCCAAATCAAGGAGTGATTTAAGGGTCCTTTTTGTCCTTGATGTTTCTTTAATCTTACATGCTTATTTAATTAAGTTGATTAGGAAATAAGATGTTTTAACTTTTAGTTAATTTGTTCAAATGATAACTATTCAAGTTGCAATATATTCGAACAATTTGTATTGTATAAATAGTTGTTTTTAGTAAAACGTTTTCCGGTCATATTTTCAGTGTAACGTCCCGCCTTTTCGTACGGTTTAAATCGACACATGTATCAATTCAAACCATACGGAAGGTTGGATTATTATGGGGTAAATAAGAAAAACAAGAAAGAAATAAAAACAAAACAGAATCTCACAGCGGAAGGATAAAATATAATAATCAAATATACAGTTCATGAAGCTGTTTACAAAATAATTAATTCTACTTATACCATATATATCAGAGTTGCACATACCAACGAATAATAATCGATGTAGCGGAATACAGTGTGTAGTGGAACAATATAATATATAATAGTAGTAAAATCTTCGCCTTCGTCCTCCAGAAGTAAGGTCTTCAAATCCTGAAATGCTCAGGCTGACCCGAGCGAATTGAAAAGACAAAACACTCGAGTCAAAACTAAAAGATCTTATGTAAGTTAAATCAACTGAAATAAATATGAGTGTAACGGCGTTGGAGATATTTACGGGATTTGACATCTCCTATCCAGTGTCTAACATTGGTGCAGTAACTTAAGAGATGCTCGGGATTCACATCTCCTAAGGATCCGTTAAACTATTTACTATGTAGTAATATACGCTATTATAATAGTGTCTAAAATAAAGTATAATATACTAAAAATAGCATTAAGGGGTTACCCATAAAGCCCTTAACACACTTTTATATTCCCATAGTCTATACAGTACCGTAATCTCCCCCATACTGGGCGTCGTCGGAGGGCACTCCATAGGTATGGTACAAAACAAAATCGTATAAGGCGTGCTAGGGTGGGTGACACGGTACAACTAGGAAATGCCAGGGTAGATATACCAATTACGCATTTGGGTTGGTGGTAACGCATAGCCGCAGCTACCGCCCAACTCGAACAAACACCCCCAAAATAATAAAAAATCAAAAGTGGCCACCGAATAAATCCAAAGTCAGAGTAGAATATCAAAGAGATGTGTCCGATAAAGGGTGCTACCCCCTTGGCCCGAGATTCGCTCCTATTTTAGCCACCTTATGCCAACTCATGGGAGTCGGGTCCACATGTGTACCTCAAAGCAAACGTCGCCACCATCCTACTTCATTCTGGAATCTCCACCGCGTACACGGTTGTTAAAGTGGTTTTCGGAGTTGGTAGAGAGTATGACAACTTCCGATCCCGATCTCTTCAACAACCATTCGTTATTATAACACCGTAGTCTTTTCAAAATAGTTTATACCTTCAAAACCAGAATATAATATCCCTTTTCAAACCATATAAATACGATATCATTTTCCTCTTTTAGAATCAAAACAATATGATATCATTTCAAATATATCCTTTCTAAAACCATAACATTTTCAAAGTTATAATATTTCGAAACCAAAACTTGAAATAAAGCCTTTCAAAACATAGAACTTCGAATTCCATAACTTTGAAATATAACCACACCCCTTAAATGGTTTAAATATTAAATTACTTAATTTTATAATAAAAATAGCTTCTTCACCTTCACAAATCAATTTCAAATATAGATTTAAATCCCCAAATAAACCAATAAAATTTTCATATATTTCATAGCTTTAATTATTCCACTATTTCAAACTTATTTTTTGATAATTTCATATATATCAAATTCAATTGCTATTATTTAGATTTGAAACATATACTTAATAAATCCAATATAGTTTAACTAAAACTTTTAACTTCAAACAATTGGATATTTTTTCAATTTATTTAACTTGATAAATTCATTTATCTCAACTTTACATTCATTTAAATTCTTTAAAACTAAATCAAGTTATAAGAATCATACCCTTTACAATCTCCATTTTTATTTAAACTTCAAATCAAATTTATTCAAGTCCAATTCTTAATTAATTCAATTTAAACCAATTCCGTATTTATTTTTCAACTTAATTTCATTTAAGTCATTTAAAACTCTATATATACAATATCTTAAATAGGTACTTAACCATATAATATAAAACAATCAAACTTCATTATTAAACTCATTTTTACTAGTCAATTTTATACATAGCTTAAATTCAAGAATTCAACTATATATATAATAGTATTTACATAACATCAAAATTAATATTTATTAAATCGTATTTTCTTTCCAAAACAATAGAAATCATTTTCAAAATGTTTATATATATATCGCGGTGCCTGTATATAATTTTCTATCCTATGGTCAACTGATACGGATATTTATCATTTCAATCTGTAATTTAAAATAATTTTTTTTACGGTTATATAGCATTTCAAGCCGCAATCCCGAATAAAATGAAAATGCACAATAACTTGTAGTTCATACAATATAAAATACAGCATTCATTCATCCAATATCAATCATCAACCATTTATAACAATCATCATCCAATATAAACAATAACATCACTATAGAACGGATAATAAACAACAAGTATTAACTAGCAGTTTATATTCAATAATAAATTAAAACTGTTTAACTGGCAGTTTATATGCAATAATAAATAAGTAAAAATTTAATGGCAGTTTATATGCAAAAATAAATTAAATAACAATTTAATTTAAATAAATGCAATCTAACTGAGATGATTTAATATATGCCCAATCAATCACAGATAAATTTTAAATCACAACAAAATTTAATTTAACAAACATAAGAAATCTTAGAAGTTGTAAGTGGGTTAAAACACTCACCGTTTGGATTTAAATTGAATTTAAATCCAATTTAAATCCAAAAATTTGACTGTCTCAGAATTCGTCCAAACCAGTGTCCAAATCTTTGGAATTCCAATACGAATCCATAGGAACAAACCACGCATGAAACGGACCTCGTATGTAAAAGTTATGGATGTAAGAAGATTGGAATTTTGAATTAAATTTTAAACTAATTAAAACAGAAGTCCACAACCTTACTGCCACGTCACCCCACATCTCACGCGTTCCCCTCTCTTCCCAAACGCGCACAGTACTCAACCACCGAGAAAACCCATTCACGACTGCACTTTGACTAAGAAATTAGGCCGCCACCGACCAAGATAGTGACGCCATCACCTCCATCACGACCGCATCCCACGGCCGCACCCCTGGCCAAAATACCCGACCCCCGGTCACCTTACGCCGCCGCGCCGCAGCCCTAAATTTCTAGGGTTTCGATCCCTATTTCGCGAATTCCGGCCACCACGCTTCGATTCAAGTCAAGCAATCACCACCATCTCGAAGCCCATGACGAGATCTAAAATACCCAGTTTTCAATTTCGCCGATTGACGTCGAAATAAAAAAACGCCCAATTCGACTTTGACCGCTATTTCTGATCAGTCCAGTCACTGTCTCAAAAAACGAACAGCAGACGTAGGTTTGTATCAATGAGATCTTCGATATATATTTTTTTCAAATTTTTTGAGGAGTTTGAAATTTCACTTTGATTTTTGATATGTGTTTGGATCTAGAGTTTGTTTGTCTGCCATTGAGGAGGAGAGATTGTTGAATATACGTACAGTCAAATGAGAAATAGGAGTGGGCTTGTAACAGCCCGCAAATTCGTACCCCTTGAGTCAACACTATTCTACCACAATCAACTCAAGTTGCACAGAAATACGAACCATTTGGGTTAAAGAAGAAGATGTAGAAGAAGAAAATAGAAAACAACAATAGAATCTAACCATCGCAGCGGAGTAAAAATATAATAGATAATAAATAACCTTTACTCAAAATCAAATATATCTGTTTACATATATTACATCATCAGAGTACATCAATCACAGCTCACATCAATAACATACAATGGATACACAACAACTCAAACAGCGGAATATATATATAAAACAAGTACGAATGTACGTATCGTCAATCCAGCTCGTCTCCTGGGTTCCACAGCATCATATCCTGTATCCTATAATACTCGGTCTGACCCGAGCATTATAGTTAAATAACACCCGAGTCAGTCTGGAATACCAACGTGAGAAATTCACACCCAGTTGATTATTAAAGTTTCAAAAATCCTTTGAAAACAAAAGCATCTCGTAAGACCACGCCACAAATAAACATGTCGGGTTTTTACCTTATGATAGATAAAACAATTTTTATAGAACTCCTCTGATATTATAATAGGGTCTATATACAAATACTTATAAAATAGCCGGAATTGTTACATGATTAAATTCCAGCTACTAGCCACAGAGTGGGTAATACAAACAAAACTCGTACAAGGCTCGTAGGGAGAATGGATTTCCAACTAATGACTAGGCACTGGGGTACCACCTGTCACAGTACGGGGCCTAGATCACCGTACCAAGGAGTACGCCCGCTCCCCTGCAACACAAGGCCGGGACTACCCCTTACTGGATAATCCCGAGTGAGATCACCCCGTGGTTGGGATCAGCAACCGCCCACTAAGCCGAAATAAAAAGGGACATCTAGACAGGAATGACCTCACCCTGCTTGGGTGCTACCCACCTAGCCTTGCTGCATAACCCCTGATTTTTAGTCATTCCCATTTGATGAGGCTTGAGGCTAAGCGTTACCTTTTTAGAACATATCCCTTAGAATGCCCATCGTCCACCTGACGATGTTTCGCAAGCATTCAACCATAGAAGTCCGTCCCGGGTTCGAACGGAACTGAAGGCGCTATTCCTACTACATCCATTTTGGAAATATCCTTAGGATTAGTAGCGACTAGCCCTTGCACTTCACTGCTCCATCTTCGAATCCAAAATCGTTTTCACGAAACGTACAAACCGGATCGAAGTGATTTTCGAGCAATAAATCTCGATCCCGGTCTCTTCGAAACGATCAACGCATTTGTCCAATATTTGATAGCCGGTGATTTAACTATCAATTAATATGCACAAACATCCATCAACCAAATAATAATTTCTCAAATTATTTATTTATCTCAAAATATCTTTACAAGATATAATTTCACTTTCAAACCCCTTTGAAAACAGTTTCAAAACTATCTTCCTTTTTCTCAAAATAAATTCCAAGTATTTTCATTTCCACTGGAATCACCAAGCACAAACTTTAGATTTTTAAAATAATTTAAAAACACTTTGTTGTAAAATATATTCGAAAAATTTACTTGAATACTTAATTTAAAACAATGCTCTAGAAATACTACAATAATATTACCTTATAACTATATATTAGATTTCCTTCTTTAATCCAAATACCAATTCCTTCTTTAAATAATTATTACGAAAATAGATTAAACAAACTGCTTATTTTGGAATTTACTTTAAACCATTTAAGTTAAAACTACTTCAATAATTGGCTAAAATATATACTATATGAATATTTAAAAATAAGGTTACTTTGTAAAGTATAAAACTAGGTTTTCACTTTCAAAAACATAATACTAAGTCATTCCTTAAATAATTACTGTTTACAATAGATTAAAAGGAAATACTCCCTTAAGGCTTTAAACATTAGAATAATAAATTTTACAAAACATACTTTTTAAAACAACTTTAAAATCTTTTAACTTATATTTAAGAATTTACTTTGAAACGTACTTGGTTATCCAGGGAGAATTTCAAATCTCAATCATTTAAATCAATTTCCCAAATTGATTTCCAATTTATTCCATTTAAAATAAATTTCTTTACTTATCAGTTCATTTCAAAAATCCATTAGTTATGGACTTTATTATTATTATTTTCTGTTTGATTTCAAACCCTTTTTACTGAAATATACAAATTTCAGGTTATTCCCAATTTCTTCTTTATTCCTTCCAATAATTTAAATCCTGAATTTTAAATAAATGTTTTGTTCTTTTTAAATAATAACACTTAATTTCAAAATTCATTAACTTCCTGTTTATTCAAATTTTTCTTTCTATACTCACAATTTATTTATTAGAAATTTAACTTTATTCCTTCTCCAATTCATTCTTAAATTTATTCTATAATTACTTTACTTACAGATTCACTTCTTTTATTTTCTTCAAAAATCCAATTTTTATATATATTATTTTGGTAGTTCATTATACCCAATTATATCAACCAAGCCATAGCATTCAATACTTCCACATAATTCATTATAGAATATCAAATAATCATAACAGACAATATTAAATAATTTAAATAAAAGTTGAGGGGTCCTGTTGGATCCCTCCAACCTGTTTTCCCTGCTTCCACAGACGTTAGCACAAATAATGCCAATCTCAAAATATATCATACTAGAGCACATCAATCAATTTAACCATTCAAACAATTATTTAATTTAATCATTTAAATTTAAATTTAAATTTAACTGAGTGAGATTAACTCACCTTATTTCCGTTTACAGTCACTTCAACTTTGCCTTGGATTCACGGTTTTTCGACCTTGTATATAAATATTATACAGTTTATTAACATTTGAACCACTTGAATATTCAACTACCATTCAATAAATTTAATTATCTAATTATTTTGTTAATATTCGAATAAATCGAACAAATAATTTCCATTTGCTAAATTTAATTTAATTAACAAATAATTTCTATTTAAACTAACCGAATAATCACTTATAGTTAAAAAAAATTAAATTAACTAATAGTTTGGTTTTAAAATAATTTCTCTTTAACCATCTCTAAGTTAATTAAACAAGTAATTTACAACGTTATCCTTCTTTTGAAAATATATATTTATATGTTGTTTACCTATATACATACATACATACATATATATATATACTGAATTGAACAGAATGGTTTTGTATCCTACGGTGAATAATATTTCTTCTATATTATCCCAATATAATTAAATTTAAATTAAATTTAATTCAGAAATTAATTAGAAAAACGAATACCTCTGCCTTACCGAAGCGAAAACCCAGCCTTGCGACGTCACCCGAGCACGAGATCAACGTTGCATTGTCGCCGCCCGCAACTAACTCGTTGCCAGCACGCGAACACCATCAGCAGCCAACGCGCCTCCCAGCGCGACACCCCCCCTCTCGCGACTTCCATCGCTTGCTCGTCGAACAAATGTCGGCATCTTGGTCGAACTCCAGATCTTGAACTTCGTACGCTCAATCGCCGCCGCTTCCCAATCCAACTCGCGATCCTCCCATCCGAGCGTCGACCCCTGGATGAACTCGTTCGAGAAAGAAACCCCCTTTCTGCAGTTCGATTTTGCCACCATTTTTTTTTGCTCGATTTGGTTCGAACGAGCTTTTGATTTTATTTTATTTTCTTTTTTTTTTGGATTCGAACGAAGAAGAAATAAGGGTTTCGATTTCTTTTAAACAGAAGGCTGCGGCCATGAATTTAAATTCGAGGCAACTGAATTTGAAGAAGATAAGTGAGCTCGGCTGTATCCTCTGAAAATAAGGACAAAAATAAAAGAGGTAAGCGTATTCGAGAAGGCAAAGGAAGCGTGAAATCGAAGATGGAGAGGAGGCAAGACGTGATGTCTTCAGAGTATAGGGTGGCTTCTCAGAAAATAGCTCGGCCTAGTTGAAGTTACGGTTGCAGATGTAATTTTTCTTAATTTGATTTATTTATTTATTTATTATGATTATTATTATTTTCTTATTGAATTTGATATAAATTCCAGCGCGTTTACTTATTGTACGCTCACACAACAACTTCGATCAATACGAAATTTGAAATCCGATAATAATTCAATATTACGGACCCAATGGAACTGGTTTCGTCAAGTTCCGAGACTGCGCCTCGAAAGGCTATTTTTAAATTCGATTTAAACTATTCAATTTTAAAACTGAACAAATCAGTGTTAAATTTGATTTTAAAACTTTTATCATTCTCAACACTATCAATATAAATTTTATAAGCCTTCAAATTATTTTTAATAGGCTTAAAACTTTAAATTCAACAATTTACCCAACTTTAATTATTTAATTTAATAATTCAATTATCAAATAAATTGTGATATTCATAATTCAAGTTAAAATTGCTTTATTGAATACTAAAAATCAATTAAATATTCTGATTTTTAAATGCTCGAAAATTCCGGGTCGTCACATTCCTCCCCCCTTTAAAAGAATTTCGTCCCCGAAATTACTAATTAGGAAGAATGGTCCAAAACCTGTTTACATTTTCCCTAAAACCAAACAATCCAACATCTAACCAACTATTTATAAAAGACCCATTATCATTCTTATTAACTTCCCAACTCTCCCATAGTTTTCAACTATACTATTTGTTTAACTATTCAAGTTTCAATTTGAAACCAAATTTTGAATTATCAAAATTTTCTCAAATTTTTTCTAACTCCCTAAATTCCCGAAAAATTTCGCCAACGTCTCCTTTGCGCGGCTAGCTCGGTACAACTACAAAATGGCTCTACGGCCTCCCAAATCCAAAAAGAAAACAAAAGGCCAAGTGGCTCAATCCAAAAACCCAATCAAATTTCACAGAAATTTAAACACATACCTTATTGTCGAGCATTTCAAATTTATCATTCGAAATCAAAGTCAATTCTCTTTTCTCCTTATAATACCTGCATATCTTACTTTGCAATAATATCCAATCACAACATTCCGAAAATATTTTAACAAATGTCATATTTATTAAAATATTAACTTAGAATATATTTGCAATATTCAATTTCCAATTAAGAATTTTTTTTTCATTTCTTACTTAAGTTTAGTATAAGCATTTTATATGTTTCTTTATATTCACTTTACCATTCTAGTTATATCTACTTCTATTCAAATTGATTTATCTCCATTCCATATGAATTCAATTTATTCTCCAACTCTGAATATTTTAAATTTCATTTTTCATTTATTACCAATTCATGTCATTACTTTAAATTGGTTTCATTTACTAACTTATTTTAGTTTCCAATTTGAATTTGTTTGTCGTTAACAAAATTTTCCAAAAATTTCAAAAAATTTCTAACTTCCAAAATTTCTGAAAATTTTTGGCAGAGTCTCCTTTATACGAAGGAGCTTTAAAATTTGACAAAAGATATAAATATATATACATCGACCCACCCGGTCGGAAAAACCAAAAACAGTTCATATTTCCTATTTTTATTGCGTAGGCGTACCCTATTTAGCATTTTAAGCAAGCGGCATATTATTTTTAGCAAATAGCACATCCAAATCCAGCCACACGGCTTTCCGGTACCTGTACTTACTCAATTTAAACATGTAAGCGCCAAATATATGCAGTTTAACACATTTCACTTACTTGCAATAGTTAAAACATATGAATTCTAAAGGAAATTCACACCAAACATTTTTCCATAAGCAACTTATACAATTTTCATACTAATTCCACTGTTCCAATTAATTTACAAACCATTTTCATTCAATTTGAATGGTTTGCAATCCATTCGTATACAACTTCATCAATTTGAATGGTTAAAAACTCAATTGTTTACATTCAATTTATTTTTAAGCAAACCGAACTCATATTTAATTCAGTTGCTTTCAAAATCAATTTATTTTACTTCTATCAACTCATAGAATTTTAATTACTTTCATTTACATCAAACAACAATTTATTCTATGTAATTTGACGAGGTCTATGTGAATAAACAAGTATTTATGTTTTATAACCAATTTAAATGGATTTCAACTCAATTATACTGAATTCTATTACATTTTCAATTTATTCACAATCCATTCATTTACATCCCATTCCAAATTTGTTTATTCCAAACTATTATATTTAGCTCGAAGACAATCCAAGCTATTGCTTTCCATAACCATTTCTCAACTTATTTAAACCATACTTCATTTTGATTCTTATTCATTCTATCCATTTATTTATTCAACATAATTAGTTTATCCACTCAATTTATTATGAATTTTCATTACCTTATAAATATTATTTTCAACCCACCAAGTTCTTTTTCAATCCAAATTTATTTTACTTGATTCAAATTCAATCCAATATCATTAAACTTGGTTTAAGTTGAATTAAATTCAACTCTCTTCGATTTATTCAGCTTAAGTCAATTTACTTCAATTTATTCAAATTTATACTTAAGCTCATTTTCATTTTACAAGTAAATTTTTCTCTTTTATTACTCAACTTAACTCGATTGATTACAAGCCATATCCAATTTATTTCCACATATTTGGATTTTATTCACAATACAAACCATTATTATTTTAATCCAATTTCATTTTTATTCGATACCTCTCCAATTATATTTAATTTGTTAACATTTCACATTAAATTTAAATTAATAACTCAAGTTCTGAATCCTCTATCCATTCTCAACTTACCACCCAATTTTATGAACTCACAGTTCAATTTCATTTACTATACTGACAATTCAAGTAGAATTCAATTTATAACTTGAGTTTATTTCCAAACTTCATCATAAACTCACAATTCAATTTCATTAACTAATTTATTATCTAATTAGTCTTTTCCTCCAACTTATAATCCAGAACATGATTTTAATCTCAAAATCTCTTCATTTAAATTTTCTTAAGCTCAAATTTATTTTATAATTTAAGTTTGCATTTTCCCTTCATTTTCTAATTCATCAAAATATTAATTTTGGGCTTTGTATTCCATTCTCCATTTTATAAGTCACAACTTATTATTTTATACAATAACATTCATTCCAGGCTTGAACGTATTCATCTTGTATTTTTAATTTGAGTTTTACACTTATTCATTTACACAATTCCCTTCATCGTAGGCTTGGATATATTATTCTTTTATTTTACTCAAGCCTTATGCTTATCTATAACTTAAGCATATTTTTATTCCATGCATAATTTATTCCATGGAATTATATTTCTTTACGAGTTATTCTAATTTATTTACTTCAATCCAATCCTTAACCAATTTAATTTCCATTTATCCAGATAAGAATCTAATTCCATTTAATAACTCAACTGAATTTTTATTCCAATTTAATTTTATTTTAACTCGGGTTTGTTTAACTCAATCCGATTTCAACTTAATTCAAACACAACTGGATATTATTTCCAGCTTATTCAATTTATTCTAATCCAGTTAAATTTTTATTTCCCAATCATGGTTAATTTCCTTTTTTAACTTTACACTTTTAATTCAAATTCCAACATTCAAAGCTTATATTTCCTTTCTGATTAAAAAAAAATCATCTCAATTTATAAGCTTGCAATTATCTCATCAGGATTTTTAAACACCCGGCTTTGGTTTCAAATCATCTTGAAATCTCCAACATCTCAAACCACATTTCTCAAAAGTCAAACCAATCCTGGTTTTATTCTCAACAAATTTCCTTTGAGATTTTCAAAAATAACTAGCTTTTATGAAGAAATCAGTTTTTGGCAGCAATCCGTCACTTAGAGATTCGAAAATGAATATAGATGATGCGGCCATCATTATCGGAATTATTTTCGAATAAACCAAGTGATTTCAATGTTATATCACTTTCAAAATTCATTTAAAACAGATTTACATTCAGAGATATCTCCAAAACAATAATGCTATCATTTATCTTTAAAACACTTCCAAATCTCTGGAATTTAAATTTCCAAATCCTGCTTAATTCAATTTTACTACAATTCATTTACATAGCTTATGCTCATACAAATTCTTATTTGATTATGTTTCAATTTGTAATTCACATTTACAATTCATATTTATAAATTTCATTTTATAATGAATTTATTCCCATAAATTTTAGTTATATTTAAATTTCTAGTTAAATTTTCACTTTACAATCACAATACGTTAATATTATCATTTCTAACATCCAAGCAACCATATATTAGCTAAATAGTTTTCAAAAACTATTCTTTATATCAAAATATGTTTTTGGGTAAAATTATTTCATTTACCCATATTTAAAACAATGCCGTGTCGATTGTTCACTTCAAGTGTTTAGAAACCCCTTCAATACAGTTGCGCAGACTGTGTCGACAAAGGTTCATATGCCACTCAATTAATCGATCAACACAATACTAAACAATTTATATTCACTAACAAATACGCACTCATATCTATTAATACGCTCAAACTCATTATAGAGTACTACGGACTCTATTTTAAATGAGTAATTCCCACCAGAGCCAAGGTTATCATCAACCTAAGCTCTGATACCAAGCGTAACAGCCCGCAAAACCGTACCCCTTGAGTCAACACTATTCTACCACAATCAACTCAAGTTGCACAGAAATACGAACCATTTGGGTTAAAGAAGAAGAGGTAGAAGAAGAAAATAGAAAACAACAACAGAATCTAACCATCGCAGTGGAGTAAAAATATAATTGTAACGACCCAGAATTTTGAACAATTTAAATTGAGAATATTTAATTAATTTTAAATATTTGAACGATCGTTTGACTTGAATTTCAAATTATCAGAATGAATTTGGCGATTAAATTATAGAGTTTAATCTATTGAAGTTGAATAAAAATTTGAATCTTCAATTTTAAGCTTATTTAAAAATATTTCAAAGGCTTGCAAAATCCATATTGATAATACTAAAGATAATAGAAGCTTCAGAATTGAATTTGAAAGTGATTTGATCAGTTTTGAAATTACATCGTTTGAATCGATATTTAAAAATAGCCGTCCAAGGCACAGTCTCGGAATTCGACGAAACCAGTTCCATTAGGTCCGTAATATTGAATTATTACTGGATTTCAAATTTCGTATTTTTCGGAGTTGATATGTGAGCACACGACACATAAACGCGTTGAAAATTTGTATCGAAACAAAGTGAATTTAAATTTAAAATTAAAATTAAAACAAACAGCAGCATCCCTAAACATATGCCTAAAATCGAGATACAAGGACATGCTTGCACGACTCTTCTCTGATAAATCACGTTCTCCCCTTCCATTTCAAACGAAAAAAATCAGAAGCCAAAATAAAACAATCAATGGCCGAGTTCGATTCAATTAAAACTCGTGCCCTCTCTCTTCCTCAATTCCTCGGTTCCAAATCGAACTCAAAATTAAAAAAAAAATTCAATGGCCGTAGCCCTAAATCAAAATCGCGAGTCAGAGGGGCGCGCGAGTCGGAGGGCGGTGCAGGCGCATGCGTGCGTGGGGGAGGCGGCATTCGCGACGCCGTGAGGGCTCGCGTAGGAGCAGTGAGTCGCGATTCGTGGAGGATGAAGTCAAGGCGTGCGCGCGATGGTGGATGGCGACAAGGGCTCGTTGATGTCGTCAGCAAAATCGAATGGGGGAAACGACCCCGATGGTTCGAACTCAAGATCAGGAAGCTCGCGACAGGAAGGACACTCGGCAGCGACATGGTCGACTTCGATGGAGTTTGGGTTGAATTCTTTAGCACGTGATTTCAACAGTTAGGTAGCAATTTTATTTCTTGTTCATTTTAATTTAATTTAATTTAATTTATGCTTAAAAAAAGAAAAAAAAGAAAAGAAATATACCTGCAGAAAAGTTTACAGTAATAAAATTGTTATTTATGTTATTCATAGGAATTATGTATATAGGTCAGATTTTTGAAATATATATGTAGTTTACAATATGAGGAAAAGTTATTTTAAAATTAAAATGCTTAGTTAAATAAACTTGTTAACAAGAATTTGTACTGAAACAAACTTTTTGTCAGTAGGGTATTTTCATATTTACACAAATTTAATTAAAATTATTTATCCAAATTATTTTAGGTATTAAAATATGTTAAATAAGATTTTAAAAGGGAATTGTTTAAAATTAAAAGCATTAGTTTAAAAATAAAAATTTGTTAGTTGATTCAATTAATAAAAAGGAAATTTAGTTCAATTGGAAATTTCTAGTTAGAATTATTTTAAAAGGAAAATTATTTAAATAAATTTATTAAAGAAGAAACTGGTTTAAATAAAACTATGAGTTAATTTAACTAATAAAATGAAATCACCAATGAATCGAAATTTTCAAATGAAATTTTATTATGCGATTTATTCGAATATTAATGAATTTGTATAATATTTATACAAGGTATAAATCAAGAAAACCGAGTCAAGAAGAAAATGGATTGCTAATAAAAGCAAAGGTGAGAACTTCTCACTCAAAAATTTAAAGTTGGATTTGCAGTTATTTATTGATTGTTGTTTGGATGTGATATTAGATATAGTAGGATATATCTATATATATAGCAATATATATATATTGACATATGTATATATTGCAGTTGATTGATTTCCCGCATTGTATAGCGGATGAGACCCTATTGCGCCACCTATTAAGCGGATATTATTTTATAAAATCCCATATACCGCGATATTCCACCTCGAAGTGGAATTGGTATTGTGCTAATGTCTGTGGATGTAGGGAAACAGGTTGGAGGGATCCAACTGGATTCCTCACAAATATTTATTGATTTTAGATATTGTGATATTTGATTGTTTATCATATCGATATATGATGTTTGAAAGTCATGATTGACTATTTGATGTGTTGCATCATCAAATCCAATTTTGAAGCTTAAAAATAACGATTTTGATTTTTAAGGGATTTCTAAAGTGATTTTTGAAAGTATACGTTTATAAAATATTATTGGAATTAATTCATCTTAAATAAATAAACGTTATAATTTTAAATATTATAAAAATTTTGATTTTTGAGAAATATAGTTAAAAGTTGATTTTTGAAAATATGGGATTGATGATTTTATAAAATAGTTAAAAAAATTGGGATTTCTGAATTTATTATAAAAAGCTTTAAAATAGGATTTATGAAATTTGATTATTTTATAAATCAAAATGATGAAATTATAAAGGAGTTTAAATACGTTTTAAAAGAATAATATAAATTGATCCATATAAAAGATTTATAAATTAAAAATATTGGAATTTTAAAACGAGCTTTTATAAGTGTTAGAATGAATTGTGAATGAATTTCATTAATGAATGAAATTTATAGAATTATAAACGGTGAAGTTATAAATGGAATTTTATAAACAGTAGGTTTATAAAATTTATAAAGTTATTGAAAGAATAGATTTGGATAAATAAACGAATCTTATAAGTTATAAGATTTATAATTATGAAGTTTAAAAAGAATGATTTTGCAAATAAATAAATTATAAGCATTTAACTTATAATATGGATTTTCAGTATATCATTGAGATATAAATTGGAATAGGTGAATAAAGAAGATTTATAAAAGGAAGTTGTTATAAAATAAATAGAAATGGAATTTATAAACGTTGTTTTATAAATCCACAAACGACTTATTTTAATAAGTTAATTGTTATAACTTATAAATGGAGTTATATTCACATTTTAGACAGTGAATAATCCTTATAAATAAAAGGTATAGAAATGATGAAATTGGCTAACGAAGTATATTCACGTTTTTGAATAGTGAATAATATGTTGAAGAAAATGTTTTAGATATGATGTTTTAAATAAAATTAAAACGATCTAACGATGTTTTTAAATGTGTTATGATTCGAAACCATAGATTTCAACATTCATTGTTGAAATAGACGTTTTTGAGAAATAGGAGGAAATGGTGGACTATAACACTGTTGTTATAGTAAATGATTTCCGAAAGGAAATGTTTTGTATAGTATTGGGATTTATATATCTATTTTAATTTCGAATCCCTATACTAGTGATTTTGGGTTGTCGTGACGATATTTTACGCAACATTCGTTTTGACCCAAATAAATATGGTTAAGAGAATGATTTCCTTAAAGAATGAAATATATACTTAATTTCGATTTAAGTATATTGAATATTTTCCAAGTGTAGAAAATAAAAAGACTTGTGAATTACTTATAAATAAATAAGTATGGAAATGTTTTCCAATGTGAAATGAAACGTTTTGAGAATTTATCTTTTTGAAGATAAATTGAAAATGAATAATTGAAATTGTATATTCATAAATATTTTAGAATATAAATTCATTATGGAATTTATAAATGAAAGGGGAATTTGTTTAAAAATAAATATTGATTTATTTTTGAAGTGTGAAAATTATATATCTTGTAAAGATATTTTTTGGGAAATAAATAATTTGGAAAATTATTTGGAATCTGGTGATGTAGTGCATATCCATTGATAGTTCAATAACCGACTATCAATATTTACCTTTGAATAGGTATTTGTTGTGATTTGCTGAATTTGAATGCCACACTTATTTTTAAATTATTGCGCTCGTTATTCGGATTACCCATTCCGAATAGTGATACGACGTAATGGATAGCATTGATGACCGGTGTTGAAGACCGGATATTTTTGAAAGCGAATGGACAACTCGTCGAATGTCTTTGCATCGACTGGTCCCCGGTATAGAGACTCCATATGTAATGGGAAGTCCGGTCGTGATTAGTGAATATTCGGATTGCAAGGACTTCTTTGTAAGTGCCTTCGGTTCTGTTCGAGCACGGAACAGACTTGTATGGATAGTATGTCTGACGTTACAAATTGAGATATAAAGCCGATTTCCTTCAAATACATTTCTGTTGGTGGCGGAGAATTTATTCTCTTAGCTTAACACCCTTCTTTGAGACGTACGAGCTCAGAGGTTATGTAGTTGATGGTTATCAGCGATATATTCTCAATTTGGTAATGTGACATGCTGAGTGTTGCTGTGAAATGATCATTGTGTTGATCATTTGTGATAGGATCATTTGTTTGAACGTTTATCTTTGTGATCATTTCTATGATCATTTGTTGACCCAAAGCACGGCTTTTGTATAAAGTGTGTCTTTGTGGACGTGACTTCGTCGAGCCTCACACCCCGGAATGGTCAAAACAGGAAAGATGCGGCAAGGTTATGAGGGGTAGCTCCCTTTAGGGTATGTGCATTTCCTTCTGGAAAAGGGTGGTATCATGGTATGGAGCCCAGATACTTACTCATGTTGAGACACTTTATTTATGATTGTGTGATGATGGTTACTAGTGCTCGGTTGAAGGTCCCAAAGGACCGGGGGATGGCATACTCGTGTCAGTAGTTACCCAGTTAGGGGTAACCCGGCCTTGTGTTGGCAGAGATCCGGTTTTGTTCTCGAGGACGTCCTTCCAGAGGCGTTCTCATGTGGCATGGGAAGTTCCTTGGCCTGACCATTTGTTGGAAACCCAAAGAAACAGTACGAGACTTGTACGGTTTTAGTTGTAGAACCTGCCATTTAATATGGTAGCTATAGTAGGCATAATATAATGGTACCTATGCTGGCTGAGATTTATATTCTACTTTCGAAATGTTTTCTACACTATGCACTAGTAATAATATCAAATGTTTCTTTTTAATGCGTATTAAGCATCTTTGACTATCATAAGGAGAAATCTCCTCCAAGTCTGCGTTTGCATTGTGTGTGTGGTGGGAGGTCTTATGGTAGTCTCATTTTTAAAAGCATTGCGAATTGACTTTAAAAATATTCCTCTATTTTGATTTTAAAGATAAATAAACTGTTTTGAGTTCTCACACCAGTCTTGCTGAGCTTAGGGCTATGTGATGGGGGGTTCTCGCTTCACGGTTAGGTGGCGGACGGGAGACTCTTGCCCCCACATGTCCTCTTTTAGGGGGTTGGTTAGGCGTAAGCGAAGACAGTCGAGAGGCTGGCCGTAAAAGCAAGTTTGGGATATCAATGTAAGCCACGGTGGGGCTGGGATGGTTGAAAAGCCTACCGGTTGTGACCGCTGTCGTCGACCCTTACATTTTGGTATCAGAGCATATGGTTAAGCGACAACCATGGCTCTGTTGGGTGTTACTCATTAGAGATAGAGTCAGCAGTACTCTAGAATGAGTTTGAGTGTAATAAATATGAGCGCGTATTTGTTAGTGAATATAAAATTGTTTTTGAATCGGGTGAATAAGATAATTTTGCCCAAAACTATTTTTGTATAGAAAAGAAATTATTTTCTATGAATTATTATAGTATATGGTTGCATGATTGTTAGGAAGTAATAATATTAAATTATTATCATTATTATATGGAATTAAAATAAATTGAATTGGTATCAATTTAAATTAGTTATAAACTAGAATAGATATTCTATTAAGTGAATATCATTAAATTTGCATAGAAATAATTGTCGTTCGACGCAAACAAGATTGTATAAAATTATATGAGTTAACGAAAGCAAATAAAATTGATTTTTGAATCAATTAAAATAGTATGAATTCGTTTTGCTTAGAAATGAATAGAATGAAGAAAATGAGTTGTAAACCACTTGATTTAATGGAAATGTCATGTGAATTAGTCGTAAGCGACTAAAGATGAATTGAAACCATATGAATTGCTAATGGAATTTACCTTGGATGTATTGCTAATGAAATCTATATATTTGTTATTGAAAATGAATGGAATGTTAATAAATTTCTTATATTTGTCACTGACGTGTTTAAACTAAGTAAGTACAGGTTCAGCGAAGTCGTTGGGCTAGATTTGATTGTGCTAATAAGCTAATAATTAGCCGCTTTGCTTAAAAATGCTAAATAAGGTACGCCTACGCAATAAAAATAGGAAATATGAACTGTTTTTTTTTGTTTTCCGACCGTGTGGGTCGATGTATACATATTTATACATATTGTGAAATTGCAAAAGCTGCTCCGTACAAGGGAGACTTTGCCAAAATTTTCCGTGAATTTTGGGAGTTAGAAAGTTTTTGAAAGTTTTTGGAAAATTTTAGTTAACAACAAATCGATTTCGAAATTTGCAAATTGAAATGAATTAGTGAATAAAACTAATTTAAAGTAGTAATATGAATTAATAAATGAAAGTTAATCGTTAGAATTCAATATTTAGAATTGAGAATGGAATTCGAATGGAATTTAAATTATGAATTGAATTCAAATAGAATTGAAATTGTGAATTGAATTGAAATGTAAAATTGAATGAAAATAAATATGTAACTTCAATAGTGAAGTAAAAATGTATAAGAAGCATATATTGGAAATTTTGTAATGAAATTGGCAAAATGGTTTGAATGTTGGAATTAGATATTATGAATAGCAGGATAAACAGGTGTATTAAAAAGAAATGGAATTGAGATTTTGATTTCGAAGATAAAATTTAATGGCTCGACAAAAAGGTACGTATTTCAATTTCAGCATGAAATTTGATGATTTTCTTCTCCAGCCACTTGGCTTTCTCTTTTCTTTTTGATTCTGAGGGGCCGTGGTGCCATTTTGTAGTCGTACCGAGCTAGCCGCGCAAAGGAGACGCTGGCAAAAATTTTCGAAAATTTACGGTGTTAGAAAATTTTTGAGAAATTTTGAAATTTTAAAATTTAAATATTAATTTAAATTTGAATTGTTAGAAGAACAATATTGTTTGGAACCTATAATTGAAGTTGGAAAGCTAGTTGAAATGATAGTGAATCTATAGTAAAAAGATTTAGGTTAGTAAGTTGATAAAACTATTTGGATTGTGAAAAAAATGATAGAGGGGATAAGGGCATTCTTCTTAACTTGTAATTTCGGGATGAAATTCTTTTAAGGGGGTAAGATTGTAACGACCCAGAATTTTGAACAATTTAAATTGAGAATATTTAATTAATTTTAAATATTTGAATGATGGTTTGACTTGAATTTCAAATTATCAGAATGAATTTGGCGATTAAATTATAGAGTTTAATCTATTGAAGTTGAATAAAAATTTGAATCTTCAATTTTAAGCTGATTTAAAAATATTTCAAAGGCTTGTAAAATCCATATTGATAATACTAAAGATAATAGAAGCTTCAGAATTGAATTTGAAAGTTATTTGATCAGTTTTGAAATTACATCGTTTGAATCGATATTTAAAAATAGCCGTCCGAGCCACAGTCTCGGAATTCGACGAAACCAGTTCCATTGGCTCCATAATATTGAATTATTGCTGGATTTCAAATTTCGTATTTTTCGGAGTTGATATGTGAGCACACGACACATAAACGCGTTGAAAATTTATATCGAAACAAAGTGAATTTAAATTTAAATTTAAAATTAAAACAAACGGCAGCATACCTAAAAATATGCCTTAAATCGCGATATAAGGACGTGCTTGCACGACTCTTCTCTGATAAATCACGTTCTCCCCTTCCATTTCAAACGAAAAAAATCAGAAGCCAAAATAAAACAATCAATGGCCGAGTTCGATTCAATTAAAACTCGTGCCCTCTCTCTCCTTCAATTCCTCAGTTCCAAATCGAACTCGAAATAAATAAAAAAATTCAATGGCCGTATCCCTAAATCAAAATCACGAGTCAGAGGGGCGCGTGAGTCGGAGGGGGGTGCAGGCGCACGCGCCCCTGTTCGCGCGTGGGGGAGGCGGCATTCGCGACGCCGTGAGGGCTCGCGTAGGAGCAGTGAGTCGCGATTCCTGGAGGATGAAGTCAAGGCGTGCGCGCTATGGTGGATGGCGACAAGGGCTCGTTGATGTCGTCAGCAAAATCGAATGGGGGAAAAGACCCCGATGGTTTGAACTCAAGATCAGGAAGCTCGCGACTGGAAGGACACTCGGCAGCGACATGGTCGACTTCGACTTCGACTTCGATGGAGTTTGGGTTGAATTCTTTAGCACGTGATTTCAACAGTTAGGTAGCAATTTTATTTCTTGTTCATTTTAATTTAATTTAATTTAATTTATGCTAAAAAAAAAAGAAAAAAAAGAAAAGAAATATACATGCAGAAAAGTTTACAGTAATGAAATTGTTATTTATGTTATTCACAGGAATTATGTATATAGGTCAGATTTTTGAAATATATACGTAGTTTACAATAGGAGGAAAAGTTATTTTAAAATTAAAATGCTTAGTTAAATAAACTTGTTAACAAGAATTTGTGTGACGCCCCACCTCTATACCCACGCTAGCCAAGAACACTCCGGAGTAGTGCTGTCAACTAGCACGGAGAATAAGGCTGTTGAGGAGCGACCATCCATGTAATTGCTTATCACACGGTGGCTATAAATAATCTTCGGAAACAAACATAGAAATAATCATATCACAAATCAGTCACAGATATCCATATCACAAAGGCGGAAGAAGATATGAATATATAACTAACACATGAAAGTGTACATCAGAGTAGTGGTCAGTAAGATCCACGATAATACAAAAGAATAGCAACACGTGCTATACAAAAGAATACAACTATAAGTCTATATCTCAAGTGTATACAACAAAAACTGCTAATCTAAACAGTTAGCCAAAAGTCAGAGTGATGAATCCCTGGGAAGAAGTCAAGCAGAAGCACCTGTAACATCTCGGTCTGACCCGAGTATTATTTAAGGAAATAATAAACGGATCAGTCTAGCTATAAATATCAGATGACATGATATAACATAAAAGATATGGCATAAACATAAACATCCATAACGACATACCACTATAAGTATGTAAATAATGATCAACAGAAGATCAATCAATAAGAGATAATCAATATCACAAGAATCTTCTCAAAGATTCGAAGAGGGCATCATACCCTAAACTTGTACTCATAACAAGTCAATGACATAAATTCCAGAAATCAACACGAGAAATCCAGAAATCATAAAAAGGGAAAGAGGCCTATCACATGACGGTCCGAAGACCAAGGGGAGCTACCCCGCATGTGTGAATGGAATCACACAGATTGAGGTCAAGACTAACCAAAAAGCAGAAAGGTATGTGTGAATGGAATCACACAAGTGGTGTCTAGTCTAACCTTGCAATGAAAGAGACATCGCGCAATTGCTAGTCTAATTCATAAAGCGATCATCAAGATCAACGAGAAGTGTCAATTACACTAAGCTAGTAAATATAGAAGTTTAGCTTCATGTCCCATAACCACTTGCTTAACTTAAATATTTACGAACAAACTGTAAATCTTCACTAATAAAATTGTCACAAGAGGTTCAATCGAACAAGTCTAAGAATTAACCGACGAAGTGAACGCAAGCGTTTCATACCACTTGTTTTACTAAGTCGTTTAATTAGATTTCTCATCCGAGTGAGGTAAAGGCTTGTATATACTAATAGATTGGAAAACGGTTTAAGAAAAGAGCTTTGTTATTAAAAATAGAGTTGAAATTGTTTGTTAAAAGAGTTTTGATATTTACTACTAGTATTGAAACCTTTATATTATAAAGTGACAAAACACAGAAGCAATTGTAGAAACAATCAGTCACAAAAATCGCATACGGAGATGTGAATAAAATCTAGGGAAATCAGCTCAATGTTTTTCAGATATGATCCCCTACGGAGGGGGGGTCCAGGGGGGGTGGCAACCCCCCAAGGTGGGGGTGCGGGGGCAACGCCACCGCTTACGGGGTTCGACCTAAGGGTTCACGCGGCCTAACACAATGGCCGAGCGACCTAACTGGAGTTAAGGGAGGCAAGCGACTTAAGGTCCAACGACCTACGACTCAAGCAAGCCGAGCGACCTAGTGTGGAGGGGTCGAGCGACTTAAGGAAGGCGAACGACCTAAGGTCTAACGACCTACGACTTAACAGAGTCGAGCGACCTAAGGTCTAACGACCTACGACTTAACAGAGTCGAGCGACCTAAGGTAAATGGTCCAACGACCTAACTCGAACGACTTATCTGGAGCTTAGGTCGGAGACGACCTACGAGATAAAGCAGGCCGACTTAGTGGACGAGCGACCTAAGGTAAATGGCCCAACGACCTAACTCGAACGACTTATCAGGAGCTTAGGTCGGAGACGACCTACGAGATAAACCAGGCCGACTTAGTGGACGAGCGACCTAAGGTTTGCCTAGAGATTATAGGTCGGAAACGACCTAAGACTTAAAGCTTAACTCGCGAGCGACCTACGGCTTAAGGCTTAACTCGTGATCGACCTAATTCCGAAGTGCCAATTCTTCCAGAACGACCTAAAGTTAACTCGTGAACGACTCACGACCCATGGACGAACGACTTAACTCCGAACGACCTAAAGTTAACTCGTGAACGACTCACGACCCATGGACGAACGACTTAACTCCGAACGACCTAAAAATGGCCAGAACGACCTAAGTGCAGAAAATTCACCAAAACGCTAAAAATTGGAGTTTTTCGCCAATCCAATCCAAACCAAATGCTAACATGCATGCAAAAATGATAGGCAATCATTCCCAACAGTCCAATATAGTTATAGGCTAGAATTGTGAGATAAAAATCTCACCTTTGCACTAAAGTTTATGAAGATGAAGCTTGAAAGCAAGGAGAAGCAATCCAAAGCTTGAATCCAATATCTTCTACTTGAATTTGGAGTTGAATGTTGGATTTGCAATTGAATTTGTGCTTGGAGTTTTAATTTCCCATTCCCTCCACCATTAATGCCAAAGCTTGATTAGTTAGGAAATTTATGAAGAGTGAGGAGAAGAGGGTTGGAACTTGGGCTTAATAAACTAACCCAAAGTCCAAAGCGGGAAAAGTTAGTGAAATTTCACTAACTCCAAACCTATCGATGTTTATACTTAAAAAGTTGTAAACGACATTTCGAACTCAATGGAAGTGATCTCGAGTCCTAATTTGACCGTTTGCAAAAAGTAGCTTTTCGGACCAAAATCCGATTAACGAGTTAATATTTAAATAAAATATTTAAATACAAACTCGATAAATATGCGGGTTGTTACAATTTGTACTGAAACAAACTTTTTGTCAGTAGGGTATTTTCAGATTTACATAAATTTAATTAAAATTATTTATCCAAATTATTTTAGATATTAAAATATGTTAAAGAAGAATTTAAAAAGGAATTGTTTAAAATTAAAAGCATTAGTTTAAAAATAAAAATTTGTTAGTTGATTTAATTAATAAAAAGGAAATTTAGTTCAATTGGAAATTTCTAGTTAGAATTATTTTAAAAGGAAAATTATTTAAATAAATTTATTAAAGAAGAAACTGCTTTAAATAAAACTATTAGTTAATTTAACTACTAAAATGAAATCACCGATGAATCGAAATTTTCAAATGAAAATTTATTATTCGATTTATTCGAATATTAATGAATTTGTATAATATTTATACAAGGTATAAATCAAGAAAACCGAGTCAAGAAGAAAATGGATTGCTAATAAAAGCAAAGGTGAGAACCTCTCACTCAAAAATTTAAAGTTGGATTTGCAGTTATTTATTGATTGTTGTTTGGTTGTGATATTAGATATAGTAGGATATATCTATATATATAGCAATATATATATATATTGACATATGTATATATTGCAGTTGATTGATTTCCCGCATTGTATAGCGGATGAGACCCTATTGCGCCGCCTATTAAGCGGATATTATTTTATAAAATCCCATATACCGCGATATTCCACCTCGAAGTGGAATTGGTATTGTGCTAATGTCTGTGGATGCAGGGAAACTGGTTGGAGGGATCCAACTGGATTCCTCACAAATATTTATTGATTTTAGATATTGTGATATTTGATTGTTTATCATATCGATATATGATGTTTGAAAGTCGTGATTGACTATTTGATGTGTTGCATCATCAAATTCAATTTTGAAGCTTAAAAATAACGATTTTGATTTTTAAGGGATTTCTAAAGTGATTTTTGAAAGTATACGTTTATAAAATATTATTGGAATTAATTCATCTTAAATAAATAAACGTTATAATTTTAAATATTATAAAAATTTTGATTTTTGAGAAATATAGTTAAAAGTTGATTTTTGAAAATATGGGATTGATGATTTTATAAAATAGTTAAAAAAATTGGGATTTCTGAATTTATTATAAAAAGCTTAAAAATAGGATTTATAAAATTTGATTATTTTATAAATCAAAATGATGAAATTATAAAGGAGTTTAAAGACGTTTTAAAAGAATAATATAAATTGATCCATATAAAAGATTTATAAATTGATATTTATAAATTAAAAATATTGGAATTGTAAAACGAGCTTTTATAAGTGTTAGAATGAATTGTGAATGAATTTCATTAATGAATGAAATTTATAGAATTATAAACGGTGAAGTTATAAATGGAATTTTATAAACAGTAGGTTTATAAAATTTATAAAGTTATTGAAAGAATAGATTTGGATAAATAAACGAATCTTATAAGTTATAAGATTTATAATTATGAAGTTTGAAAAGAATGATTTTGCAAATAAATAAATTATAAGCATTTAACTTATAATATGGATTTTTAGTATATCATTGAGATATAAATTGGAATAGGTGAATAAAGAAGATTTATAAAAGGAAGTTGTTATAAAATAAATAGAAATGGAATTTATAAACGTTGTTTTATAAATCCACAAACGACTTATTTTAATAAGTTAATTGTTATAACTTATAAATGGAGTTATATTCACATTTTAGACAGTGAATAATCCTTATAAATAAAAGGTATAGAAATGATGAAATTGGCTAACGAAGTATATTCACGTTTTTGAATAGTGAATAATATGTTAAAGAAAATGTTTTAGATATGATGTTTTAAATAAAATTAAAATGATCTAACGATGTTTTTAAATGTGTTATGATTCGAAACCATAGATTTCAACATTCATTGTTGAAATAGACGTTTTCGAGAAATAGGAGGAAATGGTGGACTATAACACTGTTGTTATAGTATATGATTTCCGAAAGGAAATGTTTTGTATAGTATTGGGATTTATATATCTATTTTAATTTCGAATCCCTATACTAGTGATTTTGGGTTGTCGTGACGATGTTTTACGCAACATTCGTTTTGACCCAAATAAATATGGTTAAGAGAATATTTTCCTTAAAGAATTAAATATATACTTAATTTCGATTTAAGCATATTGAATATTTTCCATGTGTAGAAAATAAAAAGACTTGTGAATTACTTATAAATAAATAAGTATGGAAATGTTTTCCAATGTGAAATGAAACGTTTTGAGAATTTATCTTTTTGAAGATAAATTGAAAATGAATAATTGAAATTGTATATTCATAAATATTTTGGAATATAAATTCATTATGGAATTTATAAATGAAAGGGGAATTTGTTTAAAAATAAATATTGATTTATTTTTGAAGTGTGAAAATTATATATCTTGTAAAGATATTTTTTGGGAAATAAATAATTTGGAAAATTATTTGGAATCTGGTGATGTCGTGCATATCCATTGATAGTTCAATAACCGACTATCAATATTTACCTTTGAATAGGTATTTGTTGTGATTTGCTGAATTTGAATGCCACACTTATTTTTAAATTATTGCGCTCGTTATTCGGATTACCCATTCCGAATAGTGATACGACGTAATGGATAGCATTGATGACCGGTGTTGAAGACCGGATATTTTTGAAAGCGAATGGACAACTCGTCGAATGTCTTTGCATCGACTGGTCCCCGGTATAGAGACTCCATATGTGATGGGAAGTCCAGTCGTGATTAGTGAATATCCGGATTGCAAGGACTTCTTTGTAAGTGCCTTCGGTTTTGTTCGAGCCCGTAACAGACTTATATGGATGGTATGTCTGACGTTACAAATTGAGATATAAAGCCGATTTCCTTCAAATACATTTCTGTTGGTGGCGGAGAATTTATTCTCTTAGCTTAACACCCTTCTCTGAGACGTACGAGCTCTGTAACAACCCACATATTTATCGATTTTATATTTAAATATTTTATTTAAATATTTTATCGTTCATCGAATTTTGGTCCGAAAACCTACTTTTTGCATACGGTCGAATTAGGACTCGAGACCACCTCCATTGAGTTCAAAATGACGTTTGCGACCTTTTTGAGTATAAGCTTCGATATGTTTGGAGAAAGTTGGTTTTTGCCGCTTTTTACTTAGGGCTTTAGCTTGGGCTGAGCCAATTAACCACTTACTAACTCAGTCCCAACCCACTCCAACTCTTCATTACTTCATTTCTAATTCCTAACTCTTCAAGCTTTCAACAATGGTGGAAGAGAAAAAGAATTAGGAAATCCTAAGCCCTTGTTTCCATTAGCAAATCCATCTCCTAGCTCCAATGTAATGACCTGGTATTTTCAACCATTCGCATCCATTGTAAGTGTATAGATAGACACTCATGCCGGAATTGAATTGCTCAAAATACCGCGTTGTAAATAAAATTTTGTCAAACCTCAGAATATACAGTAAATAAAATCACAGATCACAGACACAGAGTATATAATAATGCAGCGAAAGTAAAAGAGATAGTAGTTCATGAAGCTACTAAAAAAAATATATAAGATACATCAGAGTTAAATGAGATACAACAGAAGAGTAACAAGATACATCACTGAAACACTGGATACTGAAACAAAATAGAAGGCTGGATCTTCAAGGAAAGCTCCAACTCCGAAGGTGAATCTTGAATGCTAACTCAATCAATCTGACCCGAGCGTAAAGCAATACACAAAACCCTCGAGTCAGGACATAAATACTTATAAACTGTAAATCAACTCAAGTGAACAGTAACAAAATGCATCAATAACTTAAAGGATGCTAGGGACCGCCCATCCTCTAAGGATCCGTTAAACTATTTACTATATAGTAATATACGCTATATACGGTAGTATCTAATCAGTAAAGTATAATCATATAGAAAATAGCGTTAAGGGGATGGTGAACCTTAACGCGGTCGGATCTTTAAAACCAAAATCGTAGTGGGCTCGATATAAGGATATGACACGACATGCAAGGAAATGCCAGGGTGGATACACCGTTTGCACTCCCGGACTGGTGGTGACGGCAAGCCAGCAGCTTCCGCCCACCTCGAACAATACCCCCAAATCAAAGTGGCGCCACCGAATCGAATCACAAAAGTAATAGAATAGTTTCCGTTGGAGCATGCTCGATGAAAGGGTGCGACCCTTTGTGTAGCCCGGTATAGCTCCTGTTTTAGTCATATATGCCAACTCACGGGAGTTGGGTCCACGTAACATACCTTGAGAACGTCGCCACCATCCTACTTCATTCTGGAATCTCCACCGCGTACACAGTTGTTAAAGTGGTTTTTGGTATTGGCCGGCTATAAGACAATATCCGATCCCGGTCTCTTTAACAACCAATCGTTATTATAACCCATGGATATTTATTTCAAATAATTTATACTTTCAAGACCAAAATATCATACTCATTTCAAAACAATATCACAATTGTATCATTTCCATTTCAAAAATAATTCAATATTATATCACTCAAATAAAACCCAAATTTTCAAATCATTGAATATTTCTTTAAATTTATTAAACTTGAAATATTCCTTTAAATTATCATAGCATTTTGGAAATGTTACCTTAAGGAATCATAGCATTTTTGGAATGTACTACTTTCCACTTTACATTGTATATAATCAAAGTATTGATAAGCTTAAAATTTTAACATGTCAATTTATCATAGCCTTATAGTTAAATAAACTCTCTTACTGTAATATACAATTTAAACCGAAATTCTTATGTTAAGTTAAAAGCACCTTATTAACTTACATTATTATTACAATAAAGAAACTTTATTATTTTAATCATTTAAAGTATGCCATTCACATAAATTAAAACTTGCTTATCAAATGTACGTTATCAACTTACATTTTATTATTACTGTAAGTAACATTTATCATTTTAATCAATTTAAAATACACCATTACATTGATTAAAATCTACGTGTCAAATGTACGTTTTAAATTTTATATTCCTATTACAATAATGAACATTTATTAATTAAATCAATACCACACTACTTAAACTTTACATGTTTCTTTCTTAATTAAAACTTTACATGTTCTTGCATTAATTAAAACTTTCATGTTCTCTCATTAATTAGGACTTTACACGTTTCTTTCATTAATTAAAAATTTATACGTTTCTTTCATTAATTAAAACTTATACCTTTCTTTCATTAATTAGGAATTTACATGTTCCTATCATTAATTAGAACACCATACGTTCTTTCATTAATTAAAACCTATATGTTTCTTTCATAAATTAAAACCTATACGTTTCTTTCATAAATTAAAACCTATACGTTTCTTTCATAAATTGAAACCTATACGTTTCAACCTATACGTTTCTTTCATAAATTAAAACCTATACGTTTCTTTCATAAATTGAAACCTATACGTTTCAACCTATACGTTTCTTTCATTAATTAAAACTTAACATTTCAGATTTATATTACCATTTCACAAATTTAACTAAACTTCCAGTTTATTTAATTAATTTAACATCTTTAGTTAAAACTCAAATTTCACATTTTCAAGACAAGTTATATTTTAAAATTTCATTTTCAACAGTCATTTATTCAACCACTTAAATTTATAGAAAATCAATAATTCTTTGATAAATCACTTAAATTCAAATATAAATCAATTTATCATATTTACCATTTTTCAAATAAAATTAAAGTCCATTTTATTCATGTAACTTAAATATCATTTTTAGTCAAAATTCCAAATTTCAAACATAAGTTATATTTCAAAAATCCAGTTAATCCATTCATAAATTACCTTTTTAACACATAGAAAAATCATAGTTTATTTATTTTAAAACCTTTCAAAATCTATTTAAATCAAATTTCATAATTTTATATTTTTAAAATACTTAAAATATTCAAAGCACTTTATAGAATAACCACGGGTCTGTATACAGTTTTCTAACCAAGGTCAAGTGATAGGGATATATATCATTTCAATCCGCAGTTTAAAAGGTAAAAATCTGGGTTCTATCATTTCAAACCCACAATCCCAAGTTTAAATAAATAAATAAAATAACTCAGGCCTATCATTTCAGCCCATAATGAATTTTTATCCTAACAGGGAACTTGCAGTGTGATCATATACAGAAATAATATAAACAATGTCAATATCACAATATACAGTCATGTATCAGATGTCAGGTGAAAATTAACTATTTTAACATGGTAATAACACGGCATAGCATATCATATGATCATTATTAACTTGCATAAAACATTTTACATTACTAAACACTTGTCATCAATCCACTTTTCATAAGTATATATGTCAGAGTGAGAAAGACTCACCTTTTTCAAAGCTAGAGACCAAAACAACATACAAGCACGACTCCAAAGGCACGACAAGCACAATTTCACGACTTTTGATTTGAGTTGAAAGATAGCCAAGATATGATTTTATATCAATAACCCAAAGCAAAACAATGAAAGGAGAACAAATGAAATAAAACAAGAGTGAAAAGAAGAAAGAAAGAAAAAAAAAGAAAAAAAAAAGAGAAAAAAAATGAAAGGAAAAGCATGCGCCGGTTCATACCTTCAGGAGATGCTTACGCAAATTTTGATGGAAGCAAAATGGATAATTTATGGTATGGAACTTTTGAACGTGAAATATATATTAACATTTGCTCACTAATTTATGTAGAGGGCAGGCAAGAGAAAAATGCTTAAACGGTAGAGGCAATTAAGGCATTCAATTCTATCCAATAGGTGGAAACGTATGGGAGGCAAGAGGGAAAGAAATAATTCACACACGGAAATGATTTAAGGCAAGATTTGAGTAAGATTTTGGATTCTCAAAAGAGAATATACGGCTGAAAACTTTGCATTATTAACGCAAGAAAAAAAATCAAATAGATAACGAAAAGGCAAGAGCAACAATTAAATATATGCCCAAAGTAACGTACAAATTATTTTGTTTCTCTTATTAAATAAATTTAAAATACTAACGTTTCTATTAGGAAAATAAACCATCACTTTAAACCAAAATTTAATAGCTATTGTACCATAATTAATAACATTTGATTTAGCTTCATCCAATTGATTGTTAAATATAAAGTTAAGAAACAGATGTAAACATTTGTAAAAGAAATGTAAAGTTTATTTCCCGTTTCACACTAATTATTACTAACTTTTTAAAAAAAAAAATATACAACAAATCTGACCAAAACAAAAGTGAAACAAATGTTACACAATTGTATACAGTTCAAGATGAAAAATTTGCCTTTAGAATTATAAAATTTAGAATTTCTATTAAAGTTACACTTTTTATCCAAATCAAATTTTCAGACATTGTTTATTTTTATTTGGACAAATGATCAGAAATTATTTCAAGAAAATTTCCAAAATTAGATTTTTAAGAAAACAAAAGCGAAAGTCTTTAAATAAATGAAAAAATTTAAAATTTAGGGAAAACAAGTAGAAAAGTAAGAAAAAGAAAGGGAAGCCATTAGCAGATCTTTGAAGCCGTGAGAAACAAATGAAAATGATCTTTTTTTTCGTGTGAAAACCTAATGAGATGACGGCTACATTAGAGTTTTACACGGCTAAGACAATTAATTGAGGAGTTTAAGGAAATGAAGGGTTTGGGCAAATAAAAGGTCTTACGTTTTAAAGTGGTTTACAATCTTCCATATTCTTTTCCTTTTAAAACTTTACATAAACAAAATTTCAGGAGAAAATACTTTACAAACCGAAATCAATTAGAAATATGAGGTAACAAATAGTATAATTTGAAAAAAAATATAATAATGAAGAAAATGCCTTAAAAATACCAAACAGTGTTCTAAAATTGTGCATAAATCACTGTTAGTCTTGAAAAATTATACATTTCATTATAAAATTATTTTGAAGTGGAAAGGAATGTTTTCATGTGAAAATGAGGTAAGAAATACACAGCTACAATAAAGAAAAGAATGGTCAAAGGAAATTAAATCTATTAATTGGAAAAGAAACGGAAGAAGAAACGTTAAAACGGTTTTACGTTTCTTTGCTTTCAAACCTTTTAAACTTCCTATATATATACATTCATATACATCTAAATAACTGAAAATAATTAAAATCTCAGTTAAAATTCGAAAATATAACAGATAAACAAAATATTAATAATTAAATATTAAGTAGATATGATTAAAATAAGAAAAATAGCACAGAAAATGAAAACTTGACTTAAGAATTAGAAATAACTTCAATGCACTTTGGAAAAATTTACTTTAATTTAAATATATGTAAAATGAATAAATTAAAGTAAAACACAGCAGATAAAAGTGAGTGCATAAAATAAATAAATAAATTTTAATTATATATAATTAAATTAAGAAAATGACTTAAAATTGTAGACTAGGCTTTTAAAATTAGAAATAAATTCAAATGAACTTTAGAAAAATTATATTATCATTTTAAAAATACTTAAAAGTCAAAATATACATTATATAACATATTATCACATATTAAAATAAAATAAAACAAAGAAGATGTAATTTATAAAATTTAAAATAGTCATTGTTAAATAACCATATATGCGCACAATATTGTAAAGGGTATAACTTTCATAATTTACATCCAATTTCAACGAAACGAAAAGTGGTGTTCTTATAATTTTATGTACTTTCATAATAAAAGAAAAAAATTAAAATTTTAAAGTTTTAAAATTTTAAGTTGAAAGTCACAGTTTGACTATTTTGACCAAAATCAGCATTTCAGGCAAATATTCAACTTACACAAGTTTGGAATTATAACTCATATAAAAATCAAGATTATATTTAAATAATAAATTTAATCATTTCAAATAAGTAAAATAAGTTTTTAAATCAAAATCTTACATTAGAAATAATTAAAATATACAAAAAAATAATTACAAAATAAAGGGTTGTTACACTCTCCCCCACTCAAAACTTTTCGTCCCCGAAAAGGAATGAGGTATGGAAGGGAACAGAAAAGATAGAGTGAAATAGGATTAAGATGAGATGACAAGAAGATTGAAGTTATACCTGATAACTGTTGTTATAGGTAAGTTTTACAAGGTGGAGCTGATCTTTCCAAGATTCTCCAAAATTAAGAACACAAGCACGAAAAAAGTAGATTCAAAATGATTACCAAAGATCTATCAAGATTATAGAAAGATTTCTAAACAGAAAGATTATAGAAAGATGCCTATACTGGTCTATAGCAAGATAAGGATAATAAGGACAACCAAAAGATAGTTTGAAAAACAAAATAAGGAAATAAATTTGAAAGCATGGAAATTTCAACTTAAATAGAGAATAAATCTTTACACAAGTTAAATAAATCTTAACTACCCCAAATTTCATTATCTTATTATCCAATCATCTTAAATTAACAATTTTTAAAACCATGGGTTTGAAAAATAATCATTTATTACACTCACATTGTACTTAATAAATTTAATTCTTCTTTATTCCTAAATAAAACTAAATTTATTCCTCTCACTATATTTATCACTTATGTTAAACATACTTACACTTAATATAACTGTTTTCTTTTATTCTTAGTTCTTTTAATATTATTTTGTTATAAGTTACTCAATTACCCTTTATTATATTTACCTCTGTTAATCATTTTATAATTAAAACTTAAGTGTATAACATTTATTATAACCACTCAAATTTTATTTATAAAATCTTTTTATATTGTATATTACCCAATTACATTGTTAACTTCTGAAATTAAGGTAAGTTATATTGGAATGAAATTGTGTCATACAAATAAAACTTTCCAATTCAATTATCTCAAGTTTAATCATTTATCCAAAAATTTTGATTTTCTTTTTATAATTGAAATTATTGTTAAAAATAAAATTTAAGAATTAAATTTTCGATTTCTTCAAACCATTTAGAGATAAGTAATAATATATATATAATATGTCAAATCAAATTTCAATCATATATCTATATATATTATAAATTAAGTCATATTTTAGAAATTCAAATCAATTTAATTTCCCAAAACAAAGCTGTAGCAAGACTACAGAACAGTCTCTTCACTTCGAAACTCGAAAATGAACGTCGATGATGCTGCAGTCATCACCGAAGTTATTTTCCAGCGACAAAGAGAAAAGTACTAATTTTAAACTTAAAATTCTTTGGAAACAAATTTCTATTTGAAAATATTTTAAATGTTATATCCCTTTAAACTTTTAAACAAAAGGTTTGGAACCATCGGAAATTAAATTCTCAAATTTCTTTTTCTAAATTCATTTAAGTTCCCATATAAATTTATAAACAATTATTTATAAATTCATTTATAGAACAATAAATGATAAATCCAGTATTATCATTTCAAATTATCAATTTGAATCATTTTACTAAGTTCCATAAATATATATATATCAAAATTTTATTTCATTAACCAAAACAAAATTTAAAATAATATCGTGTCAGTTTGTTCTGTCAAAGTGTTTTAGAAATCCTACCGATAGCGTTGATCAGACGAATCAATCGGAAACCCAAATCAACATCAACAACTCCAACAACACAATATAAAATAAATATAGATTGACAAATACAATTCAAAATGTTTGAAAATATGTTGGAAACAAAAGACAAGATGATTAAATACAGAGTAGGGAGGTGAATAAGCTAAAATAAATCACGGACAACCTTAATCGGGTCAACCGTGACTTAAAGTATAAGATCGAAGTGGATTTTCTGGGGTAAATCAACGTTTGATCTCAAGAGTTAGAGTTTGGGATAATAGGAGATACTAGCATCTAAACCGAGGATATAAAATCTTTGGTGAATCGATGCTGTTGTAATGGAGTTTCACCCCTCTTACAAGAAAATTTTTGAGATTGGCGGGACCGCCAATTCACTATAAAGATCATTCGAAGTGGAGTTGTGGGATACTCCAGAATCAAATGAAGATGAATAGCGGGGAATAAGAATGGACTTTGGAACCGCAGGGAACGTTCTAAAATTCAAAGGAATCGAGTCAAAAGGGAAGAATTTCAAACTCGAATGAAAGTGATTCTGTAAATACATTCACTCTATATGCTGAGTTTTTCCTAGAGCTACCAAAGCTCTTATACCAACTGTAACGACCTGGTATTTTCAACCATTCGCATCCATTGTAAGTGTATAGATAGACACTCATGTCGGAATTGAATTGCTCAAAATACCGCGTTGTAAATAAATTTTTGGCAAACCTCAGAATATACAGTAAATAAAATCACAGATCACAGACACAGAGTATATAATAATGCAGCGGAAGTAAAAGAGATAGTAGTTCATGAAGCTACTAAAAAAAAAATATAAGATACATCAGATTTAAATGAGATACAACAGAAGAGTAACAAGATACATCACTGAAACACTGGATACTGAAACAAAATAGAAGGCTGGATCTTCAAGGAAAGCTCCAACTCCGAAGGTGAATCTTGAATGCTAACTCAATCAATCTGACCCGAGCGTAAAGCGATACACAAAACCCTCGAGTCAGGACATAAATACTTATAAACTGTAAATCAACTCAAGTGAACAGTAACAAAATACATCAATAACTTAAAGGATGCTTGGGACCGCCCATCCTCTAAGGATCCGTTAAACTATTTACTATATAGTAATATACGCTATATACGGTAGTATCTAATCAGTAAAGTATAATCATATAGAAAATAGCGTTAAGGGGATGGTGAACCTTAACGCGGTCGGATCTTTAAAACCAAAATCGTAGTGGGCTCGATATAAGGATATGACACGGCACGCAAGGAAATGCCAGGGTGGATACACCGTGTGCACTCCCGGACCGGTGGTGACGGCAAGCCAGACGCTTCCGCCCACCTCGAACAATACCCCCGAATCAAAGTGGCGCCAACGAATCGAATCACAAAATTAATAGAATAGTTTCCGATGGAGCATGCTCGATGAGAGGGTGCGACCCTTTGTATAGCCCGGTATAGCTCCTGTTTTAGTCATATATGCCAACTCACGGGAGTTGGGTCCACGTAACATACCTCGAGAACGTCGCCACCATCCTACTTCATTCTAGAATCTCCACCGCGTACACAGTTGTTAAAGTGGTTTTCGGTATTGACCGGCTATAAGACAATATCCGATCCCGGTCTCTTTAACAACCAATCGTTATTATAACCCATGGATATTTATTTCAAATAATTTATACTTTCAAGACCAAAATATCATACTCATTTCAAAACAATATCACAATTGTATCATTTCCATTTCAAAAATAATTCAATATTATATCACTCAAATAAAACCCAAATTTTCAAATCATTGAATATTTCTTTAAATTTATTAAACTTGAAATATTCCTTTAAATTATCATAGCATTTTGGAAATGTTACCTTAAGGAATCATAGCATTTTTGGAATGTACTACTTTCCACTTTACATTGTATATAATCAAAGTATTGATAAGCTTAAAATTTTAACATGTCAATTTATCATAGCCTTATAGTTAAATAAACTCTCTTACTGTAATATACAATTTAAACCGAAATTCTTATGTTAAGTTAAAAGCACCTTATTAACTTACATTATTATTACAATAAAGAAACTTTATTATTTTAATCATTTAAAGTATGCCATTCACATAAATTAAAACTTGCTTATCAAATGTACGTTATCAACTTACATTTTATTATTACAGTAAGTAACATTTATTATTTTAATCAATTTAAAATACACCATTACATTAATTAAAATCTACGTGTCAAATGTACGTTTTAAATTTTATATTCCTATTACAATAATGAACATTTATTAATTAAATCAATACCACACTACTTAAACTTTACATGTTTCTTTCTTAATTAAAACTTTACATGTTCTTGCATTAATTAAAACTTTCATGTTCTCTCATTAATTAGGACTTTACACGTTTCTTTCATTAATTAAAAACTTATACGTTTCTTTCATTAATTAAAACTTATACCTTTCTTTCATTAATTAAAACTTATACCTTTCTTTCATTAATTAGGAATTTACATGTTCCTATCATTAATTAGAACACCATACATTCTTTCATTAATTAAAACCTATACGTTTCTTTCATAAATTAAAACCTATACGTTTCTTTCATAAATTAAAACCTATACGTTTCTTTCATAAATTAAAACCTATACGTTTCTTTCATAAATTGAAACCTATACGTTTCAACCTATACGTTTCTTTCATTAATTAAAACTTAACATTTCAGATTTATATTACCATTTCACAAATTTAACTAAACTTCCAGTTTATTTAATTAATTTAACATCTTTAGTTAAAACTCAAATTTCACATTTTCAAGACAAGTTATATTTTAAAATTTCATTTTCAACAGTCATTTATTCAACCACTTAAATTTATAGAAAATCAATAATTCTTTGATAAATCACTTAAATTCAAATATAAATCAATTTATCATATTTACCATTTTCCAAATAAAATTAAAGTCCATTTTATTCATGTAACTTAAATATCATTTTTAGTCAAAATTCCAAATTTCAAACATAAGTTATATTTCAAAATCCAGTTAATCCATTCATAAATTACCTTTTTAACACATAGAAAAATCATAGTTTATTTATTTTAAAACCTTTCAAAATCTATTTAAATCAAATTTCATAATTTTATATTTTTAAAATACTTAAAATATTCAAAGCACTTTATAGAATAACCACGGGTCTGTATATAGTTTTCTAACCTAGGTCAAGTGATACGGATATGTATCATTTCAATCCGCAGTTTAAAAGGTAAAAATCTAGGTTCTATCATTTCAAACCCACAATCCCAAGTTTAAATAAATAAATAAAATAACTCAGGCCTATCATTTCAGCCCATAATGATTTTTATCCTAACAGGGAACTTGCAGTGTGATCATATACAGAAATAATATAAACAATGTCAATATCACAATATACAGTCATGTATCAGATGTCAAGTGAAAATTAACAATTTTAACATGGTAATAACACGACATAGCATATCATATGATCATCATTAACTTGCATAAACATTTTACATTACTAAACACTTGTCATCAATCCACTTTTCATAAGTATATATGTCAGAGTGAGAAAGACTCACCTTTTTCAAAGCTATAGACCAAAACAACATACAAGCACGACTCCAAAGGCACGACAAGCACAATTTCACGACTTTTGATTTGAGTTGAAAGATAGCCAAGATATGATTTTGTATCAATAACCCAATGCAAAACAATGAAAGGAGAACAAATGAAATAAAACAAGAGTGAAAAGAAGAAAGAAAGAAAAAAAAAAGAAGAAAAAAAAGAGAAAAAAAATGAAAGGAAAAGCATGCGCCGGTTCATACCTTCAGGAGATGCTTACGCAAATTTTGATGGAAGCAAAATGGATAATTTATGGTATGGAACTTTTGAACGTGAAATATATATTAACATTTGCTCACTAATTTATGTAGAGGGCAGGCAAGAGAAAAATGCTTAAACGGTAGAGGCAATTAAGGCGTTCAATTCTATCCAATAGGTGGAAACGTATGGGAGGCAAGAGGGAAAGAAATAATTCACACACGGAAATGATTTAAGGCAAGATTTGAGCAAGATTTTGGATTCTCAAAAGAGAATATACGGCTGAAAACTTTGCATTGTTAACGCAAGAAAAAAAATCAAATAGATAACGAAAAGGCAAGAGCAACAATTAAATATATGCCCAAAGTAACGTACAAATTATTTTGTTTCTCTTATTAAATAAATTTAAAATACTAACGTTTCTATTAGGAAAATAAACCATCACTTTAAACCAAAATTTAATAACTATTGTACCATAATTAATAACATTTGATTTAGCTTCATCCAATTGATTGTTAAATATAAAGTTAAGAAACAGATGTAAACATATGTAAAAGAAATGTAAAGTTTATTTCACGTTTCACGCTAATTATTACTAACTTTTTTTTTAAAAAAAAAGTATACAAAAAATCTGACCGAAACAAAAGTGAAACAAATGTTACACAATTGCATACAGTTCAAGATGAAAAATTTGCCTTTAGAATTATAAAATTTAGAATTTCTATTAAAGTTACACTTTTTATCCAAATCAAATTTTCAGACATTGTTTATTTTTATTTGGACAAATGATCAGAAATCATTTCAAGAAAATTTCCAAAATTAGATTTTTAAGAAAACAAAAGCCAAAGTCTTTAAATAAATGAAAAAATTTAAAATTTAGGGAAAACAAGTAGAAAAGTAAGAAAAAGAAAGGGAAGCCATTACCAGATCTTTGAAGCCGTGAGAAACAAATGAAAATGATCTTTTTTTTCACGTGAAAACCTAATGAGATGACGGCTACATTAGAGTTTTACATGGCTAAGACAATTAATTGAGGAGTTTAAGGAAATGAAGGGTTTGGGCAAATAAAAGGGCTTACGTTTCAAAGTGATTTACAATCTTCCATATTCTTTTCCTTTTAAAACTTTACATAAACAAAATTTCAGGAGAAAATACTTTACAAACCGAAATCAATTAGAAATATGAGGTAACAAATAGTATAATTTGAAAAAAAATATAATAATGAAGAAAATGCCTTAAAAATACCAAACAGTGTTCTAAAATTGTGAATAAATCACTGTTAGTCTTGGAAAATTATACATTTCATTATAAAATTATTATGAAGTGGAAAGGAATGTTTTCATGTGAAAATGAGGTAAGAAATGCACAGCTACAATAAAGAAAAGAATGGTCAAAAGAAATTAAATCCATTAATTGGAAAAGAAACGGAAGAAGAAACGTTAAAACGGTTTTACGTTTCTTTGCTTTCAAACCTTTTAAACTTCCTATATATATATATTCATATACATCAAAATAACTGAAAATAATTAAAATCTCAGTTAAAATTCGAAAATATAACAGATAAACAAAATATTAATAATTAAATATTAAGTAGATATGATTAAAATAAGAAAAATAGCACAGAAAATGAAAACTTGACTTAAGAATTAGAAATAACTTCAATGCACTTTGGAAAAATTTACTTTAATTTAAATATATGTAAAATGAATAAAATAAAGTAATACACAGCAAATAAAAGTGAGTGCATAAAATAAATAAATAAATTTTAATTATATATAATTAAATTAAGAAAATGACTTAAAATTGTAGACTAGGCTTTTAAAATTAGAAATAAATTCAAATGAACTTTAGAAAAATTATATTATCATTTTAAAAATACTTAAAAGTCAAAATATACATTATATAACATATTATCACATATTAAAATAAAATAAAACAAAGAAGAAGTAATTTATAAAATTTAAAATAGTCATTGTTAAATAACCCTATATACGCACAATATTGTAAAGGGTATAACTTTCACAATTTACATCCAATTTCAACCAAACGAAAAGTGGTGTTCTTATAATTTTATGTACTTTCATAATAAAAGAAAAAATTTAAAATTTTAAACTTTTAAAATTTTAAGTTGAAAGTCACAGTTTGACTATTTTGACCAAAATCAGCATTTCAGGCAAATATTCAACTTACACAAGTTTGGAATTATAACTCATATAAAAATCAAGATTATATTTAAATAATAAATTTAATCATTTCAAATAAGTAAAATAAGTTTTTAAATCAAAATCTTACATTAAAAATAATTAAAATATACAAAAAAATAATTACAAAATCAAGGGTTGTTACATCCAAACTCAAGAGGAACCCTTTGGTAAGCTTCTCTTCTTCTTCTCCAACTCATTCTCTTACCAATTTCAGAAATTCCTAAACCTAATTTTGGGAATGTTCTTGTTTTTTAGCTTAGATTCAAGCTCAATTGGGTTGGGTTGAAGAGAGGTTGATTCTCCATTTGCTTTCAAGCTTCTTCTTGTTTGATTTTGTGAAAAGGTGAGATTTTTATCTCACATCTATGACTATAAGTATCTTTGGTTGTTAGGTATGAATTCCTAACAATTATTCATGTGCAATTGCTTTTGATTTGGATTAGATTTGTAAATATTCCAATTTTTGGTGTTTGAAGCCAAATTCTCTAAAAATCAAAACTTTGGTGTTTGATCATGCTTTAGTAGGTGTTTCGGAGAGCCTATAAGGCTGGGTTGTCAATTGGCATAAATCCCTAGTCTTCGGCGCTCGTCCGATCGCTTCCGTTTGGATTTTCGCCCATTTTTGGGCAAGGCTGATTTTTGCCTATAGGGGGATTTCAGACGTCTGAACCCAATTTCAGACGTCTGGTTTCAAATTCAGACGTCTGGTTTGGAAATTCAGACGTCTGGAATTGGTCCCTGGAAAACGCGAAAAGGCAGAGAAGAATTTCATACGTCTGGAAATCCACCCAGACGTCTGGTTAGTGGTTCAGACGTCTGGAAGGTAATTTCAGACATCTGAAATGTGCAGTTTTGCCTATTTTCGCTGTTTTTGAGTATATTTCCAACTTTAATCGATTTGTGTTGATTACCTTTTTGTTGTTATCATTTATTATGGACTTTGATGACATTTTCATCGTGATTTTTGGGAATATCCATTTTGATGGATTCGGTATCGATTTCTTTGGATTTTTATTCACATCTTCGTATGTGAATTTTAGTGATTGATTGTTCCTTCAATCTTCTTTGTGTTTTGTCACTTTAAAAATATAAAGGTTTTCTATACTAGTAGTAAATATCAAAACTCTTTCCTCAAACGATTTCAATACTATTTTAATACCAAATTCGTTTATAAAACCGTTTTCCAATCTATTAGTATATATATAAACCTTTACCTCACCCGTATGAGAAATCTAATTAAACGACTTAGTAAAACAAGTGGTATGAAACGCTTGCGTTCACTTTGTCGGTTAATTCTTGGACTTGTTCGATTGAATCTCTTGTGACAATTTTATAGTGGAGATCTACAGTTTGTTCGTAAATATTTAAGTTAAGCAAGTGGTTATGGGACATGAAGCTAAACTCATATATTTACTAGCTTAGTGTAATTGACACTTCTCGATGATCATGACGATCATTTTTGTGATTTAGACTAGCAATGTGCGATGTCTCTTTGACTGCGCGGGAGACTAAACCCCGTTTTGTGGAGTTTCGACTCAAATTGGTGGGGTAGCAACCCACGGTCTTTGGACCATTCGTGTGCCAGGTCTTCGGACCATTCGTGTGTCAAATTAATGGCTAGCTACCATGAGATAGCTTCTCGTTCATGTGTTACAGCTGTTGGTGAGTTTTCATGCTCCCGTTCGTGTGATAGGCCTCCCCCCTATTTTGTGTGATTTCTGGTTTTCGTGTGTCGAATTCTGGAATTTCCTTCTTCACCTATTTTTGTGATTTCTATTGATATGATTTATCAATATTTGTGCATAGGTGAATTTGTGTGTCATTTACTGGATTTCTTGAGATGATTTCTAGAATTTGTGCTTCATCAATTTTCGTGATTTCCATTGATAAGTTTTATCAATATTTGTGTATTGGTGAATTTGTGTGTCATTGACTTTTGTGATTGACTTTGATATAATCGTCAATATTTGTGGTTTGATGAACGAAATAAGGAGTATGGCATTTCTTTGATTCTTGTGTACATTTGGTGATATTGATTAATCTCTCGTTGATTTTCAATTACTTATATATATCACAGCTTGGAATTGTGATTATTATGTGTTTGGTCATATCTCTTATTCTATTTCGTTTCATCTGATATCTATAGTTAGACTGATCTGTTCATTATTTTCTTATTAAATAATACTCGGGTCAGACCGAGATGTTACAGGTGCTTCTGCTTGACTTCTCTCTTGGGATTGATTCCTCTGACTTTTGGCTTACTACTTAGATTAGTAGTTTTTTTTGGTGTATACATTCGAGATATAAACTCCATAATGTATACTTATTCTTTTGTGTAGTTCATGTAACTATTCTTTTGTGATATTGTGGATCTTTTTAGACCGCTACTCTGATGTACACTTATTAGTGTAATATTCATATCTATTTCCGCCTTTGTGATATGAATTGTCTGTGACTGATTTATGTTATGTTTATTTCTGTATTTGTTTCCGAAGATATTATAGCCACTGTGTAGTAGCTTTGAATTTGTGTCGGTATGTCGGATTTCCTCTTCATAATGTATTGCATGTTATACTATCTGACATATCGATGCTCGTACAAAGTAATTACACGGATGGTCGCTCCTCAACAGCCTTATTCTCCGTGCTAGTCGACAGCATTCACCGTAATGTTCTTGTCTAGCGTGGGTATAGAGGTGGGGCGTCACAGCTTGGTATCAAAGCCAAACTTCGGAACAATATGGAATATTATAACAAGGATCATCGTCCTAAGTCCATCTTAGGAGTCGTGCTTTAGGATTTTATTCGGGTCTACGTACCGTCTTATCCTATTTTCTTTTATGATTCCTTGTTTTGTCTATCAAGATTGCTTGATATTCAATTTGGTGAATAACCTTTTGCTTCTTCTTCTTTCTTTCTAAAGGAAGAGAAATGTCTAGACCAGGCCGCCCCAGAGCCGTGCCATCTAGCACTCCACCCCAGGATGGAGTTTTTATGACTGCTCAACAGCTTCTTGATTTGGTAACTATTGCTCAAGCAGCTGGAGCTAACCCGGAACCTACTCACCCAAAGTCGGGATTTGCACGCTTGTGCAGCGATTACACCAATTTGGGTGGGGAGCCATTCAAAGGTTCCGAAATTGTTATTGAAGTCCAAGCTTGGCTTAGAACATGCGATCGCATCTTTTCGCGCATGAATCTTATTGACCTTCACCGAGTTCAGGTGGCCTCTAGTATGCTCCGAGAAAGAGCATTGGACTGGTACGAGCTTCTTATTTCTGAGATTAATGAAGCGGATTTCACCTGGGAGCAATTCCGAGAACGCTTCGAATTAAAATTCGTGCCAGAAGCTAAGAAAGTGACATTGGCTCGACGATTTATAGACCTTGTTCAAGGTGAGTCCTCCGTGACTGATTACGTCGCCTCCTTCGAGTCGCTTTCCAAATATGGGGTTGGATACATCAACACCCCTCTGAAGAAGAATCAGAGATTTGTTTATGGCTTAAACAAAAGTCTCAAGAAGCCATTACTTCTAAAATTAGAAGTTTCTTTCGACCAACTCGTTGATATCGCTCTTCGTCTTAAAGAGGCGGATAGAGAGAATGATGTTGAAGTGGTGGGTTCCAAACCAAACTTCAACAATAACAAGAAGAGGCCAAACAAATTCAAAGGCCCTTATCCCAATAAGAAAGGGAGGCAAACAACTCCTGCGGAAAAGACCTTTTCCTCTACTTAAGGGGAATGCTATAATTGTGGTTCGAAAGACCATTTTGCGAACAAGTGTTCAAAGCCTCGTACTTGTCGCTATTGCAAGAGCCCGGACCATTTTATGCATGCATGCCCCAAGCTTCAGGGCAGGAAGGAGGGAAAGTTAAATGTTGCTCAAGCCCCTGGCAACACATCTCGTGGTCAAGGTATTTCTCATTCTATTCTGGATGGAATTATTTTATTTCGTGATCATCCTATTCGAGTTCTTTTTGATACTGGTGCGTCCCATTCTTTTATATCAAAAGAACTTGTAGATACTTTTTCTTTGGATGTTTTGTGTTTAATGACTTCTTTGAGAATTACGAATCCGGTTGGTGGATCCGCAACAATCAGTTTATTATGTAAAGATGTCAAGATTATTTTGTGTGATTTTCCTTTCCTAGCCGATTTGCATGTCATGCGTTATTTAGGCTTTGGAATGATTTTGGGAATGGATTGGCTTAACCGTTATGAACCCCATATCCTATGTCCTGAGCGGACTATTCATCTTCGACATCCTCAATCTGTTAAGCAGATTTCTATTAATCTTAAAGATTCAGATTCCATCTTGGTTGCATCTTTGTATTCTTTAAATCCTCGTGATGACGATGATGATGACGAGGGTGATATTATTTCTCTTATTCACGTCGTTTGTGAATTTTCCGACATATTCGAGCCCGTTTTAGGATTACCACCTTAGCGAGCAATTGAGTTCAGAATTAATCTTATTCCTAGAGCTCAACCTATCACTCGTCCTCCTTATCGTATGTCCAATAAAGAAAACGAGGAGATGCGTAAACAATTATCTGAATTGGAGACGAAGCAATTTATTCGCTCTAGTTCCTCGCCTTGGGGAGCTTCGGCTATTTTCGTGAAGAAATCCGATGGAACACTTAGGCTTTGCGTTGACTACCGCAAGCTTAATGATCTTACTATCAAAAATAAACATCCTTTATCGCGGATTGATGATCTATTCGATCAGTTTAGTGGTGCTAAGGTCTTTTCACAATTAGACTTAGCTACTGGATTTCATCAGCTTCGTATTGCAGAGGATAGTATTCCTTTGACATCGCTCCGTACTCGGTATGGATCTTATGAATGGCTTGTTATGCCATTTGGTCTGACAAATGCCCCGGCCTATTTCGTTGACCTTATGAATAGAGTTTTCAAAGACTTTCTCGACCGGTTTGTTCTCATCTTTATCGATGATATTCTTGTGTATTCAAAAACCGAGGAGGAGCATGAAAAACATCTTCGGATTGTGTTAGAAACTCTTAGGAGTAACCAATTAAAGGCAAAAATTTCTAAATGCCACTTTTGGCAATCTCGTGTGAAATTTCTCGGTCATATTATTTCCAAATCCGGAATTTCCGTGGATCCTTCAAAGATTGAAGCGATTCAAGATTGGAAGAGACCGGAGAGTGTGACAGAGATTCGTAGTTTTCTTGGATTGGCGGGCTATTACCGTCGCTTTATCAAAGACTTTTCCAAGATTGTCGTGCCTCTTACTGGCTTGACGAAGAAAGGTGTTAAATACATTTGGTCGGACAAATGTGAAGCTTCTTTTCAGAAATTAAAAGAACTTCTTTCTGATGCTCCTATTCTCGTTATTCCCGAGGGGAATCAAGATTTCGTTGTCTATACCGATGCTAGTCGCGTTGGTTTGGGTGTCGTTCTCATGCAAAGAGAACGTGTTATTGCTTATGCTTCTAGACAATTGAAGCCTGCTGAGACTAGATATGCCACTCATGATTTAGAGCTTGCGGCTATTGTTTTCGCCCTTCGTATTTGGCGTCATTATCTTTTAGGAGAGAAATTTGTTCTTTATACCGATCATAAGTCCTTGAAGTATTTATTCTCCCAAAAGGAACTTAATTTGCATCAACAGCGTTGGATCGAGTTCCTTGCTCCTTATGATCTTGATATTCTTTATACCCCCGGTAAGGGTAATCGTGTCGCCGATGCTCTTAGCCGTAAACAACAAGCTGTTGTTTCTATGATGATATCCGAATGGAACGATCTCGAGATCTTAACCACTTGTGAGATTCGAGAGTGTGTTCCCGATTTATGTTCATCTCTTGTTTTATGTAGCCTTGAGGCTCATCCTTCTCTTTTAGACCGCATTCTTGAAGCTCAAAGGCTAGATCCCGAATTGGCTCTTCTTAGCCAAAATATTAAGGATAAGATTGATATTGAAGGATTGAAAGACTTTGATATCGATTCTCGTGGCGGCGTTCGGAGATTTGGTAGACTCATCGTGCCAAATATTAGCGATCTTCGTAAAGATATTTTAGAAGATTCACATCGTTCTAAATTCACCATTCATCCCGGTAGTAGTGAAATGTACGCGGATATGAAGCGACTTTATTATTGAGAGGGAATGAAACTTGACATCGCTAACTTCGTTAAGCGTTGCATGACTTGCCAACTCGTTAAAGCCGAACATCATAGGTCCGGTGGGTTATTGCAACCTTTAGAAATTCCTATTTGGAAGTGGGATCAAATTTCCATGGATTTTATTGACGGCCTTCCCCGTTCTCATTCGGGTCATGATAGCTTATGGGTGATCGTTGATAGACTTACTAAATCCGCCCATTTTATTCCTGTTCGATCTAATCGAACCGTTCCTCTTTTGGCCAAAATCTTTATCAAAGAAATTGTTAAATTGCATGGAGTTCCTACTTCTATTGTTAGCGATCGTGATCCATTGTTTACTAGTGGATTTTGGAAGAGTCTTCAAAAAGCTTTAGGAACGAAGCTTAATTTTAGCACCACTTATCACCCCCAGTCCGATGGACAAACCGAGCGTGTGAATCAAACTCTTGAAGATCTTCTTCGTGCTTGTGTTCTTGATTTTGGTGGAAGTTGGGAAGATCATATTTCACTTGTTGAATTTTCCTATAATAATAGCTTCCAATCTAGTATTGGTATGGCACCTTTTGAGGCACTCTATGGAAGGCCATGCCGATCTCCTTCTTGTTGGCTTGAGGCCGTTGAGAAGCTAGTTTTAGGTCCAGATTTTATTCGTGATTCCACAGAAAAGATTGATCTTATTCGTCATAGGATGAAAGAAGCCCAGAGTAGACAAAAATCCTATGCCGATAACCGAAGAAGGAAGTTAGAATTTTCTGAGGGAGATCTTGTGTTCATTCGTGTTTCACCTATGAAAGGTGTTGTACGTTTCAGTCGATCGGGAAAGTTAGCGCCTCGATATATTGGGCCATTTCCTTTCACTGAACGTATTGGTTCCATGGCTTATCGCCTTTTATTACCGGCTCAATTTTCTGCTATCCATGACGTGTTTCACGTTTCTCAACTTCGGAAATGTCTTCGAGATTCCGATTCTGTTCTTGAGCCCGGTGTTGTGGAAGAGATTGAAGTTTCGCCTAATTTAACTTATGAGCACCATCATATTCGTATCATTGCTTCGGAAGTCAAACGACTTCGAAATAAAGATGTTCCGCTTGTTAAAGTTCAATGGTCTTCAAATCCTAAGGATTGTTCTTGGGAATCTAGAGAGTACATCGAGCGAACACATCCGGACTTACTTTCTCGTGCTCTTTGAGGTGAACTTCTATTTCGAATTTCTTCTTTTGTGTTGATATGCTTTTATGGTTGTTACTTTTTGTTCATTTATTCCTTATGATTGCGAGGACGCAATTTCTTTAAGGAGGGGAGTCTGTAACAACCCGCATATTTATCGATTTTATATTTAAATATTTTATTTAAATATTTTATCGTTCGTCGAATTTTGGTCCGAAAACCTACTTTTTGCATACGGTCGAATTAGGACTCGAGACCACCTCCATTGAGTTCAAAATGACGTTTGCGACCTTTTTGAGTATAAGCTTCGATATGTTTGGAGAAAGTTGATTTTTGCCGCTTTTTACTTAGGGCTTTGGTTTGGGCTGAGCCAATTAACCACTTACTAACTCAGTCCCAACCCACTCCAACTCTTCATTACTTCATTTCTAATTCCTAACTCTTCAAGCTTTCAACAATGGTGGAAGAGAAAAAGAATTAGGAAATCCTAAGCCTTAGTTTCCATTAGCAAATCCATCTCCTAGCTCCAAACTCAAGAGGAACCCTTTGGTAAGCTTCTCTTCTTCTTCTCCAACTCATTCTCTTACCAATTTCAGAAATTCCTAAACCTAATTTTGGGAATGTTCTTGTTTTTGAGCTTAGATACAAGCTCAATTGGGTGGGTTGAAGAGAGGTTGATTCTCCATTTGCTTTCAAGCTTCTTCTTGTTTGATTTTGTGAAAAGGTGAGATTTTTATCTCACATCAATGACTATAAGTATCTTTGGTTGTTAGGTATGAATTCCTAACAATTATTCATGTGCAATTGCTTTTGATTTGGATTAGATTTGTAAATATTCCAATTTTTGGTGTTTGAAGCCAATTCTCTAAAAATCAAAACTTTGGTGTTTGATCTTGCTTTAGTAGGTGTTTCGGAGAGCCTATAAGGCTGGGTTGTCAATTGGCATAAATCCCTAGTCTTCGTCGCTCGTCCGATCGCTTCCGTTTGGATTTTCGCCCATTTTTGGGCAAGGCTGATTTTTGCCTACAGGGGGATTTCAGACGTCTGAACCCAATTTCAGACGTCTGGTTTCAAATTCAGACGTCTGGTTTGGAAATTCAGACGTCTGGAATTGGTCCCTGGAAAACGCGAAAAGGCAGAGAAGAATTTCAGACGTCTGGAAATCCACCCAGACGTCTGGTTAGTGGTTCAGACGTCTGGAAGGTAATTTCAGACGTCTGAAATGTGCAGTTTTGCCTATATTCGCTGTTTTTGAGTATATGTCCAACTTTAATCGATTCGTGTTGATTCCCTTTTTGTTGTTATCATTTATTATGGACTTTGATGACATTTTCATCGTGATTTTTCGGAATATCCATTTTGATGGATTCGGTATCGATTTCTTTGGATTTTTATTCACATCTTCGTATGTGAATTTTAGTGATTGATTGTTCCTACAATCTTCTTTGTGTTTTTTCACCTTAAAAATATAAAGGTTTTCTATACTAGTAGTAAATATCAAAACTCTTTCCTCAAACGATTTCAATACTATTTTAATACCAAATTCGTTTATAAAACCGTTTTCCAATCTATTAGTATATATATAAACCTTTACCTCACTCGTATGAGAAATCTAATTAAACGACTTAGTAAAACAAGTGGTATGAAACGCTTGCGTTCACTTTGTCCATTAATTCTTGGACTTGTTCGATTGAATCTCTTATGACAATTTTATAGTGGAGATCTACAGTTTGTTCGTAAATATTTAAGTTAAGCAAGTGGTTATGGGACATGAAGCTAAATTCATATATTTACTAGCTTAGTGTAATTGACACTTCTCGATGATCATGACGATCATTTTTGTGATTTAGACTAGCAATGTGCGATGTCTCTTTGACTGCGCGGGAGACTAAACCCCGTTTTGTGGAGTTTCGACTCAAATTGGTGGGGTAGCAACCCACGGTCATTGGACCATTCATGTGTCAGGTCTTCGGACCATTCGTGTGTCAAATTAATGGCTAGCTACCATGAGATAGCTTCTCGTTCATGTGTTACAACTGTTGGTGAGTTTTCATGCTCCCGTTCGTGTGATAGGCCTCCCCCCTATTTTGTGTGATTTCTGGTTTTCGTGTGTCGAATTCTGGAATTTCCTTCTTCACCTATTTTTGTGATTTCTATTGATATGATTTATCAATATTTTTGCATAGGTGAATTTGTGTGTCATTTACTGGATTTTTTGAGATGATTTCTAAAATTTGTGCTTCACCAATTTTCGTGATTTCCATTGATAAGTTTTATCAATATTTGTGTATTGGTGAATTTGTGTGTCATTGACTTTTGTGATTGACTTTGATATAATCGTCAATATTTGTGGTTTGATGAACGAAATAAGGAGTATGGCATTTCTTTGATTCTTGTGTAGATTTGGTGATATCGATTAATCTCTCGTTGATTTTCAATTACTTATATATATCACAGCTTGGAATTGTGATTATTATGTGTTTGGTCATATCTCTTATTCTATATCGTTTCATCTGATATCTATAGTTAGACTGATCCGTTTATTATCTTCTTATTAAATAATACTCGGGTCAGACCGAGATGTTACAGGTGCTTCTGCTTGACTTCTCTCTTGGGATTGATTCCTCTGACTTTTGGCTTACTACTTAGATTAGTAGTTTGTTTTGGTGTATACATTCGAGATATAGACTCCATAATGTATACTTATTCTTTTGTGTAGTTCATGTAACTATTCTTTTGTGATATTGTGGATCTTTTTAGACCGCTACTCTGATGTACACTTATTAGTGTAATATTCATATCTATTTCCGCCTTTGTGATATGAATTGTCTGTGACTGATTTATGTTATGTTTATTTCTGTATTTGTTTCCGAAGATATTATAGCCACTGTGTAGTAGCTTTGAGTTTGTGTCGGTATGTCGGATTTCCTCTTGATAATGTATTGCATGTTATACTATCTGACATATCGATGCTCGCACAAAGTAATTACACGGATGGTCGCTCCTCAACAGCCTAATTCTCCGTGCTAGTCGACAACATTCACCGTAATGTTCTTGTCTAGCGTGGGTATAGAGGTGGGGCGTCACAAACTCAGAGGTTATGTAGTTGATGGTTATCAGCGATATATTCCCAATTTGGTAATGTGACATGCTGAGTGTTGCTGTGAAATGATCATTGTGTTGATCATTTGTGATAGGATCATTTGTTTGATCGTTTATCTTCGTGATCATTTCTATGATCATTTGTTGACCCAAAGCACGGCTTTTGTATAAAGTGTGTCTTTGTGGACGTGACTTCGTCGAGCCTCACACCCCGGAATGGTCAAAACAGGAAAGATGCGGCAAGATTATGTGGGGTAGCTCCCTTTAGGGTATGTGCATTTCCTTCTGGAAAAGGGTGGTATCATGGTATGGAGCCCAGATACTTACTCATGTTGAAACACTTTATTTATGATTGTGTGATGATGGTTACGAGCGCTCGGTTAAAGGTCCCAAAGGACCGGGGGATGGCATACTCGTGTCACTAGTTACCCAGTTAGGGGTAACCCGGCCTTGTGTTGGCAGAGATCCGGTTTGGTTCTCGGGGATGTCCTTCCAGTGGCGTTCTCATGTGGCAATGGGAAGTTCCTTGGCCTGACCATTTGTTGGAAACCTAAAGAAACAATACGAGACTTGTACGGTTTTAGTTGTAGAACCTGCCATCTAATATGGTAGCTATAGTAGGCATAATATAATGGTACCTATGCTGGCTAAGATTTATATTCTACTTTCGAAATGTTTTCTACACTATGCACTAGTAATAATATCAAATGTTTCTTTTTAATGCGTATCAAGCATCTTTGACTATCATAAGGAGAAATCTCCTCCAAGTCTGCGTTTGCATTGTGTGTGTGGTGGGAGGTCTTATGGTAGTCTCATTTTTAAAAGCATTGCGAATTGACTTTAAAAATATTCCTCTATTTTGATTTTAAAGATAAATAAACTGTTTTGAGTTCTCACACCAGTCACATGACTGACTCGGAGTTTATTGTTTTCCTTCCTAAACTCTGGGTGCCCACCAATTTCCACATGGGCAGTCAAGAGACAGGTTTATAAGGATATTCTGGAATTCAGGATTTGCTGGAGGCAAGCTGGATGGCATGGCGTAATGACTAGTATATAGTATTTCTTTTTCTGCTGCATTGTTTTGTTGTTGTTTGTTGTTGTACACTCTCATGATGTGATGTAATGTATAAAATGTAATAACTGATATAGTTTTTTGTTTAAAGATTATTCATTTATCTATTATATGTTGTTCGGCTGCGAATTGTGAGATTCTGATGTTGTTCTGTTGTTTTCTTTCTGTTCTATTATATCTTTTCTCTCTTCTTCTACTTTTTTTCTTTTCTTAAAACCCTAAGTGTTCGGTTTTCCGGCATTCGATTGCTCGGTAGTTGATACAGTGAACGTATTGATGTCAGTTTTCGGAAGTCGAAGAATCGGGTCCTTACAATAATAGATAATAAATGATCTTTACTCAAAATCAAATATATCTGTTGACATATATTACATCATCAGAGTACATCAATCACAGCTCACATCAATAACATACAATGGATACACAACAACTCAAATAGCGGAATATATATATAAAACAAGTACGAATGTACGTATCATCAGAGTTCCACAGCATCATATCCTGTATCCTATAATACTCGGTCTGACCCGAGCATTATAGTTAAATAACACCCGAGTTAGTCTGGAATACCAGCATGAGAAATTCACACCCAATTGATTATTAAAGTTTCAAAAATCCTTTGAAAAGAAAAGCATTTCGTAAGACCACGCCACAAATAAACATGTCGGGTTTTTACCTTACGATAGCTAAAATAATTTTTATAGATTTCCTCTGATATTATAATATGGTCTATATACAAATACTTATAAAATAGCCGAAATTGTTACATGATTAAATTCCAGCTACTAGACACAGAGTGGGTAATACAAACAAAACTCGTACAAGGCTCGTAGGGAGAATGGATTTCCAACTAATGACTAGGCACTGGGGTACCACCTGTCACAGTACGGGGCCTAGATCACCGTACCGAGGAGTACGCCCGCTCCCCTGCAACACGAGGCCGGGACTACCCCTTAATGGATAATCCCGAGTGAGATCACCCCGCGGTTGGGATCAGCAACCGCCCACTAAGCCTAAATAAAAAGGGACATCTAGACAGGAATGACCTCACCCTGCTTGGGTGCTACCCACCTAGCCTTGCTGCATAACCCCTGATTTTTAGTCATTCCCATTTGATGAGGCTTGAGGCTAAGCGTTACCTTTTTAGAACATATTCCTTAGAATGCCCATCGTCCACCTGACGATGTTTCGCAAGCATTCATCCATACAAGTCTGTCCTGGGTTCGAACGGAACCGAAGGCGCTATTCCTACTACATCCATTTTGAAAATATCCTCAGGATTAGTAGCGACTAGCCCTTGCACTTCACTGCTCCATCTTCGAATCCAAAATCGTTTTCACAAAACGTACAAACCGGATCGAAGTGGTTTTCGAGCAATAAATCTCGATCCCGGTCTCTTCGAAACGATCAACGCATTTATCCAATATTTGATAGCCGGTGATTTAACTATCAATTAATATGCACAAACATCCATCAACCAAATAATAATTTCTCAAATTATTTATTTATCTCAAAATATCTTTACAAGATATAATTTCACTTTCAAACCCCTTTGAAAACAGTTTCAAAACTTTTCTTTTTCTCAGAATAAATTCCAAGTATTTTCATTTCCACTGGAATCACCAAGCACAAATTTAGATTTTTAAAATAATTTAAAAACGCTTTGTTGTAAAATATATTTGAAAATTTTACTTGAATACTCAATTTAAAAAAATGCTCTAGAAATACTACAATAATATTACCTCATAGCTATATATTAGATTTCCTTCTTTAATCCAAATACCAATTCCTTATTTAAATAATTATTACGAAAATAGATTAAACAAACTGCTTATTTTGGAATTTACTTTAAACCATTTAAGTTAAAACTACTTCAATAATTGGCTAAAATATATACTATATGAATATTTAAAAATAAGGTTACTTTGTAAAGTATAAAACTAGGTTTTCACTTTCAAAAACATAATACTAAGTCATTCCTTAAATAATTACTGTTTATAATAGATTAAAAGGAAATACTTACTTAAGGCTTTAAATATTAGAATAATAAATTTTACAAAACATACTTTTTAAAACAACTTTAAAATCTTTTAACTTATATTTAAGAATTTACTTTGAAACGTACTTGGTTATCTAGGGAGAATTTCAAATCTCAATCATTTAAATCAATTTCCCTAATTGATTTCCAATTTATTCCATTTAAAATAAATTTCTTTACTTATCAGTTCATTTCAAAAATCCATTAGTTATGGACTTTATTATTATTATTTTCTGTTTGATTTCAAACCTTTTTAACTGAAATATACAAATTTCAGGTTATTCCCAATTTCTTCTTTATTCCTTCCAATAATTTAAATCCTGAATTTTAAATAAATGTTTTGTTCTTTTTAAATAATAACACTGAATTTCAAAATTCATTAACTTCCTGTTTATTCAAATTTTCCTTTCTATATTCACAATTTGTTTATTAGAAATTTAAAGTCACTTTATCCTTCTCCAATTCATTCTTAAATTTATTCTATAATTACTTTACTTACAGATTCACTTCTTTTATTTTCTTCAAAAATCCAACTTTTATATATATTATTTTGGTAATTCATTATACCCAATTATATCAATCGAGCCATAACATTCAATACTTCCACATAATTCATTATAGAATATCAAATAATCAGAACAGACAATATTAAATAATTTAAATAAAAGTTGAGGGGTCATGTTGGATCCCTCCAACCTGTTTTCCCTGTATCCACAGACGTTAGCACAATATAATGCCAATCTCAAAATATATCATACTAGAGCACATCAATCAATTTAACCATTCAAATAATTATTTAATTTAATCATTTAAATTTAAATTTAACTGAGTGAGATTAACTCACCTTATTTTCGTTTACAGTCCACTTCAACTTTGCCTTGGATTCATGGTTTTTCGACCTTGTATATAAATATGATACAGTTTATTAACATTTGAACAACTTGAATACTCAACTACCATTCAATAAATTTAATTATCTAATTATTTTGTTAATATTCGAATAAATCGAACAAATAATTTCCATTTTCTAAATTTAATTTAATTAACAAATAATTTCTATTTAAATTAACCGAATAATCACTTATAGTTAAAAAAAATTAAATTAACTAATATTTTGGTTTTAAAATAATTTCTCTTGAACCATCTCTAAGTTAATTAAACAAGTAATTTACAACGTTATCCTTCTTTTGAAAATATATATTTATTTGTTGTTTACCTATATACATATGTTATAAAATTCTAAGAAAATACAATTCCATTTCAGCCTATAAATATATAGGTATACTGAATTGAACAGATTGGTTTTGTATCCTACGGTGAATAATATTTCTTCTATATTATCCCAATATAATTAAATTTAAATTAAATTTAATTGAGAAATTAATTAGAAAAGTGAATACCTCTGCCTTACCGAAGCGAAAACCCAGCCTTGCGACGTCACCCGAGCACGAGATCAACGTTGCATTGTCGCCACCCGCAACTAACTCGTTGCCAGCACGCGAACCCCATCAGCAGCCAACGCGCCTCCCAGCGTGACACCCCCCTCTCGCGACTGCCATCGTGTGCTCGTCGAACAAATGTCGGCATCTTGGTCGAACTCCAGATCTTGAATTTCGTACGCTCAATCGCCGCCGCTTCCCAATCCAACTCGCGATCCTCCCATTCGAGCGTCGACCCCTAGATGAACTCGTTCGAGAAAGAAACCCCCTTTCTGCAGTTCGATTTTGCCACCATTTTTTTTGCTCGATTTGGTTCGAACGAGCTTTTGATTTTATTTTCTTTTTTTTGGATTCGAACAAAGAAGAAATAAGGGTTTCGATTTCTTTTAAACAGAAGGCTGCGACCATGAATTTAAATCCGAGTCAACTGAATTTGAAGAAGATAAGTGAGCTCGGCTGTATCCTCTGAAAATAAATAAGGACGAAAATAAAAGAGGTAAGCGTATTCGAGAAGGCAGAGAAGCGTGAAATCGAAGAAGAAGAGGAGGCAAGATGTGATGTCTTCAGAGTATAGGGTGGCTTCTCAGAAAATAGCTCGGCCTAATTAAAGTTATGGTTGCAGATGTAATTTTTCTTAATTTGATTTATTTATTTATTTATTATGATTATTATTATTTTCTTATTGAATTTGATATAAATGCCAGCGCGTTTACTTATCGTACGCTCACACAACAACTCCGATCAATACGAAATTTGAAATCCGATAATAATTCAATATTACAGAACCAATGGAACTGGTTTCGTCAAGTTCCGATACTGCGCCTCGGAAGGCTATTTTTAAATTCGATTTAAACTATTCAATTTTAAAACTGAACAAATCAGTGTTAAATTTGATTTTAAAATTTTTATTATTCTCAATGCTATCATATAAATTTTATAAGCCTTCAAATTATTTTTAATAGGCTTAAAACTTTAAATTCAACAATTTACCCAACTTCAATTATTTAATTTAATAATTCAATTATCAAATAAATTGTGATATTCATAATTCAAGTTAAAATTGCTCTATTGAATACTAAAAATCAATTAAATATTCCGATTTTTAAATGCTCGAAAATTCCGGGTCGTCACAGGGCTAGTGTTTATAACCGGGTATTTATAGACAAGGTTGGAAAAAGAATAGATGGATCAGATAGATATACGCGCTAACGACAAAGTGGCCCATAAAGTCCGTTCTGGCTCCGGAATGAAATTGGGTCAACCCATATATCAAAATAGGTGTTTTAAACACAATGGAAAAGGTTTCAAATTCAAATTCCATCGTATTAAGAAGTTATGCTAAAATCAATATTTTTCAAATTGATTTCAACTGATTTCAATTTCATTGATTTTAAGACGTTTCAAGTCCGTACGATCAACCAACAGTTCCGATCGCTACAAAACTTGAAATCCTACAATAATTCACCGATACGGATCTGATGAAACTAGTTTCGTCAAAATCCGAGTCAGTGGCCAAAATAGCTATTTTTACACTAATTAAATAAATTTATAATTAATTAATTAAATCCAACTTTAAATTTCAATTCTATAATTGATAGTTTTATCACATTTATATTTCTTAATCATCTACAATAAATTTAAACAAGTTTAGTTGTCAATTTAAAGTTGATAAATCTATCAATTGCAGTGTCAAAATTTTAATTTCATTATATTCAAATTATAAATTAAATTTTCAAAAATTCTATTATATTATTTTTCATTCTACTATTCATTTCATTATTATCCAACGGATGAAATTAACATTGGATTCAAATCTATAACCTTAATATTCTCAGAATTCATCTAAATTTCTAGTAACGTAATAATTAAATGTTAAATTTCATTCATTTGCAATAAATTAAATTATTGAATTTTATAATTCAATAATATTAGTAAATCTTGGTTTTCATCTTTAAATCAACCAATTTTCGTATTATAAATAGTGTTGGCATTATTTCCAATTTCATCTAAATTCCCGTTTACCGTAGTATCTAATTTCAATTTCTAACAGTAAACTCATTTATTTTAAATGAATATCAGTTAATTAGTCCCAAATAAATTGATTGATTTCCTATTTTGATTTAGTAAACCAATTTTTTATAACAGATGTTACCATAAACTTTACAATGCACTAAGGTTTATTATTTCCAACCAGCTATCATAGTTGCCTACATAATATCAATTTATAACTCTTAATGTTTATTATAACATTTATAATTAATATCAATTTACAATACACTAAGATTTATTATAACATTTATAACTCTTAATGTTTGTCTTCGTTTCTTACATTAATGAGCTTCCATTACTTACAAGTAATGTTGTCATTTATTCTCATCCTATTAATTTCATTCACTTACGTTCAATTTATAACCAAACATAACATTTAGATCTATTGCAATAGATTCCAAATTCAATTTCTATTTCTTAATATGTTCTAATTTAACAACTTCCAACATTGTATTATATTTTACATTAATGTAACATTTATTAAAATATATTTTCATATTACTAATTTCATTCAATATTCCACTTATTCGCTTAAGTTCCATTTATAGTCAAGTATAACATAATTTTTATTCATTATCATTTCATTAGATCCATTAATTATAAATTTTAATTAGCATTGTTTATCTTGCATTCTCGTTATTATTTCATAAATATGGTTCCCAAATATTCCTTAAATTTATACTAATATTGATTATATCTAATTTGCACTTTATTACTTATCATTCCAACAATTTATATAACTTTGAATCCATTTTCCTACTTACAAATTACAATCAAATAAAGCTTTACAAATCTGTTTCAATTAATTGGGATGTCATTGAATTAATATATTTATTATCTTACATCAACATTTTTTTATTTTATTCCCGTTATAAATTCGTTAACAAGTTTCAAATTTCTTTTATTTATACAGCACTTACCTTAATATACTTGTTTCAAATTTTATATACAGGGGCAACAATTTTCCCTATTTCATTTAAAATGTGATTTCACTTCAATAATCAAAATTTAGTTTTTTAATAACTATTGCTACATTCCATTCTTAACATTTACTTCGATATAAATTAAAAAAATTATTTCTTCCAAATTTAACCACAATTTTTTATTAAATAACCAAATTAATTATTGAAAATTTACGGGTCGTTACATTCAGTATTCATCCAAAGTGTATATTTTTGTAAACACATTTCAAAAATAAGTTTTCTAAAATTAGTTATTAATTAAAAAGTGTTTAACAAGGTTATAATATCATATTTAGTCACATTGAATCTTGCATTTAAATACATGCTTTCCTTAAATCAAGGAGTGATTTAAGGGTCCTTTTTATCCCTAATGTTTCTTTAATCTTACATGCTTACTTTAATTAATTTGATTAGGAAATAAGATGTTTTAATTTTTAGTTAATTTGTTCATATGATAATTATTCAAGTTTCAATATATTCACACAACTTGTATTGAAAAAAATTGATTTTTAGTAAACTGTTTTTCGGTCGTATTTTCAGTATTCATCCAAAGTGTATAGTTTTATAAACACATTTCAAAAATAAGTTTTCTAAAATTAGTTATTAATTAAAAAGTGTTTAACAAGGTTATAATATCATATTTAGTCACATTGAATCTTGCATTCAAATATTTAAATAATTTAGATATTTAAATACGAAGTGTTTGAAATTCAGGATCGTTGCATCCCCTCCCCTTAGAATATTTTGTCCTCAAAATTCTGACACAAGAAATCAAAGAAACAACCATACATTTATAATAACCACATAGTTAATTTTTTACCCAGATCAAAACTTTCCATCGCATAAGGATGATAAATAAATTACCAAGCATACCTTTTTCTCAACCACCTTAGGTTATTACTTAGTTGATTATTCATATTACCTTGAACAATCCGAAGAGTCATTTCTCGAACTCGACACAAGCCAAAGAATATAGTATGTAATTATACTTAAGCTCGTATGATGCATATATATCATCTCTATGCAATATTAAAATGATCACTTGCTCGATCACATAGATTTCACTTCCGAACTAGCATATCGCACTTGACTTCTTTAGTGCGGACTCCGTTCTGGTTCCTTGATTGGACACCACTATTCTTCTTACATTGCAATATACTACGATATAAAACTTAGAAATCATCTCAGTCATCCAAATCAAGTGTTCACCGTCAAAAATTTAGGTAAAAATCCTTTTTCGGACCAATGTAACCACCTTGAAATCATGTACTTAAATCCTGGATCAAGAACTGCCATGTGAATTAAATAATCTATGTACAACTTGCGTACTTAGTTTAGTTGGTTTCTTAACTACACCAATAACTTTCCAGTTTCTAAAAAATTATTTCTTATGTAATATTAAATTTATTTATGCATCGTTTCTTAGAATATCACTTAAGTTTATAAAAAATATTTCTTAAAACACAATTATATTTTAAAACATTTCAAAACATTTTTTTGAATTGGTACTTTATATACAACATGTCACTAGGACAACATATCACAAATCACATGATAATATAAGTCCAAATCACGCTAGAAAGTTTCGAACCTATGACATCTTGCACGAAAGTCGAATCACTTATCTATTGGGACAATGGTGCTTGTCAAAACTTAGGTTCATTACTTGTATAATATTCAACTATACCCAATGAGTATATACAAAACATCCTTTTACAATTTTACTTTCAAGAATTTCAATGAAGACCAGAAATAAATTTGGATCTTATAATTCAGTCAACCATATAAACTTCTTTATCGATTGGGTTAGGCAAGTAGCTAGGTAGAGTAGGACTCTAGTATCCAAACTCAAGACTAGAGTCCGCTTTCTTATTCAACCCTAACGTAAAAACATTTATTGGTTGTCCTAATAACATCAAATACCCTATTTAATGAAGACGCTAAACAACTTTAATTCACTATCTTTTCTAATTAAGAGTTATAAAATTTAACTTTTATATTTTCACAAAAATGCTTAGCTTCAATTATATTGATTGGAAGTTTTCGACCATCCAGAATTGTCGAATTTTTGATTTATTTCAATAATTGAAAACTAGTAACATACCATAATAAGATGCACAACCAAACTGCCTTAATGCAATGGACACATGCAACCATGTATATCTCTATTGAAAACTTAAGAATTTAAACTCCTGTTTTTCTTTTAAGCCATTTTGAATAATATGTATGTATGTATGTATGTATGCACATCTTTTAGATATCAAATCGTGCTTTTTGTGATTAAAACCAATCGTTTTCTAAAACCAATTTCCAAAATATTTTCTTCAAAATCCATGGAGAATATTAATATAGATTGAGTAACAACGAAATGATACACGGAACCGGGTCCTACAAAATAGTACAATATATCCCATTATAAAGAAGGGTAATACTTAAGTGAAGTGTTTTCCAACTAAATACATCTCTTACCCATTTTTAGTCGCTTTTGAGCCACTCGAACTAGCTAACATAAAAATACTTTGTTTTCCAAGTCGACTTGTTGATTCCGAGAGTAATCACGAACTCGAACAAATATTAAGGCTCTTTTAATAACATCAGTCCTTTTGAACAGTTTCAAATCATATTACTATTGTTTTCTCAAAACCCTTAGAAACCATTCCAAAAACATCGGGATTTAAATTTGCAAATTCTTAATTTAAATCCTTTATATCATACTTATACTAACCATATTTATATAAGTCGTATTTATATAAACCGTATTTATATAAGTTATATTTATGAAAATTTACTTTCTTATATTGAATCATTTCATAAGTATTTACCTTTTTAATATCTTACCTTTTATATTAAGTTATATTAAAAACTTTCTATTCAAGTTAACTTTTTAATCCAGCATTATCATCAATGCCTTATAGCCAAATTGTAAAACTTAATTCATAAGGTGTTCATTTTAGTGTTAATATAAATTACTATCTACCTGGCCCATATTGTGAATAGGTAATTTACTTGTAATTCAATAAACAATAGTCAACGCCCATAAATTGGCCGAGCATGACAAATCAAGCGATAAATGATAATAAATTAATATTATCATTTCCTAACAAATAAATACATTTTTAATAACTATTTTAATTATTTGAAAATTATTCTTTTATATAAAATATAATCCTAGGTAAAATTATTTCATTTTTCAATTTTGAAAATAATACTATGTTGATTTGTTATGTTTAAATGTTTAGGAATCCTATCGATAACGCTGATCAAACGCATCCTCCAAAATCCAAAAGCACTCATCAGACCAAGTAATGCATTACAAAATTTTGTTATAGCACTAAAAATATGCTCTCAAATGTATAATGCACTCAAACTCATAATAAGGCATTCTATTACCCGATCTCTTAATGGGTTATACCCAACCAAATCCAAGTTTCTCGCTTAACCTTCAGTTCTAACACCACGACGTAACAAGACATCTTTTCCACCGTCGAATGTCGACATTAATATTCATGTGCCAAGCACCCAAGTGCTGGAAAGATAGAACATTAGGATAAAGAAAAAAAAGAAAACAAAATGAAAAAGAAAGAGGAGAACAAACACAATAGAATTTCACAACAGAACGATAATATATAATATCAAAATGGTCTTTTAAAAGAAAAACTGTATATGTACATTAATCAAAGCAAACTAGCCTATCAACAGCTCAAACGATTAAAACAACCTATGCTCACAATTGCTGTGTGGTGGAAATAAAATCTATGATAGGAAACCATCCGGCTCCTCTCCTATAGCTTCAATGAATCATCAGTTATATCTGGAAATATACATGGAGCTAAGCCGAATATTATAAGAAAAATAACACCCGAATATGTCTGGTCAACTAGTGTGAGAAGACTCAAGTAATTTGAATTATATTTTTATAAAACCCTTTAAAGAATAAAGGTATCTCGTAAGACTATGCCGCACATAAACATGGATGGGTTTTTACCTTAAGATAACTGAACCATTTATAGGAAAATCTAGTTAATAGTGTCTAGGGTGTTCAATATAAATATAAATCATAGCCAAATTGGTCACATTGGTTACATGTGACAACATATTTAGCTATACAGATAAAACCGCTAAGGTACGTTAGTGTAAATGGATTTTCCCCGGAGACCTCCTCAATGAGACGGATCTCCTATGACAAGGATCGAAAAATACCTTCCAAGCCCTGTATTTCTCTAGATAAAATATACCATAAGGTACATACAACTGGGCCACCATCCGAACACCCACGTGAACAATGTGCACCAAGTATCAACAACTGTCCGCTAGAAACATCAATAAGCATACACTAGATATGGAATCGTCATGCCCCTCTCCCCATGGGTTACCTGAACCACAAGATCATGCATCCTACTCTGTCTTTAGTCATTTTCTCGATGTCGAGGCTACGTTCGGCATCTTCATAAGAGTTTTCAACAAAACTCGATCATATAACGAATCCCGTATGGATTCCATAATTTCAATAGATTTTTGGAATCATCTAGGTTCCCATCATTTGTTTCCAAAACATAGAACCTATATAATAGTTTTGAGATGGTATTCGGTAAGTAGAACACTTACTAATTATGGATTCTTCAAAACCGATCGATGAATTTCCGGCAAAATCAATTTCAATTCTTTTAAAATAATCAAAAGCAAGAGGTGATTCATACCAATATTCCTCCCCAGGGTGTTCTTATTGGTATAAATCCCGGGAGCATTATGTATGCTTCCTAAGTTAAGTTTGGTCAAAATCGATAGTCGACTAATCGAGTATCGAGTCATGAACGCTTGCATACGAGAATAGAGGCTTCGCACTTTACATGTTTTCGACCTTTCTGCTTAGCTATTCCTCTCCTTGACCTAGAAGAATGTTGATAATATAGAATTCTGTTGCTTTGTCCCTACCTAAACATTAGTCTTGACTCTCACAAATAGAGAACCTTACACGTTCAACTTTTAGTGTTAAGCATATAATACTAATGTCCCATAAAAAATCAAACTAAGGTCATTACATAGTTGTTACTTATCATCCAAGTATAATCAAGTCACATAAATGATTTTTTATCCCTTTATAATTAGTTTATCCTTTATTAGTTAAATCCCTTTTTGTTAGTAAACCATCTTCTTATCTAATAAAACTTCTTTTATAAATCAAGACTTCCTTTATCAATTAATATTCTTTTATTAGTTAAGACTTCCTTTACATACTTGTATAAATATATTGGATTTCTGTTTATAAATTTAACTGCTCATTTATTCTTTTAATACTTAAAATGTATACATTTACTTATTCCAATGGCATAATGTATTCATAAATCGTTTAACAAGTTTTTCTTACTTGAAATATAATCAAGGAGATTAAAACAATTACTACTAAAACATTGTTATAATAAACTCCTTTTCTTTTATAAATTAAACATATAACAATTTCTACCTCTTTATAATTGATTTCAATACTTGTTTTTATCTTTAAAATTCAATTGTTAAAGATTTATAATATTTCTTCCAAAATAGAATTCAAGGGTATAAAAACTAATGTTGTTGAAACATTGTTTAGTACTAACCCAAAACCATTCCATTTAACCGTTATCTTTAAAACTCTCCTTTTAAAGGTTTAATTACGCTTAAGGGTTAAAGACAAGTGTTGCTAAAAAATTGCCACAACAAACCGAAAGCCATTTACTTATATTTTTATACTAAATATTCATTAGTAAATACCTAATTATATCCCCAAGTTTAATTTATAATAAGAGTTAAAAACAAGTGTTGCTAAAAACACTATTTACTTATCCATTAATAACTTTAAACATTTACATAAATATCAAAGCATATACATACATATTAATTTAGGCAATACACTTTTAGTTGATTCTATAAAACAATTTATTTAACTTACGTGTTAAAATCCAAATTGCCTTTGTTATGTTTATAAAATACTTAATTTAATATTTTAAAACATATATATATTGAAGTATCTTTAAAATACTTATTAAAATGTTAAAATACTTTTAAAACTACTTAAAATATATGATAATTATTTATATAGAATATCATATAAAAATAAGGAATTTTGAAATATATAGAAGAACAAAAATAAAGAATTTTTATTTTTAAAAGCCACTTAGTTTAGAAATTCATAATTAAATGTTATAAATCTACTTAAACTTGAAACTAATTTTTAAACACTCTTTTATAAGTTAGAAAACAACCATAAAAAGATTAGAGAAAATATCATTTTTTAAACAATTTATAGTTTCAAAAAGAAATAAGTGCATTTCTGCAAATGCTACCAAATCAATTTGCAGCAGCACATAAGTGTTTCAGAAGCAAAGACAGCGCTTTAGAAGTGCTACCAAAAGTCCAGGCAGTTCTTTTAAGGTGAATTTGCTACAACTTTGCGCCTAGGTTTCACCGTCGTAACTAATGAATTTTAACCCGTTCATTTTACATTAATTAATATACTTTGGGTACTTGAAAACCATGAAGAAAAATCCCAAAGAATATCTTTAATTATTTTAGAGAATGTCCTAAAAACATGGCATTTTTCGAAACTGCACTTATAGCTACTATTTCGCTATAGCTTTTTCTATTTTGTTCAACTAGCTATCAATTGAGTTAGGCTTCAGAACTTCCTAATAAGAATAATATATTATTTACTTGATTGATTATCAAAGAAACTACAGTGACCCACTTTTCTGTACAATTTAAGCTGATAATAAACCATGCATGTCTAACCCAAATTCTACGGGATAGCGGATAGTTTGGGAAAAAGAAAGAAGACAAGAAGACAAGAAGAAACTAAATAATACAGAATCTCACAGCGGAATGAATAATCTACAAATATAACAAATCTTTACACAAAAACAAAACTGTAATATATATGTATACATACACCAACCAGAGTATACTAAGCTATTTAGCACGGACAGTTATAACAACATATCCTCACAATTGTTGATAAATACAACAACGATTGCAATGGAAAAATATCTAGGTATGTGAATATGTCTCTGGCCTCAGCTTGTCCCCTGAAGCTCCAAATATCTAAGTAAACTTGAAAATATGCTTGGTCTGACCCGACCATTATACGAAAACAACACCTGGGTCAGTCTGGCAAAACCAGTGTAAGAAACGCAATCACATGGATTCTTAATTTTTAAAATAACCTTTCAAAACAAAGGTATCTCGTATGATCACTTCACACATAAACACAGATGGATTTTTATGTTACGCTAACTGAAACCTTTTATATCCAAAATCTGGTGATATTATAATAATGTCTAAGGGAAAAAATAAGAATAATCAAGTAGTCGTGATGCTCATGAGTGTACATCACAACAATACTAGGTATGTAATTGAAAATTAATAAGGCATGTTCTCTGATTGTGTAGGATTTCCATGGAGGTGCCCTTAGTACTTCGAGGAACGGTCTTCCTGCACAAGGATCGGAGATATCCTTTCGAAGCAGCGTACATCCCCAGTGACGCACCGTAGAAAAAAAATAGCTGACCCGCTAAGACCGAGTGCATCGCCCTATGCAAGCATAACAACTATAAGTGACATCTAGGAGGAGCCGACTACACCCTATGGGTTTGCTAACCCTACTGGCCATGCATCATATCTCTAGTTTTAGTCATTCTCACCGATGATGCTACGTCCGGCATTTCAGCTCATACACTGCCATTGAAATAGATCATGGAATCCCATATGGATTCCAATACCCTAACGGGTCTCGGAATCATGTATAGATTCCCATATCTCAATTAGATCTTGGAATCACACCGGGATTCGCATACCCCAACGGGTTTTGGAATCACACATGGATACCAACATCTCAAAATATCACAAATCTCCTCCATAGAACTATATATGGTTTTCAGAGTGGTCAAGGGTTCGAGTCATCTCCTACGAGTAAAATATTCCGTTTTACGTGTGCTCCACAAAAACAAATGTCGATTTCTGGAATGCTCAATACTGGTTCTTTTGGAAATAATCAGACTACATAAGAGCGGGAAACCCCATAACCATTTAAGTGGACGGATCTCCTTATCACTGTCTTAGAAGAACGAAACAAGTTTATACGTAGAGTATAGCACCATTGATGGTAACTGTACCACATAATTCCTGTATTTCCCCAAAATATTTTCAGAGTTAAAATCCTTTGGTGTTTAGTATGGAATATTTCTCTACCACTAAAATTAAGGCGGGTTACATATTTAGGCCAAGATTTTATAGTCGGTTATTTAACTGTCAAATAAACAACATTCCAAACAAAGATTATATTTCCCAGGGGAATCGCTAAGCCTCTTAAATTAATATTTCATTAATTTAAAATCACATTTCAAATACCCAGAAATCACTTTCATATACTAATCTCAACGGGATAAGTATATTCACAAACCACTAAATTTTCGATACTTAGAAAATTTAACCACATACTTATCTCAATGGTATAGGTATATTCACAACCATTTCACTTTCAAAACTTAGAAACTTGAAAACTTCTAAAATTGGATTTGGAAAGTATCATTCAGTATCGACTATGGATCACAGCTTACACAATGGTTACACCGCTATCCCTGTGAATCCATAGTAAAGTGTAGGCAATCTCTGCCCCTCGAATTACGCCATGAATATCAACTATCTCTTTCCAAATTTCCTTATCTTATAGATATTTCCAAATCTATTGATCAACTTCTTTATAAATCTCTAATCTATTTATAAACATTCTTATAAATCTCCAACCTCCATTTATAAAACTTCTCCTTTTCAAATCCTTAAAGCTAATTTATAAACTCTTTTATAAATATCCAAATCATTTATAAACTCTTTCCATGTTTAAACAACTTATTTAATAGCTTTTGATTCGGTAAGATTTCCTTTGTAAACCATAATTTTTTTAAAATAACTTCAAATAACTTAAAATAATCAGTTTTTATTTAAACATCCTCCTTTTCATTTAAAATAAATCTCATTTGAAATAATAACATAAAATCTCATCAAAGCATATTAAATTAATTTTTAAACATTATTATTATATTAATAAGTTAACTTCAAAATAATGTTAAGTTAATAATTAATTAAATTTAAACATTATTAAAATAATAATTAATTATCCTTAAACTAATATTCATATAAAAATTAATTATCCTTTAAATAAAAACAAATAACTGAAATCATTATAATTAATTAACTTTAATTAAAAATTACAGTATTGTTAAATCATTTTAAATAAGTAATTAAGTTAATATATTTAAATAACTAAATAATAATTAAATAACTTTAATAAATAGCTTCAAGAATTATATTTACAAAATAATTAAATTTAAATCATTATTAAAAACAATTATAAATCATCTTTAAATATTATTATAAATAAATTATAACCTTTTTAAATCTTATTATTAAATATTAATTATCCTTAAACCCTATAATAAAGATAATTATTTTTAAAATAACTTTCAAATCAATAATTAGCTTTTCAAATTCGAAGGAGGCTTAACGATCACCATGGTACTTGAACAAGCTACCATGTTATTCAATTAAATTTTCAAGTTAATAATAGATATTTACATAATCCATGACTATATAATAAATCCAACACTTAATAATCCATGACTATACAATAAATCCAACACTTAACCATCATTGGTTAACATATCACTTATTTAAAGTGGCAATTCAATTATGATATTTAATCAAACGCTCATAACTATAAAATAGCAGAAAGGGGATTTATTCTGCTAATTAATTGCCAAATTAATTTAATTAGCAGAACGGTGTTTTATTCTGCTAAATAGGTTCTAATTACAATATTCAATCCAGTTCAACTCAACAATAATTTATTTGGACAAATAAACATCGATATCTATGGTATATAAATTTAAACAACGTTATTATTTAAAATAACATAATTTAAATCATGTCTGTATTAATATGTCATAAGTTTATACTCATCCAAAGTTATCAACAAGTCGCACTAAAATATTATACTTGTTCATACAAGTGCAACGCAAAAATCCATGTGTTAATCGGATTTAAAACGAACACGTTATGGCATTTCAAAGGTTTATAAATAATATAACTAAATTTAAACAAGGATTTCTCACAAAAATATGAATGGGCCAAGCCTAAAGATATTCCATTCCCATCCACTTGAAAACCTTCTCCCCATATCACACTCGAACCAAAATTTGCTTGGAATGGAAGATAAAGGTGCACGCGTGAACGTGCATTAGTACCCCAAGCCATTTGCTGCCTCGCCCACAGCCTCACCCGCTCCGCCTAATCACGCGCGCCTTTTCTGACCTGTGTAACAACCAGGGATTTCGCAATTATTAATTATCGTCATTAGGCGATTTATTTCTGCCGGCTAATAGCTGTTGTTGATGGAGTTTTTAAATCAGTAAAATTCCTTTCGAAAATTTGCTAATGTGTATGCGGGCTTTAAATAAAATCAGGGCCCAAATACATTCTCTCCTTTTATTTTTGGTCGTTCCCTTCTTATTCCAATTCGACCCGTCCCTCCTTTCATTTTTTTCTCATTCGTTCGTAAACCTAATCAAAGCATCCGAAAAAAAGAAATGAAAATGGCGGCTCGTCCTTTTCTTTGTTCGATCAAAATAGGGCTTCGGTGAAATTCGTAGAGGCCGACGTTGATTGCTTCGACTCTGGCTATCAATTTTCGATTCTTGCTAAGGGAAACAAGGTGAGTGATTCTCTCACTCACATCTCAATTCATGTTTAGCATATTGTTTCGGTAGTTCGATTTTGTCTCGTTATTGATTCGAGATGAAAATTAATTTGGGGTTTTTCTTTTATGTTTTCTTGCTTGTGTTCGAATCTGTGAATTTGCTAATCCCTTGATTTTCATTTGCGTATTGGCTTTGGCCTTGCTTTCTCTGATGAACCGCGGGTATGTTGGTTTAGTAACCACGGTTGGCTTTGCATTGACTTCGGTCACTTGAATTATATATGTGATTTGGTGATTTCCATGGCTTTGAATTCTTTGATTTTCATTCATATACAAATGTTTGATGTTTCTCTGACTTTATCGAGTCGTATAAATTTATGAATTTACGGCTTGGATGATTTTTGAATTTGAGTTTGACGATGTTGTTTTGTTCGACTTTGGCTATATCGTTACCGCCTCTGGTAGCACTTTGATCCTTATTAAATTTTACCTGAAAGTATTGTTCGGCATTGCCTAAATAGGAATCTGACTATTGAGTTTTATTTGAAAATGATGTTGGCCCTTGACCTTATTTATTTAAAAGAATTTCTGGACTTTGGCCTTTATTTTGACATTGTGTGCATTCCAGTTTAGCACTCATGTCTTCATTCAAGTTAACTGTGCATGCCAGGTATTATATTTTCACAACCATCATGTGTGAGTTCATGCATATGTATATAGTTACTGTACGATTTTAGTTAGGGCTGTTATTTCACTGATGTGTGAATTTTACTGCGTCTGCATTTGCTAGTGTACTTTACTCGAACTAGCTACTGATTGTGGTTGTTTTACGTGACGTTCATTTATTGTAATTCCTATGTTCATTTGATATTGTGTTTCACTTGGCTGTGACTCACTGTTTCATTCCTGTATATCACTTAAGTCTGTTTCATTTTGCCTTGATGCTTGGAGTTGACCCTTACAGAGTGCTGCCTGGCCACGTAAATGTGTGTATGTATATGAGTACCCCTACTTGGTATTGCATTTTGATGTTCACCTAACATTTTGGTTTGTGATTCACCGTCGCAACCTGTTCCTGCTTCCAGAGTGCGGAAGCACTCCTTTGTCTCGGGTTCGGTCGACCGACTACAGGGTTCATCCGACCGACCTGCTGCCCCGAGCATTTCTGTTTTTGGTCCGGTTGACCGAGCTCTGTAGCCGGCCGACCGACCTGATGCAATTTCGCCAATTTCGCCTAGTTGCTTGAATTTTCAACTTTAATCGATTCGTGTTGTTTCCAATTTGTTGTTATCATTTATTATGACTTTGATGATTCCTTTTTAGGGATTTTGAATATCCATTTCGATGGATTTCTTTATCGGTTTCATTGGATTTTTATTCACATCTTCGTGTGTGAATTTTTGATTGGTTGTTCCTACAATTTTATTTGTGATTTGTCACTTTAAAAATATAAAGGTTTTGAATACTAGTAGTGAAAATCAAAACTCTTTTTCAAATGATTTCAACACTATTTTAGTACAAAGCTCGTTTCTTAGACCGTTTTCCAATCTATTAGTATATACAAACCTTTAACTCACTCGTATGAGAAATCTGATTAAACGACTTAGTAAAACGAGTGGTATGAAACGCTTGCGTTTACTTCTTCGGTTAATTCTTGGACTTGTTCGATTGAATCTCTTGCGACAATTTTATAGTGGAGATCTACAATTTGTTCATAAATATTTAAGTTAAGCTAGTGGTTATGGGACATGAAGCTAAGCTCATATATTTACTAGCTTATTGTAATTGACACTTCTCGTTGATCATGACGATCATCTTTGTAGTTTAGACTAGCAATGTGCGATGCCTTTTTCTCTGCGAGGGTGACTAAACCCCGTTTTGTGGAGTTTCGACTCAAATTTGTGGGGTAGCTCCCCATGGCCTTCGGGCCGTTCGTGTGTCAAAAATTAATGGCTAGCTACCATGAGATAGCTTCTCGTTCGTGTGATACATATGTTGGTGAGCTTTAATGCTCCCGTTCGTGTGATAGGCCTCCCCCCTTTTCTTGTGATTTCTGGATTTCGTGTGTCGAATTCTGGAATTTCTTCTTCATCTATTTTTGTGATTTCTATTGATATGATTTATCAATTTTTGTGCATAGGTGAATTCGTGTGTAATTGACTGGATTTCTTGAGATGATTTCTAGAATTTGTGTTTCACCAATTTTCGTGATTTCCATTGATAAGTTTTATCAATATTTGTGCATTGGTGAATTTGTGTGCCATTGACATTTGTGATTGACATTGATATAATCATCAATAATTATGGTTTGGTGAACGAAATAAAGAGTATGACATTTCTTTGATTCTTGTGTAGATTTGATGATATTGATTAATCTCTTGTTGATTTTCAATTACTTATATATATCAAAGCTTGGCATGGTGATTATTATATGTTTAGTCATATCTCTTATTCTATATTGTTTCATCTGATATTTATAGTTAGACTGATCCGTTTATTATGTTCTTATTAAATAATACTCGGGTCAGACCGAGATGTTACAGGTGCTTCTGCTTGACTTTACATCCGGGATTACCTCCTTGACTTTTGGTTAACTACTTAGATTAGTAGTTTTTGTTGTATACATTTGAGATATAGAATCCATAATGTATACTTATTCTTTTGTGTAGTTCGTGTAACTATTCTTTTGTGATATTGTGGATCTTTTTAGACCACTACTCTGATGTACACTTCCTAGTGTAATATTCATATCTATTTTCGCCTTTGTGATATGAATTGTTTGTGACTGATTTATGTTATGTTTATTTCTATATTTGTTTCTGAAGGTATTATAGCCACTGTGTAGTAGCTTTGAGTTTGTCGGTATGTCGGATTTCCCTCTTGATAAAGAAATGCATGTTATACTATCTGACATATCGATGCTCGCGCAAAGCAATTACACGGAGGGTCGCTCCTCAACAGCCTTATTCTCCGTGCTAGTTGACAGCATTCACCGTAATGTTCTTGGCTAGCTGGGTATAGAGGTGGGGCGTCACAGCTTGGTATCAGAGCCAAACTTCGGAACAATATGAAATATTATAACAAGGATCATCGTCCTAAGTCTTTCTTAGGAGTCGTGCTTTAGGATTTAATTCGAGTCTTCGTACCGATTCATCCTATTTTCTTATGATTCCTTGTTCTATCTATCAAGATTGCTTGATATTCATTTGGTGAATAACCTTTTTCTTCTTCTTTATTTCTTTCTAAAGGAAGAGAAATGGTTAGACCTGGCCGTCCCAGCGCCGGTCAATCTAATGCTACTCCCCAAGATGGAGTTTTTATGACTACCCAGCAACTTCTTGACCTTGTTACGAATGCTCAAGCAGCTGGTTCTAATCCGGAACCTACTCACCCTAAATCTGGGTTTGCACGTTTGTGCAATGATTACACCAACCTGGGTGGGAAGCCATTTAAAGGTTCCGAAACTATTATTGAAGTCCAGGCTTGGTTAAGGACATGCGATCGAATCTTTTCTCGCATGAACCTCATTGATCTTCACCGAGTTCAGGTGGCTTCTAGTATGCTCCAAGAAAGAGCATTGGACTGGTACAAACTTCTTATTTCTGAGATTAATGAAGCGGATCTCACTTGGGAGAAATTCCGAGAGCGCTTCGAGTTAAAATTCGTACCAGAAGCTGAGAAGGTGACTTTGGCTCGCCGTTTTATTGACCTTGTTCAAGGTGAATCTTCCGTGGCAGATTATATCGCGTCTTTTGAATCTCTCTCTAAATACGGGGTTGAATATATCAACACCCCATTGAAGAAGAACCAGAGGTTCGTCTATGGCTTAAACAAAAATCTCAAGAAGCCATTACTTCTAAAATTAGAAGTTTCTTTCGACCAACTCATTGATATCGCTCTTCGTCTTGAAGAGGCGGATAGGGAAAATGATGTTGAAGTGGTGGGTTCCAAACCAAGCTTCAACAACAACAAGAAGAGGCCAAACAAATTCAAAGGCCCTTATCCCAATAAGAAAGGGAGGCAAGCAACTCTTGGTGAAAAGACCTTTTCCTCTACTCAAGGGAAATGCTATAATTGTGGTTCGAAAGACATTACGCGAACAAGTGTTCAAAGCCTCGCACTTGTCGCTATTGCAAAAGCCCGGATCATTATTTATCTTCTTGCCCCTAGCTTCTGGACAGGAAGGAGGGAAAGTTAAATGTTGCTCAAGCCCCTGGCAACACATCTCGTGGCCAAGGTATCTCTCATTCCATTCTTGATGGCATTATTATGTTTCGTGATCAACCCATTCGAGTTCTTTTTGATACGGGTGTGTCCCATTCTTTTATATCAAAAGAACTTGTTGATACTTTTTCTTTGGATGTTTTGTGTTTAATGACTACTTTAAGAATTGCGAATCCGGTTGATGGATCCGCAACAATCAGTTTATTTTGTAAAGATGTCGAGATTATTTTGTGTGATTTTTCTTTCCTAGCCGATTTGCATGTCATGCGTTATTTAGGCTTTGGAATGATTTTGGGAATGGATTGGCTTAACCGGTATGAAGCTCATATCCTATGTCCTGAGCGGACTATTTATCTTCGACATCCTCAATCTGTTAATCAGGTTTCTATTATTCTTAAAGATTCGGATTCTGCTTTGGTTGCATCTTTATATTCTTTAAACCCTCGTGATGACGATGATGATGATGATGAGGGTGATATTATTTCTCTTATTCACGTCGTTCGTGAATTTTCCGACATATTTGAGCCCGTTTTAGGATTACCACCTAAGCGAGCAATTGAGATCAGAATTAATCTCATTCCTGGAGCTCAACCTATCACTCGCCCTCCTTATCGTATGTCCAATAAAGAAAACGAGGAGATGCGTAAAAACTTATCCGAATTGGAGACGAAACAATTTATTCGCTCTAGTTTCTCGCCTTGGGGAGCTTCGGCTATTTTTGTGAAGAAATCCGATGGTACACTTAGGCTTTGCGTTGACTACCGCAAACTTAATGATCTTACTATCAAAAATAAATATCCTTTACCTCGGATTGATGATCTATTCGATCAACTTAGTGGTGCTAGAGTCTTTTCACAATTAGACTTAGCTACTGGATTTCATCAGCTTCGTATTGCAGAGGATAGCATTCCTTTGACATCGTTCCGTACGCGTTATGGATCTTATGAATGGCTTGTTATGCCATTTGGTCTATAGAATGCCCCGGCTTATTTCGTTGACCTTATGAATAGAGTTTTCAAAGACTTCCTCGACCGGTTTGTTCTCATCTTTATTGATGATATTCTTGTGTATTCAAAAACCGAGGAGGAACATGAGAAGCATCTTCGGATTGTGTTGGAAACTCTTAGGAGTAATCATTTAAAGGCAAAATTTTCTAAATGCCTTTTTTGGCAATCTCGTGTGAAGTTTCTCGGTCGTATTATTTCCGAATCCGGAATTTCTGTGGATCCTTCAAAGATTGAAGCGATTCAAGATTGGAAGAGACCGGAGAGTGTGACAGAGATTCATAGTTTCCTTGGATTGGCAGGTTATTACCGCCGTTTTATCAAAGAATTTTCTAAGATTGTCGTGCCTCTCACTAGTTTAACGAAGAAATGTGTTAAATACATTTGGTCAGACAAATGTGAAACTTCTTTTCAGAAACTTAATGAACTTCTTTCTGATGCTCCGATTCTTGTTATTCCCGAGGGGGATCAAGATTTCGTTGTTTATACCGATGCTAGTCGTGTTGGTTTGGGTGCCGTTCTTATGCAAAAAGAACGTGTTATTGCTTATGCTTCTCGGAAATTAAAGCCTGCTGAGACTAGATATGCCACTCATGATTTAGAGCGCGCGGCTATTGTTTTTGCTCTTCGGATTTGACGTCATTATCTTTTAGGAGAGAAATTTGTTCTTTATACCGATCATAAATCCTTGAAGTATTTATTCTCTCAAAAGGAACTTAATTTGCGTCAACAGCGTTGGCTCGAATTTCTTGCACCATATGATCTTGATATTCTTTATACTCCCGGTAAGGGTAATCGTGCCACCGATGCTCTTAGCCGTAAACAACAAGCGGTTGTTTCTATGATGATATCCGAATGGAACGATCTCGAAATTTTATCCACTTGCGAAATTCGAGACCGTGTTTCCGATTTATGCTCATCCCTTGTTTTATGTAACCTTGAGGCTCATCCTTCTCTTTTGGACCGCATTCTTGAAGCTCAAGGGCTAGATCCTGAATTGGCTTTCTTGGCCAAAATATTAAGGATAAAGATTGATATTGATGGTTTGAAAGACTTTGATATCGATTCTCGTTGCGGCATTCGGTAATTTGGTAGACTTATCGTACCAAATATTAGTGATCTTCGTAAAGATATTTTAGAAGATTCTCATCGTTCTAAATTTACCATTCATCCCGGTAGTAGTAAAATGTACGCGGATATGAAGCGACTTTATTATTGGGAGGAAATGAAACTTGATATCGCTAACTTCGTTAAGCGTTGCATGACTTGCCAACTCGTTAAGGCCGAACATCAAAGGCCCGGTGGGTTATTGCAACCTTTAGAGATTCCAATTTGTAAGTGGGATCAAATTTCCATGGATTTTATTGACGGCCTTTCCTGTTCTCGTTCGGGTCATGATAGCTTATGGGTGATTGTCGATAGACTTACTAAATCCACCCATTTTATTCCCGTTCGATCTAATCGAACCGTTCCTCTTTTGGCCGAATTCTTTATCAAAGAAATTGTTAAATTACATGAAGTTCCTACTTCTATAGTTAGTGATCGTGATCCATTGTTTACTAGTGGATTTTGAAAGAGTCTTCAAAAAGCTTTGAGAACGAAACTTAATTTTAGCACCGCTTATCATCCCCAGTCCGATGGACAAACCGAGCGTGTGAATCAAACTCTTGAAGATCTTCTTCGTGCATGTGTTCTTGATTTTGGTGGAAGTTAGGAAGATCATATTTCACTTGTTGAGTTTTCCTATAATAATAGTTTCCAGTCTAGTATTGGTATGGCACCTTTTGAGGCACTCTATGGAAGGCCAGGCCGATCTCCTTCTTATTGGCTTGAGGCCGGTGAGAAGCTGGTTTTAGGTCCATATTTTATTCGTGATTCCACAGAAAAGATTGAACTTATTCGACATAGGATGAAAGAAGCCCAGAGTAGACAAAAATCCTATGCCGATAACCGGAGAAGGAAGTTAGAGTTTTCTGTGGGAGATCTTGTGTTCATTTGTGTGTCACCTATGAAAGGTGTTGTATGTTTCAGTCGATCGGGAAAGTTAGCGCCTCGATACATTGGACCATTTCCTATCGCTGATCATATTGGTTCCATGGCTTATCGCCTTTTGTTACCCGCTCAATTTTCTGCTATCCATGACGTGTTTCACGTTTCTCAACTTTGGAAGTGTCTTCGGGATTCCAATTCTATTCTTGAGCCCGGTGTTGTGGAAGAAATTGAAGTTTCGCCTAATTTAACTTATGAGCAGCGTCCTATTCGAATTATTGCTTCGAAGGTCAAACGACTTCGAAATAAAGATGTTTCGCTTGTGAAAGTTCAATGGTCTTCAAATCCTAAGGATTGCTCTTGGGTGTCAAGAGAGTTCATCGAGCGAACACATCCGCATTTACTTTCTCGTGCTCTTTGAGGTGAACCTTTTATTTTCAAATTTCTTTTGTGTTAGATATGCTTTTATGGTTGTTACTTTATATTTTCTTCTTAAATATTGCGAGGATGCAATTTCTTTAAGGAGGGGAGTCTGTAACAACCCGCATATTTATCGATTTTTATATTTAAATATTTTATTTAAATATTTTATCGATACTCGAAATTTAGTCCGAAAAGTTACTTTCTGCATACGGTCGAATTAGGACTCGGGACCACTCCCATTGAGTTTAAAATGCCGTTTGCGACCTTTTTGAGTATAAGCTTCGATATGTTTGGAGTAAGTTGATTTTTGCTACTTTTTCACTTTGGGTTTGGATTTGGGTTCAGCCCTATGTTTAACTTATACTCAAATCTGAGCCACTCCTCCCCATTCACCCTCACTTTCTCTTCTTTTTCAGTTCTAAAAGCATCAATGGTGGGAGAGATGGGAAATTAAAACTCCAAAACACTAGTTTTCTTTTGCAAATCAAACTCTAGCTCCAAACTAATAGAAGAACCCATTGGTAAGCTTCTCTTCTTCTTCTCCAACTCATTCTCTTATCAATTCAGAAATTGCTAAACCTAACTTTGGGAATGTTCTTCTTTTAAAGCTTAAGACCAAGCTTCTTGAGTTGGATTTGAAGAGTGGTTGATTCTCCTTTGCTTTCAAGCTTCTTCTTCAATCGTTTGGGTTCAAAGGTGAGATTTTTATCTCACATCTATGCTTATAATTATCCTCGAATGTTATATATGAATTCCTAACACTTATTCGTGTGCATTAGCTTTTGGTTTGGATTGATTTGGTGAATATTCTAATTTTTGGTGTTTTGGGTTCAATTCTTTAAAAATTATGGCTTTGATGTTCAAATGTGTTTTTGGTGATGCAACGAGGAGCTCATAGGGTCAGGTAGTCGATTGGCATAAATCCTTAGTGTCGATGCTCGAGTGGTTGCAAATTTTCGTGATCGGCCATTGTATTCGATGGGCTAGGAGGGGACTGGGAAGAGGTTCGGCCGACCGAGCCCTGTGGCCGGTCGACCGACCTGCTTCCAGAGTGCGTAAGAACTCCTCTGTCTCAGGTTCGGTCGACCGACTACAGGGTTCGGCCGACCGACCTGCTACCCTGAGCATTTCTGTTTTTGGTCCGGTTGACGAGCTCTGTAGCCGGCCAATCGATCTGATGCAGTTTCGCCTATTTCGCCTAGTTGCTTGAATTTCCAACTTTAATCGATTCGTGTTGTTTCCTATTTGTTGTTATCATTTATTATGACTTTGATGAATCCTTTTTAGGGATTTTGAATATCCATTTCGATGGATTTATTTATCGGTTTCGTTGGATTTTTATTCACATCTTCGTGTGTGAAATTTTTGTGATTGATTTTTCCTACAATCTTCTTCGTGATTTGTCACTTTAAAAATATAAGGTTTTGAATACTAGTAGTAAATATCAAAACTCTTTTTCAAATGATTTCAACACTATTTTAGTACAAAGCTCGTTTCTTAAACCGTTTTCCAATCTATTAGTATATACAAACCTTTACCTCACTCGTATGAGAAATCTAATTAAACGACTTAGTAAAACGAGTGGTATGAAACGCTTGCTTTACTTCGTCAGTTAATTCTTGGACTTGTTCGATTGAATCTCTTGTGAAAATTTTATAGTGGAGATCTACAGTTTGTTCATAAATATTTAAGTTAAGCAAGTGGTTATGGGACATGAAGCTAAACTCATATATTTACTAGCTTAGTGTAATTGACACTTCTCGTTGATCATGACGATCATCTTGGTGGTTTAGACTAGCAATGTGCGATTTCTCTTTGTCTGCGAGAGAGACTAAACCCCTTTTTGTGGAGTTTCAACTCAAATTTGTGCGGTAGCTCCCCATGGCCTTCGGGCCGTTCGTGTGTCAAAAATTAATGGCTAGCTACCATGAGATAGCTTCTCGTTCGTGTGATACATATGTTGGTGAGCTTTAATGCTCCCGTTCGTGTGATAGGCCTCCCCCCTTTTCTTGTGATTTCTGGATTTCGTGTTTCAAATTCTGGAATTTCTTCTTCACCTATTTTTGTGATTTCTATTGATATGATTTATCAATTTTTGTGCATAGGTGAATTCGTGTGTAATTGACTGGATTTCTTGAGATGATTTCTAGAATTTGTGTTTCACCAATTTTTGTGATTTCCATTGATAAGTTTTATCAATATTTGTGCATTGGTGAATTTGTGTGCCATTGACATTTTTGATTGACATTGATATAATCGTCAATAATTATGGTTTGGTGAACGAAATAAGGAGTATGACATTTCTTTGATTCTTGTGTAGATTTGGTGATATTGATTAATCTCTTGTTGATTTTCAATTATTTATATATATCACAGCTTGGCATGGTGATTATTATGTGTTTAGTCATATCTCTTATTCTATATCGTTTCATCTGATATTTATAGTTAAACTGATCCGTATATTATTTTCTTATTAAATAATACTCGGGTCAGACCGAGATGTTACAGGTGCTTCTGCTTGACTTTACATCCGGGATTACCTTCTTGACTTTTGGTTAACTACTTAGATTAGTAATTTTTGTTGTATACATTTGAGATATAGACTCCATACTGTATACTTATTCTTTTGTGTAGTTCGTGTAACTATTCTTTTATGATATTGTGGATCTTTTTAAACCACTACTCTGATGTACACTTCACAGTGTAATATTCATATCTATTTCCGCCTTTGTGATATGAATTGTCTGTAACTGATTTATGTTATGTTTATTTCTATATTTGTTTCTAAAGGTATTATAGCCACTGTGTAGTAGCTTTGAGTTTGTCGGTATGTCGGATTTCCCTCTTGATAAAGAAATGCATGTTATACTATCTGACATATCGATGCTCGCGCAAAGCAATTACACGGAGGGTCGCTCCTCAACAGCCTTATTCTCCGTGCTAGTTGACAGCATTCACCGTAATGTTCTTGGCTAGCGTGGGTATAGAGGTGGGGCGTCACATGTTTGGAGTAAGTTGATTTTTGCTACTTTATCTATTGGGTTTTGGGTTTAGGTTCAGCCCACTAGCCATAATAATACCCCAAACTGAATCATCCCTCCCCATTCACTCTCATTTCCTCCTCTTTTCAGTTCTAAAGCAAAAATAGTGGAAGAGAATGAGAAATAGAAATCCAAAGCCCTAGTTCCTTTGCAAAATCCAAGATCTAGCTCCAAATTCAAGAGAACCCATTGGTAAGCCTTCTCTTCATCTCCCCCAACTCATTCTCTCTTTGATTTCAGAAAAATTCCTAAACCTAATTTGGGAAATATTTCTCTTTTAAGCTTAGAATCAAGCTTCTTGAGTTGGGATTGAAGAGTGGTTGATCCTCCTTTGTTTTCAAGCTTCTCAATCTTGTGCTTTTGGGTTTAAAGGTGAGATTTTTATCTCACATCTTAGTCTATAATTATCTTCGATTGTTAGGTATGAATTCCTAACACTTATTCTTGTGCAATTGATTTTGGTTTGGATTGATTTGGTGAATATTCCTATTTCTGATGTTTTGAAATCAAAATCTATGAAAATTCTTTTATGGATATTTGGACATTGATATTTGAGGCGTATCGAAGAGCCGTTAAAGCTGGGTTGTCGCTCGACGTAAACCCTTAGTCGTCGTTGCTCGTCCAATCGCTTCTGGTATTTATTTCGGCCATTTTTGGTCTAGGTTCAGGGAATGCCCTGAACCCCAGTTTCAGACGTCTGAAACGTAGTATTCAGACGTCTGAATATTATTCTGGGAAGATTTCTATTTTCAGATTCAAACGTCTGAATATATCATTTCAGACGTCTGAATTGGTTCGTTTGGAACCAGAAAGGAAATAGGCTAAAAAGTGCCTATTTCAGACGTCTGAAATCAAGGATTCAGATGTCTGAATTCTGTTTTGGAAAATATTTTATTTTCCAGATTCAGACGTCTGAATCCTTAATTTCAGACGTCTGAATCTGCAGTCTTTTGCCTATTTGCCTATTTAGTTCGAATTTCCAACTTTAATCGATTCGTGTTGATTTCCTATTTGTTGTTATCATTTATTATGGAGGTCGCTCGATCCTATCCTCCCTTAGGTCTTCACTAGGTCGTACCGTTTTGGACGGGGCGCTGCCCCGCACCCTGCCAGGGGCGCTGCCCCTCGACCCCGGCGACCTGACCGGGCAGGTCGAACCCCATAGCGAGGGCGTTGCCCCCGCACCCCCACCTTGGAAGGTTGCCACCCCCCCTCCGTCGGGGATCTTATCTGAAAAACATTCAACGGAACTTGCTTTGTTGAGATGCTGAGTTGACCATTCTTCGAGACAAACTATCTTGGGCTTCTCCGTCGATTTTATGGATTTTTAAATATCTATTTCGATGGATTCTTTATCGATTTCTTTGGATTTTATTCACGTCTTTGAATGTGAATTTTTATGATTGATTGTTTCTACAATCATTTTTATGATTTGTCACTTTAAAATATGAAGGTTTCAGTACTAGTAGTAAATATCAAAACTCTTTCAACAAAATGATTTCAACTCTATTTTCAATAACAAAGCTCTTTTCTTTAACCGTTTTCCAATACCAGTATATACAAACCTTTACCTCACTCGTATGAGAAATTGAATTAAACGGCTTAGTAAAACAAGTGGTATGAAACGCTTGCGTTTGCTTCGTCGGTTAACTCTTGGACTTGTTCGATTGAACCTTTTTGTGACAATTTTCTAGTGGAGATCTACAATTTGTTCGTAAATATTTAAGTTAAGCTAGTGGTTATGGGACATGAAGCTAAGCTCATATATTTACTAGCTTACTGTAATTGACACTTCTCTTTGACCATGACGATCATTTTATGATTTAGACTAGCAATTGTGCGATGTCTCTTTGTTTGCAAGGTTAGACTAGACCTCATGGGTGTGATTCCGACTCACACATATCTCCTTGTCCGCAGGGTTAGTATAGACACCATTGTGTGATTCCGACTCACACATACCTTTTTGTTGTGAGGTTAGGCTAGACACCATTTGTGTGATTCCACTCACACGTACCTTTTTGCTTTTTGGTTAGCCTAGACCTCATCTGTGTGATTTCGACTCACACATATCTTTTTGTTGCGAGGTTAGGCTAGACACCATTTGTGTGATTCCACTCACACATAGCTTTTTTCTTTTTTGTTATCCTAGACGTCATCTGTGTGATTTCGACTCACACATATGGGGTAGCTCCCCATGGTCTTTGGACCGTCATGTGATAGGCCTCTTTCCCTTTTTCTGTGATTTCTGGATTTCTTGTGTTGATTTCTTGAATTTATGTCATTGACTTGTTATGAGTACAGGTTTAGGGTATGATGCCCTCTTTGGATCTTTGAGAAGATTCTTGTGATATTGATTTATCTCTTATTGATTGATCTTCTGTTGATCATCATTTGCATACTTATAGTAGTAAGTCAGAATGGACATTTTATGTTTATGCCATATCTTTTATTTTATATCATATCATCTGATATTTTTAGCTAAACTGGTCCGTTTATTATTTTCTTAAATAATACTCGGGTCAGACCGAGATGTTATAGGTGCTTCTGCTTGATTTCTTCCCGGGATTTGCTACTCTGACTTTTGGCTAACTATTTAGATTAGCAGTTTGCCGTATACACTTGAGATATAGACTCATAGTTGTATTCATTTGTATAGCACGTGTTGCTATTCTTTTGTATTATTGTGGATCTTTTTGACCACTACTCTGATGTACATTTTCATGTGTTAGTTATTTATTCATATCTTCTTCCGCCCTTGTGATATGAATTATCTGTGACTGATTTGTGCTATGTTTATTTCTATATTTGTTTCCGAAGGTTATTATAGCCACTGTATAGTAGCTTTGAGTTTGTATCAGTATGTCGGATTTCCTCTTGAAATAAAATGCATGTTATACTATCTGACATATCGGTGCTCGCGCAAAGCAATTACACGGATGGTCACCCCTCAACAGCCTTATTCTCCATGCTAGTTGACAGCATTACACCGTAATGTTCTTGTCTAGTGTGGGTATAGAGGTGGGGCGTTACAAGAGATGTTTACGGCATTTGACATCTCCTATCCAGTGTCTAACGTGAGTGCAGCAACTTAAGAGATGCTCGGGATTCACATCTCCTAAGGATCCGTTAAACTATTTACTATGTTGTAATATTTCGCTATTATAATAATGTCTATAGTAAAATATACTTACTTTTAAATAGCGTTAAGGAGTTACCCAATCTCCCCCTTAACACAATAATAGTCCCAGTAGTCCATCGGGTATCAGTGTATCTCCAGATCAGGAGGCTACCCTGAATACACCACGGGCTATGGGAGAAAACCAAACTCGCACAATGCGCGCTAGGGTAGGCGACACGGCACAACGAGGCAATGTCAGGGTAGATATACCAATTACACATTCGGGCTGATGGTGACGAATAGCGCACAGTACCGCCCTCCTCGAGCCACACCCTAAAAAATTCAAAGGGCCCCAATCAATCACAAAGTAATAGAATGGTATCGAAGGAGTGTGTCTGATAAGAGGGGCTATCTCACTGGCCCATAAGCGCTTCTGTTTTAGCCACCTTATTTCAACTCACGGGAGTCGGGTCCACGTATATACCTCAAGGGAACATTGACTCCATCCTACCTCATTCTGAAATCTCCACCTCGTACATGGTTGTTAAAGTAGGTTCGGAGTTGGTAGAGAGTATGACAACTTCCGATCCCGGTCTCTTTAACAACCAAACGTTATTATAACACCGCGGTCATTTCAAAATAATTTATATTTCCAAACCAAAATATAATATCCATTTCAAAATCATATAAATACGATATCATTTCCATTTCAAAAACCAAACCAATATGCTATCATTTTTAATAAAAACCCAAATCAATATAATATCATTTTTATTTCAAATATATCTTTTTTCCAAAATCATAGCACTTTCAAAGTTATAACACTTTGAAATCAAAACATTTAAAGTATAACACTTTCAAATCATAATACTGTGAAACTCATAACTCTGAAACATAACTTTCACCACTTAAATGGTTTAAATATTAGAATATTATATATAATAAATAGCTTTATAAATTTCACAAATCAATTCCAAAACAATTCGGATTTCTAGATTTTAATTAAACCAAATCCCAAATCATAAGTTTCAATTCAATTCAGTTTCCAAATAAACTTTTCCAAATTATGTCAATTTCAAAACGATTTTAAATTCAATATATTTCAAACTATAAGTATTTAACAATTTCAAAACTAAGTTTGGTAATTACAATTCAATTTTCTATTATTTAGTTTTGAAATATTTTTACATAATAAATCCATCATCATTTAAATAAAACTCAAATTACAAATAACTAGATATTTCCTTCAATTTATTTATCTTGAAACATTTATTTAGTTCACCTTAAACACGATCAAGTTATAAATCGTATCCTTTACTAATCTCAAATTCCATAATTTCCAACTTGGTTTCATTTATGTTTCTACATTAAATAAAATTTCAAATCAATTTCAAATCTATCTTCTCAGCCTTAATTTTATTAAAATCATTATAAACTCTATATAAAATATAATTTATATAAATACTTAACCATATTACATTTTAATAAAATCAATCTTTATTTTTAAACTTGTTTTATACCAAATAAATTTATACATAGCTAAAAATCAAGAATTTAACTATATATATAAAGTAACATTTATATAATATCTGAAATCAGTATTTATATAAACCCATATATTTCTATACAAAACCATAGAAATCATTTAAAATATTTTTATATATAGACCACGGTTATGTATATAATTTTCTATCTTATGGTCAAGTGATACGAATATTTATCATTTCAATCCGTAATTTAAAATATAAATACGGTTATATATCATTTCAAACCGCAATCTCGAATGAAATAAAAATCCATAACTACTTGCAGTTTATAACAATATAAAATAAAACAACCATTCATCCAATATCAATCATCAAACATTTATTACAGTCATCATCCAATTCAATCAATAAAATCAATATAGAACAGATAATAAATAACAGGTATTTACTGGCAATTTATATTCAATAACAAATTAAATAACTATTTTATCCAAATAAATTCAAATAAGCTGAGATGATGATTCAAAATATGCCAAACAGTCATAAATAAATCTCTAATCACAACATAAATCAATTTAATAAACATAAGAAATTTTGGAAGTTATGAGTGGGTTATAACACTCACCTTTCGAATTTAAATTGAATTTATATTCAAAATAAGCCCAAAATTTGAACAGTCTCAGAATTCAACCAAACCAAAGTTAAAGTGTCCGAAATTTCGATGCGATCCTAGCAAAGAAAACCGTATGTGAATTGGACCTCGTATGCAAAAGTTATTGCGATTAGAACGATCAACAATACAAATTAAAAATAAATAAAATAGTTAATAAAGTAAACGTATTACACATCATCACCTGCTTGGTTCACGTGTAACCCTAGTTGCAGCAACAACACACATGACTGAAGGAAAGCCGTCACCGGTCAATCAACTTTGACCAAAAACTGTTCTGCCTCCACTGGCCTTCACTCAGATCGAAGCACGCCACCAAGGCCCACACTCCAGGTCGCACGCACCCTACCCACGCCACCAATTCCGGTCGCCGTTTAGCCGCACGCCGCTGCCTAGGGTTCCATCCAAATTGGATTATTATGGCAGATCCAACCGTTGAAACCTGAAACCAATAGTTCCGATAAACTACGCAGAGCACTCTCCACGCCATGGTATCATCGATTTGACGATTAGGTGAAGTTCATCGTCGAGCGATGAACGGCCGAAAACAGATCAACAATTTCTAGCCACATCGAAACCCAGATTGAATAATGAATCATATATTTGATCTATGCTCGTCAAGAGCTTCAAATCCATATAAATTCTTAGTTTATGGAGTTTGAATTTTTGTTGTTGGATTTTGAATTAGAATTGAATTGGAAAATTTTGGGTTTGCAGCCATTGAGGAAGAGGAGCAACAGAAGTTTCTACACATACAGAAATGTGAAATAGAAAGGCTGCTAGGGTTTACAACAGGATATATATAGGTAGAGCTGAAAAATAGAGGAACGGATATGATTGGTTTGGACCGTTGAACGATAAATGGCCCGAAAAGCCCGTTTTGACTCTGGAACAAAATTGGGTTAACCCATATATCAAAATAGATGTTTTTGAATATTTTCAAATCAATGGAATAAATTTCAAGTCCAAATTCCATCATATGAAGAAGTTATGCTAAAATCAATTTATTTCAAATTGATTTCAATTGATTTCAATTTAATTGATTTCTACGCGTTTCGAGTCTGTACGATCAAACGACAAGTCCGATCGTTACGAAACTTGAAATCCTATAATAGTTCATCGTTACGGATTCGATGAAACTGGTTTCGTCGAAACCCAAGTCAGTGGCCAAAATGGCTATTTTCCAATTATTAAATTAAATTAATTATTAATTAATTAAATCACTTTTCCATTTTAAATTTAATTATTTACCCTTTCTATCATTTTTGATTTCTCAATCATTTATAATAACTTAAACAATTTTATACGTCAATTTGAAGTTGATTAATCCATCAATTTCAGTGTTTAATTTCAATTTCATTAAATTCACAAATTATAAATTAAAATTCATAAAATGCATTTATTAAATTTTTAAACTTTATTATTCATGTCTTTCATTACAATAAGGATATAACTAACATTGTTCTAAATCTTGTTGCTTAATATTTCCCAATTTCCTCTAAATTTCTATTTTCGTAATATTTAAATATTAATTTTCATTTAATTCCAACTAATCTAATTACTAAATTTAAATTAATAAATCTTGGTTCCCATTCTTTTTAGTCAATCAATCATTATCCTATTCATACTTTATTATCAACCAACAATTATTATAATTACTTATCTAGCATTGATTCTATCAAATTACAATTTATCATGTATTATTTCATCAATTAATGTAACTTTGAATTTATTTCCCAATTTACTAAATCCAATCAATTATAACCTTACAATTGTTTCAATTAACTGGGATTGCACTAAATTAGTTATTTATCAACTTGCATTAACATTACTATCTTAATTTACATTCGGTTACTATTAATCAATATATTATTTCATTGGTTAATTCAATGCTTGCTTTTATTTACTTATTTTAAATTTTATACCCAAGTGCAACAATTTACACTTTTTCTTTATTGGGATTTCACTCCAATTGTCAATAATTAATTTTAATTACCATTGCTACATTTCATTTTTAACATTCGCTTCATTATAAAGTTTTCATTTCCTTCTAAATTTAATTACAAAATCTTATTAAATTAACCAGTTTAATTATCGAAATTTACGGGTCGTTACACTCTTCCCCACTCAAAACTTTTCGTTTCCGAAACGGAAAAAAAGGAAAATGAAAGAATTAAATACATCTTATTCAAAAATATTAACTTTATAAACAAATAAATTTACCAAATTAAATAAATAAAATAAAATATACCCATTTATGACCATTATATTCACGGAAAATTTCAGCCGAGTCTCCTTTGTACGGAGAGGCTCGGGAGAAAATATAATATCAAATATAACAATATATATAACAATATCTTAAAATAATATATCCCAACAATGGGAAAAACCATATAATAATGCTATAAAACCGTAATCCGAGAGCGTACCTATTTGTCGGGCAAATAACGTTTATTTATGAAACCAAAAGTAGTAGCAATTGCTTCCATAACCTATATTTTACTCATGTAATCCAGAAGAGTTAATAGTTATATGAAATGAAATATTTTAAGTTGTTTCAACCACTAACAAACGAACCAATATAAACAACAATCACGTGCAACCAATATACAATCAAAAATCAACACAGTCAATTATCCATTCATATCAAACAAAACTAATAGTTGTTTGGGTTCAAAAACTTTAAATTGTACATAATGGAAAATAAACTACTAAGTGCACCATTTACTCAACAGTCTTAGATGAAACTAAATAGATTATTCATACATCCAAACAAATTTAAAGCATCCTTGCCCAAACAACCATAAACCAAACAAACAACAATTCCAAGCATAAATTCAGTTCATTCTTATTAATTTCTTTCACAACATTTATTATTTAATTTCCTTTTCATTCATATAATGATTTATCTTTTGACTTACATTTCTTTCTTGCAAATTTTCATTTCCATCCATTGATTCAGTGTACATTTAACTTATTTGCACATATACTTACATAAAATCACTTTTATTTATTCGTATGTATATTTTCTTTTTTATTGCATTACATTCATTCATTTCTCAATTTCATTTATTTTCATTCATTTATCCATAGTATTCATGTTCAATTCAGTTACTTGGCATATCAATTTCATTTACATAAGTTTAAAATTACTTACTTACAATGCTTACCTTTCTATTATATTTAATTAGTAGCGTTTCATCTCCACATCATATTATTATTTATTAAAGAATTTCATTGAATACTTTCATTACTTCAAGTTTTACTTGTAAAATTTCCCATTACATTTTCTTTTAACATTTTAACCCTTTTTTATAGTTGGTAAGTTATATATATGTTAAAGAATGCAATTGAAGATTATACAAGTTTATCTCATTTCTTTTAAATTAATTTAATGTTCAATGCTTGTAATTGCATTTAGAGGCTTCGGTTATTAGTTAAATTCCATTTCACTACACTAATTAAAACTATTAATTACAAAAACTTAAGAATTAAATACCGGGTTTAATTTCAATTCATTTTAAAATAATAGATTGATGTATACACTTACTATTTATATATCTAATAAATATTTAAAACAATTTGAAATTTATATTTGTTTACCAAAATAAATCTGAAGTAAAACTACTACTACAGTGGCATTCCCACTTAGAAACTCGGAAATGAATGTCGATGATGCGTGCACTCATCACCGAAATTATTTCCCAGCGGCAGAGAGGGGAGTACAGAACTTATTTCTTCCAAAATTTCTTTAAAACAATTCTTTCAAGTTATATTAAAATATTTATATCAAAACATACTTCTAATAATATTATCATTATATTTCAAAATCATTCAAAAGAAATTTTCAAATTCCCCGGGACTTAGATTCTAAGTTCCCAATTTTCATTTATTTTATTTTAAATCTTATTTCCCGTCAATATTTATAAATTTCACTGCCTAACAACCAATATATTACAACCAAATATAACCTTTATAAAAAATATATTTTATATATAGAAAATATAATAGGCAAAATTATTTCATTTAGTATATTTCAAAACAAATATTATGTCGGTCTGTCCTATTAAGTGCTTTGCAATCCCTATTGATGTCATAGCGTCCTATGCACCAAGCATAATTTATAAATACAAAACGGAACAAATTAACACAATATCAAAACGTTTTATAACAAATACGCTCTCTCATACATATACAATCAGCGACTCATCATAGGGTATTACTACCCTATTAGTAATGAGTCAAACACCAGAAAGATAAGGTTTATCACTAAACTAAAGCTCTGATACCAACTTTAACGGACCGCCCGTCAGTGGGGTAACGCCCACCGTAGCATAAATTGGTACCTGTGTTCTGCCTTTACAGTCAGCCTCTCGACTGCACCAACCCTCGCAGGGACATGTAGTAGTAAGAGTCATCTGCTCGCTACCAAACCAAATGCGAGAACCCCCTATCATGCTGCACCCTCCAAGTGCATAGGCAGACACACATGTATACTCAACTATACAAAAGAGCGGATTGTTATTGGGGTAAATAAGAAAAAACGGAGAAAGAAATAAAACAAAACAGAATCTCACAGCGGAATGACAAAATATAATAATCAAATAGCAGTTCATGAAGCTATTTTACAGAACATTTGATTATACTTATACAACACATATTAGAGTTACACATACCAGAGAATAAATAAATAATGCAGCCGAACAGTATGCATGTAGTGGAATAATATAATAGATAATAGTAACACAATCTTCGTCTTCGTCCTCTAGAAATAAAGTCTTCAAATCCTGAAATGCTTAGGCTGACCCAAGCGAATTGAATAGACAAAACACTCGATTCAGAACTAAAAGACCTTATACGAGTTAAATCAATAGAAATAAATATGAGTGGAACGGCGTCAGAGATGTTTACAGCATTTGACATCTCCTATCCAGCGTCTAACGTGAGTGCAGTAACTTAAGATATGCTCGAGATTCACATCTCCTAAGGATTCGTTAAACTATTTACTATGTAGTAATATTTCACCATTATAATAATGTCTATAGTAAAATAAACTTACTTTTAAATAGCGTTCAGGAGTTACCCAATCTCCCCCTTAACACAATTATAGTGCCAGTAGTCCATCCAGTGTCAGCGTATCTCCAAATCAGGAGAGTACCCTAAATACTCACGGGCTACGGGAGAAAACCAAACTCGTACAAGGCGCGCTAGGGTAGGCGATATGGCACAACGAGGCAATGCCAGGGTAGATATACAAATTACGCGTCTGAACTGATAGTGACGCATAGCGCGCAGCTATCGCCCACCTCGAGCCACACCCTAAAAAATTCAAAGTGCCCCAATCAATCACAAAGTAATAGAATGGTATCGAAGGAGTTTGTCTGATAAGTGAGGCTACCTCACTGGCCCGTAAGCGCTACTGTTTTAGCCACCCTACGCCAACTCAAAGGAGTCGGGTGCATGTATATACCTCAAGGGAACGTCGCCGCCATCCTACTTCATTCTGGAATCTCCACCGCATACACGGTTGTTAAAGTAGTTTTTGGAGTTGGCAGAGAGTATGACAACTTTCGATCCCGGTCACTTTAACAACCAAACGTTATTATAACGCAGGTCATTTCGCAATAATTTATACTTCCAAATTAGAATATAATATCGATTTCAAAATCATATAAATACGATATCATTTCCGTTTCAAAAACCAAACCAATATTATATCATTTTTAATAAAAATCCAAATCAATATAATATCATTTTTATTTCAAATATATCCTTTTTCCAAAATCATAGCACTTTCAAAGTTATAACACTTCGAAATCAAAACACTTAAACTATAACACTTTCAAATCATAATACTCTGAAACTCATAACTTTGAAACATAACTTCCACCACTTAAACGGTTTAAATATTAGAATACTATATATAATAAATAGCTTCTTAAATTTCACAAATCAATTCCAAAACAACTCGAATTTCTAGATTTTAATTTAATCAAATCCCAAATCATAAATTTCAGTTCAGTTTCCAAATAAACTTTTTCAAATTATATCGATTTCAAAACCATTTCAAATTCAATATATTTCAAACTGTAAGTATTTAACAATTTCAAAACTAATTTTGGTAATTACGATTCAACAATTAAATTTTCTATTATTTACATAATAAACCCATTATCATTTAAATAAAACTAAAATTACAAATAACTAGATATTTCCTTCAATTTATTTATACTTGAAACGTTTATTTAATTCACCTTAAACAAGATCAAGTTATAAATTGTATCCCTTACTAATCTAAAATTCCATAAGTTCCAAATTGGTTTCATTTAACAAATTTCTACATTAAGTGCAATTTCTGTACAAAACCATAGAAATCAATATTTATATAATATCCGAAATTTCTACATTAACTTTCAAATCAAGTTATAAAGTAACATTTATATAATATCCGAAATCAATATTTATATAAACCCATATATTTCTGTACAAAACCATAGAAATCATTTTAAAATATTTTTATATATAGATCACGGTGTTTGTACATAATTTTCTATCATATGGTCAAGTGATACGGATATTTATCATTTCAATCCGTAATTTAAAATATAAATACGGTTATATATCATTTCAAACCGCAATCCCGAATGAAATAAAAATCCATAACAACATGTAGTTTATAACAATATAAATACAACATCCATTCATCCAATATCAATCATCAAACATTTATTACAATCATCATCCAATTCAATCAATAACATCAATATAGAACAGATAATAAATAACTGGCATTTACTGGCAGTTTATATTCAATAACAAATTAAATAACTATTTTATCCAAATAAATTCATATAAACTGAGATGATTATTCAAAAATATGTCAAATAGTTATAAGTAAATTTCTACTCACATCGTAAATCAATTTAACAAACATAAGAAATTTTAGAAGTTGTGAGTGGGTTAAAACACTCACCTTTCGAATTTAAATTGAATTTAAATTAAAAATAAGATCAAAATTTGAACAGTCTTAGAATTCAACCAAACTAAGTTTAAAGTGTCCGAAATTTTGATACGATCATAGCGGAGAAAACTGCACATGAATTGGACCTCGTATGCAAATGTTATTGCAATTAGAACAATCAACAATATAAATTAAAAATAAATAAAATAGTTAAAGTAAACGTATTACACATCATCATCTGATTGGTTCACGCACAACCCTAGTTGCAGCAACAACATGCACGACCGAAGGAAAGCCGCCACCAGTCAATTGACTTTGACCAAAAACTGCTCCACCTCCACTGGCGTTCACTTAGATCGAAGCACGCCACCAAGACCCCCACTCCAGACCACAGGCACCATACCCACGCCACCAATTCCGGTCGCCGTTTAGCCGCACGCCACCGCCTAGGGTTCCATCCAAATTTGATTATTATAGTAGATCCAACCATTGAAATCCGAAACCAATAGCTCCGATGAACTGCACATAGCACTCTCCACGCCATGGTATCGTCGATTTGACGATCAGGTGAAGTTCATCGTCGAGCGATGAACGACCGAAAACAAATCAATAATTTCTGGCCACATCGTAACCCAGATTGAAAAATGAATTATATATTAGACCTACGCTCATCGAGAGCTTCAAATCCATATAAAATTCGATATAGTTTGTGAATTTTGAATTTTTGTTGTTGGATTCTGAATTGGAATTGAATTGGAAAATTTAGGGTTTACAGCCATTGAGGAAGAGGAGCAAAACAGAAGTTTCTACACGTACAGAAATGAGAAATAGAAAGGCTGCTAGGGTTGATAATAGTATATATATATATAGGTAGAGTTGAGAAATAGAGGAACGGATACGATTGGTTTAGGCCTTGAACGATAAATGGCCCGAAAAGCCCATACTTACTCCGGAATGAAATTGGGTCAACCCATATATCAGAATAGATGTTTTTGATATTTTAAAATCAATGGAACAAGTTTCAAGTCTAAATTCCATCGTATGAAGAAGTTACGTTAAAATCAGTTTATTTCAAGTTTATTTCAATTTAATTGATTTCAATTTAATTGATTTCTAGGCATTTCGAGTCCGTACGATCAAACGACAAGTCCGATCGTTACAAAAGTTGAAATCCTATAATAATTCACCATTATGGATCCGATGAAACTAGTTTCGTCGAAACCTGAGTCGGTGGCCAAAATGGCTATTTTCTAGTTATTAAATTAAATTAATAATTAACTAATTAAATAAATTTTCCTGTTTAAATTTAATTATTTACCCTTTCTATCATTTTTGATTTCTCAATCATTTTTAATAACTTAAACAATTTTAGATGTCAATTTAAAGTTGATTAATTCATCAATTTCAATGTTTAATCTCAATTTCATTAAATTCAGAAATTATAAATTAAAATTCTCAAAATCCATTTATTAAATTTTTAAACTTTGTAATTCACGTCTTTTATTGCAATAAGGATATAACTAACATTGTTCTAAATCTTGGTACTTAATATTTCCCAATTTCCTCTAAATTTCTATTTTCGTAATATTTAAATATTAATTTTTATTTAATTCCAACTAATCTAATTATTAAATTTAAATTAATAAATCTTGATTCACATTCTTTTTATTCAATCAATCCTTAACCTATTCGTACTTTATTATCAACCAACAATTATTATAATTACTTATCTAGCATTGATGCTATCAAATTACAATTTATCACGTATTATTTCTTCAATTAATGTAACTTTGAATTTATTTCCCAGTTTACTAAATCCAATCAATTATAACCTTACAATTGTTTCAGTTAATCGAGATTGCACTAAATTAGTTATTTATCAACTTGCATTAACATCACTACCTTAATTTACATTCAGTTATTATTAATCAATATATTATTTCATTGGTTAATTCAATGCTTACTTTTATTTACTAATTTTAAATTTTATACCTAAGTGCAACAATTTACACTATTTATTTATTAGGATTTCACTCCAATTGTCAATAATTAATTTTAATTATCATTGCTACATTTCATTTGTAACATTCGCTTCATTATAAAGTTTCTATTTGCTTCTAAATTTAATTACAAAATCTTATTAAATTAACCAATTTAATTATCAAAATTTACGGGTCATTACAAGCTGACACCAACCCAAATGTGAACCCAATAAAAATGCGACATCTAATTAACTTTCCCCATCGCCTCCATCTACAACCACGTCTGCCACTTCCTCCAAAGCTACCGTCACGCCCTATGCTATCTCTTTCCCCCAAGAAACGACGCTGATGCTTCTATGTTTGGCCAGCGATGAGATAACCGAACCCCGCAATAAAAAGCCCTAAAACACTGCTCGAGCCAAATTCTCTCAGCATAAGCCACTAGAGCAGGATCTTCCACGTTTATTGCCTTCACCTCGTCCCAAGACTCTTCCCCGACATCTACGATCCCCCTCTCCCCCCGACTACCGGTACGCCGAAAATTATTTTTTAAAGAAAATCGATCATCTCTTCTTCCACGACAAACCAAGCCACTAAAAAACATAAGATGACCACTAAAAATCATAATTTGCCAAGGCGGTCGTGACTATGCCCTTCGTTCAACAATTCGTGATCGTCGAAAACGATCATTTTCTTTACCATTTAGTGTTATATTCTGATATCTCTCAAAATACTCAATGAAAACCCATGAAACTATTTTTAAAATAAACTAGACTAAATAAACTCACAACTATCCAGTTGATGTCAAGTGCTATTTCAAAGTGGTCCAGGAGAAATTGAATTTTGAAGATGAAGTAGGAATTAATTTTCAATGTTTTGAAATTTACAGAGGAGACAATAAGATGGAGAAGAAACGGTGTCTCTCAGAGCATAAACACACATACACACAAAACACATTTCAATATAACTAGACCAAGTTTTCCAATAAAGTCATGAATCAATGGAGACAAAAAGAAGGTAGGAGAAATAATAAAACCAAATAATGGCCCGGTTAGAAGAAGACTTTGTTGATTTGAAAATAAAGTCGCACTATGCATTTGTATATGTGTGTGCTTGGTGTGTGATTTTGAATAAAAATGAACAAGGTGTTTTTGTTCACATATATTTGCAAAGGTTACTTCATAGTACCAATTCTTAGATGCAAAAGTCGGCACAAGGACAACAAACATATATTGTCCAAAGATATGTAACAAGATTTAATTTTTATGAGTTTTAAAAAGAAATAGTTTGCGGTATCCCGCTACACATATTCAGTTCGCATAAGAGTCGCGAGCGACTGAAATAAAATTACGATGGCATATAACAATGTTACACGACCATATAACAAAAATAAAACAGACAAGTTAACTTATTTTGTGAAATTTCAAAAATACCGACATTTCCCGCAAAAAGCATCAAACGAAAATTTAGCTATTTTCCTAATTAAAAATTACAAAAAAAATTCTATAAATTAAATTAAAAATATGTCATTAGAAATCAAGTCTAAATTTTAAACAGAGATTTTATTCTAATTTAACTCAAAGCTGGATATTTTAAAAAAAAATTAAATGTTCAAATTCGTAGGCCCAAAAATATGGGTCATTACTGAAACCCCTAAGAAAGTCTCCACAAAATTACGCGTTATTTCCACTGACGTGTTATTTTTAAAAGTGTCACTATAGCAACCTTTTTATTCAATCTTTTATTACTTTGATTTACTTCTTTTATAACTTTTCAAACATTTACTTTTCTAAACACATTGGAAGTGTACTTACAAACTAGGCAAGTTATATTTCGACGTGTTCTAAAATTCATCAATTTTATACTTTTAAGTTAAGGGATTCACAGTGTGCTTATAACGACTATCGCTATATGGAAAATTCCATATTCAATCCAATATCCATTGTCTGGTGTCACATTTATACATATATGATTTCCATATTCAATCTACTAAATAAGTTCTAAACAAGTTAACATGTCCATTTACACATTCAAATGCATTTTTTTAACTGCCCCTTATAATGGTTTTAAGAGAAATAATTTAGCAAACCATATACTTTTCAAAGCATATTACCATGATCATAGCTTTACTTTGTGCCTGTTATTAGTAATTATATAGCAAACATGGTGTGTACACGTATATATGCATGTACATATTTTCTCAATTGAATGAACATATAAGATAAAAAGAGGTTTTATTTATAAAAATTGTGTGTGTGTATATATATATATTAACATATAAAAAATATTTTTCAATATAAAGGACATGGAGCATGGCGTGCATAAATGCGTGAAAGGAGTGGGGTACAAGAGTGGATGGAATTAGGGGGAGGGGGATGGATCATGCATGTACACATATTTAATTCAAGCATATATATTTTTAAATATATTCCTCAGTCTATTAAGACCCCTTACCTCTCATATTTTTCATTTTACAATCTCCATCTCTACTTTAAATTTCCTTAAAACTTGAGCAAACATATCCATGGCCTCTCTTCATATTTTCTAAATTGAGAAAAAATCACTTCTTTCCACTTAAATCACTTCCACTTCTTGCTAAAACACTTCTACAAACTCTACAAAACTTGCTCTTCCAAAATACATGTACCATCTCCTGCTAGCCGATGTGGCCAAGCACAAAATCCACCAGGCTGAGCCCAAATAGCCCTTGGCCGAGCCCATTTAAGGTATTCAAGAATTCGAAGTTCTTAATTTGGCAAGATCCTAGGTTGTTTCAAAGTTTCAGCAAAAGTGCGCCTTGAGTTAGTAAAGTTTCAGTGAGTAAAACTCTTATTTTTGGAAAAGAAAACAACTTGAATTTGATGAACTATATGCTGTGAAATTATTGTATTTGTTTTGTTGAAATATCTAGTTGTTTTGATGGCATATGATTATAAGTCTGTGGTTGAGCTTGGATTTGTGATTTGGATGTTAAATGATATATTTAGATATTAATATGTGATTGGTTGGCTTATGATAGGATTGTAATGTGTTTACGAAATAAAAACCAACTGTATGTGGTGTAAATATTGTGAAGTTTGTTGTGATGGAATTCTAACTCTAGGTCACTCAAATCAAAATCCCAATGCAGTTGAAAAGCAAGATCGTGATAAGAATGCAAAAACAACCAATCAATATCTCAATTCTGTCACGACCAGATTTTTGACCTTTGAAAATCGACATCAATACGTCCACTATATTACATGCCGAACAATTGAGTATCGAAATACCAGATCGTTGGAGAAATAAGAAAGAGGTGGTAGAGAAAATAAGGAAAAAATATCTGAATCTCACAATCGCAGCGGAACAATATATAATAGATAATAATTGATCTTTATACAAAAGAACTATTACTGTTTCATATGTTACGTCATTTCAGCACAACGCAAAACAATAGCACAATACTGGACAGTTATAATAACTTGTCCTCACAAAACTGACTATACAGCTTACAATGCATAGCGGAAAGTGCACCAAGTATGTGTGATACTTCTCATCATCCAACTCATCCCCTGAGCTCCATAGCGTGTTATCCTGTATCTGTAATACTCGGTCTGACCCGAGCATTATAATAAAATAACACCCGAGTCAGTCTGGAAAACCAGTGTGAGAAAACACACCCATTTGAATTATTAAAGTTTTCAAAATTCTTTGAAATCAATGGTATCTTTAAGACCACGCCATAAATAAACATGTTGGGTTTTTACCTTGTGATAACCAAAACATTTCATATCAAAATCCTTTGATATTATAATAGTGTCTAAGTACAAATACTTAAATCAAATTGCTGAAATAGTTACGCAAATTAAATTCCAGCAATACTAGGCTCTACATTCAAAACTGTAAAGGCACGTATGGAGAATGGATTTCCAACTGAATGATTAGGCACTGGGGTACCACCTGTCATAGTACACCTCTAAAACAATGTACCAAAGACTACTCCCGATCCTCGCAACACAAGACCGAACAACCCCTTACTGGATAACCCGAATAAGATCACCCCGCGGTTGGGATCAACAACCGCCCACACAACCGAAATAAATGGACTCTAGAAAGGAATAATCTTACCCTACTTAGGTGCGACCCACTTAGCCTTGCTGTATATCCCCTCATTTTCAGTCATTTCCAGTTGATGTGGCTCGAGACTTAGTGTAACGATCCGAAATTTCCGATCCCGAAAATTCCAGATAGTTATGAAAAAGAAGAAAGAGATAGAAGAAGAAGAAGATCAGAAACACCAACATCTCACATTCGCAGCGGATAAAATATAATAATAAATAATAACAGTTCACAAAAGATTATTATACCTGATGATTACATTTTAATACATCAGAGTTACACATATATACATACACTAGATATACAAAATCATCATGTCTCATATATACAACAATATGAATACAGCGGAAATACTGCATACGTTCTTGCTAACCAGCTCGCCTTCAGAGTTCCAGAACGTCCTTACCTGAAATTCTGTAATACTCGGTCTGACCCGAGCATTACATCAAGTAACACTCGGTTCAGGCTGGAAACCAGCGTGAGTAAACCCAACTAACATGGAATATCCAAGCAAACAACTTATATAAACCCGGGGTAACTCGAATAAATTTACAAATTCACAATTTTGATGTTGACATTACTTATTTCACACATAAATTTTCTAGTACCTAAAATTTGGATTAAATAGTCCAATTCACTTAAATCATTTCATTCCAGCCAATAGATTTCACATATCAATCTATGGAAAAAAATTCGAAGTGGTTTCGGGTATCTTCTAATACCCGACCCCGGTCTCTTCGAACCCAATGTCATCTAAACCCAAGTTATTCAAATGAAAAGCATAACATTTCATATCAGAGATATCAACTCATTCAAAGCATTCAATACCATCCAATCATCCATAAGCAAGTTTGATCACTTCCAAATTACTTCAATTGATTCTAATTGAATTTCTAACCTCAATCACTTAGATTCCTTCACTTGTCATTAATTAATTTCAAATCAATTAATCAATCATCCCTTCATTATTCATCTTAATTAATCAACTTGGATTAATTATCCTTCAATTTCATTCAAGTAATTACCTTTAATTAATTTCACGATATTAATTATTCTTAACCAAAATCAATAAGTAATCTTAATTACTTCATAAATTAATTAACTATATTAATTACATTAATCGTTAATTACTTATATTAATTAATTTCTCATAAGTCACTTATTATGGATTAATCAATCTTAATTAATCAATCTTTAATTACATCGTTAATTATATAAATTAATGATTTCCAATTATATTTTAATTTATCCTAATCTAAATTAATTACTTTAATTAAACCACAATATTAATCATTCTCGATTAACCTCAAACTGTAATTATCTTTTTATTTACTTCATTAAATAAATTAATTACTCGTTTTAAAATAGTAGTTCAAAGGAATTTAAGCCAAATTCATTTTTAAATTCAAATCAACTTTATTTTTAAAAAATGCACTTTAACAGTCAAGTTGTTAAAATACTGAAATTTTAAAACTGATTTGTTTGAAACCCAGATTCACACTTGAATCCCAGATTTAACTCTGATTCAAGACTTATTTAAATCTCTACTTTACAATTTTAACTTCAGTTTTTAAATATCATTTTTATTTCTTTCCAATTCATTCTTATTTTTATTCTATAATTATATCACTTCCAAAATTCACCCTTTTATTTCTTTTGAGAAAATCCAATTTTACATATTTTGATAACTCAGGGTATCGAGATATTCAAACAACCCACGGCATTCATTATTCCAATTACAAATAATATTCATCACAGAATATCAATCACTCTAATATATACTGAATACTACTATATAATATTGCACATCAATTCAATTCAACCATTTGGTGTAGTATGTGTTTATACAAGAGATCGTTGTGACATCACAAGTTAGTTTGATGAGGCAAACAACATTGAAACCAATTAAAACTTAATGTACACATCACCACTGAATGAAGACTCAAGATTGAAATGAGAAAAAAAGTAGACATAACTAGATAGAATTTGAGCTTTTATGTGATCTTTTAAGGACCTCGTAAGGTAAATTTCTTATGCAAACTCATATCATATTATCTCTGCATTAATCAGTAGATTTGCTCCCATGTAAGAAATACGTTATATGTTATTTGTAGCCGCCAAATAGGAGTTATACGGTTAAATAAGGAATATGGTAAGCCTCTAGTTTATGGTTGTAAACTCAAGTGTAACTTATCATTGCATAGGGATGTACATTGTCTTACACTTAGCTTTGTAGATTGGGATAGACAACAGAGCAAAATAGTGGAAATGCTAACAAGAGACGACACGGATCGAACTCCTTAAACTAGACTCTTTACACAAGAGGAAGTAATTTGAAGCTGCTTCATAGAGATACCGAAGCTTATAGGCATAGGTGCTAAATAAGGTAATTTAAACAGCAATGAACATGTACTTTAAAATTTTCCCACCTCCATGACAACGCAAGTCTAAGCTCGCCAACATCGCGCGCTCGAGCTCATCTCGCAGACGCCGGCCCAATCGATTCAGCGAAGGCGAAGGGGTTTCTTTCCCAGGCCACCGCACGACCTCATCGCGAGTGAACCTTAGCCGGGTCGCGTCTCATGTCTTCGTGATCTTCCCCACACGTCGCTGCGCCGAACTCGCACTACGCGGCCTCTCCACATCGCACGAACGCGACCGCGCACAAATTCCTAGCTGCCAACACCTCGACTTCACTGTCGACTTCCCCAAACCCAAGCCGCACCATCCAAAAATCATCCCAGAGCGAAACTTAAGCAAAAAGAAGATTTTAGAAACCAGTCTCATAATTTTTAGTCGTGTATATAACACGAATTTGAATTTTTGCAGTTGTCTTTTTTTTTTTAATGAGGTTCGATTTCTGCTTGAAGAACAGAGAAGGGACGGAGATAAATATAGATTTGGGGAAGCTTCTTGAGTACGTGTTGATTAATATATAATTGAATATTGAAAATATCTCGTGTAGCATACCGTAAAATTTCGAACTCTTAATCAGACATGCCGCTAGGCGTTTATAAGGCTTTACCCGTATTTCGAACACAATGAAACATGTTTCGGAAGCTAATTTAATCGTATGTGAAAGTTAGCTTTATAAATCGATTTAAAATATTTAATTATCGATTTTAATTTCAACGCATTTCTCACCCGTACTAGCAAACGGTAAATCCAAACACTACGAAAATTGAAACCCGATAATAACTAACAATTACGGATCCAATGGAACTAGTTTCGTCGAATTCCGAGACTGTGCCTCGGAAGGCTATTTTTAAATATCGATTTAAGCAATAAAATTTCAAAACTTAACAAAACATTTCAAAATTCAATTTCAACACTTTCACTACCCTCAGTGCTATCAATAAAAAATTTATAAGCCTTTAAATTATTTTTAAAAGGCTAAAAACTCCAGAATCAACAATTTACCCAATTTCAAATTATATAATTCAATAATTTAATTATCAAGCAAATAGTAATATTTGGAACAAGTTAAAATTAACTTTTAAATATTTAAAATCAATTAAATATTCCAATTTAAATTGTTAGAAATTCCAGGTCGTCACATTCCTCCCCCTTAAAAGAATTTCGTCCCCGAAATTACTGGTTAGGAAGAATGGTCCAATACCCGTTTACCTCTTCTCCAAAACCAACAATTCAACATCCTATCATCTTTTATTAAAAACCCACTATCACCTCAACCAACTTCCCAAAACCTTCTATAGTTTTCAATCAATACCCTTTTGCTCAATCATTTAAATTTCAATTTAAAAGAAAATTTTGAATTATCAAAATTTTCTCAAAATTTTTCTAACTCCCTAAATTCTCGAAAAATTTTCCAGCGTCTCCTTTGCGCGGCTAGCTCAGTACAACTACAAAATGCCTCTACGGGCTCCCAAATTTCAAAAGAAAACAAAAGCCAAGTGGCTAGATCAAAACCCAGTCCAATTTCATACAAAAATTTAAATACATACCCTTTAGTCAAGCAATTCAAATTTATCTTCTGAAATCACAACCCATTTTCTTTCCCTTTATACTACCTACATATCTTACCTAGCAATAATATTCAACCATAGCCCTTTAAAATCATTTTACACATTTCCAAACAGAAGTTTTCATATATATTTCTATTCAAATTAGTTTGCCCCATTTACATATGAATTTAATTTATTTTCCATTTTGAATATTGGATTTTATCTTCCATTTATAACTGATTCATATTAGTTCCATATACTAATTTACTTTAATTTCCAATTTGAAATCGTTTTTTCGTTAACAAAAAAAATTTCCCAAAAATTTTCTAACTCCCAAAATTTTCAAAAAAATTTGGCAGAGTCTCCTTTGTATGGAGGAGCTTTTGCAATTTGACAAGAGATATAAATATATATACATCGACCCACGCGGTCGGAAAAACAAAAACAGTTCATATTTCCTATTTTTATTGCGTAGGCGTACCTTTATTTAGCATTTTTAAGCAAGCGTCTTATTATTTAAGCAATTAGCGCAATCCAAATCCAGCCAAATGGCCTTCAGGAACCTGTACTTACTCAATTCAAATATGTAAGTGCCATATATTAAAAATCTATTAGCATTTCACTTACTTTTAATGGCTAAACACAAGCATTTCAAAAGCAACAAACACCAAACGCTTACCATAAGCGATTTATGTGATTTAAAGCTAATCCAATTACTTCCAACCAAATTTATATACCATTTCATTCAATTTTAATGGCTTACAACTCAAATGCTTACATTCAATTTATTTTAATCCAAACAAGCTCATATTCACTTCAATTAATTCTAAAACCAATTTTATTAATCTCTATCAACTCATAGAATTTTAATTACTTTTGTTTACGCCAAACGACAACTATTTTTATGCAATTTCGATGATATTCGCTTAATAGAGTATCTATTTTAGTTTATAACTATTTTCAATTAATTTCAACTCATTCTGTATTTAATTCCATTTCATTTTCTAATTTATTCACTAACCATACATTTGCATTTCATATCATCTCCGCATTGGTTTCATTTTAAAACTATTCCATTGAGCTTGACAACATTCGATGCTTATTAATATCCATTTTCCTGGTAAATTTAATCCAAATTTTATTTAATGGTCTTTCCATTCTTCCCGAAACCAAGCTTTTATTGACTTAAATAATTTTACCTTCAAATTAATACGCCCATAACTTAAGTCCATTCTGGTAACCCAATTCCAATTAAAACTTTGATTTAATTTTTATTCAACCACGCTTCATCCATTTATTATTTAATTCCATTAACACATTTATTTCCCCGTTTTATATTTTTAATTTCACTTACTTAATTCATTTGCGAGTTTATTTTATTTATACAAAACCATTCTCAATTTATTTCTACTTACCTGGGTTTTTTTTGCAATTCAAACCATGTCTATTATAATTCACTTTCATTATATTCGACAACATTTTCATTATATCTAATATACTTGCAAATTACGTTAAATATTACTTATAACCCGCTTGAATTTATTTGTAATTCAACCCCTCACTATTTCGATCCAACTCTATTTTATTTTTATTTTTACAACCCCTCTTCTTATTTAATTCATTAGCAAATCCGAGTCGAATTCTATTTATAATTCGAGTTTATTTCCAAACTCCATTATTAACTTACAATCCATTTGTTTAACCGAGTCAAATTTTATCAATATATTCTATCAAATAGTTTATTTACCTAATTAGCTTACTTCCAATTTTTGAATCAATATTCGATTTTTATTACAAAAATCACTTCGTTAAATTTTCCTGAGTTCAAATTTTGTTTTTCATATTTCCAGTTTGGATTTCTTTCATTTTCCAAAATTCCAACACCTATATTTAAAATTTTTAGAAATGCTTTTAAATTCACATCATACTAATAAAATAGCTCCTTATAAAAAATACTTCTTGTAACTCGATGTCTCAACCAGTCCATCCTTGTTCTCATAGAAATTCAGTCATACGTTGATCAGGCGTAGGATTGAAAATCTATATGTACTTGGTAAACCCGTTTTCAACATCCAGTGAAAATACTAGGAAAATAATTTTATTGAAAATATAGAAAACAGTTTTTGAAAATAGAGGAAATATCATTGTGAGAATGCTCTGGAAATCATCACCCCCATCCATGGTCGCAGTTACATTCCAGGGTTACGTTGCCATCGCAGCAAAAGTCAATGTAACTGTAGGCACTCCGTGCCCCTCGATTACGCCATGGAACCCACAACAAATCGCAGTTACATTTCAGGGTTACGTTGCCATGCAACAAAAGTCCATGTAACTGTAGGCATCAGCGCCCTGTAACAACCCGCATATTTAACGATTTTTATATTTAAATATTTTATTTAAATATAGCGTCGTTAGTCGGATTTTTGGGTCCGAAATGTTACTTTTTGCAAACGGCCGAATTGGAGCTCGAAACTACCTCCATTGGTTCCAAAATGGCGTTTGCGATCTTTTTGAGTATAATCTTTGATATTTTTGGAGTTTGTGAAAATTTGACCCTTTTTCTATTGGGTTTTGGGTTTGGGTTCAGCCCTCTAGCTTAACTAATACTCTAACTCAACCCCTTCTCTTCATTCATCTTCATTTCATTTTCATTTCTTAAGCTAAAACTGAAATGGTGGAAGGGAAAAGGAATTAGAAACTCCAAGCCCTAATTCCATTTGCAAACTCCAAATTCTTGCTCCAAAATCAAAGAGAAGCCATTGGTAAGCCTCCTCTTCATCTTCTCCAACTCTTCTCCTCTTCAATTTCAGAAAATTTCCTAAACCTAAATTAGGAAATACTTGTTTTATTCTTAGATTGAAGCTTGTTGAGTTGCAGTAGAGTTTGGTTGGTCTTCTCCTTGTTATTGAACTTCTTCTTTGTTTTGGGTTAAAGGTGAGTTTTGAGCTCACATCTACTTCTCTTGATTTCATAGATGTTGGGTGTGAATTCCTAACACCTTGTTCATATGCACTTGCTTTTTGTTTGGATTGAATTGGTGAATATCCAAATTTTTAGTGTTTGGGTTCAATTCTTTAAAGATCCTAACTTTGATATTGGAACATGTTTTTGGTAGCGAATCGGAGAGCTAATCGAGCTGGGGTATCTATTGGCTAAAGCTCCTTAGGTCCATTGTTCGAACGGTCGCGTTTTGGAAGAATTGGCATTTCATTGGAAAAGGGCAGAAACTGCCAATTTCTGCAGTTCGGCCGACCGAGCCCTGTAGCCGGTCGACCGACCTGCTACCCCGAGCCATGTTTTATTTTCTACATCTGACCAGCCGACCGAGCCCTGCAACCGGTCGACCGACCTGCTCATGTTTTGCCTGTTTTGCCTATTTTTGCATAATCTTATTCTTGACATTGATAACTTATTCTTGACTTCATCCACGGGTTTTTATAAATAATCTTCTACATTGCATTAAAAGCTCGTTTCTCCAATTTATAAATTCTATTTAAAACACACGCACAATTTCGCACTTCGAGCGAAGTGGAAGGGTGATTAAATGGTTGGGCAAAACACGGACCATGAATCTGGGCGTTTATCCTTCCGATTAATTCCCGACCTATTCAATTGATAGTTTTGACCTTCGGGTTTGGTTTACCGATGATATGAGGTGAACTTTGTACTGCTTTGAGTGTGAAATTAACTAACGGATAGTAAACCGTTTAGTGCGAACGAGTGGTTATGGGACTCACGTTACCACTTTTCGGATTCCTTTTTGAGAGTTATGACACATTCCGCCAGTTAGTGGTGTCCAGTACTGGGTCTCTGACCATCACCACTACGGTTTGTTGCCTTCGGGTATGTGCCCTCAGGTTTGTACCTTCGGGTTTGTTGCCCTATAGTATCGCTTCCGATGTTGGTAAGTTATGAGCCGCATGGGTGATATTGGGTTGCCCTTTAGTATCGCTTTCGATGTTGGTCGTTATGAGCCACATGGGTGATATTGGGTTTGGAGTCTTCGGGCTCATGGATCCTTGTTTGTACAGTACTGAGCTCGAGCAATTTTCTGATGTTTCATTCATATGTATATTCCCTCGGTATCGCCCTTCGATGTTGGTCTTTATGAGCCGCATGATGCGTAGCGTTTACCTTGCCGAACTTGTATACCTTATTGGTATTTGTTTTTTGGCTTGATTTGGGATATTTGTATCCTTTGTTTCTATATGTTGCCGATGATATGAGGCTTGTTATCATATGATTCATCTTTTGTTAGATGATTGTGTTATCTCCTTTAGAGATATTTGTTATACCTTGTAACCTTGCAGGTTTATTGTTGTTCAGTTTATCTAACTGATTTGTTTAGCTAGACTGACCCGTGTATTTTATACTCGGGTCAGACCGAGATGTTTCAGGTTAGGTACTTTGGACTTAGCCTATTTTGCTTCCGCATGGACTATTCAGCTTGTTCCTTTTTGTTAAAGCTTTTGTGTAGTCCTATTTTGTTGTAACTCTGATATATGTGTATTCTTTTGACTCGTCTGTATATTGTGGTTTGCTGTACCACTTGACATGTATTATTTTGTATACTCTGTTATGTATCAATGTATGTGTATATGATGATTTACTATTCTATGATGTATATTACATTTGAGTTGTTATATTCTGTTCTGATAGATCCTCCAACCACCTATGGTTTTGTTTTAAGTATTCATTGGGTATGTCGACCTGCTTGGTATGATTATTGTTGATGTATTCAATAGACAGTTAGAGCAAGGCTATAGATGGTCGCTCCAAACCAGCCTTATTCTCTGTGTTAGTTGACGGCATTACCCTGTAGTGTCCTTGGCTAGCGTGGGTATAGAGGTGGGGCGTCACAGCGTGGTATCAAAGCTGAGTTCAGGACAAAATATGACAAACACAGAATAGATGCACATATTACGGTACATCAAAGTGTACAAGTAATACAAATCTTTGAATCATCGTGTCTCTTTATTCCATCAAGGTTAGATAGAGTTTGGGAATACGTCTAGGAATGCATTTTATTCCGTAGTATTCCGTAATGAAGTATCTACCTTGTGAATAATCTTGTTCTTATCTTACTTTCAGCGTATGGCTGGAAGAGGCAGAGGACGACGTTCGGATGCTGGGCAATCCAGTGGCTCACATCCGAATGGCGTTTATATGTCAGCTGATCAGTTCTTGGAATTGTTTAGGAGCACTCAGCCTCCAGTTCCTCCTCGAGTTTCTCCACCTCGCAAGTCTGCCTTTGCACGCCAGTGCAGTTATTTTGCTCATCTTGGAGGAAAGCCGTTTAAGGGCTCCGAGTCTGTTCTTGAAGTCCAAGCTTGATTTCGCACGTGCGAGCGTATCTTCTCTCATATGGATCTTTCTGACCATGATAGAGTTCTTGTAACTTCTAGCTTATTACAAGAGCGTGCCCTTGATTGGTATGAGCTTCTTATAGCCGAAATTGATGAGTCTACTCTTTCTTGGACTCAGTTTCTGGAGCGATTTGAACTCAAGTTCGTTCCTGAATCTGAAAAAGTTTTATTGACCCGTCGCTTCCTTGAGTTGAAGCAAGGGAAATCTTCTGTTTCTGAGTATGTTGCATCATTCGAGGCTTTATCTAAGTATGGTCTTGAATTCATCAACACTTCTTATAAGAAGAATTTGAAGTTTGTCTCTGGTCTTAAGAAGTATCTCAAGAAGTCTTTGTTGCTCCAGCTCAAGCTTTCTTTTGAGGAGTTGGTTGATTCGGCACTTCACCTCGAGACCGTCGAGAAGGAGTGTGATAGTGATGTTGATGTTGAGGTTTCCAAGAACCCCAACAAGAGGCCGTTTCCAATTCAGAAGTCCAGGTCTTTTCCTTCTAAGAAGAAGAAGACTGGTGGTCTAAGCTCTCAGCCACAGTCTTCCGGAACACCTTTCGTTCGAAAGTGTTTCAATTGTGGTTCTCCGGATCATATTATTGAGCTTGTCCTAAGCCTCTCTTCTGCCGCTATTGCAAGAAGGAAGGTCATCATGTTTCAGCTTGCCCTACTGTTTCGGCTGGTGCCAAGTCTAGCAGGCTTTATGCTGCTAAGGTTTCTGAAGGTCCCTCTCAGCCCAAAGGTATATCTCCATCTATTTTGGAAGGTTCTATTTTATTTCGTGACCATATATACGAGTTCTTTTCGATACAGGTGCTTCACATTCTTTCGTATCGAAGAAGCTCGTTGATGATTTATCTTTGGATGTTTCTTGTTTGGTTACTTGATTGAGGATTTCGAATCCTATTGTGGGATGCGCAACCCTTAGTTTGCTTTGTGATGATCTCGAGATTGTTTTATGTGGCTTTTCTTTTCGTGCGAATCTGCACGTTATTTCTTGTCTGGGATTTGATATGATTTTGGGAATGGACTGGCTAGTGAGATATGATGCCAGGATTATTTGTTCGGAGAGAATTATATATCTTCGACATCCGGATTCGCCTACTCAGCTATCTCTTATTCTTCGGGATGTGGATAATTCCGAAATGGCTTTATATTCTCTTGGTTCGCGAGATGGTGATGATATATCTCGTATTCCTATTGCTTGTGATTTTTCTGATGTTTTTGAGCCTGTATCGGGTTTGCCACCCAAGAGGGCAATTGAGTTCCGCGTTGATCTCATTCCAAGCGCGCAGCCAGTTAGTCGTCCTCCTACGAGAATGTCTACAAGGGAAAATGAGGAACTCAAGAAGCAGCTTTTAGAGCTCGAGTCCAAGCAGTTGATTCAGTCCAGTTTTTCTCCGTGGGAATCCGCGGTCGTCTTTGTGAAGAAGTCCGATGGAACTCTTAGGCTTTGCATTGACTATCGCAAACTTAACGAGTTAACCATCAGGAATAGGTATCCATTGCCTAGGATCGATGATATGTTCGATCTATTGAGTGGTCCTAAGGTCTTTTCTCAGCTAGACCTTGCCACAGGTTTTCATCGGTTACGAGTCGCAGAGGATAGCATCCCTCTTACAGCTTTCCGCACTCGATATGGTTCTTTTGAGTGGCTCGTTATGCCTTTCGGTTTTACGAAAGCTCCTGCTTTCTTTGTAGATCTAACGAATCGAGTATTCCGGGAATATCTCGACAAGCTCGTCCTTGTGTTCATTGATGATATCCTTATTTATTCTAAGTCTGAAGCCGAGCATGCTAATCACTTGAGAATTGTCTTGAGTACTCTTCGTCATCATCAACTTAGAGCCAAATTCTCCAAGAGCCACTTTTGGGAGAATAGGGTTAAGTTCTTAGGCCATGTTGTATCTTCCGATGGCATTTCTGTCGATCCCTCAAAGATCGAAGCCATCCAGAATTGGAAGAGGCCTGAGAATGTGCATGAGGTTCGTAGTTTCCTTGGATTGGCGGGTTATTACCGTCGGTTCATTAAGGATTTTTCCCGTATTGTGCTTCCTCTCACTTTCCTTACTCGGAAAGGCATTCGTTTTGATTGGTCCGACAAGTGTGAAGCTTCCTTTCTGACTTTGAAGGAACTTCTCACTAATGCTCCTATTCTTGTGGTTCCCGAGGGGAATCATGATCTTGTTGTCTACACCGATGCTTGTGGTAGTGGTCTCGGTGTTGTTCTTATGCAGAAGGATCGGGTAGTTGCTTATACTTCTAGGCAACTGCGTCCAAATGAAGTTCGCTATGCCACTCATGATCTTGAGCTTGCCGCCATTGTCTTCGCCTTGAAGATTTGGCGACACTATTTGTTGGGCGAGCGCTTCATTCTCTATACCGATCATAAATCTTTGAAGTATTTGTTCACTCAGAAGGAACTCAATATGAGAAAACAACGTTGGCTCGAGTTTCTTGCCTCCTATGACTTTGATATCCAATATACCCCTGGTAAGGGTAATCGTGTTGCTGATGCGCTTAGTCGCAAACATTCGGTTATTGTTTCTATGATGCTTGCCGAATGGGATGTTCTTGAGACTCTATCTTTTTGTGAAATTCGTGATCGAGGTTCATCTTCTGATTCTCCTATTCTATTATTTAGTTTGGGAGCTCGACCTATTTTATTGGATCGTATTGCCGATGCCCGGCAGCGTGATCCTGATTTGTTGCATCTTATTCAGCTTTGTGAGTCTGGATCTTGTGATGAGGTGTTGCGGGATTTCAGCATTGATTCTCATGGGTGTCTTCGCAAGAAGAATCGTCTTTTTGTGCCTTTTGATCTCGCACTTAGGCATGACATTCTTGATGACTGTCACCGTTCTAAGTATACTATTCATCTCGGTAGTAGCAAGATGTATGCCGATATGCGTCGTCTTTATTATTGGGAAGGCATGAAGCGCGATGTGGCGAGTTATGTGAGTAATTGCATAACTTGTCAGCGTGTTAAGGCCGAACATCAGTGTCCTTCTAGTCTTCTTCAGCCTCTTGAGATTCCATTGTGGAAATGGGATCGGATTTCTATGGATTTTATTGACGGCCTACCTCGTTCGAGATCAGGCCATTCTAGTATTTGGGTTATTGTTGATCGCCTCACTAAGTCTGCTCATTTTGTCCCTATTAAGTCTAATAGGACTGCTTTGCATTTGGGTAAGTTATATGTCAAGGAAATCGTGAGACTTCACGGTGTTCCTAGTTCTATTGTGAGTGACGTTATCCTTTATTCACGAGTCATTTTTGGAAGAGTCTTCAGCAAGCTTTGGGAACAAAGCTTAATTTTTCTACAGCTTATCATCCACAGTCTGATGGACAGACTGAACGGGTGAATCGTATCTTGGAAGATCTTCTCCGTATTTGTATTTTTGATTTTGGTGGAAGTTGGGAGGATCATCTACCTCTTATAGAGTTCTCCTACAACAATAGTTTTCAGTCTACTGTCGGTATGGCTCCTTTCGAAGCCTTATACGGAAGGCCATGTCGATCACCTTCTTGTTGGTTGGAATCTGGAGAGAAGCTTATTCTTGGTCCAGATTTTGTTTGTAATTCTTTCGAGAAGATTGATCTTATCCGGTTGAGAATGAAAGAGGCACAGAGTCGCCAAAAATCATACGCTGACAACAGTAGGAAGCCTCTCGAGTTTTCGATTGGTGATCTTGTTTTTATTCGTGTTTCTCCTTTGAAAGGGGTTATGCGTTTCAGTACGACTGGAAAATTGGCTCCTCGCTATATAGGATCATTTTCTATTACTGAACGTATTGGCCCTGTGGCTTATAGAGTTTCACTTCCTGTTCATTTATCTGGCATTCATGACATGTTTCACGTCTCGCAACTTCGGAAGTGTCTTCGGGAGTCGAATTCTGTTATTACTTCTCCTGATTTGCAAGAGCTTGAGATCTCAAGGATTTATCTATTGTACAGCAGCCTATTCGCGTACTTGACACGGAGGTGCGACACCTTCGGAACAAGGACGTGCCGCTCGTTAAAGTTCAATGGTCCGCTAATCCCAATGACTGTACTTGGGAAACCAGAGATTTTATTGAGCGATCTTATCCGGGTTATCTTAGCTTGTGAACGGTGAGTATGTCCTTTCATCTCAAGCTTATTTCCTTTTTCTTTTGAGTGTTGTATGTATGTAGTTGTTACAAATATCGTCTCTAGGAATTACGGGGACGCAATTTTGTAAGGAGGGGAGATCTGTAACAACCCGCATATTTAACGATTTTTATATTTAAATATTTTATTTAAATATAGCGTCGTTAGTCGGATTTTTGGGTCCAAAATGTTACTTTTTGCAAACGGCCGAATTGGAGCTCAAAACTACCTCCGTTGGTTCCAAAATGGCGTTTGCGATCTTTTTGAGTATAATCTTTGAAATGTTTGGAGTTTGTGAAATTTTGACCCTTTTTCTATTGGGTTTTGGGTTTGGGTTCAGCCCTCTAGCTTAACTAATACTCTAACTCAACCCCTTCTCTTCATTTATCTTCATTTCATTTTCATTTATTAAGCTAAAACTGAAATGGTGGAAGGGAAAAGGAATTAGAAACTCCAAGCCCTAATTCCATTTGCAAACTCCAAATTCTTGCTCCAAAATCAAAGAGAAGCCATTGGTAAGCCTCCTCTTCATCTTCTCCAACTCTTCTCCTCTTCAATTTCAGAAAATTTCCTAAACCTAAATTAGGAAATACTTATTTTATTCTTAGATTGAAGCTTGTTGAGTTGCAGTAGAGTTTGGTTGGTCTTCTCCTTGTTATTGAGCTTCTTCTTCTTTGTTTTGGGTTAAAGGTGAGTTTTGAGCTCACATCTACTTCTCTTGATTTCATAGATGTTGGGTATGAATTCCTAACACCTTGTTCATATGCACTTGCTTTTGGTTTGGATTGAATTGGTGAATATCCAAATTTTTAGTGTTTGGGTTCAATTCTTTAAAGATCCTAACTTTGATATTGGAACATGTTTTTGGTAGCGAATCGGAGAGCTAATGGAGCTGGGGTATCTATTGGCTAAAGCTCCTTAGGTCCATTGCTCGAACGGTCGCGTTTTGGAAGAATTGGCATTTCATTGGAAAAGGGCAGAAAATGCAAATTTCTGCAGTTCGACCGACCGAGCCCTGTAGCCGGTCGACCGACCTGCTACCCCGAGCCATGCTTTATTTTCTACATCTGGCCAGCCGACCGAGCCCTGCAACCGGTCGACCGACTTGCTCATGTTTTGCCTGTTTTGCCTATTTTTGCATAATCTTATTCTTGACTTTGATAACTTATTCTTGACTTCATCCACGGGTTTTTATAAATAATCTTCTAAATTGCATTAAAAGCTCGTTTCTCCAATTTATAAATTCTATTTAAAACACACGCACAATTTCGCACTTCGAGCGAAGTGGAAGGGTGATTAAATGGTTGGGCAAAACACGGACCATGAATCTGGGCGTTTATCCTTCCGATTAATTCCCGACCTATTCAATTGATCGTTTTGACCTTCGGGTTTGGTTTACCGATGATATGAGGTGAACTTTGTACTGCTTTGAGTGTGAAATTAACTAACGAATAGTAAACAGTTTAGTGCGAACGAGTGGTTATGGGACTCACGTTACCACTTTTCGGATTCCTTTTTGAGAGTTATGACACATTCCGCCAGTTAATGGTGTCCAGTACTGGGTCTCTGACCATCACCACTACGGTTTGTTGCCTTCGGGTATGTGCCTTCGGGTTTGTACCTTCGGGTTTGTTGCCCTATAGTATCGCTTCCGATGTTGGTAAGTTATGAGCCGCATTTGGGTTGCCCTTTAGTATCACTTCCGATGTTGGTCATTATGAGCCGCATGGGTGATATTGGGTTTGGAGTCTTCGGGCTCATGGATCCTTGTTTGTACAGTACTGAGCTCGAGCAATTTTCTGATGTTTCATTCATATGTATATTCCCTAGGTATCGTCCTTCGATGTTGGTCTTTATGAGCCGCATGATGCGTAGCGTTTACCTTGCGGAACTTGTATACCTTATTGGTATTTGTTATTTGCCTTTTTGGCTTGATTTGGGATATTTGTATCCTTTGTTTCTATATGTTGTCGATGATATGAGGCTTGTTATCATATGATTCATCTTTTGTTAGATGATTGTGTTATCTCCTTTAAAGATATTTGTTATACCTTGTAACCTTGCAGGTTTATTGTTGTTCAGTTTATCTAACTGATTTGTTTAGCTAGACTGACCCGTGTATTTTATACTCGGGTCAGACCGAGATGTTTCAGGTTAGGTACTTTGGACTTAGCCTATTTTGCTTCTGCATGGACTATTCAGCTTGTTCCTTTTTGTTAAAGCTTTTGTGTAGTCCTATTTTGTTGTAACTCTGATATATGTGTATTCTTTTGACTCGTCTGTACATTGTGGTTTGCTATACCACTTGACATGTTTTATTTTGTATACTCTGTTATGTATCAATATATGTGTATATGATGATTTACTGTTCTGTGATGTATATTACATTTGAGTTGTTATATTCTGTTCTGATAGATCCTCCAACCATCTATGGTTTTGTTTTACGTATTCATTGGGTATGTCGACCTGCTTGGTATGATTATTATTGATGTATTCAATAGATAGTTAGAGCAAGGCTATAGATGGTCGCTCCTAACCAGCTTTATTCTCCGTGTTAGTTGATGGCATTACCCTGTAGTGTCCTTGGCTAGCGTGGGTATAGAGGTGGGGCGTCACACGCCCCTCGATTTTCGCTGTCAAAATGAAACTTCTCCACTCCTACATAGGTCGCAGTCTACCGATGTAAAATCAAACACAGACTGTTGGCTCTCAGCAGCACACACAACTTTCGCTATATTACCATAGGTCGCAGTCTACCGATATAAAATCAAACGTAGACAGTTGGCTCTCAGCGGCACACACGACTTTCGCTATGGTACTCACTACTCATAATCCTCAGGAATTAGTTTTGTCCAGACTCCTCACAGGATCAACTTTAGAACCCTCCCTTGGGATTCAAGGCAGCACCAGCCGGTGGCACTCCTGAGAAGTTCATTTCAAGGGAGCGCATTTTTCCCCAAAGCCATCATCAAAACACTTTTACTATATACATATAGTATCTTTCAAATCATACACCTAGTATGATCTCATACAAAGCTCCTTTACACGAAATTGAATATCCCAAAATCGATAATTCTCAAACAAGGCTTTCCAAATTCTCATATTGATTTTGCCCAAAAATCAAAAGCCTTTCCAAATCCAAAGGTTCCCAAAACCTTTTTCCAAAATCCTCGGAAGATCCCTTTTATGTATATATATAGATATATATAATTTTTAAAACTTTGGATCATTTCAATCTTGTATAAAACTCCTTTTATACTTCAAAACACCTTCAAAATCCGTTTCTTCCGTCAATAAATACAACAAGGGAAGATTTATCTTATACAACAAAGATATATAAATTTGTTTATTCAGAATCAAATATTCAAATTTGATTACTCTTTCCAATATCAATTCCATTCAAATCTGCACGATGTACACATATCATCCATACGCTATACCAATCTGATCGCTCACTCGATCGCATAATTTCACTTCCGAACTAGTATCGTCCACCCGACTTCCTAGTGCGGACTCAGATCTGGTTTCTTGATCAGAAACTGTAATTCTCCTTGCATAGCCATAACTACGATAGAGAATATCCAGGACCAATCAACAATCCATATGCATGCTCGCCGTCGAAATCGAGTGAAAAAATCCCAACTTGGATCGATAAACTATCTCGAAATTCTGTGCTCGAATCTGTATCAAATCACTATGCGAATAGAATAATATACGTACATCCTACGTATTTATCTTCATTGATTATTTACTAAATCAATTTCCTTCCTATTCACGTTCACTTAAATTTTCACTCACTTATTCACATTTTCCTTAATCCCCATTTGGATTATCACCTCAATCCTTATCTCAGTTGGGTATTTAATCAATAACAGTTTGAACTCCGATCAGTTTATATTTAGAAAATAGCTCGAAAATTTTTAAAAATAGATAAGTAGTTGAAAAATATTTATTAGTTTGAAAAATAGCTGTAAAATAGTTAACTAATTGTAAAATAGTTAGATAGTCTCAGAAATCTTAGATAATTACAAAATAGTTGTAAAATAGTAATTAATTTGTGAAATAGTTGAAAAACGGTAATTAGTTTATAAAATAGTTGAAAATGGTTAATAGTTCCAAAAATAATTATGAAAGAAATATAAAATAATTTGGCTTCAAAAAAAGATTGTATATATTAAATAGCTTGGAAAAATAAGTTTATATTAAAACAATTTATATTGAAAATAGTCCAGAGTCAAACCTGTTCACTTCCCCAGAAATTCAATTTAAATTTCCACTTCCATTTAAATTGACTCAATTCTAATTTAAATAATCTTCAATTTCCATCGAAATTTATTTAATCCCAATTCAAGTTGAATCAATCTTGATTTCTTTCCCAATCCAAATCAAATTCCATTTGATTTTAATCATGTTCAACTTTAATTATAATTTCAAATTATTCCAATCAATTTGGACTAAAATCAATTGAACTCACTTCAATTTCAATATCCTTTCAATTTAATCCAACTCAAATTTTCCATTTAAATTTTTAACTTATCCATCTTCAATCACAATCCAATTAATTTTAATCAAATTCAATTTTGAACTAATTCAATTTCAATCTCAATTTTAAGCCATCTCGAATTATATAAATTCGAGTTAAATTCTCAAAGGTTGGTTTAACTTTTTAAACCAAATCAACTTTGTTCATTTAAAATTTTTAAACAATTTAATTTCTATACACACCAGGCTACTTTTAAATTTTAAACCGCCCTTGGTTTTAACTTCAAAACAAATCCCTTAAAAATCTTCCAAACATTTTTTTTTGTTTTAAAATAAGACAATATTCAAAATAGTCTGAATTATATTATTTGTTATTTTCTTTAACTCTTTGAAACAATTGATTGTTTCTAGACTTAGGTTTTTAAAACTTCACAATTTTAAAACCTACTTTAATTTAGATGTTATACTCATCTTATAAATTTACTTCATTTGGCTTACTTAATAACAAATATATCATTATTAAATGCAATAACTATTTACGATAATACCCAAGGTAATCATATCTAGATATCAATTCCTTTTTACATTATTCTTACTCCTATAAATTCAAGATTAAATTTCAGTTTGAATTCATTTCAAACTTACCTTTATTTAATTTCAATTTGGTTGTTTTTCTGTTACCACTTAAGTTAATTCCAATTCAAAATTTCAGTTTGGCCGCATTTTATATTACTTCTTAATTTAATTCCAATAATTTAACAACCAATCACCTTAATATTTATTAGAAGGAAATATTGCTTTATATATCAAAATATATTTTTATATAAAACCATTTAAAAAAATTATATAAGAAAATAACAAGTACGCTCTCATATATATATATATATATATATATATATATATATATATATATATATATAATCAACTCATCCTAGAGTACTACAGACTCTATTTAATGAGTAATCCCCACTAGAGCCAAGGTTCTCGATTAACCTTTCAGCTCTGATACCATGTAATGACCCGAAATTTTCGTTCCCGAAAATTCCATATAGTTATGAAAAAGAAGAAAGAGATAGAAGAAGAAGAAGATCAGAAACACCAACATCTCACATTCGCAGCGGATAAAATATAATAATAAATAATAACAGCTTACAAAAGATTATTATACCTGACGATTACATTTTAATACATCAGAGTTACACATATATACAGACACTGGATATTCAAAATCATCATGTCTCGGATATACAACAATATAAATACAGCGAAAATACTGCATACGTTCTTGCCAACCAGCTCACCTTCTGAGCTCCAGAACGTCCTTACCTGAAAATTTGTAATACTCGGTCTGACCCGAGCATTACATCAAGTAACACCCGGGTCAGGCTGGAAACCAGCGTGAGTAAACCCAACTAACATGGAATATCCAAGCAAACAACTTATATAAACCCGGGGTAACTCGAATAAATTAACAAATTCATAATTTTGATGTTGACATTTCTTATTTCACACATAAATCTTCTAGTACCCAAAATTTGGATTAAATAGTCCAATTCACTTAAATCATATCATTCCAGCCAATAGATTTCACATATCAATCTATAAAAAAAAATCGAAGTGGTTTCGGGTATCTCCTAATAACCGACCCCGATCTCTTCGAACCCAATGTCATCTAAACCCAAGTTATTCAAATGAAATACACAATATTTCATATCATAGATATCACTCCTTCAAAGCATTCAATACGATTCAATCATCCATAAGCAAATTTGATAACTTCCAAATTAATTCAATTGATTCTAATTGAATTTCTAACCTCAATCACTTAGATTCCTTCACTTGTCATTAATTAATTTCAAATCAATTAATCAATCATCCCTTCATTATTCATATTAATTAATCAACTTGGATTAATTATCCTTCAATTTCATTCAAGTAATTATCTTTAACTAATTTCACGATATTAATTATTCTTAACCAAAATCAATAAGCAATCTTAATTACTTCATAAATTAATTAACCATGTTAATTACATTAATCCTTAATTACTTATATTAATTAATTTCTCATAAGTCACTTATTATGGATTAATCAATCTTAATTAATCAATCTTTAATTACATCGTTAATTATATAAATTAATGATTTCCATTTATATTTTAATTTATCCTAATCTAAATTAATTACTTTAATTAAACCACAATATTAATCATTTTCGATTAACCTCAAACTGTAATTAACTATCTTTTTATTTACTTGATTAAATAGATTAATTACTCGTTTTAAAATAGTAGTTTAAAGGAATTTAAGCCAAGTTCATTTTTAAATTCAAATCAATTTTATTTTAATGCACTTTAGATTTCAAGTTGTTAAAATAATTAAATTTTAAAGCTTATTTGTTTAAAACCCAAATTCACTATTGAATCCCAGATTTAACTCTGATTTAAAACTTGTTTAAATCTCTACTTTACAATTTTAACTTCAGTTTTTAAATATCACTTTTAGTTCTTTTCAATTCATTCCTATTTTTATTCTATAATTATTTCACTTCCAAAATTCACCCTTATATTTCTTTTAAGAAAATCCAATTTTACATATTTTGATAACCCAGGGTATCGAGATATTCAAACAACCCACAGCATTCATTATTCCAATTACCAATAATATTCATCACAAAATATCAATAACTCCAATATATACTGAATATTACTATATAATATAACACATCAATTCAATTCAACCATTTGGTGTAGTATGTGTTTATACAAGAGATCGTTGCGACATCACAGGTTAGTTTGATGAGGTAAACAACACTGAAACCAATTAAAACTTTATGTACACATCACCACTGAATGAAGACTCAAGATTGAAATGAGAACAAAAGTAGACATAACTTGATAGAATTCGAGCTTTTATGTGATCTTTTAAGGACCTCGTAAGGTAAATCTCTTATGCAAACTCATATCATATTATCTCTGCATTAATCAGCAGATTTGCTTCCATGTAAGAAATATGTTATATGTTATTTGTAGCCACCAAATAGGAGTTATACGGTTATATAAGGAATATGGTAAGCCTCTAGTTTATGGTTGTAAACTCAAGTGTAACTTATCATTGCATAGGAATGTACATCGTCTTACACTTAGCTTTGTAGATTGGGTAGACAACAGAGCAAAATAGTGGAAAAGCTAACAAGAGGTGACACAGATCGAACTCCTTAAACCAGACTCTTTACACAAGAGGAAGTAATTTGAAGCTACTTCACAGAGATACCAAAGCTTATAGGCATAGGTGCTAAATAAGGTAATTTAAACAGCAATGAACATGTACTTCAAAATTTACCCACCTCCACGACAACGCAAGTCCAAGCTCGCCAACATCGCGCGCTCGAGCTCATCTCGCAGACGCCGCCCCGATCGATTCAACGAAGGCGAAGGGGTTTCTTTCCCAGGCCACCGCACGACCTCATCGCGAGTGAACCTTAGCCGGGTCGCGTCTCATGTCTTCGCGATCTTCCCCATACGTCGCCGCGTCGAACTCGCACTGCGCGGCCTCTCCAAGTCGCACGAACGCTACCGCGCACAAAGCCCTAGCTGCCAACACCCTCGACTTCACTGTCGACTTCCCTAAACCCAAGCCGCACCATCCAAAAGTCATCCCAGAGCGCAACTTAAGCAAAAAGAAGATATTAGAAACCGGTCTCATAATTTTTAGTCATGCATATAACACGAATTTGATTTTTGCAGTTGTCTTTTTTTTGATGAGGTTCGATTTCTGCTTGAAGAACAGAGAAGGGATGGAGAAAAATATAGATTTAGGGAAGCTTCTTGAGTACGCGTTGATTAATATATAATTGAATATTGAAAATATCTCGTGTAGCATACCGTGAAATTTCGAACTCATAATCAGACATGCCGCCAGGCGTTCATAAGGCTTTACCCATATTCCGAACACAATGGAACATGTCTCGGAAGCTAATTTAATCGTATGTGGAAATTAGCTTTATAAATCGATTTAAAATATTAAATTATCGATTTTAATTTCAACGCGTTTCTCACCTGTACTAGCAAACGATAAACCCAAACACTACGAAAATTGAAATCCGATAATAACTAACTATTACGGATCCAATGGAACTGATTTCGTCAAATTCCGAGACTGTGCCTCGGAAGGCTAATTTTAAATATCGATTTAAACAATAAAATTTCAAAACTTAACAAAACATTTCCAAATTCAATTTCAACACTTTCACTACCCTCAGTGCTATCAATAAAATATTTATAAGCCTTTAAATTATTTTTAACAGGCTTAAAACTCTAGATTCAACAATTTACCCAATTTCAAATTATATAATTTAATAACTAAATTATCAAGTAAATAGTAATATTTGGAATTAAAGTTAAAATTAACTTTTAAATATTTAAAATTAGTTAATTATTCCAATTTGAATTGTTAGAAATTCCAGGTCGTTACACTTAGCGTTACCTTTTTAGAAATATTCGCATAGAATGCTCAATGTCCTTCAATGACAATGTACTGATAGCATTCATCCACACAAGTCCATTCCCGTTCCGAATGCAACCGAAGGCAATACTCGTACTACATCCATTTCGGAATCACCCTCAGGATTAGTAGCGATTAGCCCTTACACTTCACTACTCCATCTTGACTCCATACTTTGTCTTCATTACGAAAACGTACTCATTAGATCGAAGTGGTTTTCGGATCACAAATCCGATCCCGGTCTCTTCGAAACAACGTTCGCTATTCCCGGTAAACTCAACCCCAGTTCTTTAGGAAATAAATAGATGAAAACATGATCAGAGTTCACCTCCTAACCATTAGTGGACAGATTTCCTTATAAACGTCCTATAGGAACGAAAAAAATTTATAGGTACAGTATAGCACCTCGAACGGTAATTGTACTTTATAAATCCTATATTCTTTCTAGGTATTCCTAAAGTCATGTTTAGGTCTAGATTGATAGTCGGTTATTTAACTAACAAATAAACAATCAATTCAATCGAATACTTTATTTCCACTAAAAAACACCAAGTCTTATTAAACTTAGTTTTTAAATAAATTAAATCACTTTATCAAAAAATATACACTTTAAACATTTCAAATAAAGCTTTTTAAATCACTTTATTCAAAATGATAGTTATGAAATTCTATAATAATTTTCCAAGTAAAACTTTAGCCAAAAACTACTACTAAATTAAATCCATTATATAAAATATAAATATTTAATAATTTTCCTTTTTAAATCGTAATACTAAATTAACCTTTTAAAATAATTGATTACTATAACGAACTCAATTTATATATACTTAAACAATTTTTGAACAACTAAATAACAATTTTCTAAGAACATTCTTTTAAACACTTTTAAATTTCTAATTTATTCCTAAAAATCTTTCCTTTAAAATATACTTAACTTTCGAGAAAAATACATTTCCATTTCAATAAAACCGATCTTGTCATGTATAAATCCTTCTCAATTACTCTCCAGTTTAAATTTACGTTCCAACTCCATAAATTTCCTTTCCCACATTTTTACAATTAAAACCACTATTCAAATGCTCACTCGATATATTTTTTTCCCCAATACCAATATCACTTAGGAATTTACCATAACTTTTCTTAAGTCTATTATAACATTTTATACAATCTCTTAAATTTATTTCCACTTCATCACTTTGGTTAATATCTACTTCTTATTCAAATTTTAAATTTCAATTCCATTTGAATCCAAATTATCTTCCATTTACTAGTTAATTTCAAATCTAAATAATTTTATTTCCAAATTTTATTTTATTTAACATGATTCAAGTCAGATCTCATTCCACTATCCAATTCCTATTCATTTGCTTACCAATTTAATCAATTAGTTCATCCACTACACTTTTATTTCCAGTTAAGTTAAATATTGAATTCTTATGTTTAATTCACTAATTTATCTCATTCCTCAATCAAATCTTATTCCCAACTTTGGTTTTACTTAGTCTAACTCAAACTACATTTTCAATTCCACCTTATTCTAACATAACTCAAATTAAATATCATCCAAATATTCAATTCCATTTCCATTTAGTTACGACTAAATTTATTTGTCCATTCACAAATTTATTTCCAACTTGATAAATTTTATTTCAATGACCATTTCATTTAGCCTACTTAGACTTATTCTGTAACGACCCGATTTCGTAGCCCGAAAATCGACATCAATAGAGTCCACTGTATTAAATGCCAAACAATCGAATGCCGTAAAATAGAACCATTAGGTTAAAAAGAAGGAGGTAAAAGAAGAAATAGAAAACAACATAAGAATCTCATAAATGCAACGGAACAATATATAATAGATAAACGACTAGTCTTTTAAACAAAAGAATTATATCTATTTTATATATTACATCATTAGAGTACAATATAATCAACATTACAATTTAGATATCTCGTCCTTTCAAAGCTAAATATACAGCTTACACTACAAAACAGAAATATGAATCTACAGAAATACGCCTCGTCATCCAGCTCGTCTCCTGAGCTCCACAGCAGTCCATCCAGTATCTGTATTCTATAATACTAGGTCTGACCCGAGCATTATAGTTAAATAACACCCAAGTCAGTCTGGAAAACCAACGTGAGAAAACACACTCAATTGGATTATTAAAGTTATCAAAATCATTTTGAAATCAAAGGTATCTCATAAGACCACGCCACAAATAAACATGCTGGGTTTTTTACCTTACGATACCAAAACATTTTTATCAAATCCGTCTGATATTATAATAGTGTCTATAGAAAGTAAAACATAATCTAGCTGAAATGCTTGCATCTTACTTTTCAGCAAAGTTGGGCACAATCAAAACCGTACAGGTGCTTATTAGAGATTGGATTCCATACATTGGCAGGGCTACCGGGGTACCGCTCGTCACAGTACATGGTCTAGATCACCGTACCGAGGATCCACCTGAATACCCTACATCACAAGACTGGAGCTGCCCCTTACTGGATAGTCCGAATAAGTTCACCCCACGGTTGGGATCAACAACCGCCCGCACAGCCGAAATAAAAGGGACATCTAGATAGGGATGACCTTACCCTAATTGGTTGCTAGCTACTTAGCCTTGCGTGCACCTCCCCTGTTTTACCAATTCCTGGTTGATGAGGCTCGAGGCTATGCATTACCTTTTTGGCACACATTCACTTAGAATGCTCACCGTCCTCCTGACGATGTTCTGATAGCATTCGTCCATACAAGTCCATTCCGGGTCCAAAAAGAACCGAAGGCACTAGTCCTACTACATCCATTTGGAATCACCCTCAGGATTAGTAGTAATTAGACCTTGCACTTCGCTGCTCCACCTTCGACTCCAAGCTCTTGTCTTCATCACGAAAATGTTCAAACCGAATCGAAGTGGTTTTCGGGAAATTATCCCGATCCCAGTCTCTTCGAAACGATCAACGCATTGTCCAATACTGATAGTCTGTTATTTAACTATCAAATAACATACACAAAGAATCATCGGGCCTTAATAATTTCCAAATTAAGATATTTTTCTACACTTCAAACCTTTGAAAACAGTTTTCAAATCACTTTTCTCTCATGGAATAAATTTCAAAATATTGTTTATCCCACTGAAAATCTCCAAGTCTAAATGTTTAAGATTTTAAAATAATTTAAATCAGTTTATCCAAAAATATATACTTTAAAATACTTAAAGTAAAAACTATTTAAAATACTTTATTTAAAATACTAACTATGAAATTTCCTAAAAATTCTCAAGTAAAACATAAGCCAAAACAAATTTTTAAAACAAGAATAAAAATTGGGAAATTCTATACAAGTTTTCAAATAAAAACTTTAGCCTAACTATCTTTAAAATAAAACTACTTTATACAACAAAAACATTAATAATTATCTTTTTAAATCATGACTGTAACGACCCGATTTTTCAACGCCCAAAAATCAACATCAATACAGTCCACTGTATTAAATGCCGTTAATCGAATGCCGGAAAACCGAACCATTAGGGTTAAAGAAGACGGAGGTAGAAGAAGAAATAGAAAACAACATCGGAATCTTACAAACGCAAAGGAACAATATATAATAGATAAATGACTAGTCTTTAAAAGAATTATATTTGTTTTATATATTGCATCATCAGAGTACGATATAATCAACATCACAATTCAGGACGGTTATAATATCTCGTCCTTCCAAAGCTGAACATACAGCTTACACTGCACAATGGAAATATGAATCTATGGAAATCCGCCTCGTCATCCAGCTTGTCTGTTGAGCTCCACGGCAGTCCTTCCAGTATCTGTATTCTATAATACTCGGTCTGACCCGAGCATTATAGTTAAATAACACCCGAGTCAGTCTGAAAAACCAGCATGAGAAAACACACTTAATTTGATTATTAAAGTTTTCAAAATCATTTTGAAATCAAATGTATCTCGTAAGACCATGCCACAAATAAACACGCTGGGTTTTTTATCTTACGATAACCAAAACATTTTTATCAGATCTGCCTGATATTATAACAGTGTCTATAGAAAGTAAAATGTAATCTATCTGAAATGCTTGAATCACACGTTTTAGCAATAGTTGGGCACAATCAAAACCGTACAGGCGCTTATTAGAGATTGGATTACATACAATGGCAGGGCTACTGGGGGACCACCCGTCACAGTACGTGATCTAGATCACCATACTGAGAATTCTCCCTGATTCCTTGCATCATAAGACCGGAGCTACCCCTTACTGAATAGTCCAAATAAGTTCATCCCGCGTTTGGGATCAGCAACCGCCCACCCAGCCGAAATAAAAGGGACATCTAGACAGGGGAGACCTTACCCTAATTGGTTGCTACCACTTAGCCTTGTGTGCACCTCCCTTGTTTTCACCATTCCCGATTGATGAGGCTCGAGGCTATGCGTTACCTTTTTAGCACACATTCACTTAGAATGCTCACTGTCCTCCTGACGATGTTCTGATAGCATTCGTCCATACAAGTCCGTTCTGGGTCCAAACAGAACCGAAGGCACTACTCCTACTACATCCATTTTGGAATCACCCTCAGGATTAATAGCGATAGCCCTTGCACTTCGCTGCTCCACCTTCGACCCCAAACTCTTGTCTTCATCACGAAAACGTTCAAACCAGATCGAAGTAGTTTTTAGAAAATTAATCTTGATCCCGGTCTCTTCGAAACGATCAGCGCATTGTCCAATATTGATAGTCGGTTATTTAACTTTCAAATAACATACACAAACAATTATCAGGCCTTAATAATTTCCAAATTGTTTATTTCAAGATATCTTCGTAAGATATTTTTCTACACTTCAAACCTTTGAAAACAGTTTTCAAATAACTTTTCTCTTGCGGAATAAATTTTCAAATATCGTTTATCCCACTGAAAATCACCATGTCTAAATATTTTAGATTTTAAAATAATTAAATCACTTTATCCAAAAATATATACTTTAAAATACTTAAAATAAAAACTATTTAAAATACTTTATTTAAAATACTAACTATGAAATTTCCTAAAAATTGTTAAGTAAAACATAAGCCGAAAACAAATTTTAAAAATATGAATAAAAATTGGCAAATTCTATACAAGTCTTCATATAAAAACTTTAGCCTAACTATCTTCAAAATAAAACTACTTTATAAAACATAAATATTAATAATTATCTTTTTAAATCATAATACCAATTAACCTTTAAATATAATTACTGCTATAACTAATTTAATAAATATTTACCTTTTAAAATTTTGAGCAACTTAAATAATAATTTCTCAAACACATTCTTTTAAAACAACTTTAAAACTTTTAACTTATACTTAAAAATCTGCTTTGAAAACGTACTTGGCTTTTCAAGGAAATATACTATCCTTTCACACCCTTAAAAATAAATCACTATTTATTTTTAAAACAAATTACCCATTCCTTTATAAATTCCCACTGTGAATTTATACTTTCAAATATCCACTGATATCCTTTTCCCTTTATAAACCCAGTTTGTAAATTCCATAGTCTCATTCTCCTTTTAAAACACAGTTTCAAGCACTAAATCAATTCCCAAATTGATTTCCAAAATTTACTCCATTCTAAAAATAAATTTCTTTACTTATTCAGTTTATTTCAAAACTAATTAATTTCATATTTACTTCTGTATTTATGATTTGAAATCTTATTTAAATTTCTAAAATATAAATTTTAAAATTTTCCTTTTATTTCTCCCAAACCATTTTAAATCCTGAATTTGTAATAAATTCTTTAATTTTTACACAATACTACTAATGTTCTAAAAATCCATTCATTTTCATTTATTAAAAATCTTTATCCCATACTTGGAATTTATTCAATAGGATTCCCAGAAATTGATTTTTATCCTTTTCCAAATTCCTTCTTTTAATTTATCCAATTTTCTAGAATTATTTTACTTTAAATTTCTTTACTTTAGTTTCCTTCCATAAATCCAATTTCTATTCTCTGATCTCTTAAAATACCAAAACATATTCGGCTAAAACAACGCATTCAATAATTTCGATTACCAATATAATCAATCATAGATTATCTATCATATCACAGCATATGAAATAAATTCAAATATTTGAGGAATCCAGTTGGATCCCTCCAACCTGTTTCCCTGCATTTACAGATGTTAGCACAATTTAAAAAACCAATCCAATTCGGGGTGGAATATCTCGGTATATGGGGTCATATCATCTCATCCGCTATTATGCGGCGCATAGGGACTCATCCGCTATATAATGCGAGAAATCATTCACTCCAATATATATATATACACACACACTACTATATATAATATCACATCATCAATTCAAGCAATCAATTTATAATTTAAATTTAACTATTTAAATTTAATTGGTATTCCAAATGAGTGAGATTAACTCACCTTTGATTTATGATTTGCAATCTGATCCATAACGGCTTAATTCTTCCCAATTTTGACCTTGTATAAACAATTCACGATTTATTAACATTCGAATTAAGCACACAATGTATTACCATTTATCAAATTTAATTTACTAATAATTTAATTTAAACTAAACTAAATATTTTCCTTTAAAAATCTTTTAGTAACTATAATAAATCAAATAAGTTAACTTAACTAATTAATCACCAAATCCATTGTTCAAAATAAACTAATAACTTTAAAAAGTGTATAAGTATAATTATTTCCTTTTAAAACTACCTATATATATATACTAAAAATAATTTATAGATCTCAAAAATTCTAATTTACATATACTTTCAACATTCTTTAAAAATTCCTATTTTCTTCCAAAATCAAAACTGAATTAATCTATACCTTATTATAAATATATTTTCTAACCTATACCGTACATATATATATATATATATATATATATAAATTGAAAAAATCTGCATATCTGTGTCACTGTATATATCCAGTAAATAACCAAAATAAGAATTTACTTTACTGTAACTTTTGTTCCCTTTTGTAAATCAAAACAATTTAAAACCTCTGTTTTTAAAATAGAATTAAATCAAAACATATTATAATTTTATTAATCTAGATCTATAGATATATTTTAAATTAAGCTGAAAACAAAATTATTCTCTTACTGTAACATATAATTTATTCTTTCCTTGTTTCCTAGACATTTTATATGGATATCATAAATTTTAAACTGAAAAGAATAAATCGAATATACCTCGCTCGAATTAAGCCTCGACTTCGGCCACTCACTTATGCGACCTACTGCCACTATCAATGTGGCCAAAACCGAGTCGAAGATTGACTTCTCTGATGCCCTTAGCCAATGTTCACTTGAACCTCCATCGAGTTCGAGACCTTCCTCTCCACCTTTCACCGAAAGCCACCGACCATCCACCTACCCCACGCGAACTCCCCATCAATGTCATGAATCTCGCGGCACCACCACGAGTCCAAGCCTCCTCTCGCATGCACAAGTCGCCGGGCCATTTAGTCGAGTTCGAAGATTTATCGATCGGCTTAATACGATCGATGCATGCTATTTTTATATTTTAAGAGGAACGAAAAAAATCGATTTCCAATTGCAAATAAGGGATCTCGTGATTAGGATTCATCCACCATTCTTTTTGTTTGAAATGTTTCTCGGTTGGATGAAAAGGTAGAGGGAGATGCGGATTTCCATTGACGAAAATGAAATTTTCATTCGATTGTTTCTTCTGGTATTTTTTTGAACGCTCTGAACTTTGGCTACGATTTTTTTTTAAAGAAACAAAGAGACGCATGTTAGAATGGGTGGACAAGTGTTGTACTAGGGGAAACACGTGCTAGATGTGGTTACAGTGCTTTGAAGGGGAAAACATATATATTATATTTAACTTTAAATCTAAATCGTCATAATTTCGCCACTCACAATCTCGACCTCCTATCGAGGCATGCTGCCAAGCGTTTATAATGTTAAACCCCTATTTCGAATGTAATGGAAAAGGTTTCGAGTCCTAATTCGATCGTATGGAGAAGATAGCTTTTGGACCTAGTTGTTATATTAAATATCGATATAGATTTCAGTTCGTTTATCTATCGTCTGACCACACGGCCACTCCAAACACTATGAAATTTAAAATCCGATAACAATACACTATTACGGATCCAATGGAACTAATTTCGTTGAATTTCGAGACTATGCCTCGGAAGGCTATTTTTAAATGTCGATTTAAACGATATATTTTTAAAACTGAACAAACCACCTTCGAATTCAATTTTAGAAGTTCTATTACCTTTAGTATAATATTATGAATGTTCTAAGTCTTTAAAATATTTTTAACAAGCTTAGAATTCCAAATTCAACATTTTACCCAATTTCCAATCATTAAATCAAATATTTAAATTGCCAAATAAATAGTGATATTTGAAATTCAAGTTAAACTAACTTCCAAATATTTAAAATCAATTAAATATTTCAATTTCAAATATCTAAAAATTTCTGGTCGTCATATATTCCCTGAAAATTCACCTTACGTTTAAATTCAAGTTGAATTTAATTCCATTCCAACAATCACATTCCACAATTTTATAAGTTTCAAACTTATTTACATTCCATAAACATTTTAAACCAGCTCCAGAGTCTTTAAACAATCACTTTAATATTTCAAAATCATTTTTGAAATCAAATGTATCCCAAAATCCTTTGGTAAACTGAACTATTCCTTTGAATTCCATAACCAAAACAGTTTTACCAAACCAAAACTCCAATTTACAACATTCAGGTAGCAGTTTCTCCCTTGGAAACTTGAAAATAAACATCGTTGATGCTACAGTCATCATTGAAATTATTTTCCAACGACTGAAGTGATTTTAGTGTTTTTGTCCCCTTTTAAAACCCATTTTAAATATTTTATTCCAAACTCAATAGATTTCACTTCCAATTCAAAAATATTTCAAATAGTAACACTATTATTTTCACAACTTTGTAAAACATATTTTCAGAACTAACGGGATTTAAATTCCTAAATTTCAAATTTTCAAACCCTTTTAAATCTTTATTTAAATATTCCTCTGGAATTCTATTTCAAATTATAGATCACATTTATAACTCACAGTTACAAATTCCATTTTTTTATATGAATATATTTCTTAACTTCTGGTTATAATATCATCCTTTATTTCAATTACCATAATAATAATGATAATAATTTAATATCATCATTTCCTAAAAACCAAGCAACCATATATAACAATAATAATTTTTGAAAAATTATTTACTTTATATATAAAATAATTTGGGTAAAATTATTTCATTTACCTTATTTCAAAAAAATATCGTGTCGAATTGTTATGTCCAAGTGTTTAGAGATCCCTATCAATCACATTAATTACTTATATTGACTAGAATCCATAAACCACTCAACAAATCAATCAACACGATATAAAACGATTTTATATTCACTAACAAAATACGCGCTCATATTAATTAGTACACTCAAACTCTTTCTATTGTGCAGCTGACCGCATTTAATGAGTAATTCCCACTGGAGCAAAGGTTCTCGTTTAACTTTCTGCTCCGATACCACAATGTCACGATCAGATTTTCGACCTCCGAAAATCGACATCAATACACCAACTATATTGCAGTCAAACAATCAAATGCTAGAAATACCAGATCGTTGGAGAAAGAAGAAAGAAGTAGAAGAAAAAATAAAAAACACCATCAGAATCTCACAATCGCAGCAGAACAATATATAATAGATAATAACAAATCTTTATACAAAAGAACTATTATTGTTTTATACATTACATCATCAAAGTACAATACAAAACAGTAGCACAATACTGGACAACTATAATAACTTATCCTCACAAAAGCTGATTATACAGCATACAATGCACAACGGAAAGCATACCAAGGACCTGTGATACATCTCGTCATCCAGCTCATCTTCTAAGCTCCATAGCATCCAATCATGTATTTGTAATACTCGGTCTGACCCGAGCATTGTAATAAATAACACCCGAGTCAGTCTGGAAAACCAGCGTGAGAAAACACACTCAATTGAATTATAAAAGTTTTCAAAATCCTTTGAAATCAAAGGTATCTCGTAAGAACACGCCACAAATATACATGTTGGGTTTTTACCTTGCAATAACCAATACATTTCATATCAAAATCCTTTGATATTATAACAGTGTCTAAGTACAAATACTTAAATCAAATATCTGAAATTGTTACATTAATTAAATTCCAGCAATACTAGGCTTTGCAATCAAAACCGTAAAGGCACGTATTGAGAGTGGACTTCCAACTGAATGACTAGGCATTGGGTTACCACTTGTCACAATACACCTCCAGAATAATGTACCGAAGACTACTCACGATCCCCTGCAACACAAGATCAGACTACCCGTTACTGGATAGTCCGAATAAGGTCACCCTACTGTTGGGTTCAGCAACCGTCCACACAGCCGAAATAAAGAGACTCTAGACAGGGGTAATCTTACCCTATTGGGTGAGACCCACTTAGCCTTGCTGCATATCCCTTGATTTTCAGTCATTTCCAGTTGATGAGGCTCGAGGCTAAGTGTTACCTTTTTAGAAATATTCACTTAGAAAGCTCATTGTCCTCCAATGATAATGTACTGATAGTATTCATCCATACAAGTCTGTTCCCGGTCCGAACGAAACCGAAGGCACTACTCGTACTACATCCATTTTGGAATCACCATCGGGATTAGTAGCGATTAGCCCTTGCACTTTACTGCTCCATCTTCGACTCCATACTCTTGTCTTTATTATGAAAACGTACTCATTGGACCGAAGTGGTTTTCAAATCACAAATCTGATTCCGGTCTCTTCAAAACAACGTTCGCTATTCCCAGTAAACTCAATCTCGGTTCTTTAGGGAATAAATAGGCGAAAATAAGATCGGAGTTCACCTCCTAACCATTAATGGACGGATTTCCTTATAACGGTCCTAGAGGAATGAAACAAGTTTATACGTAGAGCACAGCACCTCGAACGGTAACTATACCATACAAAACCCATATTCCTTCTAGGTATTCCCAAAGTCCTTGGGTCCAGATTGATCGTCGGTTATTTAACTATCAAATAAAAAATCTATTCGGTCAAACACTTTACTTCCACTGAAAAACACCAAGTCTTATTAAACTTAGTTTTTACATAAATTAATCACTTTATCCAAAAATACACACTTAAAACATTTAAAATAAAGCTATTTAAATCACTTTATTCAAAATGATAGTTATGAAATTCAATAATAATTTTCCAAGTAAAACTTTAGCCAAAAACTACTACTAAATTAAAGCCATTATGTAAAATATAAATATTTAACAATTTTCCTTTTTAAATCGTAATTCAAATTTAACCTTTAAAAATAATTGATTACTTTAACTAACTCAATTTATAAATACTTAAACAATTTTTGAACAACTAAATAATAAATTTTCTAAAAACATTCTATTAAACACTTTAAATTTCTAATTTATTCCTTAAAAACCTATCCTTTAAAATATACTTGACTTTCCAAAAAAATACATTCCACTTCAATAAAACTGATCTTGTCATTTATAAAACCATCTCCTTAAAAATTCCCATCGTGAATTTATAAATTCAAATTATCCACTGATAAATATTTCGCTTTATTTATAAACCAAGTTTATGAATTCCATAGTCTCATTCTCCTTTTAATTACTGTTTCAAACACTTAATCGATTTTCTGAACTAATTCCATTTTGAAAGTATTTCTAGGTTTTCTTGAATAGCCCCAAATCCCCTAATTTCAAATTCACTTCCCTTTTCTGATTTAATATCTTATTTAAATCCAGAACATTAATTTCATACTTTATTTCAAAATCCTCCTTTTATTTTTCCCAAAACATTAAAAACTTAAATTTAAAATATATTCCTTTTTACTTAAAAACAATATTACTTAAATCCTTATTTTTAAAACCCTTTAATTCACATTTATTCAAAACCTTTATTTTTCCCGTATTCCGAAATTTATTAAATAGAATTTTAAAATCAACTATTTACCATTTTTCCAAATTCATTCTTTAAATTTACTCAACTTCACTATAAATATTTTACTTAAAAATTCCCTTTTTATTTTTCTTCAAAAATCCAATTTTTATATCTTTGGTATTTTAAATGCTAAAAATGTATCCAGCAATACCATAGAATTCAATAATTTCAATTTCAATATAATCTACCACCGATTTCTTAAATAAATCATATCTTTGAACATGAAAATAGTTTCAACATTTTTGTGGAATCCAGTTGGATCCCTCAAACATGTTTCCCTGCATCTACAGATGTTAGCACAATACAAAAATACCAATCCCACTGCGAGATGGATATCGTGGTATATAGTGTCATCCGCTATTATGCGGGGCGTATAGGGTCTCATCCGCTATATAATGCGGGATTATTTGTGATATCCCAGAATTTTAGACAATATCAATTTAATAATCTTTATATAAAATTAAATTGATATTGACAATAATGATTAATAAAATATGTTTTGGTTTAACAATCAAATTTAATAAATATTTAATTTGTGATTTTATCTTTTAAAAGCTACAATAAATGTTCACATTATAATGTATATATATTTGTATATATATTATAGTTTATCTTTGTTTAGAATTTAACTTACATGAAAATAAATAAATGAAGTTTGTTTTTTTAATTCTAATAAAATATTGAGTATTTAGGAAATTATGTTTTAATTAATATTAAGCTTTTAAAAATCTATTTAAATTAATAACTTTATGGTTTGATAATATTTATAATAAATGTGATATTGTTTAAAATTTGTCTTAGTTTAATTTTTAAATTTAAGTAAAAATTGATTTTTATTTCTTTTTAAAATATTATTTGATTAAATATGAATTGAGTATATTTTATATAAGTTTAAAATATAAGATAGCATATGATTTAAATTCATTTAAATATAAAAGTGATTTATAATTTCTTTATAAATCATATAAAATTTGTTAATTGTTATTTTAAACCATATTAGTAAATATTCTATTTTTCATAAATATAAAGAAGAATTAAAATAAGGAAATAGAGTCTTCATTTTTTTTAAATTGAATAAATTGATTTTAATTTTGATTTCAAAAATTTAATTTGATTTGAAATTGTTTTTGAAACTCAAATTAATTGATTCTTTAAAATATTTTTATATAATTTATAAATTGTTTTATTTACATTTACTTTTAATAGGAAATTCATATATATTTAAATAAACATAAAACAAATTAAAGAAAACTATTTTTAAACATTTAAAAATATAACTTAATTAAATAAAGACAAGTGTTAAGTATTTAACAAATCTAAAATGACATGTGTTAATGTATGAACTAAGGAACATGACATGTGTCAATGTTTTATTTTATCTTTTTCATTATTTTAATTAAATAAATTTCAGCCTTATAAACCTATTTGCTCTTTCTTTCATTTTCTTTTCTATTCTTTACTCAACTAAGAGAAAATTTAAACTTTCTCTCAAAAACAAAATCTACTTCAAAACAGAAATTAGTAAATTAAAAAAAAAACCAGCAAAAATGCATTTCAAAAGCATTTCAAACTAAAATATAGATCAGTATCTGCATTTTCAAAACTCAAGGAAATCAAGCCTGTAACTTTCTTCAACCAGGAAGTCATCTCTGCAAAATTTCAAACTGCATGCAACTGCATTTTTCCAAACTAAAGCAAGCATTCCAGTTTTTTTTTAAAAATCAAAGCATCTTTATTTAAGCAACTCAAGTTTTAAGGGCATTTCAGTTTGAAAGCATTCAAAAGCCTTTTCAAAATAGAAGAGTGGTGCTCTATTCTTCTAAGTATCGGTGAGTAACATTATATTTTTAAAAAAAAACATAAGATTGAATATGGTTGCTTATTTCTGTGGTAATTATTGTAGTATGTAAACATGCAAATGAAATTTGTTGTATGCATGACTGTTACCATATGGATGTTCTCTATTTTTTTTAGTTTTCCAGTTACCTGTTTTAGGATTTAAATGCATATTCTCTAAAAATCAAATTTGTTGTTAGGATTTGGATTACAAACAAATGTTGTTTGATTTGTTATAATGTTTAAAACTTGATTTAGCTAAACTTCAAGCTTCGGTGTCTCTGAAATATATATATTAAAAAAACAAAACTGAAGCATAAGAATTTAAAATAAGTAAATTGAAATCAAAACTTCTCTGGAAATCAAAATGTCCTAAAACATGATTATGTTTAAAAATGTAAATTCCTTAGTTATTTGAATTTAGATTGTGACATGAAAACATTCTGGAAAGCATGATTTTTAACTCAGGAAATACAAATTTATGGTTTAAGATTACAGGGCAGTTTACTTCCATTTGGAAAATGTAACTTTGATGAATTCTGTTGATGTTGGACATTAAGGGGTTTGAAATTCTCTTATGAGTGAAGAAGAGGGATTAGGCAATTCTCAAAAATTAATTAAGTGGTGAATTGATTTTTGAATTAGCTAAGGAGTGGGTTTTTCTTCTGTAACCCTAAGTTTTAACAAGGAATTTGATCACCTTGGTCTCTAGGATTGATCGAGCGTGATGGGACTTTGAGCATGGGTAGCTGGGTCAATGACTAGGGTATGGCCGGAATTTCAGCACCAACGGTGGTTAGGGGTCGGATTTTGGGCCGTTGACAGGTTTGCGTTTGGGAAGCTTGGTGTTTCCAGGTTTGGGAGTAGAGACTGGATTTTGATTATGACTAGATGGTGGAGTGCTGATGATTGAGTTCGTGTTCCATGTTGTTCGTGGAAGTGTGGGGAGCATTGGCGACGGTCGGAGCTTCGCCGTGGATGGTGCAAGGGGTACGGTGCAATGGTGTATCTACTGATACCTGGGTTGAAGGGGAGAGTTGTATTCGAGTAAATGCTCGAGTTATTTGAAATTTTACTCGAAGTTAGGGCAAAGATGACTCGAAGTAATATAGTTTTTGGCTCGGGTAGTTTTGGTTACAGTGTTTTGTGTCTGTAACCTGAACTGTTTCAGGTTTCAATTTTTTTAAAACTAAATTAAAAAAAAGGAAGCTAAGCAGGTTTAAATCTAAACTTTAAGCAAGATTTAAACTATGAATTCAAATAGGCCTGAATTCCAGATTTTAAATAAATAGATTTGCAGAAATAAATAATTAGAAACTAAAACCTGCACAGTTTTTATAAAGTGATTTATAAATCTGAAAATAAGATTTTAAAACAAGAATTTAAATTTAAGTTAAAAATATGGATTTGAAATCTTGAATTCAAATTTGAATTTGAACCTGAAAGTTTTCAAAAGAAAACAAGTTATAAATTCTAATGTTATAATTAAGTTTGTATATTTTATTATTTTATAACATATGTTTTTATAAATCTGAAATGAAATTTAAAACAGGATTTTAAATTTAAATTTTTGAATCTAAATCTGAACATGATTTGAATTCTAGTTTGAAATGAAAATAAGATTTTTAATTTAAATGTTTCACAATCACTTGAATATATTTAAAGTATAATTTAAATTTATTTAAATTGATTATGGGTTACACTATTTAGGAAATACCTTAAGTAATTCTTTAATATGAAATAAAAAAAATGTTTAATAATTGAATCTTGTTTAAATTTGATTTCATTTTAATTTTAATTTAAAATGGAATTTAGAAAAAATTTAAAAGCAAATTATTTTCAAATTACTTAATAATGATAATTTAATCATTAATGAGGTTAATGATTTTCAATTAAATTATTTTGAACTTAATAATTTATTATCTGATCAAGGTAATTAAGTTTATAATTAATTAATTTAATTAATTAATAATTAGGGTATTAATTAAATAATTAAGAATTTTATTTAATTAATTAAAAGGATTAAGTAAGTTAATTAAACTTGATTAAAGTGTGATTTAGAAATTAATTAAATAAGATTTGATTAATGAATTGAATTATTAATCAAGTAATAAATAATTAATTAAGTTTTTAATTATCACTTGATTAATTTAAAAAAATTAGAAATTAATTAATGAGTTTTATAAATAAATTAAGAATTGATATTGATTAATTCAATTAATTACTTTGGAAAAGTAATTAAAGTTTTGTTACTGGTTAATAAAGGTCATTAACTTAATATTATTTTATAATTAATTAATGTAATTAATTTTGATAATTAATTGGATTAATTAATTTAAGATAATCATTTGAATTGTTTAAGTGAATTACTTAATGAAGTAATTAAGGGAATTAATTACTGATGGTAATTAATTGAGTTTATTTTGATTAATTAAGTTAATTAATTAAGTTAATTAATTAAGTTTAATTAATTTAATTTCATCACTGGTTGATTTGAGAAATAATTACAAATGTAATTAAAAATGGAAAATTTCTTAGTGAAGTAATTAAGAAAATAAATTACTAGATGTAATTTAATTGAAGGAGTTTTGGAAATTAATTACTTAGTGTAATTAATATGTAATTTGTATGTTGAATAACTACTTAAGTAAGTAATTAATTATTAATTACTTAGTGTAATTAATTTAGGTTTTGATAAATAAGTTATTTAAGAACGATTAAGAGATATAATTAATTTAATGTAATTACTTAATGTGATTAATCAAGAATGATTAATCAATAGAGATAATTGATAATTAATTTAATGGAGTTATTTAAAATAAAAATAATTTAGGATCATTAATTTAAATAATTAATGATACAATTAAGGATTGATTAATAAGAACAATTAATCAATGAAGGAATTAATTAAGGATTAATGCAATTAATTATGATTAATTAATTAATGAAGTAATTACAGGTTAATTACTGGTTTGGTTTGGAATAATTAATTTGGGAAAATTAATTAGAAGTTAATTACTTGAATGTAATAAAGGATAGTTAATCAAGATGATTAATTAGGGTAACTTGTTAAGAAAAATTAATTAATTGATTTATAATTAATTGATGTGTAAGCAAGATTTATATGGATGAGTAATTAATTTAATTCATTTTAAATTAATTAAGGAAGAAGTAATTAATTTAATTCATTTTAAATTAATTATAGGATGATGATTTAATAAGTCATTGCTTATGAATGATGATTAATATTTATTACCCTGAATGGTTGAGATCTCAGTTATGAGATAAATGTTGTTGCGTGATTTGGATGTTATGGTTGCATTGAGTTGATGGTATGATTTATCTGTTTGAGTTGATAATATAGATTATCGGTTGTGATGATAATATTGATTATCTATTGTGATAATTATCTATCTGTGTGTATATAGATAATATTGAATTGAATTGTTTTAAACTTTAAAACAACTTGGACCTAAAAGACACGCTTTGGATTTCGATGAGACCGGGATCGGGTTTCCATATTTGGATATCCGAAAACCACATCGATTCCAAATAACGTTAGGTCGTGAATGCAAATGGAGCTTTGTGAAGACTCAAGGTGTAAGGGCTATACGTCAGTATAACTCTGTGAGTGATAACGTAATGAGTTTGACGGAATAGTACTTATAGATTCGAGATGGTGGTTTAGAGTGCAAGGGTTATTGTCATTAATTCTGAGGGTGATTCCAAAATGAGTGTAACGAGATAATGCCTTCGGTTTCGTTCGAACCCGGAACGAACTTGTATGGATTGAATGCTTTCAGAACATCATCAGGTGGACGATGAGCATTCTAAGAGAAGTGTTCTCTAAAGGTAATCGTAGCCTCAAGCCTCATCAACCAGGAATGGCTAAAACAGGGGAGGTGCAGCAAGGCTTCGTGGGTAGCTCCTACTAGAGAGCGAGATTGATCCCTGTCTAGAAGTCCCTTTATATTCGGCTGTGTGGGCAGTTGGTTGCAAACAACTGCGGGGTTGTCTTGTTCGGAACTGTTCAGTAAAGAATGGTTCCGGCCTTGTGTTGCAGGGGAGTGGGAGTACTCCTCGGTACGATGATCTAGGCCACGTACTGTGACGGGTGGTACCCCAGTAGCCCTGCCATTGTATGGAATCCAAAATCCAATAAGTGCCAACGGTTTTGATTGTATTACCCACTTTTGTGGCTAGTAGCTGGAATTTAATAATGTAACAATTTCGGCTATTTCATATTTACTTGAAAACCCTAGACACTATTATAATATCATCGGATTTCCTATCAAATGTTTTGGTTAGGGTAAGGTAAAAACTTTTCCATGTTTATGTGTGGGAAGTCTTACGTGATACCTTTCTTTTCAAAAGGTTTTTAAAGTTAAGCAACCTTAACCTGTTACTCACACCAAACCCATGTCTGACCCGGAGTTTATCTTTGTTTTCTTAAACTCTTGGGTACTCAAATTTTTACGAGTAGCCAAGGGATTCAGGTTAGCTTTGACGAATAATGGAGGAGCAATGGAGCAGGAGGCTTCTGCGTTGTAGATATATAGTTCCGCTGTGTGTTCTTTGTGTTGTGATTGTATTGAATTGTAAATACTAGACAGGTGTTTATAACTGTCTAGTATATGTGATGTGTATGTTGTGTATCTCTGAGTGGCATTGTATATTACGTAAATACTTATGTTATTAATATAATTTATTCGTTCCGCTGTTGAGATTCTTGTGTTGTTTCTTCTTTCTCTTCTTTCTTTTCTTCTTCTATCCCTTTCTTTCTTAATTGATGATGCGATTTTCTGGAAGTGGAAAGTCGGGTCGTCACAGGTGGTATCAGAGCATTAGGTTGAGTGAATACCTAAGCTCTGGAGTGGTGTCTATCTTGAGAGAGCGTATTTGTAATTTTTAATATATATATATATATATATATATATATTTCTACCTATCTGTTGGTTACCTGTTCGGGTTTTCCAATGTGGGTTATAAAGGTAGATTGGGGTAGTACTGTGTATAACACGACTACAATTGGTTGGAGTTTGTATGTTTGGTTGAAAGTGTATCTGTCGAGACTGTAGACCTAATACCGTCTCGAGTGAGCTTTGAGGTGGCGTAAGGACTTCATTGATCTCTGAAGGTAACCTGTTAAGGTTCGGAGTTCATCTTTGAAGTTGAATGAGTAGAGTTTGGATCTGTTGGCTGAACAGAAGCGAGGGATGATATCTTGATATCTCAGGGAAGTAGTAGTGTAACGACCCAGAATTTTATTTAATTAAAATTTGGATATTTAATTAAATTCAAATATTAATAAGTGAAATTATAAGTTGAATAAATTTTGATTTGAATAATTGGATTTAATTGGATAATTAAATCGATAATTAAATAGTTGGAAATACAAAAATAATTGAAATTTGGGTTAAATATGATTGAAAATGATTTGCAAAATTTTATTTTATCATATTGGAGTTAGAATGATATTTTAGAACTTTTAAAATCGAATTAAGAGTTTATTTGTGAAAATTGAATATTTTAATATTAAATCGACTAGTGAAATTAGCCATTTTTCGAACAGTCTCAGAATTGGACGAAACTAGTTCTATTGGATCCGTAATAGTTTGTTATTATGGGATTCAAATTTTCGTAGCAATCGGAGTTATCGTTTTATCGTGGCAGCTCGAAACGCATCGAATTTGTTTTTAATATTAATTTGGCGAGTTAAAATAGCCATTTTTCAAACAGTGTCGGATTTTGACGAAACCAGTTTCATCGGATCCGTAATGTGATATTATTGTATGGTTTCAAATTTCATGTCAATCGGATTTACCGTTTGTCCGGTGCAAGCTAAAACGCCTAGAAAATCGTTTAATCGGTTTAATTTTAAATTGAACGTTTATTACCATAACTCGCACAGATAACCGAATTAGCTTCCAAAACCTGTTCCATTGTGTCCGGAGCGCGGGGTAAACCCTAGAAACGCCGGTTACCACGCGTAAATCGGAGTTTTGAAATTCCGGAATGAATAGTGTTTTCGTTCGATTTTCTATATAAGGAACCCCTTCTCTTCAACAATTTGCAAGCCCTAGCCTAAGTGTTCAGCCGCCATTTACTGAATTAATGGCCAGAAAAATTCAAAACTCTTTCCATTATTCTCTCTCAATCCATGCAATATTTCACGAAACTCTCAACTACGAAACTCTCAACGACAAAGCCGCTCCTCCACTTGCACATGTGCGAGCTCCCCGTGTTACGATCGATTTCCCATGAACGCATCGCCTTTTTTTGCCAATTGATTTAAACTTTCGGTTCTGAAGAGGGGAACAAATTCGAAGAAAAGGGAAGTTCATGCCTTTAAATGAAGAAGGATCGCGATTTTTCAATGGCCAGTTTTTTCGAACAGAGGGTAGAAGAGGGGGGTTCGATTTTCACTGGAAACATAAAAGGAAAAACGAGAATTCTTTCAAGCTTTCACTTTTTTTTTCTTGTTTTCATTGCTTTTGGCTATCAATATCTAAAGAGAAGATGTGTGTGCTTTAATCAGGAAGGGAAACATGTTTAAATTGCCTAGCGTGAAGAAATGGGTATGGTACAGTGATTTGAATTGAGGGAAACAGCTAACGTGATTTTTGTTTTTGATTCGTCACACAAATATATATTATTTAAATTTTAAACATCTCCAAATCATAGCTTAAAATTTTGAAATCCTATCGAGGCGTGCCACTAGGCATTTATAATGTTATACCCCTATTCTAAACACAATAGAAAAGGTTTCGAGTCTTAATTTGATCGTATGGAGAAGATAGCTTTTTGGACCTAATTATTGTATTGAATTTTCGATATAGATTTCAGTGCTTTTCTAATCCATACGGCCAAACGATAGCTCCAAATACTACAAAATTTGAAATCCGATAATAATACACTATTGCAGATCCAACATAACTGGTTTCGTTAAATTTCAAGACTGTGTCCCAAAAAGCTACATTAAATTGTAAATTTAAACGATATATTTTTAAAACTGAACAAACCACATTTAATTTCAATTTTAAAGCTTTTATTATCTTCAGTATCATCAATATAAATTTATAATCCTTCAAATTATTTTTAACATGCTTAAAACTCAAGATTCAATATTTTAATCGATTTTCAGTTATTAAATCCAATGATTTAATTATCCAATAAATAGTGATATCTAAAATTCAAGTTAAAAATTAACTTTTCAATATTTAAAATCATTTAAATACCCTAATTTCAAATATCCAAAATTTCGAATTGTTACAAATTCCAAGCAGTCAAATCCAAAAGCAATCACAAATCCTAAACAAGCAATATATAAATCAAAGCAATAACGAAAAATAAATAACACAGCGATTTATAGTGGTTCCACTAATATTGTGTTAGTGTACATCCACTTTAAGAGAGAGCTTTTATTAATGTCGATGAGAAGAGTACAAGAGATTGATTATAATGATCACAATTCTAATAGAATTGATTTGTGGAGAAGAGAATTGAAGAAAATTAGGTTTTGATAAACCCTAATTAGTGAGGCTAAAACACTTGCAGTCGCTTTCTGTCACATAAAAATCTGGATACTGAAGTTAGCTTATAGAGGAGAATAGAAAACCTAGGCAAGATTTCAAAATTGCCCCTTCAAGTATCACAAACCTTCATGTCAATCGCAGGCCAAAAAACTGGCAGAAGTCGCCACAGGCGTCTGTCATAATGGGACAGATGTCTGTCTAAAGTCTAGGGAAAATTTTTCATGAGACATCAGACGTCTGTCTAAAGTGATAGACGTCTGTTTATGCTCTTTGGAAAAATTCTACATAGACTCGGATGTCTGACTAAATGGTCAAACATCTGTCCTAAGTCTCTGGAATAGGACTACAACAGGTTTGCTGAAGCGTCAGACGTCTGACCATTTCCACAGACGTCTACCGCTGTCATTTCAGCCCAACTCCACCTTTTTCACCATAATTTCCACCTCCGAGCTCCGGTTTACGAACCGTTTTCTTTGCTACAAAGCTACTTTCGACCTCTATGATTCTCCATATATTGTCGCCAAAATTTAACACTCCACCTTAACAACTATATCCATCTCCAACTCCAATGGTATCATACCATCATCAACAACTAATAGCACCAACTGTCACCCTTTTACCTTGAAGCAAACATGAATGCTTTCCCAATGAGCTCCATCAAAGCCATCGCCCATTGCACTCCACCAACGAGCTCAGACAAAGACCCCGCCTGGTAATGAAGTGTTGAAAACATCCAAATCCTAAACCATCTCACCAAAGACTAAAGTGCTAAGGAGTGTAAACTAGCACTTACATAGCAGATAGAACCTCAATCTCTCACCGATACTCTTCCTCATCTCCAACCAAGCACCTCCCTCAACCGTGCCACCCTATGGCACCAAGCACTTCTCTAAGCAAATTACGTTCGAGCAATGCTCGAACTTTTCATTCGACAATGCCTTAGTGAACATATCCGTCGAGCTATCCTTTGTGTGCACTTTCCGAAGATATACTTGCTTATCCTCATCCATGGCTACTAGAAATGACTCTCTCACCTCAATATGCTTAGTTCGCGAGCTAAATGCCAAATTCTCTTTCAAGTGAATAGCACTCTGTCTATCACATCGAACATCAATGCTATCATACCCGAATACCAAGTCGCACAACAATCGCCTCAAATAAAGTGCCTCCTTTGTCGTCTCTACCGCGACTATCAACTCCATTTCTGTAGTGAATAAAGCAACTATGGTCCGCCATCTCGATCTCCAACTTATGGATGTACCCCCAAGTGTGAAGACATATCCAAAAGTTGATTTTCTTCAATCCCTATCACCAGCATAGTCTGAATCACAATAACTAACCATGCAATTCAATCATCACTATCGCCAAAAACAAGACCATGAGATGATGTGCCTCTAAGGCATCTTAATATAAGCTCCATAGCTTCCAAATGTGATTTCCTCGGAATAGAAATATATCAACTAACCGTCCCAATGGCATTTGTAATATCGGGCCATGTACATACCATATAGCATACATTAAACTTTCAACCGCACTAACATATGGCACCTTTGCCATATAAGCCTTGTCTTCCTTCAAGATAGATAACTCCTTACTCGAAAGCTTCATATGCAAAGGTAAAGGTGTATTTGACGCCTTTGAATTCTCCATGCTAAACCGACAAAGCACTTTCTCAATGTACTCCTTTTGGGTCAATTTCAACTCAAAATACTTTCGATCCCTTTCAATTTCCATACCCAATATCCTCCTTGCTTCTCTGAGATCCTTCATTTCAAACTCCGATTTCAAACTCAGTTTTAGCTTTTTGATTTCATTCTTGTCTTTAGAAGCAATGAGCATGTCGCCCACATACAAGAGTAAATACACCCAACAATCATTTTTCAACTTCTTAAAATATACACAAGCATCTTTTACGCTTCTATCAAAATCATTTTCAATTATAAAATGATCAAATCTCTTGTACCATTTCTAGTTGATTGCTTCAAACCATATAGTGATTTCTTTACCTTGTAAACCAAATTTGATTTACCATCCACAATAAAATCTTTCGATTGCTCCATGTAGATGTCTTCATCTAAGTCACCATGCAAGACGGCAGGTTTCACATCAAGTTGCTCCAAGTCGTGAGTAGTAACTATAGCAAGTAACATTCGAATAGAATTATGGAACACTACCGGTGTGAAATCTCATCAAGCTCCGTCCCCTTCCTTTGTGCAAACCCCTTAGCCACTAGCTTAGTTTTTTATCTCCCATCGTCCTTCACCTTGTATATCATTTGAACCCAATAGCACGGTTTCCTTTAGGAAGTGGAACCAAATCCCAAGTTTGATTCTTCAATAATGATTGTATCTCTTCCTCCATGGCACAAATCCACTTTGATCTATCACTCGGCTCCATGACGTCATCAAGGTCCATCGGCTCATCTTAGACTACATGAAGAGCATAGCCCAAATTATCACAAAAATCTAAGATAGTTCCAATCACCATATCTTTCAGGTGGCCTTATAGTACGACGACCAACCCGAGTAGCAATACCATCATCTAGACTCCCTTCGGCTCTACTGTAAAGACCCGTAAATCCGTACTCCTTGAATAGACACTAATCTCCATTCATTAATTCAAGATGAACGAAAATACGAACCCTTAGGGGTTTAAGAAAAAGAAAGAAAAGAAAAAGAAAGAAAAGAAAAAGGCAGAAGAAGAGATAAGAAGGTAGAAAAATAGAGAGAAAAGAAAAATAGAAGATAGAACAGAAAGAAAACAGAACATTTTAAAATAGAAGAAAAAGAGAATAGAACGGAACAGAAAACAACAGAACAACATCAGAATCTCACAATTCGCAGCGGAACAACATATAATAATAAATGAATAATCTTTAAACAAAGAACTGTATCAGTTATTACATTTCATCATATTACATTACATCATATCATCAGAGTGTACAACAACAACATACAGTGCAGCGGAAAAAGAAATACTATATAAATAGTGAATACGCCATGCCATCATCTTGCCTCCAGCAACTCCAGAATATCCAGAATATCCTGATTAACCTTAACTCTTGACTGCCCGTGTGAAAATTGGTGGGCACCCAGAGTTTAGGAAGGAAAACAATAAACTCCAAGTCAGTCATGTGACTGGTGTGAGAACTCAAAACAGTTTATTTATCTTTAAAATCAAAATAGAGGAATATTTTTTTTAATCAATTCGCAATGCTTTTAAAAATGAGACTACCATAAGGCCTCCCGCACACACACACATGCAAACGCAGAATCGGAGGAGATTTCTCCTTATGATAGCCAAAGATGCTTGATACGCATTTAAAAAGAACATTTGATATTATTACTAGTGCATAGTGTAGGAAAAATTTATTTCGAAAGTAGAATATAAATCTTAGCCAGTATAGACATTTCGAACTATGCCTACTATAGCTACCATCCAAACAGGGTTGCGACACCATAAGTGAATGATAGGTTCTACAACTAATACCGTACAAGTCTCGTATTGTTTCTTTGGATTTCCAACGAATGATCAGGCCAAGGAACTTCCCATTGCCACATGAGAATGCCTCTGGATGGACATCCCCGAGAACCAAACCGGATCTCTACCAACACAAGGCCGGGTTACCCCTAACTGAGTAACAACTGACCGAATATGCCATCCCCCGGTCCTTTGGGACCTTTTCACCGAGCGCTCGTAATCAATTCACACAATCATAACAAAGTGTTTTCAACATGAGTAAGCATCTGGGCTCCATACCATGACACTACCCTTTTCCAGAAGGAAATGCACACATCCTAAAGGGCGCTACCCCTCATAACCTTGCTGCTTCTTTCCTGTTTTGACCATTCACGGGGTGTGAGGCTCGACGAAGTCACGTCCACAAAAACATACTTTATACAAAAGCCATGCTTTGGGTCAACAAATGATCAACACAATGATCACCAAGATAGACGATCAAATAAACGATCCTATCACAATAATCAACACAATGATCATTTACAGCAACACTCAGCATGTCACATTACCAAATTGGGAATATATCGCCGATAACATTCAACTACATAACCTCTGAGCTCGTACGTCTCAGAGAAGGGTGTTAAGCTAAAACAATAAATTCTCCGCCACCAACAGAAATATATTTGAAAGAAATCGGCTTTATATCTCAATTTGTAATGTCAGACATACAATCCATACAAGTCTGTTCCGGGCTCGAACAAAACCGAAGGCACTTACAAAGAAGTCCTTGCAATCCGGATATTCACAATCCTGATCGGATTTCCCATCACTTAGGGAGAACTCTATACCGGAGCAACTCGGTGCAGAGTCAATCGACAGGTCATCCTATCGCTCTCGCAAATACCGGGTCTTCAACACCGATCTTCAAATGCAATCATAACGACGTATCACATATTCGGGATGGGTTATACGACCCCATGGTCCTTTCCGGGTTAACCCGAATAGTGAGCGCTTATTCAAAAATAAGTGTGGCATTCAAATTCAAACAAATCACATCAATTACCCATTCAAAGGGAAATATTGGTAGTCGGTTATTGAACTATCAATTGATATGCACAACATCACCAGTTTCCAAATAATTATCCAAATTATTTATTTTCCAAAATATCTTTACCAGATATATTATTTCATACTTCAAAAATAAATCAATATTTATTTTTAAACCAATTCCACTTTCTTTTATAAATTCCTTAGTGAATTTATAATCCAAAATATCTATGAATATTCGATTTCAATTATTCATTTCAATATTTCTTTTCAATTTATCTTCAAAAAGATAAATTCTTAAAATATTCACTTTATATTGGAAAACATTTCCATACTTATTTATTCATAAGTAATTCACAAATTTTATTTATTTTCAACACTTGGAAAATATTCAATATACTTCAGTTAAAAATAAGTATATATTTCATTCTTTAAGGAAATCATTCTCTTAAACATATTTATTTGGGCCAAAACGAATGTTACGTAAAACATCGTTACGACAACCCAAAATTACTAGTATAGGGATTCGAAATTAAAATAGATGTATAAATCCCAATACTATACAAAGCATTTCCTTTCGGAAATCATTTACTATAACAACAGTGTTATAGTCCACTATTTCCTTTTATTTCTCGAAAACGTCTATTTCAACAATAGATGTTGAAATCTATGGTTTCGAATCTCAACACATTTTAAAACATCGTTAGATCGTTTTAATTCAATTTAAACATCTCATTCAAAACAATTTCTTTAACATATTATTCACTATTCAAAAACGTGAATATTCTTTGTTAACAACTTTCATCCTTTTATTCATTTCATTTTAAAGGATTATTCACAGTTCAAAAATGTGAATATAACTCCATTAATAGGTTTCAACAATTAACTTATCAAAATAAGTCATTTGCGAATTTATAAAACAACGTTTATGAATTCCATTTCTATTTATTTATTTATAAAAACTTCCTTTTATAAATTCTTTTATTAACCTATTCGATTTATAACTCAATTATAAACTAAAGGTTCATATTATAAGTTAAATACTTAAAATTTATTCGTTCACAAAAATCGTTCCTTTGAACTTCATAATTATAAATCTTATAACTTATAAGATACAATTATTTATCCAAAACCATTCTTTTAATGACTTTATAAATTTTATAAACCTACTGTTTATAAAATTCTATTTATAACTTCACCGTTTATAATTCTATAAATTTAATTCAATTATGAAATTCATTTTCACTTCATTCAAACACTTATAAAAACTCGTTTTATAATTCCAACGTTTTAATTTATAAATATCCATTTATAAATCTCTTATATAAATCAATTTATATTATTATTTCAAAACGTCTTTAATCTCCTTTATGATTTTACCATTTTGATTTATAAAATAATTAAATTTTATAAATCCTATATTTAGACTTTTCACAATAAATTCTACAGTCCCGATTAAACTATTTTATAAAATCATTAGCATCATATTCTCAAAAATCAGTTTTCAACTATATTTCTCAAAAATCATAATTTTATAACTTTGAAAATTATAATGTTTATTTATTTAAAATGGATCAATTCCAAAATTATTTTATAAAACGTATACTTCTCAAAAATCACTTTAAAAATCATTTTAAAGTTTCAAAATTTGGTCCAATGATGCTACACACCAAATAGTCAATCACGACTACAACGATATCATATATCGATATGATAATCCATCAAATATCAAAATATCTGAAATCAAATAAATACTGTTGAGGAATCCAGTTGGATCCCTCCAACCTGTTTTCCTGCATCCACAAACATTAGCACAATACCAATTTCGCTCCAGTACGAAATTATCGCGGTATATGGGATTTAAAATATTATCCGCTTAATAGACGGCGCAATAGGGTCTCATCCGCTAAACAAATGCGGGAAATCAATAACTCCAATATATACATATGCCAATATATATATATATATATATATTGCTATTATATATAATACCAATTTCACTGTTTATGAAATATTCGCGGTATATGTTTTTAATAAATAACATCCGCTTACTAACGGCGTATAATGTCTATTTTAACAATCAATAGATATCAATCATCATTCAAACATGCATTCAAATATTTTAAATCTAACTATTTAAAATAAAATCAAAACTGATTCGATTGAGTGAGAAGTTCTCACCTTGATTTTAATTTCCGTTTTAGCGATTTATTTCGAATAAAATTAAACGCGCGTTTAATTTTACCCAAAATTCTCACTAACTTCAAACAACTCCAATCCAATTTCATCGCGTAGTGCTCGTCGATACGATTCCAACGCAACTGGTTTCGCGCGTTTTCGACCTTGTATGAAAAAGTTATGATTTTATGAAGTTTATACGAATTTATATAAACAATTTACAACTAAATTTCTAATTTTTATAACCTACAACAACACAGGCCGTAGGATTTGGTTCCCACGCATCATGACCGCACGCACCTTCTCCTTCCCCCACGCGAAAATCTACAGGTCGCACAATTCAAAACCGAACCCATCTTTACAAAATAGGGTTTGATTTTGATCCTCCAACGCTCGACTAGAACTCGATCAACTTGCTCCATGTCGAAGCCCTCACCACAAGCTACACTCGGCCCCCCTATGGTGGAGCTCGGTCACCATTCTAGCGCGCGAATCGAGGCCGAACGGCCAGGCTTCTAGCTCGATTTCTGGCCACCACGTCATTCCAAATCACATCTCCACCGTTGACATCCAAGATCTCACCATCCTCTACGAGTTTCTAGTTGAAACCTAAGGCTAATTGTCGACGGATGAGGAGATAATCGAGGTGGAAGTTGGGACGTTTCTGGCCTTCGGTTTATAGGGTGGCGGCTAGGGTTAGGTTTAGGTTTTATTTATTTTTTTTATCAAATTTATGAAGGTGTTGGTCTATTTATAAAGAAAATCGAACACTATTCATCCGGAAATTCCGAACTCCGATTTACGCGCCGTAACCAGCGTTTCTAGGGTTTACCCCGCGTTCCGGACACAATGGAACAGGTTTCGGAAGCTAATTCGGACATCTGTGCGAGTTATGGCTATAAACGCTCAATTTAAATTAAACCGATTTAAACGATTTTCTAGGCGTTTTAATTTGTACCGGACAAACGGTAAATCCAATTGACTTGAAATTTGAAACCTTACAATAATATCACATTACGGATCCGATGAAACTAGTTTCGTCGAAATCCGAGACTTTTTGAAAAATGGCTATTTTAACTCGCCAAATTAATATTAAAAATAAATCGATGCGTTTCGAGCTGCCACGATCAAACGATAACTCCGATTGACACGAAAATTGAAATCCGATAATAACTAACTATTACGGATCCAATGGAACTGGTTTCGTTCAATTCTGAGACTGTCCAAAAATTGGCTAATTTCACTAGTCGATTAAATATTAAAATATTCAATTTTCACAAATTAACTTTTAATTCGAATTTAAAAGTTCTAAAATATCATTCTAACTTCAATATGATAAAATAAAATTTTACAAATCATTTTCAATCATATTTAACCCAATTTTCAATTATTTCCATAATTTAACATATTAAATTATCGATTTAATTATCCAATTAAATCCAATAATTCAAAATAAATTTATTTGACTTAAAAATTCACTTCTTAATATTTAAAATTAATTAAATGTTAAATTTTTAATTATCAAAAATTCTGGGTCGTTACATCTACCTTGAACGAATCTTCTCAAGAATCATGCACGTCACCAACACTACTAGAGGAACCCTGTGGACTATGTGATGTAACATCAACCACTACCTCCTCACAAGCGCCTCCAACTACTATATTCTCCACTCCTTCGACAAAATGTGGGAATAACTTTCTTCTCCTTTGATTCCCTATGAACCAAATCCGGAACATCCGATGAGCTTTTATTCTCCTTGAACAATGCTGACTCATTCAAAGTAACACGAAGAGAATTCACTACCATCTTTGTTTCCGAATTTCAAATCTGTTAGCCTTTTACTCCCTCCATATAGCCAAGCAAAATCACTTTGAAAGCTCTAGGTTCAAGCTTATCATTTCGTGGATCATGCACATAAATTGAACTAACAAACACACGAAGATAACTCAAGTTAATGTTCTTTCCCTTCCACACTTCCTCTGGGATTTTGTTACCAATAGCTGAGCACGGAATTCGATTAATAATATGCACTGCGGTTGACAAAGCTTCAGCCTAAAATCCCTTAGCCAAACCCGATGTCAATCTCAAGCATCGAGCTTTCTCAAGTAGAGTGCGATACATCCTCTCCGCAACACCATTCGACTTTGGATCTCCAAGTGTAGTAAAATCCTCTGAATACCATGATGCTTGCCAAACTCCAAGAATTCTTCGAAAACATACTCTCCGCCATTGTCAGACCTTAGAACCTTCAAAGACTTGTCACTCTCATTCTCAACAAGAGCTTTCCATGCTTTGAACTTTGCAAATGCCTTTGACTTGGCGTTCATTACATACACCCATACTTTTTGAGAAAATTCATCAATAAAAGAAATATAATAGCGAGCTCTACCCAAAGAAGCTACTAGTGCTGGTTCTCAAACATCCATGTGAATATACTCAAGAACCCTTCTCAAATCATGCTTTTCGTTACCAAATGAAACTTTAGTTTGATTCCTCATGACACATTCCTCGTAAAAATCTAGTTTTTTGAAACTCTATCCATCAATCGTCTCCCTCTTCTAAAGAATACTCAAACTCCTCTCCGAGAAATGACCTAACCTCAAACACCGCAACCTAGTTGCAACTAAGCCACGAGAACTATTAACTCCTATACAAGTTTTACCTTCTACAGTCACTCCTTGAAGTAAACAAATACATTAGTTCTAGCACCCTTCATCACCACAAGTGCATGCTTCAAAACCCGCAAGCTATCACTCTCAATAGTGATCTAACAATCTAAAGAATCAAGCTGCCCTAAAGAGATAAGAGACTTCCTAAGTCTCGGAACATAGCTCACATTAGTGAGAGTACAAACCACTCCATCAAACATCCGAATTTGCATGGAACCGCTGCCTTTCGAATTGCAAATAGCACCATTTCCCATAACAATTGAATTTTCTTCTTTGTTGATGTAAGAAGGAAAACAATTCCTATCTGGCATCGTATGATAAGACGCCCCCGAATCGAGCATCCATTCTCTATCTGAAACATCTGATGCTACTGCCGACAAAACATCTATGTCTCCCTCGCCAACTCCACTCTCCACCGTTATTGATGAAGATGCTACTTCCTTCTTTTCCTTCTCCTTGTTCGAACACTCATTATTCCAATGACCGGGCTTCTTACAAATATAACACTTGCCTTTTCTTTCCTTCGACTTACCTCTCCAACTGGGGTTCCTTGATTTAGAGCACCTCCAGTTCTCCTTCTTCACATACCTCTCCTTCTCCACAAACAAACCATGACCATTATTAGCACCACTATTTCCATCACTCAACTCCTTCATTTGATCCTGCAACTCTCGCTAAGAAAACCTATTTTGACATCATCAAGAGTCAACGTATCCCAGCTATAGATCAAACTATTTGAGAAACCTATATAGCGGTCTAGCAACGAACGCAACAATATCATCGCCTTTTGCACTTCCTTGATCTTCAAATCTACTGCCTTCATCTTCATTAGCAAATTATCGAAGTGTTCAATTGCGCCTTCAGTGAAGTACCTTCCTTCATCTTATAAGTGAAGAATGTTCGTAATACTATAAACGATTAGTCGGTGATTTCTTCATATACAACTCCTCCAACTTGTCCCAAATACCCTTAGCAGTAGCCTTACTACTAATTTCAGAGATAGCATTCTCTCCCATGGCAAGTTGAAGTGTAGTGAATGCCCACTCTTCCATTTTCTCTCTCTTAGCATCTGAGATGTCCACTGGCAACAAATATGTGTCAAACACTACCTGATGCACCTGATTCCTCCTTAGAACCACTTTCATCTTCCGTTGCCATTTTTCAAAATCATTATCGACATTCCACTTGTCTATAACCGATTGTGTGTACGAACCACGTACATAAGGCGCTACACAACTTGGATTACCCATAGAGAAACTACTTGAGGTATTATCTGATTCAAGCATTTCTACAACCACCTACCACCACCAATGCTCTGATACCAAATGTTGTGACTGAATTCTAACTCGAGATCACTCAAATCAAAATCTCAATGCAGCATAAAAGCAAGATCATGGTAAGAAGTGTAAAAAATTCAATCAATATCTCAATTCCAAGTAATCTAATCCAAAAGCAATCACGATTCCCAAACAAGTAATATATAAATCAAAGAAATAATGAAAAATAAATCACACGGCGATTTATAGTGGTTCTACTAATGTTATGTTTGTGTATATCCACTTTAAGAGAGAGATTTTATTAATATCAATGAGAATAGCACAAGAAATTGATTACAATGATCAAAATTCTAATATAATTGATTTGTGGGGAAGATAATTAAAGAAAGTTAGGTATTGACAAACCCAAATTAGTGAAGGCTAAAACCTTGCATTGCATAGAAATCAAGATCCATAAGATAGCTTATACAGAGAATAGAAAACCTAGACAAGATTCTAAATTTCCCCTTCAAATCAAAAATCTTCATGTCAAGACCAAGCCAAAAAACTGGCGGAAGTCGCCACAGATGTCTGTCATAATGGGACAGACGTCTGTCAAAAGTCTAGGAAAATATCCGCTGAGACATCAAATGTCTGTCCAAATTGACAGACGTCTGTTTATACTCTTTGGAAAAATTCTACATAGGCTGTAACGGCCCGTAAATCTGTACCCCTTGAGTCAACACTATTCTACAACAATCAACTCAAGTTGTACAGAAATATGAACCATTTGGGTTAAAGAAGAAGAGGTAGAAGAAGAAAATAGAAATCAACAACAGAATCTAACCATCGCAACGGAATAAAATATAATAGATAATAAATACTCTTTACTCAACATCAAATATCTTTGTTTATATATTACATCATCAGAGTACATCAATCACAGCTCAACATCAATGTCATACAAATGGATACACAACAACTCAACACAGCGGAAATATATATATATACTAGTACGAGAGTATGTATCGTCATCCAGCTCATCTCCTGAGCACCACAGCATTTCCTGTATCCTATAATACTCGGTCTAACCCGAGCATTATAGTTAAATAATACCCGAGTCAGTCTGGAATACCAGCGTGAGAAAATCACACCCAATTGATTATTAAAGTTCAAAAATCCTTTGAAAACAAAAGCATCTCGTAAGACCACGCCACAAATAAACATGTCGGGTTTTTACCTTACGATGGCTAAAACAATTTTTATAGAAATCCTCTGATATTATAATAGGGTCTATATACAAATACTTATAAAATAGCCGAAATTGTTACATCTATTAAATTCTAGCTACTAGCCACAGAGTGGGTAATACAAACAAAACTCGTACAAGGCTCGTAGGGAGGATGAATTTCCAACCAATGACTAGGCACTGGGGTACCACCTGTCACAGTACGGGGCCTAGATCACCGTACCGAGGAGTACGCCCGCTCCCCTGCAACACAAGGCCGGGACTATCCCTTACTGGATAATCCCGAGTGAGATCACCCCGCGGTTGGGATCAGCAACCGCCCACTAAGCCGAAATAAAAAGGGACATCTAGACTGGAATGACCTCACCCTGCTTGGGTGCTACCCACCAAGCCTTGCTGCATAACCCCTGATTTTCAGTCATTCCCATTTGATGAGGCTTGAGGCTAAGCGTTACCTTTTTATAATATATACCATAGAATGCCCATCGTCCACCTGACGATTTTTGCAAGCACTCATCCATACAAGTCCGTCCCGGGTTTGAACGGAACCTAAGGCACTATTCCTACTACATCCATTTTGGAAATATCCTCAGGATTAGTAGCGACTAGACCTTGCACTTCACTGCTCCATCTTCGAATCCAAAATCGTTTTCACGAAACGTACAAACCGGATCGAAGTGGTTTTCGAGAAATAAATCTCGATCTCGGTCTCTCCGAAACGATCAACGCATAGTCCAATACTGATATCGGTTATTTAACTATCAATACATATTCACAAACAACCATTCGTCAATAAATAATTTCCCAAATTATTTATTTACCTTAAAATATCTTTCCAATATATATTTCTATTTTCAATCCTTGAAAACAGTTTCAAAACCATCTTTCTTTTCAGAATAAACTTCTCAATTATTTCTATCTCCTCTGAAATCACCAAGCACAAAACTAGATTTTTAAAATAATTTAAAACACTTTACTTTGAAATATATACTTTACAACATTCAAGTTAAGATTACTTTAATAATTTGTTAAAAATACATACTATATGAATATTTGAAAATAAGGTTACTTAATAAATATAAAACTAGATTTATACCTTTAAAAAAACAAAATACTAAGTTACTTCTTATTAATTACTGCTAAAATAGATTAAAGGAAATACTTACTTTAGACTTTAAATACTAGAAATAATAAATTTTACAAAACTTACTTTCTTTAAAAACAACTTTAGAACATTTAATTTATATTTACAAATTTACGTTTAAAAACGTGTACTTGGCCATCCAGAGAAAATTCCAACTTCAAGCACTTAAATCAATTTTTCCCAAATTGATTTCCAATTTATTTTCTTTGAAATAAGTTTCTTTAATTTCTCAATTTATTTCAAAATTCATTAATTATTCCCTTAATTTTTATTCCTTTTCTTCTTTACTCTTCAATAATCCAAATCTTAATTTTTAAATAAATGTTGGTTCTTTTTAATTGATAATACTGCATTTTAAAATTCATTAACTTTCAGTTTATTAAATTTTCCTTTCCATTCTCAGGGTTCATTTATTAGAATTTTAAAGTCACTTTATTTCTTTCCAATGCATTCTTACATTCATTCTACAATTATTTCACTTGCAATTTCACTTCTTTTATTTTCATTTCCAAAAATCAAATTTATATTTTTGGTAATTCATTATACCCAATGATATTCAATCTAACCATAGCATTCAATATTCCAATAAAGATCATCATAGGATATCAAATAAATCACAACAGAGGGTTTTAAATAATTTAAATAAATATTGAGGGATCCAGTTGGATCCCTCCAACTTGTTTTTCCCTGCATCCACAAATGTCAGCACAATATAATATACCAATTCCAAAATATCATACTATATCACACCAATTCATTCAACCATTTAAACAATTAATCATTTTAAATTTAAATTTTTAAACTGAGTGAGATTAACTCACCTTTGATTTTGCATTTGCCATTCACTCCAATATTCCCATGGTTTCCTCGACTTTTGACCTTGAATAAAATATTATATGATTTATTAATATTTGAATTGATCGAGCAACTCTATTTGTATTTGTTCCTTTAATTTAAACCTTGTATAAATATTTATACCTTTATAAATAGTTGAACTAATCGAACAATTTATCCCATTCTAAAAATTACTTAACTAATGATTTAATTTAAACAAACAATTTAAATTGTAAACTAAATTTCCTTTTTAAAGATCTTTTATTAACCAAGATAACGTTTCTTTCCCCCAAATCCATTATTTAAAATAACTAGCAGGTTGAAATAGGTAGATGTATATTTGTTTATTTATTTGGAACTATAATTATAGAACCCAAATTCCAAACCTAATTTCTCATATAATTATTCAACATTTATAATTACAGTTTCTTTTCCCGCTTTATCTCTATACATAAATTTTCTGTTTTTCCCCAAGGTTTTGTAGTAAAATAGAACTGTTGTATATATCCTACTGTAAAGAAAAATCTATTTTAACGATATATACATCTTTCGTCTGTTCTAATTTTCTAATCTATATACACATATGTATATAATACATTTATACCTTCCTTTATAAATAAACAAAACATAATTTTTCTTTACTATAATTATTATTTTCCCGAAACAGCATATATCAAAAAAACTGTATGAATCCAACTTATAAAAATTTCTACAAATCAATTTAAATCTAAAACAAAGGGTTGGGATGTTATATGTTCTAAATCTATTTAGCTATAAATATAGAATTAATAACAAAATAAAAAGAAAATACCCTACTGCTTCTCACCACTCGGCAGCTCCTCTGCGACAAGCCTAAGCCGCGAACCACAACCCTAATCCCTTGCGAAAACCCTAGCTCGTCGCCTCTGCGATCGAGCCTCGTCGAAACAGCGCCATGCTCATGAAGCCTTACACGATTCCTTCTATTCCCTCTGCTATGAACGCAAGCCCTAGCCACCGCATGATGAAATACCAGACCAAATCGCGACAAATCCATTCTCCCCCAGGTGCCGATGAAATCTAGTGACGGCTCGAGCTCGAATTGCGATTTGTTGAATCGTTACTTTTTTTTTAGTTCTGAAGTGATTCTCGAATAAAAGAAAAATGAAAAGCCGGCAGCTCAAATCCAAAACGAGAGGAGAGGGAGGCGTAGTATTTTCTTTCACCCTCGGCCATTAAAATTCTATTTGCACAAAGTTGAAGAGGGAATTGATTTGAATTGGGGGGAAAAAGAAAATATTACAACTTGATTTCGGCCATTAATTATTGTTTGATTTCGTTATGAAGTAAGAGATGAATCTCGGTTTATAAAAGAGGAGAGGGGACGTGATATTTTGGAAAGGAAGTGGCGTGCTCTTGAAGCCAATATTTGATTTTTGTCAAGTTATAATATTATATATATAAAAAAAATTCTCGGCTGTGATGTAGCTTATGTGATATTATACTTATAACATTTTAAATTAAATTATCGTTGTAAATTTCAACGCGTTTATAAATCATATGCTCACATAGCAACTCCCATCACTACGAAAATTGAAATCCGATAACAATACAATATTACGGATCCAATGGAACAGGTTTCATCAAATTCCGAGACTGTCCCTCAGACTGCTACTTTAAATTAATTTAAACGATATTAGTTTTAAAACTGAACAAACCACTGTTAAATTCAATTCTATTACTTCTATTATCTTTAATGTTATCAATATAAATTCTACAAGCCTTCAAATTATTTTTAACAGGCTTAAAATCTCAGATTTCATATCTTATTCAATTCAAATTATTTAATCCAACAATTTAATTGTCAAATAACTTATGATATTCGTAATTTAAATCGAAATTAACTTTTAAATATTTAAAATCAATTAAATATTCTGATTTTAAATGCTTTAAAATTCCGGGTCGTCACATTCCTCCCCCTTAAAAGAATTTCGTCCCCGAAATTACTAGTTAGGAAGAATGGTCCAATACCCGTTTACTTTTTCCTAAAGCCAAACGGTTTCTAACAATTCAACATCTTACCAACTATCTTATATAAAAGACCCATTATTATTCTTATTAACTTTCCAAACCTTTCCCTAGCTTGCAAACAATCCTATTTGCCCAACCATTCAAGTTTTAATCATAAAACCAATTTTGAATTATCAAAATTTTCTCAAAATTTTTTCTAACTCCCTAAAATCCCGAAAAATTTCGCCAGCGTCTCCTTTGCGCGGCTGACTCGGTACAACTACAAAATGGCTCTACAGCCTCCCAAATCCTATAAGAAAACAAAACGCCAAGTGGTTATATCCAAAAACCCAATCCAATTTCATACCAAAATTTAAATACATACCTTTTTGTCGAGCATTTCAAATTTATCTTCTGAAATCAAAATCAATTCTCTTTTCTCCCTTTATATTACCTGCATATCCTGCTTAGCACTAATATCCAATCACAATATTCCCAAAACAGTTTATTGACTTTCTCACAAAATGCCAATATCTATTCATTCCAATATTGACTTAAATTACATTAGTAGTATCAATTTCGATTTAAGACTTCACCATTCCCTCTTAAGTTTAGTTTAATCATTTTATATGCTCCTTATATTACTTTCTCCTTACCATTTTACTTTATATCTATTTCTATTCAAATTGATTCTTTCATTTCCATACGAATTTAATTTATCTTTAATTCTAATTATTGAATTTTATTTTTCCATCTATAACTAATTCATGTCATTATTTTAATTAGCTTCATTTACTATATTTTCAATTTCCAGTTTGAAATCGTTTTGTTGTTAACAAAATTTTCCAAAATTTTCTGACTCCCAAAATTTCCGGAAAATTTTGGCAGAGTCACCTTTGTACAGAGGAGCTTTTGCAATTTGACAAAAGAGAAAAATATATATACATCGACCCACCAGGTCGGAAAAATCAAAAACAGTTCATATTTTCTATTTTTATTGCGTAGGCGTACCTTATTTAGCATTTTTAAGCAAGAGGCTTAAAATTTTAGCAATTAGCATAACCCTACCCAGCCTCACGGCTTCCAGGTACCTGTACTTACTCAATTTAAACGTATAAGTGCCAAATATATGAAGTTTAACAACACATCACTTATTTGCAATAGTTAAAACATATGAATTCTAAAAGAAATTCATACCAAACATTTTTCCGTAAGCAATTTATACAGTTTCCATGCTAATTCAACTGTTTCAACTTATTCATATCCATTTTCATTCCATTCAAAGGGTTTTCAATCCATTCATATACAACCTCGTCAATTTGAATGGTATAAAACTCAATCGCTTACATTTAATTTATTCTTAAGCAAAATCAATTCATATTTAATTACATTGCTTTCAAAATCAACTTATTTCACTCCTATTAATTCATAGAATTTTAATTATCTCCATTTACATCCAATGATATTTATTCTATGCAAATTTGACAAGATCTATGTGAACAAACAAATATTTATGTTTTATGACCAATTTAAATGGATTTCAACTCGATTTATACTTAATTCTATTCCATTTTTTAATTTATTCACAATCCATATACTCTCATTTTCATTGCATTCAAATTTGAATCCATTCACTTGCATTTCATTTCATATTGTCTATTCCAAACTACTTTATTTAGCTCGAAAACAATCCAGGCTATTCCATTCAATAACTATTTCTCAACTCATTTAAACCACACTTCATTTTGAGTTCGGCTTTTATTCAACACTTACTTTAAGTCAATAACTTAAGTTCATTTCCATTTCTTTTTATAATAAGTTCTACTTCCATCTTTCATTTGATTCTTATTTATTCTATCCATTTATTTATTCAACATAATTGTTTGTCCACTCAATCCATTTTTCATTTCCTTAAATATTATTCATAACCCACCAAATTCTATTTCGATTCAAATTTATTTCTCTTGATTTGAATCCAACCCAATATCATTAAACTTAGTTTAAGTTGAATTAAATTCAACTCCTTTCCATCTTTTTAGCTTAAGTTGATTTACTTCAATCTATTCAAATTTTATACTTAAGCTCATTTTCATTTTACAAGTAAATTTTTCTTCTATATTTTTTTTTCAACTTAATTCCATCTCAATCTATTCTCATTTAAATCTATAATTTCATTTGGTTAGTTAATATAAAATTTAACTTTCAAATTCAACTCGTTCAGTTGATTACAAAGTCATTTTCAATTTATTTCTACATATTTCGATTTCATTCGCAATACAAACCATTACTATTTTAATCAAATTTCATTTTTATTCGATACATTTCCAATTATATTTAATTTGTTAACACTTCAAGTCAAATATTTATTTATAACTCAAGTTCTGATCCCACCATTCTCTTTTAATTTACCATCAAATTTATTAACTCACAATTCAACTTCATTCTAAATTCATTTAGTTTACTGCAAGGCCACTTTAAATTATATTTTCTTCACTAATGATTCAAGTCAAATTTCGTTTATAACTTGAGTTTTATTTCCAATCTTCATTATTAACTCACAATTCAGCTTTTATTTAACTGCATTGGGATCTCATTACATATTTCATTATCTAGTTATCATCTAAATAGTTTTTCCTCAACTTATAATCCAGAACTGGACTTTAACCCCAAAATCTCTTCATTTAATTTTTCTTAGGTTCAAATTTATTTTATAATCCAAGTTTTGATTTTTATTTTATCTTCAATTCATCAAAATATTTATTTTGGGTTTTCTATCCTACTTTTCAAATTTTATAAGTCACAACTTATTATTTACATAATTCCATGCATTCTAGACTTGAATATATTCATCTTTTATTTTAACTCAAGCTTCATGCTTATTTATACCCCACACATGTTTTATTTCATGCATTATAACTCTTTTACACGTTATTCTTATTTACTTATTTCAATTAATTCTTATCCAGTGTATTTCTTATCCAACTTATTTTCCAGTTATCCAGGTAAGAATTTAATTCCATTCAATAATTCAACGGAATTTTATTCCAATTCAATTTTATTTAACTCAGATTTATTTAACTCAATTCGACTTCAACTTAATTCGAATACACTGGATATTATTTTCAGCCTATTCAATTTATTTACAATCCAATTAAATTTTTATTTCCCATCCAAGTTAATTTCATTTTTAACTTTCTCTTTAAATTTACATTCCAACATTCAAAACTCATATTCCCTTCCTGATTTAAAAATCATCTCAATTTATAAGCTTCCAACCCATCCTATCAGGATTTTTAAACTCCCGACTTTGGTTTCAAATCATTTTGAAATCTCCAACATCCCAAAATCACACTTCTCAAAAATTTCAAACCAATACTGGTTTTTATTTCCAACAAATTTCCTTTGAAATTTCAAAAACAAACAGGTTTTCCTAAACAAATCAATTTGGAAGCAATCTGTCACTTAGAAACTCGAAATGAACATCGATGATGCTGCAGTCATCACTGAAGTTATTTTCCAGCTACTGAAGTGAATTCAATGCTATATCACTTTCAAAATTCATTTAAAACACATCTCTTTTCAGAAATATCTTCAAAACAATAGTATTATCATTTATCTTCAAATACTTCCAAGTCTCCGGAATTTTAAATTTCCAAAGCCTGCTTAAATCAATTTTACTATAATTCATTTGCACAGCTTATGCTAATACAAATTCTTATTTGATTATATTTCAATTTATAAATTACAATTATAATTCATATTTATAAGTTTCATTTTATAATGAATTTATTCCCTTAAACTTCGGTTATATTTTCAATTTCTAATTAAATTTTAACTTACCAATGATATTACTTTAATATTATTCTTCCTAACATTCAAGCAACCATATATCAGCTAAAATAGTTTACAAAACTTTCTTTATATCAAAAATATATTTTGGGCAAAATTATTTCATTTACCCACATTTAAAACAATACTGTGTCAATCGTTCTATTCAAGTGTTTAGAAACCCCTTCGATACAGCTGCGCAGACTGTGTCGACGAAGGTTCATATGCCACTCAATAAATCAATCAACGCAATATTAAAACAATTTATATTCACTAACAAATACGCTCTCATATCTATTAATACGCTCAAACTCATTTTAGAGTACTACGGACTCTAATTGACATGAGTAGTTCCCACCAGAGCCAAGGTTATCACCAACCTAAGCTCTGATACCAAGTGTAACGGCCCGCAAATCCGTACCCCTTGAGTCAACACTATTCTACAACAATCAACTCAAGTTGTACAGAAATACGAACCATTTGGGTTAAAGAAGAAGAGGTAGAAGAAGAAAATAGAAATCAACAACAGAATCTAACCATCGCAGTGGAATAAAATATAATAGATAATAAATACTCTTTACTCAACATCAAATATCTTTGTTTATATATTACATCATCAGAGTACATCAATCACAGCTCAACATCAATGTCATACAAATGGATACACAACAACTCAACACAGCGGAAATATATATATATATATACAAGTACGAAGTATGTATCGTCATCCAGCTCATCTCCTGAGCACCACAGCATTTCCTGTATCCTATAATACTCGGTCTGACCCGAGCCTTATAGTTAAATAATACCCGAGTCAGTCTGGAATACCAGCGTGAGAAAATCACACCCAATTGATTATTAAAGTTCAAAAATCCTTTGAAAACAAAAGCATCTCGTAAGACCACGCCACAAATAAACATGTCGGGTTTTTACCTTACGATAGCTAAAACAATTTTTATAGAAATCCTCTGATATTATAATAGGGTCTCTATATACAAGTACTTATAAAATAACCGAAATTGTTACATCTATTAAATTCCAGCAACTAGCCACAGAGTGGGTAATACAAAAAAAACTCGTACAAGGCTCGTAGGGAGAATGGATTTCCAACCAATGACTAGGCACTGGGGTACCACCTATCACAGTACGGGGCCTAGATCACCGTACCGAGGAGTACGCCCGCTCCCCTGCAACACAAGGCCGGGACTATCCCTTACTGGATAATCCCGAGTGAGATCACCCCGCGGTTGGGATCAGCAACCGCCCACTAAGCCGAAATAAAAAGGGACATCTAGATTGGAATAACCTCACCCTGCTTGGGTGCTACCCACCTAGCCTTGCTGCATAACCCCTGACTTTCAGTCATTCCATTTGAGGAGGCTTGAGGCTAAGCGTTATCTTTTTAGAATATATTCCTTAGAATGCCCATCGTCCACCTGACGATGTTTCGCAAGCATTCATCCATACAAGTCCTCCCCGGGTTCGAACGGAACCGAAGGCACTATTCCTACTACATCCATTTTGGAAATATCCTCAGGATTAGTAGCGACTAGCCCTTGCACTTCACTGCTCCATCTTCGAATCCAAAATCGTGTTCACGAAACGTACGAACCGGATCGAAGTGGTTTTCGAGAAATAAATCTCGATCCCGGTCTCTCCGAAATGATCGACGCATTGTCCAATATTGATAGTCGGTTATTTAACTATCAATAAATATTCACAAACAACCATCCATCAATAAATAATTTCCCAAATTATTTATTTACCACAAAATATCTTTCCAAGATATATTTCTATTTTCAATCCTTGAAAACAGTTTCAAAACCATCTTTCTTTTCAGAATAAACTTCTCAATTATTTCTATCTCCTCTGAAATCACCAAGCACAAAACTAGATTTTTAAAATAATTTAAAACACTTTACTTTGAAATATATACTTTACAACATTCAAGTTAAGATTACTTTAATAATTTGTTAAAAATACATACTATATGAATATTTGAAAATAAGGTTACTTAATAAATATAAAACTAGATTTATACCTTTAAAAAAACAAAATACTAAGTTACTTCTTAATAATTACTGCTAAAATAGATTAAAGGAAATACTTACTTTAGACTTTAAACACTAGAAATAATAAATTTTACAAAACTTACTTTCTTTAAAAACAACTTTAGAACATTTAATTTATATTTACAAATTTACTTTTAAAAACGTGTACTTGGCCATCCAGAGAAAATTTCAACTTCAAGCACTTAAATCAATTTTTCCCAAATTGATTTCCAATTTATTTTCTTTGAAATAAGTGTCTTTAATTTCTCAATTTATTTCAAAATTCATTAATTATGCCTTTAATTATTATTCCTTTTCTTCTTTACTCTGCAATAATCCAAATCTTAATTTCTAAATAAATGTTGGTTCTTTTTAATTGATAATACTGCATTTTAAAATTCATTAACTTTCAGTTTATTAAATTTTCTTTTTCATTCTCAGGGTTCATTTATTAGAATTTTAAAGTCACTTTATTTCTTTCCAATGCATTCATACATTCATTTTACAATTATTTCACTTGCAATTTCACTTCTTTTATTTTCATTTCCAAAAATCAAATTTATATTTTTGGTAATTCATTATACCCAATGATATTCAATCTAACCATGGCATTCAATATTCCAATAAAGATCATCATAGGATATCAAATAAATCACAACAGAGGGTTTTAAATAATTTAAATAAATATTGAGGAATCCAGTTGGATCCCTCCAACCTGTTTTTCCATGCATCCACAAATGTCAGCACAATATAATATACCAATTCCAAAATATCATACTATATCACACAATTTCATTCAACCATTTAAACAATTATTTAAATTTAATCATTTTAAATTTAAATTTTAAACTGAGTGAGATTAACTCACCTTTGATTTTGCATTTGCCATTCACTCCAATATTCCCATGGTTTCCTCGACTTTTGACCTTGAATAAAATATTATATGATTTATTAATATTTGAATTGATCGAGCAACTCTATTTTTATTTGTTCCTTTAATTTAAACCTTGTATAAATATTTATACCTTTATAAATAGTTGAACTAATCGAACAATTTATCTCATTCTAAAAATTACTTAACTAATGATTTAATTTAAACAAACAATTTAAATTATAAACTAAATTTCCTTTTTAAAGATCTTTTATTAACCAAGATAATGTTTCTTTCCCCCAAATCCATTATTTAAAATAACTAGCAGGTCGAAATAGGTAGATGTATATTTGTTTATTTATTTGGAACTATAATTATAGAACCCAAATTCCAAACCTAATTTCTTATATAATTCTTCAACATTTAAAATTACAGTTTCTTTTCCCGCTTTATCTCTATGAATAAATTTTCTATTTTTTCCCAAGGTTTTGTAGTTAAATAGAACTGTTGCATATATCCTACTATAAAGAAAAATCTATTTTAACGATATATACATTTTCGTCTGTTCTAATTTTCTAATCTATATGCACATATGTATATAATACATTTATACCTTCCTTTATAAATAAACAAAACATAATTTTTCTTTACTATAATTATTATTTTCCTGAAACAGCATATATCAAAAAAACTGTATGAATCCAACTTATAAAAATTTCTACAAATCAATTTAAATCTAAAACAAAGGGTTGGGATGTTATATGTTCTAAATCTATTTAGCTATAAATATAGAATTAATAACAAAATAAAAAGAAAATACCCTACTGCTTCTCACCCCTCGTCATCTCCTCTGCGACAAGCCTAAGCCGCGAACCACAACCCTAATCCCTTGCGAAAACCCTTGCTCGTCGCCTCTGCGATCGAGCCTCATCGAAACAGCGCCATGCTCACGAAGCCTTACACGATTCCTTCTATTCCCTCTGCTATGAACGCAAGCCCTAGCCACCGCATGATGAAATACCAGACCAAATCGGGACAAATCCATTCTCCTCCAGATGCCGATGAAATCGAGTGACGGCTCGAGCTCGAATTGCGATTTGTTGAATCGTTACTTTTTTTTTAGTTCTGAAGTGATTCTCGAATAAAAGAAAAATGAAAAGCCGGCAGCTCAAATCCAAAACGAGAGGAGAGGGAGGCGTAGTATTTTCTTTCACCCTCGGGCATTAAAATTCTATTTGCACGAAGTTGAAGAGGGAATTGATTTGAATTGGGGAGAAAAAGAAAATATTACAACTTGATTTCGGCCATTAATTATTGTTTGATTTCGTTCTGAAGTAAGAGATGAAGCTCAGTTTATAAAAGAGGAGAGGGGACGTGATATTTTGGAAAGGAAGCGGCGTACTCTTGAAGCCAATATTTGGTTTTTGTCAAGTTATAATATTATATATAAAAAAAAAATTCTCGGCTGTGATGTAGCTTATGTGATATTATACTTATAAAATTTTAAATTAAATTATCATTGTAAATTTCAACGCGTTTATAAATCGTATGCTCACATAACAACTCCCATTACTACGAAAATTGAAATCTGATAATAATACAACATTACGAATCTAATGGAACATGTTTCATCAAATTTCGAGACTGACCCTCGGACTGCTATTTTTAAATTCAATTTAAACGATATTAGTTTTAAAACTGAACAAACCACTGTTAAATTCAATTCTATTACTTCTATTATCTTCAATGTTATCAATATAAATCCTACAAGCCTTCAAATTATTTTTAACATGCTTAAAATCTCAGATTTCATATCTTATTCAATTCAAATTATTTAATTCAACAATTTAATTGTCAAATAACTTATGATATTCGTAATTTAAGTCGATAATTAACTTTTAAATATTTAAAATCAATTAAATATTCTGATTTTAAATGCTTTAAAATTCCGGGTCGTGACATTACTCAAACGTCTGACCAAGTCAGACATCTAGCCTAAGTCTTTGGAACATATCTGCTATAGTTTTGCTGAAGCGTCAGACGTCTGACCATTTCCTTAGACGTATGTCGCTATCATTTCAGCCCAACTCCACCTTTTTCACCATAACTTCCACCTCTGAGCTCCGATTTGCGAACCATTTTCTCCATTACAAAGCTAGTTTTGACCTTTACAATTCTCCATATAGTGTCACAAAATTTTACAAAGTTAACCCTTTTGTTTATGTTTCCAAAACTCCTCCATTAATGTTTAAAAACATGTAACAGCTAGAGTTGGAAAGAGTTTTCCGCTTGAAAATCAATTCAAGCGAACTGCGCTCATAGCGATAGTTGTTATGGATGCAGTTCGGGATATTTCACGATTTCAACTTTTATAATAATTTCTTTTGGATTGTTTTTGAAAAATCATTTCAAATTAATTAAGTCAAAATTTAAGTTTATTATTTTACAGTTCATTTACTTAATTTATTCATTTGGGTAATTACTATTTAATTATTAATTAAGTAATTTGGTTAAGTAATTAGAGTTTAAGATATTGTTAACCAAGTTAAATATTTTTAATAAAGGAAGTTTTAAATAACGATTAACTGAGATAAAAGGAAATTTGTTTTTATTTAATCAAGTTTATTTACTTTAATTAATTATTTAATTAGAGTTAATTATTTAATTAATTATTATTTAATTAAAAGTTAATTATCCACTTAATTGGCTTTAATTTTGAAATGAATGTTATTTAATTTAAAGTTTAATTATAAATAAATTTTAATTAATTAAGGTTTAAATTATGATTTTTGATTTAATTAAGATTAACTAAAATTAATTAAGTTTAAACTTATGATTTAATTAAGGTATATTTATTTTAAAGCTTCTTTCAAAACTCTATCGGTTATTTATTGGTAATCAACTTTCTTGTTTATGTAGATTGCCTTAAACCAAAGGATCTCTTGTCCAAGCTATTAAGTAGCCAAATGAATTAAAGTAGTCTCTAAAATGTTGACATGTTTTATTAAAAGTAAGTCGACTTGTGCCTGGCACTAATACCGCATTTTGGGAATGTGATGAATACAAGGGAGTTAATTTTGATAAGCGGACTATTATAAATCTAAGCATATGGAATGTATGTTCATATGTAAATCTTACATCCTGATAGTGGAATGGTCTATTATAAACAACCTAACCCTTTAAAAATAATCAAACGTTGATTTAGAGAAACCAGGATCGGGTAGTAGTTGTTACCAGAAAACCACTTCGAACGAACGTAAGCGTTCGAATTGGAACTAGTGAAGTCAAGGTAGGTGAAGGATTTGAAGTGCAAGGACTATTTCCTACTAACCCAGAGGGTGATTCCAAAATGGGTGTGGTGGAAATAGCTCCTTCGATTCATTCATCTCTTAAACGACTTTTATGAATGAATGCTGACATTATGTGTACATTTGGAAGAAATGTTAGCATTCCAAGAGGGAAGTGCTATACGTAAAAAGGTAAAGATGTAGCCTCAGGCCTCATCAACCGGAAATAACTAAAACAGAGAAGATGCAGCAAGGCTACGTGGGTCGCACCCGTTAGGTTAAGATCATCCCTATCTATATTCCCTACTATCAACTCATGTATGCTTCAGTACGGTTATTGATCCCAACGAGAGGTGATCATATTCGTTACTATCCACCAAGGGGTAGGCCGATCTTGTGTTGGTAGGGGATTTCGACGGGGTCCTCGGTGTTATTTTATTTAGGGATATAGTGTGATGGGTGGTACCCTATAGGCCAGTCATTGTATGGAATCCATTTCTTAATAAGTGCATTTGGTCTTAGTTGTATACCTATTATGTTGGAATTTAATTAATGTTATAATTTCGGCGATGTTAATTATTTACTTGAAAACCCTAAACATTATGATAATATCACTGGATATCTATATAAAATGGTTTTGGTAATCGTAGGGTAAAAACCCGCCGTATTTATATGCAATGTGGTCTTACGAGATACCCTTGAATTTCAAAGAGTCTTAAAATAATAATTCAATTGCTAAAGTTTACTCACACAAGAACCATGTCTGACCCGGAGTTTTATTTTCTTAAACTCTTGGATACTTAAATTTGTATGAGTAGCCAAGTGATCCAGGTTTCTTACGATTGCAATTTGGAGGAGCTGGAGCAAGTGGCTTCACTATTAGCTAATAATTTCTACTTCCACCGTGCACGTGGGTATGATCTATGCATTTTGTACTAGCAGGTAGTAATAACTATCCAGTGGAAGATTGTAAAGTAATGACTCTGATATATTGTTACTATGGACATGACCATCTAATATCCTATGTTATCCATTATATGTTGTTCTGATTTTTGGTGAGATTCTGTGATTGTATAGTTTCTTCTTATCTTTCATTTTCCTCTACCCTTAATGACTCGTCTTTGGGAGTAAGAAAAGCGGCTCATTTCGGTAATCTTTTACATAACTGATTTGACTTACTCAATGACATGCTAACAATATCAGATCAATTGTGACCTCGATTATAATATTTCTTAATTTTCATTTACTTGAAGAAAATCATAAATTGTAGATGTCGTATCAATTGTGACCTCGAATATAATATTAACAAGAAAAAAGATGCAACTGATTTTACTAAAATTTTGGGTACATGTATAGCGATTTATAGTGGATGAATAGAATTTGACAATATTATAACAATATTCCCATCTAAAGGAGATTACCTTTATATGATTATTATTTCTAGAAATAAAAAATTATGCTTAGAAATTAATCAAAAACTGATTAGAAAGTTTGGATTTCATTTTGAATAATATATATTTAAATGGTATTTAAAACAAATAAGAGTTATAAATGTAAACGATGAAACTTAATAAAAATATACATCAAACATTAGATTATGTTAACGCTTATTTGACCACTTCCCATCCCAATTTCCTCTTGTAGCTCATCTCATCTTAGTTTCTCACGCAAACATCTCATGTACAAAACTTTTCATCTTCTGGAAACTTCTTACACTACACCCACTTGCTTGCTCGTCTGATTCTCACTCACTTCAAATTCAGATTTATGTTTCTCTTCTTTGCAAATCTAGAGTTTACTAGTAATTGTTTTTTGAAATTTCTACCTTTATTTATTGTTTAAAGAGTTTTTCATTCAATAATTAATTTTCTTATGTAGAAGGAAGCTGAAATTTATCCGCCACATGATGATTCCTTTTTGAAATTTTGGTGAAGAAAGTGACGAAGGCCATTGTTTAGGTGATTTTTTTGCTCTGATTGTTACTATAAATTTTAATTATTTCAATCCAATGCATTTCTATCCCAATATATGTTCCTGAACTGAGTTTTCTTTCTTCATTTAATGAATTTGATTATTGCCACTAGGCAATGTTCATTTGTAGTCATTGATATCATGAGTGAATTCTCTCTTTGGTGGTGGGATGAATCAAGCCATAATAGAACTAGGTTGATTGTATGCATATTAACACCTTTGAATGTTCTATAAAAAAATTCCATTTTATATGCACAACCAGTCACGCCTCATCAACATCACAACTGTAAAAAATTCATTTCTAAAATATATTATTTTTTCTTCTTTTAAGTTTATTATCTACTCCATCACTTCAAACAAAATGTATATCTAGTACAAGTCCCTTAACTCGTAATTGGCAAATGGCCAATTGACAACTTGATATACAAATTAGCTTCTACAACCAAAGCTTACACAAAAAAAGCCTTCTTCGCTTATATTAGTTTCTAAACAGACTTATTTAAATTATAATTATTTGGTAATTGAATAGGCCATTTAGTCATGTAGGATAATAAATTTAATGAATTAAATAATGCGAAAAAAAGTTTGATGTCATCATAAAACGATTTCTAAGCATTGGTTCTTAAAAAGGAAAAAGGTAAAAAAAAAAAAGGAAAGAAAAGTAAAAGCCCTTAAAAAAGAGAGGAAAAAAACACTTGCGCAAAACTTGAAGGTACCCAATGTAAACTATTTTCTCTTAATTTTGGTAATGGTTGTGAAACATAAACACGATAAAAAAATAAGGTTAACCATATACGAAAAACTTTCATGAAACTGAAAAGATACAAATTAGATAGAACATTAACTTATAGATAATATTATACAAAATATGAAATTGAGTACTGCAAGTTATCACAAAAAACAAAATATTTTCTACTTATTGCTTAAAACGGTATGTTTTAAACAAAATTATGATTTACGAATATAAAATAAGAGAAATCTCATGTTTTAAATTATTTTAATATAAGACTCATTGAACTTCACTATATTGGTTCGATAATATATATGCATTTCCATTGTTCAACGTGTGCATTAAATTACCTATATGATTATTTCTTAAATAGTAAACATTTGTATTTACATCATATCATTAATAAAATAGCCAGAGTATCACTTAAACATTATAATGTTGTTTTAGTATCGATATATTTAGTTACCTTTGTTATTTATAATTTTGTTGTTACTTTGTTTTATAATCCAATATATAACTTATATTTCTTTTTGCCTCGATTTGCATTTTTGATGTTCAAAATTTCATGTACTGTAGGGTTGTTTAATAAATGGATAATCGATCATGGATGTGTTGTAAGACTATTGAACGCAATTTTGTAACTCGAGAATTCATTAATGGTGTTGGAAGATTTTTTAATTTCGCTTTTTTCCAAGTAGTATCAAAAAGGGTTGTTAATGTTGCTAGATGTCCCTATGTGAAGTGCGATAATACGAAATATTAGAATAAAGATGCTATTATAGAACATTTGCTAGCAAAAGGATTTACACCACTTTATTTACAATGGGTATACCATCGGGAGATGGATATTGAAAAAAACTTTATTGCCTCAAATATGCAATATTAACTTGAATGATGTAAACCCTTTTATAAAAATGATTATAGATGCAATTGGTGAAAACTATATCTATCCAAATGAAAATTTTGATAATGAAAACGATGAAACACCTAAATATGAAGCTAAAATTTTCTTAGATCTATTAAAAGCCGTTTATGAGCCTTTTTATAAGGGATGCAAAACTGAAATAGTGTTATCGACATGTGTGAATATGATGGTTTTGAGGTCCCAAACAAGATTGACACAACATGTAGGTTTTAACCTTGCAAGTTCTATGATTGAAATTTTTTCCAAAGGACAATGAGTTGGTTAACAATTTTTATGAGGCAAAAAATTTGTTGAAACCTTTAGGACTTGGTTAGGAAAAGATCGATGCTTGTCATAAATTTTGCATGTTGTATTATAAAGAAAATGAAGAAAAGATGATGTGATATTTGTAAAGAACCCAGATATAAGTCTGATAATTCCAATACTTATAGATAAAAAAATCTAAAGTACAACTACGTTATTTTCCAACCATACCATGAATTAGAAGACTATTAATGGCTTTAATGAATGCTAAAGACATGATATGGCATTACTACAATCATTTTATAAGTGGTAAAATGTGCACCCGATTGACGGTGATGCATGGAAGCATTTTGATCATTGTTATCCTGACTTTGCTAACTTTCCATGAAAGGTTAGACTTCGACTTTGTACTAATGGTTTTAGTCCATTTGGAACTAGATCCACTACTTATTCATGTTGGTCTGTGATTTTGGCAGCTTAAAATTTACCGCCTTGGAAGTGTATGAAAAAACCTTTCTTGTTCTTAAACATTGTTATCCACGGCCCCAAAAGTCTAGGAATAAATTTGGATTTTTCTTAGAACCTTTGATTCACAAATTATAAGGTTTATGGCATGGTGTAATAGCCTATGATGTGCATAAAATAGAAAATTTATTTTAAGGTCATCATTGGTGTGGACGATCGGTGACTTTCCAACATACGGAATGTTGTCTGGTTGGAGTACACATGGTAGATTGTCATGTCCTTATTGTGTCGAGCAAACAAAATCCTTTACCCTTGAACAAGGTGGAAAGCCTTCATGGTTTGATTGCATCGATGTTTTCCACCATTAAATAATCCATTCAGGAAACAAAAAGACAAGTTCAAGAGGAATAAAATTGAATTGGATGGTGCGCCTATTCAACGTTCCGGTAATGAGTTAAAAAACATTATGTAACAGTTGCCTTATATAGCACTTGGTTTAAATCTAGAAACAAACAAAAAAAATGCCAGGTTTTGGTGAAGCACACAACTAGTTTCATAAAAGTATATTCTCAGGTCTTCCATATTGGGAGAACAATTTGATTTGTCACACTATAGATGCAGTGCATGTAGAGAAAAACTTTTTTGATAATATATTTGAGACATTAATGGACACTGATAAAACGAAAGATGATTTATAAACTAGATTGGATCTTGACAATTATTGTAGCCAAACACAATGGATTAGCTTCGTTCGCCATCCTAATGGTCATTACTATAACCAAAAGCTCTTTATTGTCTTACAAAAAATAACCAGAAAGAAGTTTGCAAGTAGGTTAAATGTATAAAATGTCCCGATCGTTATGCTTCTAATATCAAAAGATGTGTTAGCAGGTTAGAAACAAGAATAAGTGGGTTCAAGAGCCACGACTGTCAAGTGTTTATGCAAAGACTTCTTCCTACAGCTTTTAAACCATTTGTACCAAAAAATATTTGGGACACTTTGGTAGAGCTAAGCAGTTTTTTTCATGAACTTTGTGCAAGAAATAGAAATACTCACAAAATGATTCATATACATAAAAATATCATTAAGATAACTTGTAAACTAGAGAAAATATTACCATTGGGTTTTTCGATTCTATGAAACATTTGGTAGTTTATTTTCCATATGAGGCTAAAGTTGGTAATCCAGTTGAAAATCATTGGATCTGTCCATTTGAATGGTATGTTTTTATTATAATGCTTAAAGTTTCGTTGATATTTTATATCAATCGAAGCACACACTTTTCGAAAAGACACGACTTTTTGTGAAGAGATATGAAACTTTAACGAAAAGATTCGGACGCAACACTTCGATCGAAACTCTTCACCAACAGTCGCTGCTTTCTAACCTTTATAAATACAAACTCCAACTTGATTTCAAATCACTGAATTACAATCGAATTCTCTTATTCTCTGATCTAACTTTCTGAAATCTATTTGCTATCATAATTTCAGTTATTCTGCATTAAAGCAATACTATACATTTCTATTCTTCATGTACTTCAAATATATATATTTATACTCGAGAAGAAGATTATAGGAAGGGTGTACTACAAGTGACAAATCCATGTTATCAGAACACACACAGTCATAACTATTTTCTGTATTAGTTGAAGTCCTGTTCTGCTGCTCAGGCGAGTGAAGTCCTCTTCGGCTGTTGAGGTGAAAACCTATTATGCTGCTCAGTCCCCGTTCGGCTGCTCAGGAGTGTATAAACTTGGTCCTCCGGGTTAGGTGATGATTGTTGTTTTAGTAAAATTCCAGAAGGAGTCTGGAACCGGACGTAGGACGGTACTCCGAACCAGTATAAAAATCTCTGGTGTCATTTTACTATACTATTTTATATTCCGCACTATTTATAGTATTATTATCATCACTATACTATGTATTATTATAAATCCATATTACACGATCCATAGCACACTTTCATTTGGTATTAGAGCTTGGAATTCTATCGATCGTCGCAACATCATAGAATAATGACTAGAAAACGATCCAGTCGAAATACAACAGGCAAAATCCCTGTCAATGCCACCAGTGAGGACTACAAAAAGGTACTTTCTGATTTACAAATTTCAAGAAAAGATAATAATGAATTATTTAGTATAAGTAATAAGATTTCAAAGCTCAATTTTATTATTATAGAAAAGATGAAATCCGTTGAACGTGAAAATGAGAAACTAAAAATGAGAAGTTAGATTTAGATAGTCAACTTGGTGTTTTAAAGAACAATTTTGAGGCTCTTACAAATTTTCTAGAGGAACAAGACGCCATATTTGAAAAAAAAAAGAGCAAACTTTTCAAAAGAAATTTTGATTTGAAAAGACAAAATGATTTATTACAATCCTCTTTAGAGAATTCAGAATCTCAAATTTTCCTTCTCAAAAATAAGAACTATATGTTAAAAAAGGAAAATTATGAATTAAACAAGCAAACTGATATTTTGAAAAACAGTAATATTACTTTTGAAAGTAATAATTGTGACTTTAAAGCTAGATTTTATAAACTTAACACTGAAGTCACAAAATTTAATAAAAGTCAAAACGATTTAAACATGATTTTATCCGGTTCTAGATCTTTATATGATAAAAGTGGTTTAGGGTATAATAAATTAATCGTCAAAATAGCACTAGATACACATTCATATATAGTAAAAATGTTAATGGTATTACTAAATTCGAGTAAAGTCTAAATCCAATTTTTATAGAAATTCAAATACTGTTATGACCAGTAATGTCTATAATTTCACTAGAAGTACAAAATCATTGACAAGAAATATGAATAAAAATTATCTAAGTATTTAGGTTCCTGTCAATTGAAAAAATAGAGAAAAATACATTGATGATTATTTTGATATGGTAGTTAATGATGAAAATTATATTTTTAAAAGTTCCACCACACCGGAGTGGGTCTGATTTTCTAAAAATTAGGAAATTATAAGAACCTTACGTATCGCATGATTTAAATGTTAAAATTTTGATACCTTATATAATTAGTAATAATTATTCTATATTACTCTATGTTAACACTTATATGGAATATAATTTATGTCATCATATAAACTCTTAATGGAATATAATTTATGTCATCATATAAACTCTTCTTTTTGTCGATGACAAAGGGGGAGAAAGATATTTCTCTAACACTATTTTCAGGAATAAACGATGCAAGCACAGATTAAAGGGGAGAAAAGATTAATTACTTCGTATTATTCCAAGACTCTTTTTTTGATATTGGTAATGTATGAATGTTTAGTTTCTTCATATCTTATCTATCAATGCTTCATACTTTATTATTCTTTATTCATTTTTGTCTATGACAGAGGGGGAGAAATATTATTGCTAACATTAAGAATGCAGGATATAGAGCGTCAAAGATTCAGGGGGAGTAAGTATTTAGGTTATATATATATATATAGTCGAATCTATATCTATTTACAGGTTGTCATCAATCAAAAAGGGGGAAAATGTTGAGACTTGGTTTTGATTCATGACACGAAGCTATCACTACGACATACAGATTTGACGACTGCTGACGACAACAAGAGACAAGGAGACGAGACTTCAAAAACTGGTACATCAACTATGGTATTTGGTTTTTAAGTCTTACATCAATATTGTTAAAATCTCTCCTCGATTATGTCCACATTAGCTTATGTATATAATCATTATATTTACTAAATATTTTAAACATATATAAGCATATATTTAAATTATAAAAGTGTTTTAAAGTTATAGAAATTAATATATCTATGTAAATTGTGCAAACTGCACAAAAATAACCAGGTTAGTCGACTGACCACCTTAGACAGTCGACTGACACTGATATTTATGTACAGCATGCACAGATACATAGATATACAAATTTCAAAATTTCAAAATAACTTTGAATATTCAGTAAACTGACCAAGAGGCTCGGTTGACTGAATTTCTATAACAACCACTTTTCGAAAAGACACGACTTTTTGTGAAGAGATACGAACCTTTAATGAAAAGATTCGGACGCAACACTTCGATCGAAACACTTCACCAACAGTCGCTGCTTTCTAACCTTTATAAAAACAAACTCCAACTTGATTTAAAATCACAGAATTACAATCGAATTCTCTTATTCTCTGATCAAACTTTCTGAAATATATTTGCTATCGTACTTTCAATTATTCTGCATTAAAGAAATACTATACCTTTCTATTCTTTATATACTTCAAATATATATATTTATACTCGAGGAGAAGATTATAGAAAGGGTGTACTACAAGTGACAAATCCGTGTTATCAGAACACATATTAGTCAAAACTATTTTCTGTATTAGTTGAAGTCATGTTCTGTTACTCAGGCGAGTGAAGTCCTCTTCGGCTGTTGAGGCGAAATCCTATTCTGCTGCTCAGTTCCTCGTTCGGCTGCTCAGGGGTGTATAAACCTGTTCCTCTGAGTTAAATGATGATTGTTGTTTAAGTGAAATTCTAGAATGAGTATGGGACTGGACGTAGGACGGTGCTCCGAACCAGTATAAAAATCTCTGGTGTCATTTTACTATACTGCTTTTATATTTCACACTATTTACAGTATTAATATCATCACTATGCTCTGTATTATTGTAAATCCATATTACACGATCCATGGCACACTTTCAGGCAGCTGTCTGGGGTTGAAGGTAGTCGAGGGTAGTCGAAGCTAGGGCTCGCGAAATCATTGGTGGTGGGGAGGTGTCGCTCGCGTAGAACTGTGGGAAAGGATCGATTACTGAGGTGAGGCGGTGGGTGTGTCAGCAATGATTAGAGGACGAATGATGCTTACGTGGTGGCAAACAATGCTCTCGCCGGGTCAAGTTGCGGTCGCGGTCAATCGCGGTGATAAGGAAGGGTGGCGGCGGCTCTAGGTGGTGATGGAAGTGGGGCTCATTCATAGGGGAGTGTGTCGGTGACAGTGGCACGAAGTGTGATTGTGACGCCCCACCTCTATACCCACGCTAGCCAAGAACACTACGGTGTAGTGCCGTCAACTAGCGCGGAGAATAAGGCTGTTGAGGAGCGACCATCCGCGTAATTTCTTATCACACGGTGGCTATAAAATGATCTTCGGAAACAAATATAGAAGTAAGCATAACATGCGAAACAATCACAGATATCCATATCACAAAGGCGGAAAGAGATATGAATATATATCACATAAAAGTGTACATCAGAGTAGTGGTCTAAAAAGATCCACGATAATACAAAAGAATAGCAACGCGTGCTATACAAAAGAATACAACTATGAGTCTATATCTCAAGTGTAAACAACAAAAGCTGCTAATCTAAACAAGTAGCCAAAAGTCTGAGTAGTGAATCACTGGGGGAGGAGTCAAGCAGTAGCACCTGTAACATCTCGGCCTGACCCGAGTATTATTTATAAGAAAATAATAAACGGATCAGTCTAGCTATAAATATCAGATGACATGATATAAAATAAAAGATATGGCATAAACATAAAATATCCATACTGACATACTACTATAAGTATGCAATTAATGATCAACAGGAGATCAACCGATAAGAGATAAATCAATATCACAAGAATCTTCTCAAAGATCCAAAGAGGGCATCATACCCTAAACTTGTACTCATGACAAGTCAAAGAGATAAATTCCAGAAATCAACACAAGAAATCCAGAAATCATAAAAAGGGAAAGAGGCCTATCACATAACGGTCCGAAGACCATGGGGAGCTACCCCACATGTGTGAATGGAATCACACAGATTGAGGTCAAGACTAACCAAAAAGCAGAAAGGTATGTGTGAATGAAATCACACAAGTGGTGTCTAGTCTAACCTTGCAATGAAAGAGACATCGCGCAATTGCTAGTCTAATTCATAAAGCGATCATCAAGATCAACGAGAAGTGTCAATTACACTAAGCTAGTAAATATAGAAGTTTAGCTTCATGTCCCATAACCACTTGCTTAACTTAAATATTTACGAACAAACTGTAAATCTTCACTAATAAAATTGTCACAAGAGGTTCAATCGAACAAGTCCAAGAATTAACCGACGAAGTGAACGCAAGCGTTTCATACCACTTGTTTTACTAAGTCGTTTAATTAGATTTCTCATCCGAGTGAGGTAAAGGCTTGTATATACTAATAGATTGGAAAACGGTTTAAGAAAAGAGCTTTGTTATTAAAAATAGAGTTGAAATTGTTTGTTAAAAGAGTTTTGATATTTACTACTAGTATTGAAACCTTTATATTACAAAGTGACATTACACATAAGCAAGTGTAGAAACAATCAGTCACAAAGATCGCATGCGGAGATGCGAATAAAATCCAAGGAAATCAGCTCAATGTTTTTCAGATAAGATCCCCTACGGAGGGAGGGTCCAGGGGGGGTGGCAACCCCCCAAGGTGGGGGTGCGGGGGCAACGCCACCGCTTACGGGGTTCGACCTGCCCGGTCAGGTCGCGGGGGTCCAGGGGGCAGCGCCCCGACCAAAACGGTACGACCTAGTGAAGACAAAATGAGGTCTAACGACCTAAGGGGAATAGGGTCGAGCGACCTAAGGGTTGCGACCTAGGGGTCCAAGGGGTCAAGCGACCTACCGGGATAAGGTCCAACGACCTATAGGGTTATAATGTCATGTGACCTATCGGTTTATAAGGTCATGCGACCTAACGAGCTATGGCCAAACGACCTAGTAATGGTAGTAGGGTTGAGCGACCTAAAGGTTTAACCGGTCAAACGACCTAAGGAAGGTAAGGTCTAACGACCTAACGCTCGCGACCGAACGGTCTAAAGGCCATGCGACCTAATGAAGAGGGGGTGAGCGACCTATGGTCATAAACGAGGTCGAGCGACCTATAGAGGCATAGGATACAGCGACCTAAAACGTCGCGACCTAGCGACCTAAAACGTCGCGACCTAGCGACCTAAGGGGATAGGGGCCAAGCGACCTAACGTTCGAACGACCTACGACCTAAGGAGATAAGGGCCGAGCGACCTAACATTCGAACGACCTACGACCTAAGAGTCGAACGACCTAAGTGTTACGACCTAAGAGTCGAACGACCTAGCGTGGAAGCGGCCTAAAAGCCAAACGACCTAACGACCTAAGGTCATACGACCTAGCGACCTAAAGCCATACGACCTAACGACCTAAGGTCCATACGACCTACGACCTAAGGTCTATACGACCTAACTCCGAAGACGTTAGAAATGGCCAGGACGACCTACGACCTAAGGTCCATACGACCTACGACCTAAGGCTCAACGACCTAATTCCGAGGCTAACGACCTAACGCTGCAGGGGGAATTTTAGGCCAGAAACGACCTACGACCTAAGGGTTAGGTCGCGAGCGACCTAACTCCGAACACACGAAAATGGCCAGAACGACCTAAGTGCAGAAAATTCACCAAAACGCTAAAAATTGGAGTTTTTCGCCAATCCAATCCAAACCAAATGCTAATATGCATGCAAAAGTGATAGGGAATCATTCCCAACAGTCCAATATGGTTATAGACTAGAATTGTGAGATAAAAATCTCACCTTTGCTCCAAAACCCAATGAAAATGAAGAACAAAGCTTGAAGGCAAATGGAGAAGCAACCACAAGCTTGAATCCGATGTCTTCTTCTTGAATTTGGAGTTGAATGTTGGAGTTGCAATAAAACAAAGACTTTGGAGTTTTAATTTCTCATTCCATTCACCATTTTTGTTGAAGCTTTAGTGTTAGGAAATGAAATGAAGCAATGAAGAAGAAGGGGGGTGGAACTTGGGCCTAATGGGATAAAAGTCCAAACCAAAGGCTCGAGTGAAAAAGTGGTGAAATTCCACTAACCCCAAACATATCAATGTTTATACTTAGAAGATTGCAAACGACGTTTCGAACTCAATGGAAGTGGTCTCGAGTCCTAATTTGACCGTTTGCAAAAAGTAGCTTCGGACCAAAATCCGATTAACGATAAAATATTTAAATAAAATATTTAAATATAAAAATCGATAAATATGCGGGTTGTTACAGTGATGGGCTGAGGTATTGTGGGAAGGTGCTAGTTTTCGATCAAGAAGGAGCTTGTGAGGGGGTTCGAAATTGGGTCTGGAATGCTTGTTATAAGAGGACAGCAACTATTAGAATTTTATTTGTGTGAGGTAATTAATTTTATTACTGAAATTAAAATTAGTTAATTATAGGAATGAAAATAGAATTCTCATAAATACTGTATCAAAAATTTTACGAGGTTAAAAATTGGGAAAGAACAAGTCGGGGTTGGATGGGTTGCAATATAGAAATCAAGGTGAGAATTTATCATTCTTTTAGATTGCCTAGTTTAAATTTAGACATTTCAATTTAAACATTTAAATTTAAATTAATTAATGCTCGATTGAATTGATAAATTTTAATTATCGGTTGGATGATTATATAATATATAGCAGTGTGTATATATATATATATTAGTAATTGGAGTGATATTCCCGCATATCACAGCGGATGAGACCCTATGCGCCCCGCATAATAGCGGATAACCCTATATACCACGATATCTCCCTCGAAGTGGGATTGGTATTTTATTGTTGTCTAACACATCTGTGGATGTAGGGAAACAAGTTGGAGAGATCCAACTGGATTCCTCAAATATATTAGTATTTTTTTCATATATATAAAATGCTCGATGATTGTGTGTTGTAAATTTTTAAATGTTATAATGGCATAGAAATTAATTTTGGGTATATTAAATACCACAAAAATATTTTTAAATTTTTAAGTAATCAAAAGGATATTTTTAACATTAAAAAATATATATTGAAATTTGGATTATTCTAAAGAGATTGATTTGAATAAGCAATAATGGATTTTAGATCTCACTAAATAACGTGGGAAAATATTTCAAATAGAGAATTTAAAATAAATTATATAAAGGAATTTTTAAAGACTGAATTTTAAGTGATATTCGGGGAATATAGAAAGATGTTGAAATCGATATTAAAAATAGATTGGCAAAAATTAATGGAATTCATAAGAAATTGAATTTATAAAATGGAATTTATGAAATCGATTATTTTAGTGAAAACTGGAAGGAGTTATAAAAATTTATAAACGAAGTCTATAAACAAAGGAAAAGGTGATATCGGATGATAAATTGGAATATAAATTTGCATAAAGAAATTATATTTGAATATGGAAATAGGGTGAGAAAAAGATATTGGATGCTATTTTTAAAAGAGAAGATGGTTTAGGAGACCGGAATAAAAGGGATGTGATGGGTTTTGAGAGGGGTTATAAATTGAAAATTTGGTTATCCTGATTTGAAAATATATTTTACCAATAAGTTAAGTTTTAATTTTTAAAAGGAAAATTTTAATTATTAAACTATGAAATTTAAAGTCGGTTAGTATTTAAATACTTTAGAAGTTAATTTTTTAGATGCTTAATATTTATTTAATAAATTTCAAGTATTTAAACCTATTCTGAAAGTGATGTGTAAAGAGTATTTCAATATTTTAAATAATTATTCCAATATGTCTTTAAAGCATATCATTATTATTTTCCTTTAAATACTTATTTTTATTCACATATGTATGTATATATATATATATAGAATATTTTGAAATGTTTTGAATGTATTTATAAAACTTTTTGAAAGTCTGGAAATGGGGCTATTCAGTATATAGAATTTATAAGGAAAACATTAAAATAGAATTGGGAAGGAAAGTAAGAAAATTTCGAAAGAAGTTAAGTAAAAGTGAGCTTCGAAAAATTTAAATAGAATTCATAAAGAAGTACAAAGGGAAATTGAAATTATAAGTGAGCATAATTGGCTTTAGAAATATTAAAAGGAGTTAATTAAAGAATTCTGAAATTTGTAGAACTCGTTAAACTAAACTCTCATGAAATATGACAACAAGTTGAAATAAAAATCTATTTTAAGCATAGCCTATTAACTATTGTTTAGAAATATAGGCTATCAAATTTCAATTTCAACATTCACTTTGCCATAGTCATATTTAGATGAAGAGGCAATTTGTGTTATGTTTGTTTAAGCATAGCCTATTTGTTATGAACAACATAGACTATCAAATTCAAAGTTAAACAACATCATTAAACCACTTCAAATGTTTCCATTAAAGCACAAAAAGAGAGCATAAACATCAAAATGTTGCATCTACATACTAGAGAGCTTCATTACCCCTAAATTGTAGGGATTAAGCTCTCATATTTGTTATCAAATCAACAAATGTAGAAAGCAACATGAAAGCAAAAAAGAAAGAAAAAGAGAGCAAAGAAACAAAACTAATCTACTTGTATGAAATAAGAGAAACCTACACTACAACATGAAAGTAAATGAACATGAAAAGGAAAGAGCATGTATTAAATTGCATAAAATAAAAAAGATTACAAGAAATAAAAATTGGCTAAGTAGCCATTAAAAGAGAAAGAGAGCTTTCTTTTATTTGATCTAAACTAAACTAAAGAGAAGGAGGCCTAAGAGAGACTAAGAGAAGAGATCATGTTACATGAAACATATGAGTATTTATACATGTATGAAACCCTAATTCATATTTTTGGGGAATACCCAAAATGCCCCTTAGGAAGTGTGGAGGCCAAGTAACCATTAATATGTCTTAATCCCCCATTAAGTGTACATGAAACCATTAAGTCCAAAAGCATGTGCATTAGCCTTTAATTTGTACATTAAGGTAGGTGGGTAGGTGTGGTCCTCCATGTTCTTCACTTTGAATTATTTCCATCTTCATTCCTTTGTATTAATTTTGTGCATGCATATCTTCATGAAAGCACTTCTATTTGAGATCAATTTCCTACAAAAATATATACAAATTTTCAATTAATTTTTCTCAAAGAAATATATGCACTTAAATGACCGTTTTGCCCCTATATGAAGATGAATATATGAAAATTTGGAATTAATATGAATTTTGGTTAAAACAAGTTAAAATACCCAGTATGATCATTTATTTAATTTAAATAGAATAAATATGGTGGTAAAAATATGCACATTTACGTGCACATTAACTAGTCAAGAAGTTTGCAAATAAAATTGTAAATGATTTTGAGAATTGGGAAGTACGGAATAGACGGAATACTTCCTAAGTGTGAAAATAAAATGAAATTGGAAATATTCTAAGTGTTGGAAAAGGGGTAGAAATATTCCGTTGAAGATATAAGGGTTTTGAAAACTACTTTCAATGGTTGAAGGACTGAAAGTAATATCTTATAAAGGTATTTTGGAATAAATTTTGGGAAATTTATAATATGGACTGATGATTGCTTATGGATGAGTATTGATAGTTAAATAACCGACTATCAGTTTTGGCCAATTTTCCTTAATGTTTCGAAGAGATCGAGATCTGGTTTAATTATTCAAAAACCACTTCGATATGATTTGATCGTTACGAATGAATACCATGAAAATGATGAAGACAAAGATTCGGTTTGTCCAGACCTGGGGCAACTTGTATGGACGAATGCTATCAGAACATCGTCATTGGAGGGCGATGAGCATTCTAAGAGAAATCGTTCCTTGAAAGGTAACGCTTAGCCTCGAGCCTCATCAACCGGGAATGACTAACAGGGGAGATGCAGCAAGGCTAATTGGGTCGCACCCAAGTAAGGTATGTTATCGCCTTTCTAGATGTCCTCGGAAACCCTAATATTGTGGATATGGTTGTGCATGGAAGGAGCGCTCGGTGGTAAGGGTGGAAACACCCAGGGTGATAACATATTCGGTCTATCCAGGTTAGGGGTAGGTCGGTGTTGCGTGGCAGGGGATCCCGGCGTGGTCCTCGACACATTGTTCTAGAGGTGTACTGTGGTGGGCGGTACCCCCAATGAACCAGTCATTCGATGGAATCCATTCTCCAATAAGCGCAGTGCGGTTTTGATTGTGCCCAACTATGCTGGAATGTGAGATGCAAGCATTTCAGTTATTTTCTATTTACTTTCTATAGACACTATCATAATATCAGATGGATTTGATAAAAATGTTTTAGTTATCGTAAGGTAAAAACCCGTTGTGTTTATGTGTGGCGTGGTTTTACGAGATACCTTTGATTTTCAAAGGATTTGATAAAAGTTTATAATTCAATTTGAGTGTGTTTTCTCACTCTGTTTTTTCAGACTGACTCGGATGTTATTTTATTATAATGCTTGGATCAGACCGAGTATCACAGATTCTGGATAGGAAGCTATGGAGTTAGGAGGCGAGCTGGATGATAGAGATGTACTTTTGTACTTGATTAACATTTTCTGCTGTATGAGGATAAGTTATTATAACTGTCCAGATTGATGTATCGATTGTTGAATTCTGATGATTGTAAGTATTTAACAGCTACATATTCTTTTGTATAAAAGTCTGTTATTATATATTATATTCTGTTCCACTGCGTTTGTGAGATTCTATATTGTTCTATTTCTTTTCTTCTATCTTTTTCTTCGTCACCCCTAATGAACTGGAGTTTTCGACACTCGATTGTTTGACATGCTATACAGCGGACGTTTGATGTCGATTTTCGAAGGTCGAAAATTACGGTCCGTTATAACTTAGTTCTTAAGGGATTAAGACATAAAGTAAGGATGTGAAAGGTGATGGTAAGTGTTGAAAAGGTAAAGGTTGCTTTTGGTTGAAGTAAGGTAAGTTTGGTAATTTAATAAGTGGTTATTTTGGTAAATTTACTACTTCTTACCTTTTCTATAAGTAACCACCTCCTTCTCTCATTTCATTCGCACTTCTTTTCTCAAGCTTCTTCACATTCTTCCTCTTCTCTTTAATGGATTCCATGCCATAGAAAAATATTATAAAGCAATAATGTCAAAATATTTACAAAATTTTCAAATGAAATCGATATTCATTCTTTTCAAATCAAAGTCGTCTTTTTTCCACATTTTACCTCTTCTTCTCTCAGCCATAATATCCTCAAAAAAGAACCATAATGCAAAATTCTATTTTTTGAACCATTTAATTTTTTAGTGGCTTCAACTTTCATTTAGACCACTTCTTCTCATTCTGATTATAGCTATGCCAAAAACTCATTTCTTTCCATTGCATTCTCTGGCCCAATTTTTGAGACAGAGAATGGCTCTATTTGTTTTGATCATAACTTATTCATTACTGACCCAAATATAGAACCACTGTTGAGGTTTTCTACACCTGAAACTCAATTCTTTGAAGTACATTTTCGGGCTTCATTTTTTATGAACCCGAGAATACCACTTTTTCTTTTGACCATATCTTCCTCAAAACTGACAAAAATTGAGTGGTTTTTTTCCAAATTAAAAGGAAAAGAAAATAAACAACTTTTTGGTAGATAACCTTTCATATTTTGAGAGTAAGAGAGTAAAAATCTAGAGAGAAGATGACATATTTTTCGGGTCTAATCTTGAGAATTCAATATTAAAACTCTACCACTTCTTCTCTATACTTTCAGCCCACCTCCATCTCAAGCCTTGGCGAAGCACTTGGAAGAAAGGGAAATTTGTTTACTACAATGTTTAAGTGGAGTATGAAATAGTTAGTGAAGCATGGATTAGTTTGAATGTTGGTAGGAAGTTAATCGCTTTAGTTAATGGTGAGAAACTCTATTTAACATCTATATTTATATATATACACACACACACATATGTTTGATGATGTGTTATGATTGCTATGGATGCTTATATATGCTTTGATCATCAAGTATCGATTGTTTGATATGATTGTTAAATTGTTTTAACAAGTCACGGTCAAAACACGTCGATAAGCACAAAGGAAATTACTTTCCTTTTGAAAAATAAAATGATATGTGGAATGTTTAAGCCCTTTGAAATTTTTTAAAATGATTTAGAAAGGTTTTATAAAAATTTAAATACGTTTAAAGAAACAAAGAAAGAAAATAAAGATTTCATCTTGTATATTTTAAAATATTTTCAAAATAAATTTCCCGAAAAATCAGGCTTTTGAAATAAAGTGACCAAAGCTTAGAATTGATATTTTAAATGTTTTAAAAATATGGAATAAATTCTAAAAATCTTTTAAATGTATTAAAAGAGATTTAAGTTGAAAAGATGGATTCCTAAAAGATATAAAAATTGTTTTGAAGAATATAGCTTTTAAAACACAATTTGCAACACTTTTTGCACCAGTTTTTAATAACTTTTGAAATGTAGTTTTAAACTTAACAATTCTTTTTCAAATACTTTTTGAATGATTTTAAAAAATAGTTAAGTAATTTAAAAATGATTTGGAAGATTTAATAAGAGTTTTAATAAATGGTTAACAGGAATTGTTTATAACACTTAAACAATAATTGAAGAATATTGAACATAATAATAAATTGAGTATGAGAAATGACTTTTACATTTGTTCTGCCTTTGAGAGCTGAACGGTAAAACAAGGTGTGTAATTAAGGTTTGGAATGGAGCAACCCGTACCATGAACTTACCAGGCCTTCATTTTATCTTTTAGACGAGGGGTGGAACAGATCGAAAGAAAAGCCCGGATGCTCTAAAAGATCCATTTAAGTTCTTCCAAGATAAAAAGAAACAAATTTTAGAATATTAATCAGCTAATTAACATCTTTCTATCGATGATTAGTACGAATGAACCGAGTTCGGATTTGGGTGATTCCTTTCCAAAAAACCGAGATCGGATTTGGATGATTCCTATTCAAAAATCACTTCAAACTAATTTACGAAACCCCATATGAACTTAAAATCTTTTTATTGATGATTAATACGAAGGAACCAGGATCGGATTTGGGTGATTCCTATTCGAAAAACCAGGGTCGGATTTGGGTGATTCCTATCTGAAAACCCCTTCAAACCAATTTTTGAAATAAAATATATTAAAGACAAAGATCTTCATGATGTAGGACTACTTGCCACTAGTCCATCGAGGATAAATTTACCATATCTAAGGTGGCAATAGTACTCTGTTATGAAAATCTTCGATTTGTACGAATATGATTTGAAGTTAAGAAGGAAATCTTTGATTAAGATTTAATGATCATTTGGGAATATTTTCCCAAAGTTAAAAGTTATAACTTGAATATAAGAAATCTTTGATTAAGAGTTAATAAATGATTTGGAAATGTTTTCCTAAGTAAAAGATGAACTGGTTTGGAATTACTCCAAGGTAAAAATAAAGGTAAATAAACCAAATAATTTGATAAATGAGGCTTAATGATTCCATACACTTATGAAAAGAAAATAAAATAAACCGAAAAGAATATATCTAAAAAAGATATTTGATTAAATGAAAAGATAAAGTAGTTGATTGTTGATTGATAATCATATATGAACCTAACATCTTTTAATTGATGATTGGATTCGAAAGAACTGGGGTCGGACTTGGGTGATTCCTGTCCGAAAACCACTTCAAACCAATCTATGTTCGAAGTCAAAAGTGTTTGAAGACAAATGATTTTGAAGATGGAAATCTTCATGATGTAAGGTTGTTTGCCACTGGTCCCTCAAGGTGAAAATTACCGTATCATATGATGGTTGCAATGCTCTGTTATGAAAATCTCTTATGCAAGGACATTTTGCTACTAATGAAGTAGGAGAATACCTTCAGTTTATCATGTTCCTGGACAACTTGTATGGATGAATGTCTGACGTTGCATTCTAAATTACATTGAGTGATCTCTATAAAACGTATATCTACAAGGTAGCGGAGAAGGCAACTTTTCTTAGCTTAAGACCTTTCTCTGAGACATACAAGCTCAGAGGTTATATGTTTGTAGAAATCAGTCATGTGCTTATGGAATGGCAATGTGGCACTCAAAGAAGAAAGAAGATGTGCTATGTGAAAGGTAATCGTTTACCTTAGGCCTCATCACCCGAAAATGACAGAAATAGGGTAGAAGCATCAGGGTTAAGTGAGCCGCTCCCATTATGAGATGTCATCACCCTTCTATATTATTCTACATATGTCTAAGTATGTGGTGAATGTATGACTTGGGATCCCGTTAAAGGTCGATAACGGCAGGGGTGATAACATAATCGGTGCTATCTAGGAAGGGTTAGGTCGGTTCTGTGTTGGTTTAGGCACCTAGTATCTGAACCCTAGGTAATCCTCTAAAGGTGTATTGTCGGATGATAGTCCCTTACCTTGTTATTTATATGGAATACATTCTCCGATAAGTGCCTTCGGACTTGATTGTAAATAGTATGCTGAAATTTAATAATGTTATAATTTTGGCTAAGATTAGTAAGTTTATTTGCAAATGTTTTCAAAAGAATATCAGTAGAAATAATATCAAATGTTTTGACATAAAAAGGTTTTGGTTATCATAAGGGAAAAACCCGTCCATGTTTTTGTATGGGCGTGATCTTATGAGATACTTTTTTTCAAAGGATTTTATTTCCAATCCTGATATATATCACTATCATTTAATATTTGAGTTACCTCACACTGGTTTATCAAGCCTGGTCCGAGTATTTTTACTACTCGGGTCAGGTCCGAGTAGTTTTAGGTTTAGCTAAAGATGATTGGAGTTTTTAGAGGAAAGTTAGAGATCTTCATCATCGTATAGATGTATCCTATTATCCGCTGCATCTATTGCATTTGTTTTAAAGTTTGTAAGCATTTGGAAGGACAGATGTTTATAACTATCCAAGCTGAATTTAGGTTAGACTCTGATATATATGTATTTCAAAATTTTCCGCTGTATATTATTTAATATTATATGTTATTCCATTCATGTGAGATTTTGTTATGTCTATTTTTCTTTTTCTATCCTTAATGATCCACTTGTTCTTGCAATTTGAGTTGGACATGTTTGGTAATTTTTCGGCTCAAAGGGTATGGAAAAGCAGGTTGTTACATTTCGTATCAGAGCTGATGGTTAAGCGAGAACCTTGGCTTTGGTGGGGTAGAGACACATCAGAGATAGGTTTAGTAATACCCTAGGATGAGTAACTCATTATAGATAGGTTTAGTAACACCCTAGAATGAGTTGAGAGTGTTATATATGAGCGTGTATTTGTCAATGTTATATATAAAGGTTTTGTTTTGAAAAATTGGTAAATGAAATAATTTTACCTAGGATTACATTTTGATTACAAAGTATATATTTTGAAAATGGTATTATTTCAAATAAAAACAGATATTTTATGATAACTAGTTCGAATGGCTCAAAAATTAACTAAAAATGGGCAAGGGATGTGTTCAGATGGTAAACACTTCTCTTAAGTACTAGTATTCTTGTTAAGAGCATATATGATACTATTGGTAGTACCCAGTTCCATGGTATTATTTTGGAGTTACTTGATCTATATAATTTTCTTAAGTTAAAGAGATAATGTGAATCATTAATTGATAAATTGATTAGTAATCTTTATAAAAGTGTTTAAACCAAAGATAAATTTGGATTGCTAATTGATAAGATAAAGCGGGATTTTCGACGATTTTGGACAGTCTATATTTTTTTCGAATCACACCAATCTCAGAGCTAAGGAATTTATGAAAACTTTTGGTAAAAGATAAACAATTGCAAAATGTTTTGGGTAAATGAAACAAGATAAGTATAATTTATAAATATGATTATAAACAAAAAGGATTTAAAAGTGAAGAAATTTATAAAAGCATTAAATTAGAAATAAATTTTATAATTATGAATTTGAAAGGATAATAACCTACAGCAAATTTTAAATCTATATTTTACACGTATATAAAACTAATCGGGAATTTGGGATGTGTATATATATTATTTGGATGTAAAAGGGTATTATACAAAAAAAAAAATTAGGTTATGAACAATTTATACACTTAAGTAAAATAATTCCCCTTTAAAAAGGAAATTGTAACCTAGAAAATGTTTTATTAATGAATTCTAGCATTAATTAAGTATTTGAACTTAAATTTTCAAAAGTGATGGATTTACATAGTTGTGTCCATAAGATATAATAAACTAAGTAATAGTTTAAAAAAATGATTCATAAACAATATTAGTATTAAAGAAAATATACTAAAAAAAATGAATGTGAAAAATAAAGGATGTGAATAAAGAGAATTTGGTATAACTGAGAAAAACCAATAGGAATAAATACGTAATTTATACGTAAATCATTTCGTCAGATAAATTTTGATCTAATATCCGAGTATGGAGCTTTGAGGTATTTACACTAATACCGAAAAGGATTTATCACTCTATTTCTTGATGGTGAGCATTGATGACGGTTTGTGGTTATTTACTCGAATTTTCTATCATAGTAGAGAGCTATGCAAGAAAAACAAGTATATCTGAGAAGCGTGATTAGAGTGCGCAGTAGAGGATCGACGGATCAATACTAGTTCGAAAATAAAGTTGTGGATTCAAATAAAAGATCAAATCAAATATTTTATATGGATGATTTGGGTATATTTTATGGTTTTAGGTTTGAAATAATTATTTAGGTAAAATATTGTGGGTTTAGTTTCGGGGTAATTTCGGGGAAGAAAATCTTTTAAGTAAGAGAGAATGTAACGATCCGTAATTTTACCACTTTAAAATGGAATATTTAATTTATTTAAATATTCAAATGAGGGAATTTGAAACCTTAAGAAAGCATGTTTTATGTGATAAATAATAATGGTAAACTTATTTTTGATATTGAATAAAGGTTTTGGATCTCCATTGTAAAATTGATAAAAGTTGGATTCTGATAAAGTAGGATAAATATTGAAGAATTTGTTTCAAAGGATAAATAACTCTTTTTAAATATATATAATTCATATCAAAATCATTTGATAATAACAGTAATTTAATTTATAATGGTTTGATAAATATATACAACTTGTTTTACAAAAGTTGACAAAGTTCATCGCATATCGTTAAATCGATGTCGTATTTTTTACAAATAGATTTCGATATTGTTTCATATTATATTATAAGTCAAATAAACTTGTTTTAATTATTTAAAGATAATAATAAATTTATTATGAATTTTGGTTTACATGAATAAATAGTTTAATAAAAACGTCAAAATGTGACTGGAAAACGTTTTGTCGACAAGCAACGTTGTGTTCAAAATAATTTGTCGCAACGTTTTCGCACCTTTGTTAACATGTTTTAACATATATATTACATATTTTAATAACTAAAAATGTTTATTTTTACTAAATATAATTAGAAAAATTCTAGAAGTTATTAGTAAACGTAGGTAAGAATTAACAAAAGTAAGAAAAAGTAAACATCAAATCAATGTCACATCAAAAGCGAACATAATTATTATTTTACTTAGCTTAGTTCTTAAGAAGACATAAAGTAAGGATGTGAAAAGTGATGGTAAGTGTTGAAAAAATAAAGGTTGCTTTAGGTTGAAGGTTAGTTTGGTAATTTGGTAAGTGATTATTTTGATAAATTTACCACTTCTTACTTTTTTTTATAAATAACCATCTCCTTCTCTCATTTCATTCACGCTTCTTCTTCTTCTTTTCTCAATCTTCTTCACCTTCTTCCTCTTCTCTTTAATGGCTTCTATACCATAGAAAAATATTATAAAGAAATAATGTCAAAATATTTACAAAATATTCAAATAAAATCGATATTCATTCTCTTCAAATCAAAGTCATCTTTTTTTCATATTTTACATCTTCTTCTCTCGGCCATAAAATCCTCAAAGTAGTACCATAATGAAAAATTCATTTTTTTCAAACTATTTATTTTTCTAGTGGCTTCAACTTTCATTTAGACCACTACTTCTCATTTTGATTATAGCTATGCCAAAAACCCACTTCTTTCCATTGCATTCTGTGGCCAAATTTTTGAGACACGGTGTTTTTTTTTTATTCATAAATGAACCAAATATAGGGGGAAAATTCAACTTGTAAAAAATTTCAGTGGCTGCAACTTTTATATAGTGCACTTCTTCCAATTTTGAGGTTTGCTATACCTGAACTCAATTCTTTGAATTACATTTTTGGGTTTTATTTTTTGTGAATTAATGTGATTCTTTTTTTTCAAATTCAAGAGAAAAGAAATTTAAACAAGTTTCCAGTAGACAACCTTTTCATATTTTGAAAGTAAGAGGGTCAAAATCTAGAGAGAAGATGATATATTTTTGGGGTCTAATCTTGAGAATTCAAAATTAAAACTCTACCACTTCTTCTCTATACTTTCGGCTCGCCTCCATCTCTAGTTTTGGCCAGGCACTTGGAAGGAAGGGGAACTTGTTTACTAACGTTCAAGTGGAGTATGAAATAGTTAGTGAAGTATGGATTAGTTTGAATGTTGGCGGGAAGTTAATCGCTTTGGTTAATGGTGAGGAACTCTTTTTAACATCTATATTTATATCTATACATGTTTTATGATGTGTTATGATTGCTATAGATGCTTTTATATGCTTTGATCATCAAGTATTGATCGTTCGATATGATTGTTAAATTGTTTCAACAAGTCACGTTTAAAACACGTCCATAAGCACAAAGAAAAACTTTCCTTTTGAAAAAGGAAATGATATATTGAATGTTTAAGCCCTTTGAAATGGTTTAAAATGAGTTAGAAAGGTTTTATAAACATTTAAATATGTTTAAATAAAGAAAGAAAGAAAATAAAGATTTCATCTTGTATATTTTAAAATATTTCCAAAACAATTTTCCAGAAAAATCGTGCTTTTGAAGTAAAGTGGCCAAAGTTTAGAATTGATATTTCAAATGCTTTAAAAATATGAAATAAATCCTAAAAATCTTTAAAACGTCTAAAAGAGATTTAATTTGAAAAGATGGATTTCAAAATGATATAAAAATCTTTTTGAAGAATATAGCTTTTAAAACACTATTTGCAATACTTTTCGCTTTGCATTTCGCAGTAGATTTTAATAATTTTTGAAATGTAGTTTTCAACTTAACATTTATTTTCCAAATATTTTGTAAATGATTTTAAAATAATAGTCAATTAATTAAAAAATGCTTTGGAAGTTTTAATAAGAGTTTTAATAAATGGTTAAGAGGAATTGTTTATAATACTTAAACAACAAGTGAAGAATATTGAATATAAAAACAAATTGAGTATGCGAAACGACTAGTACATTTGTCCCATCTACGAGAGCTAAACGGTAAAATAAGGTGTGTAACTAAGGTTTGGAATGGACTAACCAGTGCCCTGAACTTACCTAGTCTTCATTTTAACTTTTAGACAAGAGGTGGAACATATCAAAAGAAAAGCCGGATGCACTAAAAGATCATATTTAAGTTCTTCCAAGATAAAAAGAAACAAATCTTAGAATATTAATTAACTAATTAACATCCTTTTATTGATGATTAGTACGAAGGAACTGGGTTCGGATTTGTGTGATTCCTATCCGAAAAACCAAGATCGGGTTTGGGTGATTCCTATCCGAAAATCATTTCAAACTAATTTTCGAAACCCCGTATGAACATAACATCTTTTTATCAATGATTTGTACAAATGAACCGGGATCAGATTTGGATGATTCCTATCCGAAAAACCGGGATAGGATTTAGGTGATTCAAATCCGAAAATCCCTTCAAACTAATTTTCCAAAAAACATATTGAAGACAAAGATCTTCATGATGTAGGACTACTTGCCACTAGTCCATCGAGGTGAAATTTACCATATCTAAGGTGGCAGTAGTACTCTATTATGAAAATCTTTGGTTTGCAAGAATATGGTTTGAAGTTAAGAAAGAAATATTTGATTAAGATTTAATAACTGATTTGAGAATATTTTTCGTAAGTTAAAAGTTATAACTTGAATATAAGAAAACTTTGATTAAGATTCAATGAATGATTTGGAAATGTTTTCCTAAGTAAAAGATGAACTGATTTGGAATTATTCCAAGACAAAAAGAAAGGTAAATAACCAAATAATTTGATAAATGAGGCTTAATGATTCCATATACTCATGAAAAGAAAATGAAATAAATTGGAAAGAATATATCTAAAAAAGATATTTGATTAAATGAAAAGATAAAGTAATTGATTGATGATTGATAATCATATATGAACATAATAATCGATGATTGGATTTGAAAGAACGGGGCCCGATATGGGTGATTCCTATCCGAAAACCACTTCGAACCAATCTACGTTCGAAGTAAAAAGTTTTTGAAGGCAAATGATTTTGAAGATGGAGATCTTCATGATTTAGAGCTGTTTGCCACTAGTCCCTCCAGGTTAAAATTACCATATCATATAGTGGCAGCAGTGCTCTTTTATGAAAATATCTGATGCAAGGACTTCTCGCTACTAATGGAGTAGGAGAGTACCTTAGGTTTGTCCTGCTCCTGGACGAATGTCTGACGTTGTATTCTAAATTGCATTAAGTAATCTCTATAAAACATATATCTACAAGGTGGCGGAGAAGGCAACTTCTCTTAGCTTAACATCTTTCTTTCATACATACGAACTTAGAGGTTATATGCTTGTAGAAATCGGTAATGTGATTATGGAATGGCAACGTGGCATTTAAAGAAGAAAGAAGATGTGTTATGTGAAGGATAATCATTTAACTTAGGCCTCATCACCCGAAAATGACAAAAACATGGTAGAAGTAGCAGAGCTAAGTGGGTAACTCCCATTAGAAGATGTCATCGCTCTTCTAGATTACTCTACACATGTCTAAGTATGTGGTGAATGTATGACTTGGGATCCCGTTAAAGGTCGGTAACGGTCGGATGATAACATATTCGGGTAGGACGGTCCTGTGTTGGTTTAGACGCCCAATATTTGGACCCTAGGTGCATCTGTCTAGAGGTGTACTGTCAGAAGGTTGTCCATTACCTTGTCATTTGTATGGAATCCATTCTCCGATAAGTGTCTTCAGACTTGATTATAAACCTAGTATGCTAATTTAATAATGTAACTATTTCGGCTAATATTAATAAGTTTATTTGCAAATGTTTTCAAAAGAATATCATTAGAAATATTATCAAATGTTTTGATACAAAAAGGTTTTGGTTATCATAAGGGGAAAACCCGTCCGTGTTTATGTGCGGGCGTGGTCTTATGAGATACTCTTTCTTTTCAAAGGAGTTTATTTCCAAGGCTGATATATGACACTGTCATTTAATATTTGAGTTATCTCAAGCTATTTTATCAAGCCTGATCCGGATATTTTTAATACTCATGTCAGATCCGAGTAGTTTCGGGTTTAGCTAAAGAAGCTTGGAGTTTCCAGAGGAGAGCTGGAGATCTTCATCATCGTATGAACGTATTCTATTATCCGCTGCATCTATTGCATTTGTTTTGATGTTTATCAGCATTTGTAAGGACAGATGTTTATAACTGTCCTAGCTGAATTTAGATTAGACTCTAATATATGTATTTCATAATTTTCCGCTGTAAAGATTATTGTTTAATATTATGTTATTCCATTCATATGAGATTTTGTTCTGTCTATTTTTCTTTTTCTATCCTTAACGATCCGCTTATTCGTGCAATTTGAGTTGGACATGTTTGTTTTATTGTTGGCTCAAAGGGTACAGAAAAGCGGGTTATTACAGTCGGTTTAAAAATCCATATTGCCAGAATCTTGCAGTTTATCCATACCTTGAATTTCTTATCTTTTTCTTCCTATGGTTTTGATTGAGGTATTTTAGGATATGAATTCTTTGGCGGCCAAACTTTTTAATAGAGCATTGCTCTTTTGTATGGCCAAATCTAACATAAGTATCGTATTTTGGTCGTAGCCACTCGTATTCCACCCTTTTATGTGATAGTTTCACCATTCTACACGTAAATGTAGGTTTCATTTAGCAAAACCAAATTTGCAGCCACTTCAACAAGAACTTGACCATAATTCATCCTTGATTTCATAGCAATTTTTGCATCTACTTTTAGTGGCTTATTCATAATACTATAGTTTTAGCAGTTCTAGTCATGGCACTTATTGCCTCTTGATCCTAAAGTTTTAGATTAATAGTAGATCTGGCCAGGTTACCTATGTAATCCTTTTCCAATATTCAGTAAAATACCAGTTGAACTAAAATATAAGAAATGTGTTAAGTAACTACAAAAGCGCATGGCCAATCCAAAAGATGCAGTTCTCATTCCTACTATAACATGTGTGTGTGTAGTGTGTTTGTGTACGCACACACAACATACACACATAGATAAATAATTAAGATTTTTTGGATCAAAAGTTATAGTATGGGTGAAGCAAGAACATTTAAGTTTTTACTAATGAAGCATACATAAATAATTGTATAGGTCAGTAGTTGTTAATTTTATAATGATCAGGAAAAAAATAGTGGTATTTGTTGAAGTTAGTCATGTGCAATGTGTTAAGTTTCAGCACTTTCATAGAGGTATAAAATGTTAATTTTACAGCAAACTTGGTTCCTTTTTCTCCATGCATGTTAGTTAAATATATTAACAAAATTTTATTAATAAAAAAGATCAAGAAGAACTAATAATTAATTTTCAACTTGTAAGTGTTTCATATGATATAATGGTTTAGCTTCAAAGTAATCTGTTATTTACTTTTGTGTTCTCATTCGTTCATTGTAGGTTTGTTTCAGGTACAATGCCCAATGGATCCATACAACAATTCCTACTTCAAAGAGGATCAAATTTTGGTTGATTTAGAAATGATCATCTACTTCTCAACATAGCGATATTCCGCCATATGGAGAAGAGGTACAAAGAGATAATGAAGTTAATGAGCAAGGTGAACAGGTTGAAGAAGATGATTTTGTAACCTGTCCTACTCAAGGTTACAATCCGGTAATCGACCCTGTAACAAAAAACCTCCATTGGTATGGAAAGGAAATTGGTAAATAAATCGCTTTATTAAGATCGAATACATTTTTCTATAAATATATACTATTGAAGATAACATTTGTTTTTTTATTAGTTTTCTCGGTCAAAAAGCCACACGTATGATTGGGAAAATATGGTCTAGATTTTTTCGAGACCGTAGTTCGAATTCAAACAAGTTCCTCCAGAAAGTAAAAATATACTCTTAGATGAATTCAAGGTATCTACTCCTTAAATAGCTACTTTTATTTTTCATGAAAGTAGATAGTCAGTTATATTAATGTCAGTTTTTAATGAATGATCGTATCTTTCGTCATTTTGTTAAACAAGATAACAATGGGTGTATAAACTCATCCAGGCTAAAAAAAACTTTTTTATTCGATTCCAGTTCTCTTCTTTTACGTGCAACAAACTAATGCCATAACGCTCTACATATAAGAAACTGTTTCTAGTTTCTTCAATAAACTGGCATTTTTCATTTTCCTTTGAAAATATGTCAAACAAACTAGCTACTAAAGAAAACTTCTCATTCTCATAACACCTATTAACAAAATTTACACATGTAACTTTATCAACACTTATATCTCCATCCATAATCACATTAGAACTGTCTTTGCTACAACTATATATCCATTAGCACTCAACTTCCTAACCACTATGTTCACTATACAAACCCAATGCTTCTTATTAAGTCTGTCAAATAAAGATGTGACACTCTTCGTACCGTCTCTTTTACAATATTCAAAAGCTAATGCAATTTGACTAAATATACTTGGAACTTAACCCTTATCCAACATCATCTCATATAATGCTCGAGCCTCATCTAGTATACTCTTTTTATGTAGCCCATTTATCAAAGTTCCATATACGATACAATCAACTACACAACCACTTTGAACTATTTTGTCGAATAATCACAAATCAACATTTGCTTTTTCTACTATTGAAGTAACCACATACCATCCATGCGTAAGCTTGCTTAGTATGAACATTTTTGTATGTCGACATTTTCAATATGTAAAATTTTCTATTTTGATACCTGACGTTTAATTTGCTTCACAAGTTATTGCTTAACATGAAACCCTATTCAGAGTACTTATTAAGTTGATGAGTACTCTTATGTAGTGACATTTCACGTATAATGAATTTCATTAGTCAACAATATGGAGATTGTGGATGGCTAAAGCAAAAGATATTTTAAAGGAAAACTAAATCGTGCAGGAGAAGAAGCAAAAAAAAGCTAAGAAGACTACAAGTGTACTAGAATGCAAGGATCGACCACCTGTTTGGATTCAGTTAGATATATGAAACAAGATGATTTATGTTCAATGGGGAAAGAGGAATATGAAGAGAAAAGGAAAATAATGCAAAATAATTGTCTTACGCTAAAAGAGGGGACTTGCACTTGTCGTTGTCCAGGCTTGTCTGTGCAGGCTCCGTTTTAATCGCCTCACATAATGAATAAACTGTAAGTCAAATTTTTTTTAACAATATTTCATTCAGTAAATAACTAATTATGCAAGTTAAATTGTACACTTCTATAGATCACCTTAGTATTATGCAATTAACCATTTAAATAAATGTAATATCAACTAACATATTCATTTCACCATTTCTAGTAATATCATCCAGGATAACATTTATCAAATATTCATGTAAATGAATGCAGCTATAATTGGAAAGGAACCGACATTTCATAAGACATTTCAATATTGGCATGTTTTGGAGATCCGTTGAACGCTTTTAAAAAATACCAAAAAGATATCAAAAGGTAGTGCATATGTGGATAATATATCTGCAAAGACCATGGTAACCATTTTGTAGTTGAAATAATGTTGTTTCAAGAAAATTAATACATTATATTTTAGGTAAGTTTGGCTCACATCCCTAATAAGTTTCAAAATAGAGAAAACATCCTTCCCAAGCTAAACTTACATTTTCGGTCCCTATTTTCAAATTCGTGCACGCAAAAAGACCCAAATACCCTTTATGTTTTTAACATTACAAACGCGTATAACTTTATGTAGAAAAATCGGATCAACATACCGTTTTCACCAAAAAATCACAAATTTTATGATCTTTAAATGAGAATGATTATTGATATCAAAAATTCATATTTGTAATAAATGTGCAATTATTTCATATATTTGCTGACAATTCAGCAAATTTTGAACACTTCCTTTTTTCAAATTTACAACATTTGCAAATAATTGCAGACATTTCTACAACTATATGTATAGTTGCAGAAATGTCTGCAGCTATTGCATATACTTGCAGAAATTTCTACAACTATTGCATATTTGCATAAATTCAACTATATGCTATAGTTGTAGAAATGTCTGCAACTATTGCATATAGTTGCAGAAATTTCTACAACTATTGCGTACAATTGTAGATACGTCTGCAATAATTGCATATAGTTGCTGAATTGTTTGCAACTATTGCATATAATTGTAGACATTTTTACAACTATTGCGTATAATTGTAGACATGTTTGCAACAATTGCATATAGTTGTTGAATTGTCTGCAACTATTGTATATAATTGCAGACATTTCTACAACTATTGTCTATAATTGCAGCTTTCCATTAAAATCAAGAAAGCTGAGCTCGCGGTTGAAGAAGAAGATGAAATCAAGAAACGTAAGTTTTCCAATGAAGAAGAAGATGAAATCAAAAAAAATTAACTCGTTATTAAATCAATCGTGCAAGAAGTGAAGGGGTCTTTTAAGGAAAAAAACATTCGAAATGAAAACAGGGACCTGCAACTTATGTTTTCTTACGGGAGGAGTTTTAGTGAATTAAGTTTGCTTTTAGGGATGCATGTCTAATATTCACTTATATTTTTCTAATAGGAGAACTATCTCAAAAAAAGGCCGAGTGAAAAGAAGCATTAGATATATTTAATCCAAAATATTGGGTGGATTCATCAGGTGGACTTACAAAAGGCAAGATATATGGAGCACTAATGTAGTTGTTAGTAGTTTACATGGTGGTTCTAAATCTTCTTTAGCCGAATCCCATCAAAGATCTACTCCGACTTAACCTTCGTCTACCTAGCAAATGCATACCTAGTTTTCATTGGAAGAAATTAGTTGATGGTGAGACCCATAAATCATTAAATACTAAATGTCTGTATAATTGTTGATGCATATATTATGTCAAAATAGGTTGCTCTAAAAGTTGGCAATCAACTACGCCGATGCGGTCCATTGTACATACACAGTCCACTAATTCTTCGCATGTCACCGTGTCTTCGCAACCTACTGTACCAGCACCACATTCTATACCTACTTAGTCCAGCGTGTTTCCATGAACCACTATGCTTACACAATCAAAGAAAATGGGTTTTACCGGATGTAGGGGTACATTTCCTTATATGACAGGTGATAAAATTTTCACTTCTAACCTTTCTATATTTGATTTCAAAACAAACAAATAAAACTCTTATATAGTTCATTTCTTTATTGCACATGGGAGAAAATTTTAACAAGAAAATTTATAATTTAAAGATAAATTAATAATGGAGGGATGGTTTTGGGAAATAATGATTTGCTAAGGAGAAACCTACGTTTATTTTATCTTCCTTTAGTATATATTGCTTTAATTAAAAATAAAATTTGCTTCCCTTAAGCTGTGGGCATCCATTTAGTACATCCATTTTTATACAGATTATCCATCACTATAGCCTAACTTCGCCAACTATTTAGATCATATAAGTACATACATATATGCATGTATGTATGTGTATGTATATGTATATGTGTATGTATATTATTAAAAGAATAAAATAATCTTTACTTATTTAACCCCTAAAATGAAATAAGTATAGGACTAACCTATTAATTAATAGTATTAAAAGTAATAGCTCTTGTTTTGTTCTTGTCATTTGATTACTTTCCAACACTCCAGTTGAAATTTAAAAATTGACTAACCTTTTAATGGTATAAAAGGTAACTACTCTCATTTTGCTTTTGTTATTTGATTATTTTCTAACACTCGTTAATTGAATTTTAAAAATACACTTATGTCCATCAAACTTATAGTACCTCGTGTTAATTTTTTTTTATCCATCAACTTAAATTTTAACATAATGATGACATTACTTTGTTCACTGCTAAATTAAACAGTTGAATATGCGCTTATGTCATTTTTGTTTGATGATAATAAACATATATATTCGTTTAAATGAATTTATTAATGTACTATTTTATTTTTCATAGGTTAAATAAATATTTGCTGAATAAAATTAAATAACAAAGAATTTGAATTCAAACAGAAATTTTATTCAAAACAAATATTTATTACAATTTTGAATAGTACAAATTCAAGCTCTCACTATACACTATGCAACTTTGATACAAATTCAATTACATCACAATTTTACATTTACAGTTGTACTCACTACATATCGCTCACACTCATAATTCATCTTCAACTTCATTCCAATATGAATCCAGCATCTGAGCAATCTGCAAAAATAAATATTGACGCAGTAAAATTGAAAAGGAAATATTTTTGCAGTATAAAAGAAAATGTGATTTTGAAAATATTATTTGCCTCAGTTATTTGGGTTGTTCGTCATCATTTACATTTCAATTCATCACACACGAACAATGTGACATGCACAGTGTATCACTGTACATGCCACAAGGCCGTGCACACCGATATACACTTGATAATGTTACAGGGACAGGTGAGCACAAGGTCAAACCCAAAATAAAAGGACGGGTTCAACTCAGGTGCAATATAAATAAAATCTTGACACGAGCATAAGGTCAAACTCGAGCGTTTAAGCTGGATTCAACTCAATGTACAAATCACAATACAAAAATGTCTGGATTAAATGCCATCAAGAAAGCAAGACCAAACACCGGTAAATAGCATATATGCAAATTGACTTGAACAAGGCAATATGGCAACATGATTATCAAAGAAATGAAACCAGAGTTCAATGCATATGAGACCAGCAATGCTCAAGTGAAGTTCAGGTCTGACCACACATCAAATATGCAGTAGCAAATCAATGTTAACCAAATCAGTGATGAAGTCTCATTCTCAAAACCACGACCATGCTACAGTTCAAATGCAAATACCACAAATTCAAGACCAGAAAAACAAAACTGCAAATACCCATGTCCAGACTCAATGCAACATTCACATTACAGTTTCATGTAACAGATAATGCACAGGAACCAAAGTCAAGGCAACATGAAGTCAGCAAAATGACAGTGCAAACAAGTGACACAGCGAATATGAAGACAGCAACTTGACACAGTGAACTGCAAGAGTCGACCAACAGCTACATGAATCAACAGCATATCAAATGAACTAATGAACACATGAACTACAAGCTAACAAATGCAAACTGTATCATGATATAGTGACACCAGTGATATCAAGACTCAGATCAACACAGCAACAATGGTCAGGCAATATGCATCATGAAGCAACAAAGTGCCAATGAAACATGTGCAGCCCAATGAACAGAGGCAACAAAGGTCAGGGAACAGGGCAACATCAAGTGATGCAACATCACATAATCAAATGAAGCCAAAGAAAACGGAGGGATCAATATGGCAATATTGTTGCATCAATAAAATTATAAACATCAACTACAAGCCCAAGTGACAATTTGAAGACAGCAAATACAACTTTAATGCAAACAGTCGAAGTGGGAAATGCAAGCACAGCCTCAACAATGAACTAGCTATAAACAACCATACATGAACATTTGTAACATGTATATGAATGTAAGTGATAATGTGTACACATGAATGCTATCAGGTCAGAGAGCAAGCTACGAGGATAAATGAATCTACAAAATAGCAAGGGTTCAACTATATAGATATATGCAGTAACAATATAAATGAATCAATTTCGAGATGAACAATGTAAATGTCAAAGTCGTGGAGGCAGTGCCGAAGTCAACATAGATGTCCAAGGAAACAACGTCAAGCCGTGTTTCTGATCAAAGTCAAAATCGTGGTGACCACGATATCAATTCAAACCGTGTCAACCAAGTAACACGAATTTATGCGCATTTGATTTAGTCAATAAAATCATCAGCATCAAAACAATATTGAACGGCAGAAGGAAATTATTGAACAAATCAGGTGAACGAAAAGTACGGAAATTGAAGCCATATAAAAACCCTAAGATCATCATCGGCAAATCCATCGAGTTCAAGTACGAAAACACTAAAGCACAATAAGCTTAAATTACATATCGAAGCAAGGAAAGAACTCGATCAACGAAGCAGCTGAAGTGAGCAACAAGGAAAGCAATCGATCAAGGCTACACGCGAATAATCACTAATTCGATCAATTTAAAGTCGGCTGCTTCTGTTTCAAAACCCTAATTTGCACAAGGGAACGAAGCCCTAATTCAGATCGAACAAAGAAAGCAACGGCCGCCATTTTCACAAAGAAACAAATAAAAGAGGATCGGGTTATATTATAATAGGGGCCGGCTTTATATTATTAAGGGCTTTTTAATTTTTTAACTAGGGTTATTGCTTTTTATTTTTAAATTGTTTTTTAATCGTATTTTATTTTTAAACCGTTTAAATTTCTAGTCGTGTGACTAGGGGACAAACTACGTGGCGTAGTTTGAGAATTCGCAACTCAGTGGCTGAGTTGTGGAAGGGTTTTGAGCGTAGAGTTAGGTTTAGTCGATAGCGGGTGTCGCGAGTTTACGTGTGTAAGCGTCTGACTATCTAATTTCTAGTAGAAACCTTGGGAGCAGCACGTGGTCAGGGTTTTGCCGAAGCTGGGTAAATTCTGTGTCGTTCTATTTCTGCATTTTATTATTCTGCTATTTTTCTATGCTGCTATTAATCTATGATCTGTGTTGAAATAATTTTATAAGTTTTTGCAATTAATTTTTATAATTTATACCATCACCCTATTCACCCCCCCCCCCCCCCCTCTAGGGTGAAACCGATCCTACAAGTGGTATCAGAGCTAGGAATAGAAGTCAATTTTGTTTTAAAAATTCGTGTTTCAAAAATCAATTTTTTTAATTTTTTTTTTTTAAAATGGCTTCTTTTAATAATGCTTTTGCTGAGGGTCAGTCCATAGTTAGACCACCAATGTTCAATGGTGAATATGCTTACTGGAAAAATAGGATGGAAATTTTTCTGAAAACCATTGACGCTTGGGATATTGTTGAGACAGGTTATAGAATACCAACTATAACTGTAGATAATCAGGAAATAGAGAAACCAAAGGAACAACGGACAGAACTAGAAAATAAATTACAAAATACTAATGCTAAAGCTATGAATTCTATTATCTGTTCATTGGATCAATATGAATTTAATCGTGTCTCACATTGTCTAACTGCGTAGGAAATATGGCACTCACTAGAAGTGACTCACGAAGGAACATCTCAAGTGAAAGAATCTCACCTTGCCATGCTAAGCAGCGAATACGAGAACTTCACAATGGTGAAGGAAGAAAATGTCAAAGAGTTGCATGGACGACTTTCCAATATTGTTTACAAATCAGAAGCTCTTGGAAAATCATACACAGAGTTGGAGATAGTCCGAAAAATCCTCAGAGTCTTTCCACGAAAATTTGAAGCAAAGGTGACTGCCATTCAAGAATCGAAAGATTTAAAACAAATGAAAGTTGAAGAACTCATCAGAAATCTCACCACTTATGAGCTAGAAATGAAATTCAATGAAGAGCGTGAAGGAGGAGATACTCGAAAGAAATCAATAGCTCTCAAAGGAACAACTGAAAGTGATGACGATGACGATGATGATGCAGCAGCAGAATTGGAGCTATTAATAAAGAAATTCAAAAGATGGAATTACAAATATGGAAATTCAGCTCGAATTCAAAAAGAGAAAAGCAGAATGCCAAAGCACTAGACTACTCTGAAGAACAGAAGATCATCTGTCACAAGTGCAACCAACCCGGACACATCAAGCTCAATTGTCCTCAAAATCAACACGACTTTAAAAAGAAATCAAAAAGGGAAAGTTTTGCAGCCACGTGGAATACAAGTGATGAAGATAATCAAAGTTCTAGCAGTGAGTGTGAGAAAGCAGATATGTGCCTTCATGGAAATATAGCTGATAGCGACGATGACGAGCCAAGCGAGGTATCAAAACTTACTCACTCTGAATTACTTATTTATTTCCACGAAGTGAATGGCTGTTTTGAACGACTTAGGGAAAATACGCTAAATTTGAAACACAAAACGACACTTTGATAGAATTAAATGAACAACTTGACCAATTAGTTGAAAACTATCAAAGAAGGATCCCTAAGTGTGATAAGTGTCCAACATTCGAAGATGAAATTAAAAAATCAGAAATTAATATAAAATCACTTGAAAATGAAATTCTGATTTTAAAAGAGAGTGAAAATACTAGGAGAGAGAATTCTATTAAAAAGTGCACACAATTGTTAAACGAAAATGAATCTCTCAAAACACAAGTCCAACAATTGTCAACGACTTTAGATAAATTTTCAAAAAGTGAAAAATCGTTGAATATGCTATTAAGAAAGCAAACTGTTAACACGGTTAGAAAAGGACTTGGATATAATCAATCTAAAATTGTTGAAAACAAGATTAATCAAGAAAATTCAATGTGCACAATTTGTAGAAAATATGGACACAATCACAATAATTGTTGGTATAGACCCAAACATGTGAAAACTATACCAATTTGGGTTCCAAAAGGCACAAATATAAAAACTCTCAAAGTTAAACAAATTTGGGTGCCGAAGGGAACAATAATAAATAGTTTTGGGTCTCCACAAAATTATTTTTCTAAATATTCTGCCACTAACAACCATGGACCTATAAAAACAAATAGGTCACATAAACCTTTTCCCGTATAGGTGTGGTGGCAGGCTAAGGAACAACAACAATGTTCTTTGTATTTTGGTTGTTCCAGAAACACAACGGGCAACAAAACAAAGTTCCTTAGCCTAGTATAAAGGTGACAGAATCACAATGGACAACGACGAAAAATATCGTAAAGGTAAAAATAGGTAAAGGTATATTTATTTGAACGATATATTAAATGTGATAATCTGCACCATATTCTGAATGAAAATCAGCCAATATTGAGATGATGAAAAGATGATGATTTTTGACTTTGACTTATTCAACATAGTTGGCCAATTATATTCTTATGCCAAAAACACTATAAAATTCTCTAGATTCTTTTAATTACTTCATATATAAATTTGGATTAAAAATAGTGTTTTGTTGGATAATAATACATTTGGTTATAATTCGGCTAACACTATATTCACGGTTTTTGATTATTTACATGGCTTCACTTCAAATTCAAAGAATGTCATTTAAATTGTTGTTAAAATTGAGTTTGAAATTTTTGATGCACACTTCATGGTTTGGTCAATGAAATTCAATTAATGATGATTTTGAGTGAAAGAGAAATTCAGATGCAGATTACACTGGTAATCTAGTTGATAGAAAAATTACTAGTTGAACGTGATTTTTGTTGAGACATTTAGTAACTGCATCGTTTTTCAAAGAAAATATCTGCATATACTTTATTTCAAATAATTTTCAAATACCAGAAATTTTTCTCATATAACCCCTTCGAGAAAATCATTTTTGACCATATTTTCAGATTAGTCATTTTTGAAAAATTGATTTTATAAATATTTTTGAATTTGATTTTAAGTGACTATTTTGACTAATCTAACTCCCTAATAATTACCGAAAAGATAAATAGTGATTGAAAAAGTGATGACTGTTGATATTTATCATATATTATGACTCGAGACGGTATAATTAGTAAATTTATTTAGAAATTTAAACAAGAGTTATAAAAAAATTTGTTGGTAAAAATTCCATGACCATCTCTGTCTCTATCATATTTCTAACAACCATCACTCATCAAAATTCTATATAGTTTGTCGATATGTGGTACTCTAAACAGGAATCGTTCGTTTTTCATTTTTACATTTTTAAAAAAATAAATAAATAAATAAATAAATACCAAAGTATTCACTCTCATTTAAAAGTCCTCGTGGTTATGCATGGGTGAATTACTTGGAATTTGTTATGTGCTTCAATGCTCATTTAAAAGTCCTCATGGTTATGCATGTATGGAACGCATATCAAAAGTTGATTTTTAAAATAAACAAGTTGATTCTAATCCCATTTAAAAGTCCTCACGGTTATGCATGGTTAGAAGATATTTGAATTCATTTTAAAAAAAAATTGGAATACTACTTATCTCATTTAAAAGTCCTAACGGTTATGTATAGTTAGTAGATATTCAAATTCCTGATATAAATATACCACAAATAGACACAACTGTATGGTTTTATATGATGGCATCATTCCCATCATTCTAAAAATGGAATATGCGCCTAACAAAGTACTTATGATTTTTGTTTGATTTTTTATTGAAATTTAATATTTATATTCAATTGAGTTTTAATGTTGAATTAATATCGATCACCTTATCTCTATTTTCTCTAACACTATTATTCTTTTGCTGATAACAAAAGGGGAAGAGAAAAGTTAAGATTTTGTCAAATAAAATCAAGCAAAGGTCAAATATTTTCCATTTGCATCTAGGCTCATTTGCATATTTTTATTTGTATGCATATATGTAAGGGGAGCTTTATGTAGAAAGGAAGCATTTAAATAGGGGGAGCAATTAGAGCATATCAATGATCAAATACATTTAACATACTCAAAATCTTACATATATGTTTGTTTTCATCAAAAGAGGGAGATTGTTGAATATGCGCTTATGTGATTTTTGTTTGATGATAATAAACATATATATATATATATATATATATATATATTCGTTTAAATGAATTTATTAATGTACTATTTTATTTTTCATAGGTTAAATAAATATTTGCTGAATAAAATTAAATAACACAGAATTTGAATTCAAACAGAAATTTTATTCAAAACAAATATTTATTACAATTTTGAATAGTACAAATTCAAGCTCTCACTATACACTATACAACTTTGATACAAATTCAGTTACATCACAATTTTACATTTACAGTTGTACTCACTACATATCGCTCACACTCATAATTCATCTTCAACTTCGTTCCAATATGTATCCAGCATCTGAGCAATCTGCAAAAATAAATATTGACGCAGTAAAATTGAAAAGGAAATATTTTTGCAGTATAAAATAAAATGTGATTTTGAAAATATTATTTGCCTCAGTTATTTGGGTTGTTCGTCATCATTTACATTTCAATTCATCACACACGAACAATGTGACATGCACAGTGTATCACTATACATGCCACAAGGCCGTGCACACCGATATACACTTGATAATGTTACAGGGACAGGTGAGCACAAGGTCAAACCCAAAATAAAAGGACGGGTTCAACTCAGGTGCAACATAAATAAAATCTCGACACGAGCACAAGGTCAAACCCGAGCGTTTAAGCTGGATTCAACTCAATGTACAAATCACAATACAAAAATGTCTGGATTAAATGCCATCAAGAAAGCAAGACCAAACACCAGTAAATAGCATATATGCAAATTGACTTGAACAAGGCAATATGGCAACATGATTATCAAAGAAATGAAAACAGAGTTCAATGCATATGAGACCAGCAATGCTCAAGTGAAGTTCAGGTCTGACCACACATCAAATATGCAGTAGCAAATCAATGTTAACCAAATCAGTGATGAAGTCGCATTCTCAAAACCACGACCATGCTACAGTTCAAATGCAAATACCACAAATCCAAGACCAGAAAAACAAAACTGCAAATACCCATGTCCAGACTCAATGCCACATTCACATTACAGTTTCATGTAACAGATAATGCACAGGAACCAAAGTCAAGGCAACATGAAGTCAGCAAAATGACAGTGCAAACAAGTGACACAGCGAATATGAAGACAGCAACTTGACACAGTGAACTGTAAGAGTCGACCAACAGCTACATGAATCAACATCATATCAAATGAACTAATGAACACATGAACTACAAGCTAACAAATGCAAATTGTATCATGATATAGTGACACCAGTGATATCAAGACTCAGATCAACACAGCAACAATGGTCAGGCAATATGCATCATGAAGCAACAAAGTGCCAATGAAACAAGTGCAGCCAATGAACAGAGGCAACAAAGGTCAGGGAACAGGGCAACATCAAGTGATGCAATATCACATAATCAAATGAAGCCAAAGAAAACAGAGGGATCAATATGGCAATATTGTTGCATCAATAAAATTATAAACATCAACTACAAGCCCAAGTGACAATTTGAAGACAGCAAATACAACTTTAATGCAAACAGTCGAAGTGGGAAATGCAAGCACAGCCTCAACAATGAACTAGCTATAAACAACCATACATGAACATTTGTAACATGTATATGAATGTAAGTGATAATGTGTGCACATGAATGCCATCAGGTTAGAGAGCAAGCTACAAGGATAAATGAATCTACAAAACAGCAAGAGTTCAACTATATAGATATATGCAGTAACAATATAAATGAACCAATTTCGAGATGAACAATGTAAATGTCAAAGTCGTGGAGGCAGTGCCGAAGTCAACATAGGTGTCCAAGGAAACAACGTCAAGCCGTGTTTCTGATCAAAGTCAAAATCGTGGTGACCACGATATCAATTCAAAACCGTGTCAACCAAGTAACATGAATTTATGCGCATTTAATTTAGTCAATAAAATCATCAGCGTCAAAACAATATCGAACGACAGAAGGAAATTATTGAACAAATCAGATGAACGAAAAGTACGGAGATCGAAGCCGTATAAAAACCCTAAGATCATCATCGGCAAATCCATCGAATTCAAGTACGTAAACACTAAAGCACAAAAAGCTAAATTACATACCGAAGCAAGGAAAGAACTCGATCAACGAAGCAGCCGAAGTGAGCAACAAGGAAAGCGATCGATCAAGGCTACCGCGAATAATCACTAATTCGATCAATTTAATGTCGGCAGCATCTGTTTCAAAACCCTAATTTGCACAAGGGAACGAAGCCCTAATTCAGATCGAACAAAGAAAGTCATGGCCGCCATTTTCACAAAGAAACAAATAAAAGAGGATCGGGTTAAATTATAATAGTGGGTCGGCTTTATATTATTAAGGGCTTTTTAATTTTTTAACTAGGGTTTTTGTTTTTTATTTTTAAATTATTTTTTTAATTGTATTTTATTTTTAAACCGTTTAAATTTCTAGTCGTGTGATTAGGGGACAAACTACGTGGCATAGTTTGAGAATTCGCAACTCAGTGGCTGAGTTGTGGCAGGGTTTTGAGCGTAGAGTTAGGTTTAGTCGATAGCGGGTGTCGCGAGTTTATGTGTGTAAGCGTTTGACTATCTAATTTCTAGTAGAAACCTTGGGAGCAGCACATAGGCAGGGTTTTGCCGAAGCTGGGTAAATTCTGTGTCGTTCTATTTCTGCATTTTATTATTCTGCTATTTTTCTGTGCTGCTATTAATCTGTGATCTGTGTTGAAATAATTTTATAAGCTTTTGCGATTAATTTTTATAATTTATACCATTACCATATTCACCCCCCCCCCCCCTCTAGGGTAAAATCGATCCTACATAAACAATACATGCTTTAAATGTAAAACCTATGGTCTAAATTTATATTCGGTACTATTATAACAGAATACAACTATCAATGACCATTAAGTTTTAAATCATAAATTATGTCAGTTTCAAAAAAGAAATTTATTTAAAAGATAAATATTTTGTAAGTAAGTATAAACCTTAAAAAATTTCAAATAATTGCAAAATGGTGCTAATAATATGCTTAATTACTGTGGTAGGTATCCTTTTTTTTATAGACTCGGTTAGTGTTTTCTATACAAAGCAAATTGAAAATTTTGTTGGAATACTAATGTTTATTAAAATAAATTCAATGTGATATAGAAGTCATGAAAGAAAAGGGTGCCACTACCTAATTAATAATTTGTGACATCAACAGTTCTAACTATAATTTTCTAAGTTTGGATTTTAGCTTCCCATTATTTGATCTCCTCTTTACAAAAATTTAGCACAAACAGATATGGTCATTCATTTTCAAATCAGTGACTTGGAAGCTTAATTGTGTGCAGTCACTTATATTTTTCATTTTTAACATCAAACATTATGGTGTAATCTCAATTTTTAACCAACTGCAATAATATGGTTAAAGAAAACTCAGTCATCATTGCACAATAGAGCTTAAGTCTTATATAGTTAATTTCTTTAATGCTCAATTCAGAAAAATTATACAAAAATATTTAGGTTTAATGACGATTTAGAGGAAAATTAAAATTAAATTCAGATCTATTTTGCAATTAATATTGCATGGATAGTTTAGAGAAATATTATCTTTAAGGGGAACACTTCTTCTAATTAGCCTTCCCTTGGTATATAACGATTTAATCAAATATTGCTTTCTCTTGCCAATTTTAAATATCCCTTTAATTCGACATTTTTTTATGCTTGTTATTCGTTATTATAACGTAACTATTACAAATTATCTAGATGTCAAACAAATAAAGTAATCTTTTCTTTAGCATCTATATTTCTATTTAACTCTTAGATCAAATAAGTATATCAGTAACCTATTAATGGTATTGAGTTAATTTCTCTTATTTTGCTTTTGTCATTTGATTTGTTTAGCACTACTTATCGACTTAAACTTAGGCACTCACGAATTCTTTAAATTTGCAATGTCTTATCAATCATAGTAATAAGATTAATTAACTTCCATTTACCATAACGATGACATTCATTTCATTTAGCGACAAATTAAATTTATGCTTTGAATCTTAAACTTATAGTTTAATGTTATATTTGGGCACCTGTAATTACATGATTATTAAGTCATGAATTATAAATTATTCTTAATTTCAATTAATGATATAATATGTGCAAAATTTGCAACTTTGAATTTTTGTTTAGTATAATCATATTTACATACAACTATGAACAACTGTTCCAACACATGAATGAGAAATTATTCTAAATTTTAAATGATAACATAATATATGTAATGCTTCCCTAAATAATGACTTATGTTCTACTGTGATTTAATTTAACATATGGCTGAAATCTACTCTAGGGCTTTAAAAGATTATGTGATTTGATAACTTTGATTTGCCATATATTGTAAAATATTTGTTGCTTTATCAATCAAAATGAAAAAGTGCACAAAATTATAGAAGCAAATTTAGCTTTATTAAGAACAGATGGAGAAGAGTTACTGAATCCATATTCTAAATTTGAGGTTCTATTACCTCGTTTACACTATCCCATCATACAAGTATATGTTGTTTAAACCTAGTTTATGATGTGCTCACCCTCTTCAATGGATTCAATTCCACAAGGGATCTTCTTCTTTCAAACATATTTGAGGTTCAGTTTTTAGAGCATGAGAAATATATTTTGCTCTACAAATAATATTTGTTTTCGAATATGTTAGAGCCATTTTCAGCCATCAATAGCATTAACTAAAGAAACAGGACTCTTAAAAAAAAATATCTGACTTGCACCTAGCACCTAGCATTATTGATTGAAATTAAGTAACAGGACTAGCACCTTGCACCTAGCATCTAATATGTGCACCTAGTACCTAGCATATTTGAATATTTAAAATATGCTAGCACTTGCATCTAGCACCTACCATATATTGAATAACGATATATCTGACTATCTAACTATTAAATTTCATTTAATGATATAATACGTGCAAGTATTCAAATATACAAGTAATAGGATTCTTAAAGTATAAGATGCTAGGTTCCGAAAATTAAAGTATATTCATATAAGCAACAAGATTCTTGAAGAACATATATATGACCTGCACCGAGCTTACCTATTTCTTATTATCCCATATCATATGTAGTGTTTCCCTATCCAGAAGATGATGTTAGCAAGTTATCTTTTAAAAAAAAAAAAAATTGTATCATTCATGTAATGGGCTACATGCCTGTACCATTTGGAGCACATCCATCACAGCATTCACCTATGCCTTCAAATAATTTAGAGCACAACCACCACAGCATTCACATATACCTTCAAATACATTTGGACTGCTGTATCATTTGGATCACATCCATCACAGCATTCACGTATGCCTTCAAATAATTTAGAGCACAACCACCACGGCATTCACATATGCCTTCAAATACATCTGGACTGCTATATCATTTGGAGCACAACCATCACAGCATTCACCTATGCCTTCAAATACATTTGGAGCACATCCATCACAGCATTTACATATGTCTTCAAATACGTTTGGAGTACAACCACAACAACATATGCCTTCAAATACATTTGGGACTGCTGTATCATTTGGAGCACAACCATCACAGCATTCACTTATGCCTTCAAATACGTTTGGGACCTCAAAATAATATATGAAATTTTTTGATCTAATGCAACAACTTATCCATTTATGCAAGGATTTTCACAACATTCTATTTCTTATAAAACACTGTACAATTTGGAAGAAAATCAACATAACGAAGGTATGGAGTGATTGACATTCTAGTTTTACTTGTTTGCATTGTTTGTTTTTTCTTGTTTAAGTAATATATGTTAGTGGAGATGTTCAGTTGAATATGTTAACATTTGTGTTATGTAGTTCCACTACAAGAAAAACTTGATTTTGCAGCGGGAGAATCCATCGAAAATCCGCCAATAAACTTATGTTAGCGACGGATTTACGATGGATACAAGAGGTCGGCAAATTTCAAGTCAGTGATCTAGTATCAATTTAGCAACGAAAATTAGCATGAACTCGCTGACATTTTTCCGTCGTTCATCTGGACATTAAATTCCATTAAAATATATTTTATTTACATTTTTCCGATGGATGTATAATTACTAAGTTTTTCCCCGAATTCTTGTTTAAAAAGGTCATCGATAACCCTAGCTAAACAGTAAGGGATTAGCGACGGATAATATTTATGTTTATCGTTTAGTCTTACTCATCCATCAGTAATTTGCCACTAATCCTGATGCTTTAGCAAGGTTTAGGAACAAAATTTTAATATTTCTATCGCTAATCTCATGCTAATTTGCAAAGGTCCTGCAACAGTTTTAATTCCGCTGGAATTCCCTTTCAGTTTGGTCCGTAACTGCTACTTTTTTTAATACACTTTCCCTTTGCAGTAACCATTAACAGTTCGACAATTGATAATAAAAGCATCTATAGAAATTTATGCGTGCACGGTTGTATGAAAAGAATTGTATAAACGAAAACAAAAAATGCAATTATAAATCTTTTGATCATATACACATAAATTAAATTTAATAGCCACTTCCACAGAACAATAATGCTTTTACAAAATAAGATGTAATATAATAATACCGAGAATTTACTAATACATATCAAACAAGAATGTCTCAAACGTAAAAAACTGTTATTACATCTTAATAACCCCTATAAATACTCAATATAAACTCTTTTTTCTCTATGATGTTCCTACAACTATCAAAGAATCAAGTAACCTGAAAATGTCATGGTTCGATCCATTACACACTGAAGAACCATAACCACATCTCACCTTCTTTTCCCCATATTACACCAAAAATATCCAGCTTAATCCAACTTGACCAAAGAGAAGAGATGGTGAACATATCAGAAAGAAAAAGAACCCAACTGTACTGTAGGCTGTAGCAAGCATTATAGCCGAAATCATGAAAAGCAAATACTCAAGGTACAAAGTAGCAGTCACGATTCCACTTAAACTCTTCAGATCGAACACTAAGTAGTTCACCAAACAGAAGAAAATGTAAACAGCAACCAAACCAAAAGCAAAGGCCTTCCACCACCATTTCCAGTTTGAATTAGACGAAAAATAATGTCAACACCAACCTGAATTTAAGCAATATTCAAATAAGTATAGTTGTTTTGATCAGTTTTCAGTAGCTACTTTTGTGAATAATGGTCAAGCTTTTATGTTCAGACAAGAATACATATATTATTCTATTTCTATTTTTTTCTGTCATTTGTAGGAATACAAACATGTGTTGAAAGGAATTCAAATTAGTAGTTTTACCAAATGTTTTATACAAAGCAAAAATGCAATGAACTTAACTTCTTTTTTTGCTGCTTTGGTCTCTCTCATCCTAAATAAGGAAAGGAAATACTTTAATTCTTGACTAAAAAGCACATCAATTATGAATGAAAACTAATGCATCCATTAGGAATGAAAACCAATGAAACAGAGTAATAAAATTACCCGATTGAGAGTCTTCTCATGAGATTTAATTATTGTATCATAAAATCGACTTTTCACTAGAGATGCTCGGTAATGCTTATCGCGAGACATTTGTTTCTTGGGTACATTATTCACTAAAATAAAATTCATAGGCATGGATGTCAAGGTCTATACAAATCAAATGTTACGTACCTCACATTCACAATATAACTCCAGAACCCACGCTAACCATCACGATATTCTTATGCCTTTGACGATGAAGGCTCTACATTATCAGTAGATTCATGCTGGCCCATCCCATTGACTGTTCCTAAACGAATGATACAATAATACAAACATTTCTTATTTAATGGAGACGGTCTAAGTATTTGAACTACATACAAATACCCATATGCTAGGAAAAATAATTCATGTACTGAAGGAATATTTTAAAAATTACTTGCAGGGTTGGCAGAAGTTATTCCTTGCCTATATTGTTAGCCAATGGAAGCTACATCCTCCTTACCTAGTATGATTTACTACAATGTGGAAACAACTTTTGCAAGGTAAATCACAACCCAAACAGTATTATTCGAAGCAAAGTTCGAAATGCTGTCATAATGAACTCAATAAATTTCTCCAAAATCATGTACCTTCGAATAATCATACCCACACCCACAAGCAAAGGTATTAATTACTTATAAATAGAATTAAACAAAATCATAGATTTTGTCCTATTCCAAAATATTTTAGATAAAGGTTCTTATTCATTTAGTAGCCAAATGGCAAACACAGCATGCATGCAATATATGGACCTATATATGCAAGTTCTGACTAACTCATACTAAAACCACTCTATTTGTATACTGATTTATATTATAATGCCATAACTAGCTAGCCCTTCCACTAGACTCAACTAACAAATATCGCAATTTGTGTACAAATAGCTCAATAAGGCTGCCAAAGTTTTCATTTCCTATACGATGCATAATGCTTTACATGCTAGAGGAAGGACCAACCATCATTTTTTTGAAGGTTGGAGTAAATATCGCCTTGTTCTTGTCAATTAAGTTTTTAATGATCTTTTAATGATCTCGATTTGATATCGATTGAAGTGGCCTCATGGTGTATGTTTCGTTTACTAGATATCGTTGTGATAGGTGATAGGCAATTGTGTCTATACATATATCATAATACAGTATCCAATTGTCAGCGTAATGGAAGAATTTAACAATTCGGTGCAGTGTTGTATGAACTTTTCTAAATACCTGATCTTGAAGCTGCCTCAAGTATCTTCTCAATTTGACTATGCATCTGTAGCCTTAGAAGACCCAATTTCAAAAGCAAAATCACAACTCTATAAATCAAACTATGTTTGAAAGAGACTTGTTAGTGACCATCTATATATAATTTGCGTCTACCATTTGAAAACATACATATTTCAAGAGAATGTACCGTAAAAAGAGAAGTTACGGAGAATTTTTTTTCGCATACCTTTCACGGTGTGGTTGTAGGAATCCCTTCATTTGCTTCTTCCCCTGGCCAAATTCGAGTTTGGTTCTGATTTTATATACTGGACACATAATATTGTAGAAAAACTTACCTAAGAAAACCCAAATCAACTGCAAAAACAAAACCTACTGCCAAACCCAAATCGATTAGAAAACGTGAATCAGTCCAACACCATCTACTGATTAAGGAGAACGCTTTTCTAACTGTAAGTAGAGATCTCGGTTCATGGATCATAAATTATTGAATTAATCATTAATGGATTCGAGTTCTTTCTGTGGATCTATCTAGTGCTCGACTGATCAAAGATTGGGGGTAGACTTGGGGATAAGATCATGATGTATGATTAAGTGGAGTTGAATTTTGTCGCGGATTTTGTTTGATGGATTGTATTTAGGGTTCCAGTATTTCTTTTGGGTATGATACGACAAGGTGAAAGCTCTTAGCCCGCTAAATATTTTGGCAACCCGCTAAACGTTTTAATTTCTTTTTTACCTATTTGCCTCCCAACGTTTTGAACGAGAAATTAACGATTCAGATTATAAGAAATATGCGCTTTTTTTTGGTTAACTTGTACCAGTATGTTTGGCACGTCCGTTGGACGTATGCAAATAAACCGAAAGCAAGCTTTATGTATTCTGAAAAAATGGGCATATAATAGATGCTACTTGGCATAAATAAGTATGTGAGTTAACTTCTTTTATTATGAAATAGTATAAAGAAATATACACAAAATCTGTGGTTATATTTTTGGTCATCCATTTAGTTTCTTTGTGAATATTGGATGTAGAATTACATAAAGTGATTATGATATGAGTTCTCAAACTCATTCTCCAACTTACTTTGATAGAACCTAAATATATTATGATATTCAACATCAACATTATAACAAAATAATTTGGATTTATTGATAAGCTTTCACGAAGCAGTAGTGGTATCACAACTATACCATCTTAAGTTCTGAGTTGAACACATTATGCACTTCATAGTTTATAAAAGGCACTGGAGTAAAAGTCAAAATTGTCATTTAAAACAATTTGTATGTTATACTTTTCCATAGGGGATGCTTTTCTTGTCCATGAATTTACTTTGAGCGGATGAAGAAGAATATATCATTTGTTCATATACTATTTTCTCTCCCCCTTTATGCAGGTTTGAGACCGACATCTATAAGTAAAAGATTATAGATTGTGGAGTTGATTTTTTTTAGAGGACTAATGTATACATATATGTGAAATTACTTTAATTGAAACAGGAATAAAAAAAATCATCTTTTGATTGCCAAAAAAGCAAATTCCAACATGATTCATGCACGACCTACTTAGCTCTTTTTTAAGAAAAATCGTATCAATGTTTAATTATCTAACAAAAATAGGGGTTATAACAATAATATATGAAGATCCATCCTTTTGAGAAAAAATGGAGGACAACTCAAGCAGTAAAAGCTCATTCACATTAAATCTATAAAAAAACCTATGGGTTCCACCACCTCACTAACCTTATATGATGAATTTGAATTGCTCTTCACTTACATTTTGGTCACCATATCATTCTATGATTTTGTGTTTTATAATTAGATCGCTTCCAATCAAAGATAGATTGAACATAAGGCTCAAAATTTCTAATCTGTCGATAGATATCCAAAGGCGTCAAGATCAAAGGATGTCGTGATGATACAATTGTGTTGCTATTAACGGCATCGGTAGGGAATGTTTGGGAATGATCGCTGGTATTAATATATCAACCTATTTAGTAGGAAAAAGTTTAAAAAAGAAAAAGGAAATTTGAAACCATTTGAATATAAGAAGGCAAAAAAACTAAAAGCGGCTGTAAAGAACTGTAAATGATAAACTGAAGGATGGATCATGCAAAAATGGTTAACTACCCACATCATACATAATGATACACAAAAAAGACGTCATAAATTGAAAATATATCAAGGCATTGCTCGATTTGTTATAAGAATGCTATTGTCAAAATATATTATGTTCTTTGCATGGGGATTGTTCTGAATACCAATTGTGAATATGCTTTCAATACAAACTAAAATTAACATTGAGAAGACAACATATTTCATTAACATCTTTGTATTTATTTTGCTATTTTCCAATGGATTTACTTATACGCAGAAGTTTCAAGTGTAAAAATTTGTCTATCTTATACAAAAAAATAGAGTATCAAAAATATGGCATTACATTTTTAGATTTAGGTTATAACAAAATTAAGTCAAATCTGAATAACAAAGTTGATTCCAGCATCGACTTAAATTACTCGATAGCGTATGCTAGGATGCTCGATGTAGGTCTTATGATCTGAGCCGCATCACATGTTAGAGCTATTCCAAATTCAGTCGAAGTTATGTATACTATTTTCTTTACATTTTGATGAATGATGCCAAATATGAGTACCTTTTTTTCCCTTGTATAATAATTGTTTACATACCAATATGTGACTGAAACAAAATGAAATAGCCAAACCATAGTTAATGTAATTTTCAATAGTTTAAATTGTTAGAAGCTTGAACGTTTAGTATGCAGTTGTGCGACATAAGAATTTTAGCCATTCAATTCAACAAAATGCCATATAATATATCATATAAAGCTTGCCTATGAAAAATAAAGCAGTAGGAATCAATCTAAATGGAAAAAAAATGTAGAGAAGAAGAATAGAAAAACAGTAAAGTCATAATGGAGTGTCATACAACAATATACAACAGTAGGTAACATATACAAATTGATTGTATTAACTGAACCTATGATGAGGAAAACAGTCTGGACGGTTAACCCATCAATATGACTCAGTCAACTTTCCTATTTAACCTCCTTCCTCTCTTCACCATCTGTAAAAAATACTCTAGGAAACAACCTCGAAAACGTCAGTGACAAAAGTCCTCTTCTTATTAAATACTTCAAAATCCATTCTGCAAATTATCATAAAAGAACCCAGAAATGACGAAACTAAAAATTAAAATCAAATTCCAAGAAGAAGTTGAAGAAGAATTAACTTCGAGCCACAGTTACCACTTTTGTTCCACGCCTGGACCGCCCGCTCCTTCCCAGATCCTCTCCTAATTTAAAGCCAAAACTTGCCAAACGCTTTCTCCCTTCGCTCCTCTGTCCGTCGTCGCTGACTTCGTGGCATCCCCTCCACCCCGATGACTCAACTTTTCTCACATCACACCCTACTCCAATCGTGAATGTTTTAGAATCATCAACCATTTATATAGGCATCGAAGCCATTACAATAGATTGCGACAGTCCACTGCCATGGTAGAACACACATGGTCGATTGCATTGAGTCTTTGAAATTTACCGTGAGAAGTGGAAATTGGGAACTATAGAGATAGTTTTGAGTGTGAAACAGCATGGAGAAAAGTCATGTGAACGTGTATGTACTTTTACAAAATTGTCCTCACCGCAGCATATAATGTTATTGAGGGCATTTGTGTAACTTCAAAAGCTTCAAATGGGGGTATCCTCATTATATATAGATTTACTTATTCATTATTATCTATAACTTTTATTATAAAACATTAATTATAGTAAATAGCTAATTTAAAATTATTAATCATTGGTTAAAAATTATTATTTGTAATCATTAATTATAAGTCATTAATTGTAATAAATTATGAGTTATTAAATAATAAGTATATATATTTATTTATATATTACTATTTGTACATTATTATTATAATAAACAATCAAGTTGGAAGGCCTAAAATATCAAATTATTAATTATTTATATATTTGTTCGTTATCAATTGTTATTTACATATTAGTATTAACAGATTATTAATTATAATTTGGTAATTATAAAATATAAATTATTAATTATGATCCATTAATTTCATTAAATAATAAACTATTAGTTATTAATTATTAATCAGTAATTATAATAAATTTTATATATTATAATTTATACATTATTTATAATAATAAATTATTTACTATAATTCTAATTTATAAAGTATTTATTGAAAGTCATTAATTATAGTAAATTAAAAAAATTAGTTTTTTAAGTTATCATTTATATATTACTAATTTTACATTATTACTTAATGATTATTATGTATGAATTAAGAGTTATTATTAAAATTATTAATTTTTAGTTGAGTGAAATTTTACTACAAATACAATAGACTGCTTGCTTGTTTTTAATGAAAATGATTGTTTTTAAGAAAAAATCTTAACCAAGTAACATAGTAATATAAAGTTTTCAATTTTGGATAATGTCAACATTTACAACGATTAAGATTAATAAGTTGTTATAGATCTTTATTAAAATTGACTAAAACAAACAGCTGTTAAAAATACATTTATTACGACTGTTAGGAAAAATGAGTTGTTAAAAATTACGTTTATTATAACTGTCGGGAAAAAACAGTTGTTAAAAACCCTTTATTACAACTGTCGTTTTGCGAACGTTGTAAATAACTATTTGTAATAGGTCATTTTCTTGTAGTGACTATACATATTATAATTTATAAATTACTAATTACTTTAAAAAAAAGAGTGATCCACTAAGAAGGAGAGCACCCATTATTAATTAGAAATTATCATATATAAATTATTAACTATTAATTATTAGTTATTAATTATATGTTATTAATTATTAATTATTATAATATTTTAAACAATTGTAAACGTATATTCAAAACATGTACATGTCAATAGTTACAAAATAAAACTTGTACATACGCATGGAACTAATAATTTGCAAGGTAATTTGTATTATTCAAAATTTGAAATTCTTTTGACATTTTGGAATTTTCTAAAATTTTGAATATTTTACAAAATTTTATATTTATTTGAAAATGTTTTTTTGAATTTTATGAAAATTTCAAAATTTATACTTAAAATTTATTAGTATTTCAAAATTTATTACCAATTATAAATTATTTACCAATAATTATTGATTAATAAAAATAAATAATTAAATAATATTTCTTAATTATTAATTATTAAATGTGTTTATTAAAAAATTCATAGGGTTAAATTAACAAACCCCCTACCTAAATTTTATACTTTAAGAACAACATAAAGCCCCTTGCAAATCCGTCGCAAAATAGCTTCGAAATTTTGCCATCGGCAATCTCCTTCAAATTGCAACGAAAATTTGTGTTAGAATTTATCCTTCAGTAAATTGATGCAAATCGCAACAGTTTAGTAGCAGATATTCTAAGTCGGCGATGATAATATAAAAAAATAGAAAAAAACTTAAAATAATCCCTCGTAAATCACTTGCTAATCTGTCGCAAATTTAGCGGTGGAAAATTCTGTCCCTAAAATTGTCGTTGTTTTCAGCTTTTCTTGTACTGTTCATATTGTGTGTTTCATATGATATTGGATAAATTTCTTTTGTTTGATTACCATTAATATTGTATTATTTATTTTTCTGGATATTATATGTTGATTGTTTATGAAATACATGTATCCATAATAATAAATGGTGCAATATCATTGTTAATCATACAAATATAGGTGTATATATTTCTGTTAATATTAATATATATATGTATATATATGTGTGTATGTATTTATGTGTGTGTGTGTTTGTACGTATATGTGTGCATATACATACATATATATACATACATACATACATACATATATATATATATATATGTATATGTATATGTATATATGTATGTATGTATGTTTGTATGTTTGTATGTATGTATGTGTGTGTGAGAACATAAATATGTAACGACCCATAATTTTTGTTGGGCGAATTCTCACCCATGGGATCACGAGACCAAGGGGCATTAGCTTCCATGCCGAACCACAGCTTCTCCATTACCTAGCCGGACCAACACCACCGAATCAACCCAACACCGGACCAAAGCTTCTTCCAACCCAACACCGAACCAAACCCCTCCCACTGATTATCGAACCAAACACCGGTCCATCCACTGCCGAACCACATGCCACCGAACCAGACTTCTTCACCAATCGCCGAACTAACATGCCTCCAAGACCCTATATAACCGAACCAACCCACGTCCATATTACCACCAAACCATGCTGCTACAGGACCAACTCTACCTACCACTACTGAACCAAGCTTCGACGAACCAGATATGCCAGACCAGATTGCTTCAGCCCAGGCCCATCAGCAGCTATATACATCCAAGACCCCTGCCCCCAGCCTCACTCTATAAATAGAGGGGCATGAGTACAACAATGGCAGACAAGTTTGAGAGCTCAAGCACGGAAGGAACTTTCAAACAACTTTCACATACTTGTATACAAAGCTTTGTACTTATAATCTGAAAGAAAAGAGAGAATAATATATAAAGTGGACGTAGGCACGTTCTGGCCGAACCACTATAAATCTGCGTGTCTTTTACAATTTAGCCCCTGTTTTTTACTTATTTGCATAATTCACCCAAATTACTAAGAACAATATAAAATCAACTAAATCACACGACTTTGAGGTGTTTGTCCATTTTTTGTGCAAACATTTTTGGTGCTTTCACTGAGAACGCTTGGAACTCGAAGCTTCAGCTTCCCTCATTCAACCTTCTTTCCCAATAGCACCCTTCATTGCCTAAGAAACATGACTTCCAGGCCGAGAAAAGACGCCAACAAGGGAAAGAACGTTGCAACCAGCAGCGCTCCAGATCCAGTGAATCCAGATCAAGAGAACCATCCCACTACGACAGCAGTGCCAAATGTAGATCAGACAAATCCGACAGCCCCTGCCGCGGAACAACCGGTAGCAATCACTAGGGCGGACCTAGACAGAGTTGTGGTTGAAGTGACTAACCGCTTCGCATCCCAACAAGAAGCTTTGGTAAACCAACTCATTTCACGCTTGAGGGATGCCGAAGAATCCAACCGCAACACTGAATCATGGGGTGAGTCTCAATCTGGAGGATCTCGGAGACAACAAAGGTCTTCCCTCTTCGAAGAAGCTATCAACAGGAACAACAATGATATGGGCCGCGCCCGGACTCAGCCCGAACTCCGACCCGAGGAAGCACTTGGAACTGAACCCAATGGGGGAGGCACCAGGCAAGAGTCGGATATAGCTGAGCCAGTCATGCCGCCTAATCATAGAAACCCCGCTGAACGGAGCCGAGCTAGAACCCAGCCCGAAGTTGACCCCATGGAAACGCTCAAAACAGAACCCCGCAGGGGAAGATCAAGGCAGGGGCCAACTGTAGCTAGTCCTAGCATGCATCCGAGCAGCCAAGGACAGCCACTGGATAACGTCAGAAGTGATAGACTATACCATCCCTACAGGTCATCTGGGCGAGAACGATCCCGCAGGGAAGAACCAAGCTCTTTCTTATCTGCCCCATATTCTGATGAGAGGATGGCACGATTGTTCAGAAAATGCGTCCAACGGGACCAAAGAGATCGCGGGATAGGTGCTAGGGTAACCAGCCCTTTCACCTGCGATATTGAAATTGCCATCACCCCCCGGGAGTGGAAAATGCCGACAATGGAACCATACAACGGAACCTCTGACCCCGTTGTACACCTGCAAAGATACACACAGCATATGCTCATGAGCGGAGCAACGGAAGGAGTGTTGTGTAAATGCTTTCCGCTATTCCTAGCAGACCTAGCTACTTCCTGGTTCTGCCATCTACCCCAAGGATCTATCAGCTCATGGGAGATGTTGAAAGAAAAGTTCATTAGCCAGTTCCGCATTCATGTGGAACAACCCAAGGATGCTTATTCTCTATCTACTGTCAAACAGAAATCCGGAGAGACACTGCAACAATATCTAACCCGGTTCAACGCCGCAGCGGCCGCAGTCCAAGATGCCGATGAGAAACTCACCCTAATGGCCCTCTGTAGCGGTGTGCACCCAGATACCAAGTTTGCCAGAAGACTAACTAAAGTAAAACCATCTACCTTGCTCGATTTCTTCCATGAAGCTGGGAAGTACATGAGACTCGAAGAGGCTGCCACTGAAAGGCAGACAGGACCATAGGCTAAGACGGCTCATGGAAACGCCCCCGCCGCAGCGAAGAACATTCGGAGAAACGACTCCAGAGACAATGCAGGGGGCAAGAAGGGAGAAAAGCGCTTGTACCGACCAGGACCGAAATTTGACGCTTACACTCCCTTGAATGAAACAGTCGAGAACATCTTCCTGGCCACCCAGGGCGAACTTACATACAAGCGCCCCCCGTACAAGAAAGAGTCAGATCGCGCAATCCAGTCCGGAAAATTCTGTCGTTTCCACGAGTCTCATGGGCACGATACCAATGAATGCCGACATCCCCGAGACCTAATTGAAGAACATATCAGGAGAAGGAGGCTGGAACGCTATGTAAAGGGCCAGGATAGGACTCCAGCTCCCGCCAAGGAAAACCGAGGGCAGCTCCACCCAGAGACAGGCGGAGGAAATCGCAACACCAGCGGTTCCATCCAAGAGAAGATAGTGGTCCGTACAATATCTGTAGGGCCACACATCGCCAACAAGAGCTGGGCAGAAATGGAAAGATATGGAAACTCACTCAGAAGCGAGGGAGACTGCGTCAATTCTGTTATGGAAGAACGCCACCCTAAGCGGAGGGAAAATAGTGATATCACATTCAGTGGGCGCGACCTAGAAGGAAGGCAATACCCTCATATGGATCCTATGGTCATCTCTGCCTGGTTCGGCCCAACTGAAGTTTTTCGAATCCTAGTAGACACTGGAAGCTCAGTGAATATTCTGTTCAAGCATGCTTTCGACAAAATGAAGCTGTCAATGAAGGACGTGTCTCCTTGCAACAAACCGCTACATGGTTTCACTGGAGAAGCAAAGATACCCCTCGGACAATTGGATCTCTTTATTGAATTGGGAAGTCATCCCCGCTCCGCTGTTCGGAAACAAACATTCGTGCTAATAGACAACCACTCAGCCTACAATGCCTTTTTGGGAAGACCAGCCTTGTCCGACTTCCAAATCGTCCTCGCCCCATGATGCCTGAAGATGAAGTTCCCGACGGATAATGGGGTGGGAGAAGTAGAAGGAGATCAAGACGCCGCTCGGGACTGCTATGTAACCGAACTTCGCAATAATCGCAGGAGAGATAAAGGGAAAAATGCAGAGACTATTCTCTGCATGAAAAGCTTGGAAGCGTAGCAACTAAAGAAAGCCCCTCCTCTTCGGTATACCAGTGATCCTTTCAATGAATTAGACCCCAGGGACAAAGAGGAGGAGGCCACTGCCGAGCCTGCAGAGGCTATGGAATTCGTATCTGTAGACAAACGCGATCCAAGTAAACTGCTGAGAGTCGGATCTCAGTTAAAAAGAGAATTAAAGAATCAACTCGTTGATTTTCTTCGCCACAACATGGATGTATTTGCATGGACGCACGCTGATATGACTGGAATCTCCCCAGACATAGCATGCCATGCACTGAACATCGATCCTACCAAGGTACCGGTAAAGTAAAAGAAGAGAAGTATGGGGACAGAACGATCAGCAGCCCTCGAGGAAGAAGTAAAGAACTTACTTGCCAATGACTTCATACGTGAAGCCATCTACCCGGAATGGATCGCCAACCCGGTACTGGTAAAGAAAGCTAATGGGAAGTGGCGGGCGTGCATCGATTTCTCCAACTTAAATGACGCTTGCCCGAAAGACTGCTTCCCACTCCCTCGAATCGACCAACTCGTGGACAGCACTGCCGGACACGAACTTTTATCCTTTATGGACGCATACTCAGGATATAACCAGATCCCTATGCACGCCTCCGATCAAGACCACACTAGCTTCATTACTGACCGAGGATTGTACTGCTACAAGGTAATGCCGTTCGGACTTAAAAACGCCGGAGCTACTTATCAGCGCCTCGTCAACAAGATGTTTGCAGAACTAATATGACGAACTATGGAAGTTTATGTGGATGACATGCTGGTAAAATCGAGGAAAGCCAACGACCATATAAACCATCTGGACAAGATGTTTCAAGTACTTCGCCAATATGGAATGAAGCTGAACCCTCTAAAGTGCTCCTTCGGAGTATCATCGGGAAAGTTTTTGGGATTCATCGTTCACGCCAGGGGGATTGAAGCAAACCCCGAACAAGTCCGGGCCTTGCAAGATATCAAGATACCATCCACTCGAAAAGAGATGCAAAGCCTAAACGGAAAAGTGGCCGCCCTAAGCCGGTTCATCTCTAAAGCAACTGACAAATGCATTCCTTTCTTCGAAGCCTTGAAGAAAGACAAAGGAAAATTTGAATGGACCGATGAGTGTTCAACAGCCTTCCTTAACCTAATCGAACACCTCCAGCGGCCACCAGTACTCTCAACTCCTAATGAAGGCGAAGAACTATACCTATACCTTGCTGTGTCACCACATGCCCTAAGCGCCGCTTTGGTAAGAGAAGAAAACCGCACACAACGGCCAGTGTACTTCATAAGCAAAAGGTTCACGGAAGCAGAAGCCCGTTATCCCAAACTCGAGAAACTGGCGTACTGTTTACTAATCACATCAAGGAAGTTGCGACACTATTTCCAATCTCATCCCATCAGAGTCCTAACCGACCAACCATTGAGGCAACTGCTCCATCGTCCTGATACCTCTGGGCGACTGCTCAAGTGGTGCATCGAGTTAAGCCAATATGATATCACCTACCATCCTCGCACTGCCATCAAGGGACAAGCCATAGCCGATTTCATCGCCGAATTCACTATCAACGAAGGTAGGGAGCAGCCTGAAATAACAAAGGACATCAAGTGGAGTCTCTTTGTGGATGGAGCATCGAACGAACAAGGCTCGGGGGCAGGCGTTGTGATCATCACTCTCAGGGGAAGAAAGCTGCGTTATGCACTAAGGCTGGAATTCGCTGCCACCAACAATGATGCCGAATATGAAGCAGTAATAGCCGGATTAGAGCTCGCCCTGGAGATCGGAGTCAGTTCCTTATGTCTTCATAGTGATTCACAACTCATCGTAAATCAAATACTAGGGGAGTTCCAGACTCGAGGAGAGCGGCTCACGGCATATCTGAAAAAGACCAAGCGGCTGCTCAATTAATTGGAGCACTACTCGATCAAACACATTCCTCGAGAAGAAAATCAAGAGGCCGAAGAGCTGGCAAAGCAAGCTAGCATGGGAGATGATACCACTTCTGGAGCAATAACTGTCTCAAGGCTACTAACCCTGAGTTTCGAGCAAGTAAATCCGATAGCTGCAACCGAAGAAGAAACATGGATGACCCCTATCCGGGAATACTTACAAAACGGCACCCTACCCGACGGGCGAAATGAAATTAAGAAAATTCTAAGGAAAGCTTCCCGCTACACGATACAAGAAGGCATCTTCTATCGGCGCGGCTTCTCTAACCCCTTATTGAGGTGCGTTGCCGAAAGAGAAGCCAGGGAAATTCTATCCAATATCCACCAGGGAAGTTGTGGAGACCACACCGGAGGGCAGACCCTGGCAAAGAAGATACTCCGATATGGGTATTTCTGGCCCACCTTGAACAAAGATGCTTTAGACTTCGTCAGAGGATGCGACAGATGTCAGAAATTCGCTAAGATTCCTCGACTACCAACCAATGAAATTACTCAAATGACCAGCCCTTGGCCCTTTGCAGTATGGGGAATTGACTTAATTGGCGAACTGCCAATAGGCCGAGGCGGAGCCAAATATGCTATAGTGGCAGTTGACTATTTCACCAAATGGGTGGAGGCGGAACCTCTAAATAAAATATCGTCGACAAAAGTTATCAACTTCTTGATCAAAAATATTCTGTGCAGGTACGGAGTCCCACTCAAGATCATATCAGACAACGGACTTCAATTTGACAGCGAAGAATTCGCCGATTGGTGCCAAGAGCACGGAATTCACAAAAGCTTCTCATCTGTAGCTTATCCTCAAGCAAACGGCCAAGTCGAAGCTGTCAACAAAATTCTCAAGACTCTAAGCAAGAAGAAGCTTGAAAAGTCAAAAGGCGCTTAGGTGGACGAACTTCCTACAGCACTTTGGGCCTACCGCACATCTTTCAGAACATCAACAGGGCATACTCCTTTCTCTTTGGCATACAGGTCAGAGGCAATGCTCCCAGTTGAGACTATTCTGCCTTTCCACCGTAGGATCCACTACAACCCAGAAGAAAACGAAGAACTCCTCCACATGTCTTTGGATCTAATTGAGGAGAGAAGGAATGATGCAGCACTCAAAGCAGCAGCTCACAGACAAAAAGTGGCAGCACTATACAACTCCAAAGTCAAACATCGCAGCTTACAAGAAGGAGATCTTGTCCTCAAGCGAATCTTTCCGCGCCCAGGAGCGCTGGATCCAATCTGGGACGGACCATATGTAATTCATAAAGATCTCCACAACAGAGCTTACATTTTGTCAACAGTGGACGGAGAGGTGTTCCAGAGGGCATGGAACATCCGACACCTCCGTCGATACTTTTCTTAACTTGTACTGCCCATATGAAGTGAATTAACAAAGAGAATCAGTGGAAGTAGGCATTTTCGTGCCGAACCACTTTAAAAAACTTGGCTCTTGTTAACTTGTTCTTTTATATCTTGGCTACTTGTTAAGCTTTATCCTTTGCTGTTGAACAAAATCCTTTGCAGATGACATTTCAATTCAGAGCTTCACAACACAACTCCACCTAGACAAAATCTAACAGGTACGCTGCGATCCTATGCCCTCGCCAATGAGACACTTTGCTCCGGTATCCCTCTACCGCGAGTTAACTCATTGTTTGCCTCGGCCCTTAAAGCCGACTGTAATAAGCCAAGTATAAGCCACAGAGAAGGCCTATTATGCCATGGCAGCTCATTACAGCGATTCGGCTCGCCGGCAACTGTGAACCGATCATAAGCCCCAACATAAGGTGTGGCCAGCCAGGGGCAGTTCACAGTTGACGATCGGCCCCCACGCTAGCCGGCCACAGTAAATCGAATAATACCCACGATTACGGGCCATAATGGCCCGGGTAGTTACTGTGCGCGATCGGCTCCGATGTGTCTTAAGTGCGGCTGTGGTAAAAAAGAAAACTCCCCGCAGAGGCGTAAGATGGGTGACAAATGTCTCCAAGACCCACAGCTAGGGAAAGTGACTACAAAACCCGTTTGCCACGAACTTAAGCACGTCGACGGCCTTCCGTGACTGGAAGTTTTACCTTTCCTATATTTTCATTTCATTTAAAACTTTTCTCCTATTCTCCGTAACGGTGCTTGAAAGTACAGGACATGAAATAGGGAACGCTCGCTAATGGGAACAGAAACTTACAACCGGATGACGAGACGCTCAACAGCATTCCGTGCTTAGTCTTATAGGGCACACAAAGTTGAAGTCCACAGCCGGAACATGAAGGGCGGTACCTTCCACTTTTATACATTAATGCATAGCTGCAGTTCATATTCATACATCACACTAACATTGCAAAACATGAAATTATATTACAAGCAGAAGCTTAGTGTCAAACAAAATCAAATCACAGGCGTATGCATGGTTATATTTCTTATACAACACATCAAAAGCAATGACGGCATTCAAAATATAACAAAATCAGCTCGTGTTATAAAATTACGTAGAGTTGTTCACTGACATAATTACAATCCGAAAATACACTAATGTTTTTGACTAAGTATAGACAGGACAGTCAAGAAAACCAAAAACTATACGGATCGGATCAAGTAGTCAACTGCATCAATGCTCCACCCCCATCTCACTAGCTCTCCGAATCTACTTGACGGAAGGATCAGAGCTCCCAGCATGTTGACCAGAAGTCCCACCTGTCCAATTCAGAAAAAGAGTCCATTAAAACCGGCAACGAACGATCAAGTTATGAAAAACTAAAAAGAGAAAACTCACAAACACCTGCTTCTTGGTCCTCATCCCCCAACTGCACACCGGCTTCCTCCGCAGCGAGTAGCCGCATTCCCTCCTTCACCGCTACCTTCTCCTCCTTTGAAAACTGGACGGTAACCATATCCATACTGAATGCCGCTCCACCTTCCTTATCTGCATCGGCCCTGGCCTCCTCCAAAGCCCGGAGATATATCCTGGCCATGACCCGGGGATAGTCATCCATCCAGGATAGATTACCCTGCTTCCAGGTACGGAAGTACATGTCCTGCAACATCTCATCCATCATCCCCTCATTCTCCTCAAACTCCCTTACCCGGGCCTCGGAAGACAGCGACTTAGCGACGGCAACATCCCTCTCCCGCCGGTATCTCGAGCACTCAGCCTGAAGGGATCTCCTCATCTCCTCCATCTCTTCTTTCAACTTGGCTTGAGCAAGTTCTGCAGCTTCAAGCCTCCCAGATATTTCTTCAACCTGCTCAAGATCCGCCCTCCTAACCTCATCAACCGTGGTAATGGCCATGTCAATACATTTCTTGCAAGCGGCCTCCATTTTTCGCAACTCGGCTCTGCTAGCCTCTTCCATGGTCTTCTTCAGTCGTCGGGAGTCGGCTTCATGCTACGAAATCTGAATAGCCTGGTTGGCAAGTTGCTTGGCCTGATCAGCGACCACTAACCGCAGCCTTATATTGGCACTCCCTATCTCCTCCCCGGCCTTGGCCAATCGGGCGTGATGTTCCGTTAACTTCTTGGCCTCCTTCGCGACCCGGTCGATGTTGGCCTTGGCTTCGTCCCCCATAGCAGCTATCCGAGTAGTGAGCAGATCCAGATCTAGGGATTTAGCTTCATCAAGAACCCGAACCATGGGATTGCGGGGGAGAAGATGCTCGCCCGTGGCCTCGTCAAATAAGATATCCTGAGAGCTTGGGTCCAAATCCGGGTGGCCGGCAAAGGGATTGCGAGGCACATCGGGACGTTTTATGCGGATAACGGTAGGATTTTCAGGCGGATGCGGGGAGGGAATATACTCAGTGTCCTCCTCCGTGATATCATGAGTAGGTTGAGGTGGAGGCTACGGACCGGGTGAAGATTCAAATAAGGAGCGACTCCTCTTCTTTTTCTGAATACTCTCTTCAATGACCCCAAGAAGAGGACGGTAGCTAACTACGTCTCCTGGACGACTAGTGGGAGGCTTAGGCTTGGCAGAGGCTCTAAGTAATTTGTATTGTTCAAGGCGGTGTCGAACGTTTGAAGTTTTGGCCACCTCGCCTGCCCCCGTAATAAAGAACAAGTGTTACGAACATACAAGGGTCCATAATTCAAGAAATATGTTAACTTAAAAAGAATGAGAAGGCACGTCTGTTATACAAACCCTGCGGAGGAGTAGAATACTGCAATAAGTCCTGAATCTCGGTCCAGGACGGAAGCGAACCATAAAATATTCCTAAGTCCCTATCACAAATGGAGTCTGCAGAAGTCAAAAGTTCACCTTGAATCGCTGGAGTCGCCTTAGCTGAAGAACTCTTAGAGAATGGATCGGCACCAGCCCCAGCCTTATCAACCTCCTTTGCCTTCTCCACCGAGGCTGATCCTTCCTCCAACCCCTCAAAAGCCTGGTGGAAGGCGTCATCCGTCCACTCCTGGATCTCCCCTGCCTGCTCAGAAGACAAAGCCCCGGCACCACTACCACCCTGTCCTTCACCTTCTCCATCTCCTCCGCTCTCCTCCTAGCCTCTTTCCTCCTCTCCACCTTCCTCCTCCGGAATGTCTGGACATGTGCTAGGAGAGGGTCCATCAGACTTCTTAAGCTTCTTTCCCCCAACAACTGGAGGTATTGAGAAAGGTCTCCTCTTGCCACTCTTCGCAGTAGCCCCATCCTTAGCTTTAGCAACCCTCTCCTTGGCTGTATCTCTCTGTTTAACCACAGATTGACGTGGCAAAATCAGGTTATACTCCAGGAGAGTGGCATTCCTGATCAGGTAGGAAGCCGACCTATCCCTTCCCGGAATGACCTTTATTTCAGCAGCCATCCGCGCCAAGGAATCATTTTCCACAACCGTAAAGCCACCTGTTGCTAGCAAGAAATAAAAGCATATAAGATGAAGCATTGCGATCGGGATGAGGAAAATATAAATGAAATTCAACTTACAGCCGGAAGTGAAAAGGCGGAAAGAAACAGAGTCATCCTTAATGAAGAACCATTCTTTCTTGAACATACTGAACTTCGAGTACAAATCCAGAACAGGCTTGAAGGGCACGGCCGCTTCCAAGCTGATATATGGAGACCCCTTCTTATAGCCTCTCAAGTTGTACAGATACCGGATCTCCCGGTTGGAAGGGGGACGCCCATATTTCCTTTGAAAGATGACGAAAAGACTCACCAGAATGGCGTAGGAGTTAGGCTGAAGCTGGAATGGAGCCACCTTCAGATATGTGATAAAGCTAACTATCCAAGCGTTGAGAGGCGGGATAGCACCACACATGTAATGATATCTGCTGTACGCAAAGTATCCTTCAGGAGGGTCATATGGCATAACCCCCTCTCCCGGCAACAGCATAAGAGCCCTGTCAATCCTGAAGGAACGAGAAATGACATCGAGCTGCTCCTCTTTGAGGGAGCTTGGAAAGCAATCGGGAGGAGAGTTCAGAAGCTCTTGGGGACCATACCCATCCACTAACGACCTCGGGGCAGGTCCATGTCGCGCCGGTCCTGGTTGGGCTGGGGGCACGGAAGAAGACTCTCCTCTATCCTTGGACTTCTTACTATCTAATCGAGTTTCCGCTTTGCGAGACATTTATCTGCGACACTGGAAAAGCATATTGTTAGAACAAGGAATATGGAAATACAAGCAAACAAGTTCAAAGCACAAAGATTGAAGATTAAAGTCCATTCGGCATTGAAAGCCTTTAAGTTCATTCGGTAAAACGAGGCGAGGGTTCGTTCGGCACTACACTCCCCAAGCTCATCCAGTGATAATTCCATTCGGTAGTCGAACGCATTATCTCATTCGGCATTCAACCCTCAGGCTCATTCGGTTCGTCCGATAAAATGTATGATAAGCCTTCATTCGGTACACAAGATCCCGAATACATTCGGTAGTATAGTACAGAAGTTCATTCGGCGACAAAGGGTCTCACCTGGTTCGGCTAACACTTTGATTCGACAAAGATGAGAATTTGATTCGGCAAAATGTTTGGCTCGGTTGGTAAGGAATAACGAAGGCGCGTGGCCCCTATTTATATGCAACCACCAACGACCGAACCAGATGGCTCGGCGCTTAAAACCGAACGAGATTATCCCATTAAAACAAAGCACGACATATGTTAAACATATGACCTGCTTTGGGGGGCAAATGTTGGGCGAATTCTCACCCATGGGATAACGAGACCAAGGGGCATTAGCTTCCATGCCGAACCACAGCTTCTCCATTACCTAGCCGGACCAACACCACCGAATCAACCCAACACCGGACCAAAGTTTCTTCCAACCCAACACCGAACCAAACCCCTCCCACTGATTGCCGAATCAAACACCGGTCCATCCACTGCCGAACCACATGCCACCGAACCAGACTTCTTCACCAATCGCCGAACCAACATGCCTCCAAGCCCCTCTATAACCGAACCAACCCACGTCCATATTACCACCGAACCATGCTGCTACCGGACCAACTCTATCTACCACTACTGAACCAAGCTTCGCCGAACCAGATATGCCAGACCATATTGCTTCAGCCCAGGCCCATCAGCAGCTATATACATCCAAGACCCCTGCCTCCAGCCTCACTCTATAAATAGAGGGGCAGGGGTACAACAATGGCAGACAAGTTTGAGAGCTCAAGCACGGAAGGAACTTTCAAACAACTTTCACATACTTGTATACAAAGCTTTGTACTTGTAATCTGAAAGAAAAGAGAGAATAATATATAAAGTGGACGTAGGCACGTTCTGGCCGAACCACTATAAATCTGCGTGTCTTTTACAATTTAGCCCCTGTTTTTTACTTATTTGCATAACTCACCCAAATTACTAAGAACAATATAAAATCAACTAAATCACACGACTTTGAGGTGTTTGTCCATTTTTTGTGCAAACAATTTTCGACTCTCGAAAATCGACATTAACGTTCACTGTACAACATGCCGAGTATTCAAGTGTCGAAAATTCCAATTGCTAAGGGTAAAGAAGAAAAGAATAGAAGAAGAAGAAACAGAAAACAACAACACAAAATCTCACAATCGCAGCAGAACAAAATATATTATATAATAACAGACCTTATACGAAGAAACTGTAACTGTTTATACTTACAATTATTCAAGTACAACAATCAATACATCAATTTGGACGGTTATAATAATTTGTCCTAATATACATAATTCACACATCGGAAATAACCAAGTACCTGATATATGTCTGAAATCCTCCAGCTCGTCTCCTAAGCTTCATAACATTCTAACCTGAATCTGTGATACTCGGTCTGACCCGAGCATTATAATAAAACTCGAGTCGGTTTGGAAAATCAACGTGCGAAAACATACTGAATTTGAATTATTAACTTCTATCAAATCCTTTGAAAAAAAGGTATCTCGTACGGTATCTGATAAAACCAGCCTAATCATTGTATGGAAACCATTCTCGAATAAGCACCATATGGTTTTGAGTGTGCCCAACTATAATGAAAATAGCTTAAATGCTTAGATCTCACGTTTCAGCATATTTTGGCACAATCAAAACCGTATGGCGCTTATTCGAGAATAGTTTCCATACAATGACTGGGCTACTAGGGTATCGCCCATCATAGTACACCTCTAGAAAAATGTACCGAAGACCTCGCCGGGATACCCTGCCAACTGGATCGGCTTACCCCTAACCTGGATAGTATCGAATATGTTATCACCCGGGTGTTCCTGCCTTTAAAAACGAGCGCTCACTTTTTCATGCACAACCATATCCATGATTTTAATATATCCAAGGGCGTCTAGGAAGGTGATAACATACCTTAATTGGGTGCGACCAGCTTAGCCTTGTTGCATCTCTCATGTTTTAGTCATTCCCGGATGATGAGGCTTGAGGCTAACGTTTACTTACAAGAACCGTTCCATTTAAGATGCTTGTCGTCCTCCAATGATGATGTTCTGATAGCATTCGTCCATTCAAGTTGTCTTGGGTCTGGACAAACCAAATCACCGTCTTCACTATCTTTACGATATCCAATCGTAAAGCTCGAATCGGATCGAAGGGGTTTTCGGATAACTATAATCTGATCCTGGTCTCTTCGTGATGATCAACGAAATTGGTCAATATTGATAGTCGCTTATTTAACTATCAAATAACATCCATAAGCAGTCATTAGGCCCATATTATATTTTTTCAAAATTTATTTTCAAAATATCTTTTTAAGACATATATTCAAATCCCTTCCAAATTTTCAATATTTGAGACAACTAAAATTGTTACAACCCGCCCTTCTCGACCCTCGAAAATCGACACAAAATACACCACAAAATAATATGCCGACGCTCGAGTGTCGGAAAAGACAAATTGTTGAGGGAAAAGAAAGAAGATAGAAGAAAGGAACTAAACAATAATAGAATCTCACAATCGCAGCGGAACAAAATATAATACATAATATCATATCTTTACACAAAATGAAAACTATATCTGTTTTATATATTACATCATCAGAGTATCACAAAAGAACAACAATTACCAGCTTGACAATTTCATACAATCACGGCAGCGGATATAAACAAATACGGATAATATGTCTCGGTCTCCAGCTCCTCTCCTGAACTCCATAGCATCCTATCCTGAAGATATAATACTCGGTCTGACCCGATCATTATAATGACGTAACACCCGAGTTAGTCTGGAATACCAACATGAGAGGAATACACCCACATTGATTATTAAAGTTTAAAAATCCTTTGAATCAAAAGCATCTCGTAAGACCACGCCGCAAATAAACATGTCGTGTTTTTACCTTACGATAGCTAAAATATTTCTCATAAAATCCTCTGATATTATAATAGTGTCTATATACAAATACTTATTCAAATAGCCGAAATTGTTACATTAATTAAATTCCATCTACTAGCCATAATCATGGGTGATACAAACAAAACCGTAAAAGGCACGTAGGGAGAATGGATTTCCAACTAATGACTATGCACTGGGGTACCACCTATTACAGTACGTGGCCTAAATCACCGTATCAAGGATTACTCCCAATCTCATGCAACACAAGACCGGGACTTCCCCTTACTGGATAATCCCGAGTAAGATCACCCCACGGTTGGGATCAGCAACCGCACCACTAAGCCGAATAAAAAGGGACATCTAGACAGGGATGACCTCACCCTAATGGGTGCTACCCACTTAGCCTTGTTGCATAACCCCTGATTTTCAGTCATTCCCGGTTGATGAGGCTTGAGGCTAAGCGTTACCCTTTTAGAACGTTTCACTTAGAATGCCCATCGTCCACCTGACGATGTTCCGAAAGCTGTCACGATCCGAACTCGATGTCCGATAACAACATCAAATTCGTATAGTGGGAGCTTGCAACACGCATTAGATGATAAATAACACAGCGGAAATAAAAGATGACATCATGAATACACTATCCGATACACCAACATGATACAATGATAATCATCAACATCAGAGAATATACAACATAATACAGCGGAACATGATAAACTATGAATAAGTCTTCACCCTGAATATAATACTGCAACTCTGATCCAAAAGCTCCAAAACTCCTAGCTCGACCCACCATCAAGCTTTCACCAAGATAAGCAAGTCTCGTCTGAATCCAAAGACTGAACTAGCTCCAGATAATCTACTAAACCTAACTATCTGGAAAAAAAACCCAACTCTAGACTGCCCGTGTGGAAAATTGTGGGCACCCAGAGTTTAGAAAGGAACAATAAACTCCGGGTCAGTCATGGGACTGGTATGAGCAATCAAAAACAGTTTGTCTTTAAACACAATCAAAGATTTAAATTTCAAAATCGCAATGCTTTTGGAAAATGAAACTACCATAAGGCCTCCCGCAACACACACAATGCAAACGCAGAATCGGAGGAGATTTCTCCTTATGATAGTCAAACATGTTTGATACGCAGAAAAATTTAATTTGATATTATTTCTATAAGTGCAAAGTGTAGAAAAACATTTCGAAAGTAGAATATAAATCTTAGCCAGCATAGACATTTCGAACTATGCCTACTATAGCTACCATCCAAACAGTGGGACGCCACCATAAGTGAATGGCAGGTAATACAACTAAAACCGTACAAGGCTCGTATTGGATGAATGGATTTTCCAACAAATGGTCAGGCTAAGGAACTTCCTATTGCCACGTGGGAACGCCTCTGGCGGGACGCCCTGAGAACCTAACCGGATCTCTGCCAAACAAGGTCGGCTACCCCCTTCCCGGGGAATATACAGAACCTCAGATATGCCACCCCCGGTCCTTTGGGACCTTTATACGAGAGCTCTCTAACCAACAACATCACACAGTAATAAATAAAGTGTGTCCACATGAGTAAGTATCTGGGCTCCATACCATGATACTACCATTTTCCAGAAGGAATGGTCATACCCTAGGGGAGCTACCCCTGAAACCTTGCCGCACAATTCCTGTTTCGACCATTACCGGGTTGTGAGGCTCGGCGAAGTCTCGTCCACAAAGCTACGCTTTTCACAAAGCCATGCTTCGATCTACAAATGATCAACAGCACTCAGCATGCCACATTACCAAATTGGGAATATATCGCTGATAACCTTCAACTACATAACCTCTGAGCTCGTACGTCTCAGAGAAGGGTGTTAAGCTAAGAGAATAAATTCTCCGCCACCAACAGAAATGTATTTGAAAGAAATAAGCTTTATATCTCAAAATGTAATGTCAGACATACAATCCATACAAGTCTGTTCCGGGTTCGAACAGAACCGAAGGCACTTCCGAAGAAGCCCTTGCAAATCCGGGTATTCACAATCCCGATCGGACTTCCCATCACTTAGGGAATCTCTATACCGTACCTACTCAGTGCAAAGACAATCGATAGGTCATCCTATCGTTCTCGCAAATACTCGATCTTCACCACCGGTCTTCAAATGCTATCCATAATGACGTATCACATATTCGGAATGGGTTATACGACACAAAGGTCCTCTCCCGGCTAAACCGAATAGTGAGCGCAACATTTAAAAACATATGGATATGCGATTTCAATTAAGTCACAACTTAATGATTCAAAACTTTCTTTCAAATGGTTTAAACCAATTACTATTTCAAATCTTTTAAGCAAAAAGATTTATTTCATAAAGTTCACCTAGTTTCACAAAGATTCATTCCCGGATTTCAAAACAATTTCCATTTCAATTGGATTAATTCATTAATCTTTAAATCAAGTTTTAGCTTTAAGCTTTTGAAACTCGTTTCCAAAGATTCATCCCTAACTTGGAAAATTATTTCAATTCAAACTTGAAATCCTTTCTAATACAAATTGGAAATTCATTTCTCATATGAAAGCTTTTATTATTTGAAAACAACAGTTTTCGTTTCAGAAAAGCCCGATATCATTTATACAAGTTAAAAACCTTGGTTTAATTCAAATTCCCAAAACACACTAAAAAAAAATGGTTTGAACCCGTATAACTTGTAAAGTTCTTTTTAAATCATAAGTACTGAATATAAAATTCAATTTTCAGATTTTGAATTTCAATTTAAATCCGATTATTAAATTTTCAATTCTTTATTAGTTATTGAAAAATAACTTTTATTCTTAAAACAGCTTTCCCAAAAGCTTTTCATATTAGGCTTGATTTATTTCCAAAACTATCTGAATTTAAAAATTCAAATTCAAACTTATTTATAAAAATCCGTGGCTTAACCGATTTCCACGTGAAATCCATATTTGTGTGTGTATGGTGTGGTCCAGGAGTTTCACACAATAGTGCACACATCAATCATTACAGAGATATCAATATCGATAAGCGATATAATCAATAACGCTTATCTTTATTTACAGATTCATAAATAAATAAATTTATCAATCACAAAGATTAATCATTACAATTCGATGTGGGTTTCAGATAACCAACTGGAATCCAAATCCCTGTCGCATCGAAATTTTAAATGCCGTTTACGGGCAAAGGGGTTTTCACATCAATACAGAATAAAGTCACAAATCATAATCCAGCACAGAGTAATTCACATTTCACAGCATCACAATTTCAAACAGAAATATCAATTCATTTTACAACAAATCAGATATCCTACATACACAATCTAGAAGCAATCATCTTTAATTCTTGTTGTAATTAATTCAATTTAAAATTAATTATTTGAGAGTTAATTCCTCAACCCTGTTTAATTTATCATTAATTATCAATTGATTACTTGTTTCATTTAATTAACTTTAATCATTAGTCCATTAGTCTTAATTGAATAATTATTTTTAATAATTAATTACCTTAATTTAATTAATCTTAATTGATTAATTATTCCATAAGTAACAACGTAATTATACCTTAATTCCATCAAGTAGTAATCTTTTATTAAGTAATCAGCTTTATTAGGCAATTAACTTTCCAATAATTTACATCAAAAAAAAAATTATTCTCTTAATCACTTGTAGAAATTAACTAATACACATAATGGCTCGATGATCAAAACAATTTATTTTCAAAATATTAGACTTTGAAACTCGATTTAAATCTTGTTTAATGATCTTACTTTAGAAAATTTAGTTTACAGCCTTTTGAACTTATTTATTCAATTAAACTTTAAAACTTGTCTTAAATAGATTGTTTGAAATCTGTTAATTCATTAAGTCCAGAAAGCCCCAAAGAAACCCGAGCCAATCTTTAGTTTTCCCCAGTGCTACTTCGGGTCACTCACGACCCTACCCACTTCGAGTCACACCTGCAAAGATCCCGAGCTAATACCCGAGCACATCTACTTCGTTCCCAATCCAACATCATACCCAATTTCTTCAGACACTAGCGTCAACTCGTGCACGTGCACGGAGCAGCGGCGCCGCTCTGGCGATTGGTGAGGCCTCCCACAAATAATAAACTACCTCGATGTCGAATTCGAGACGTCGAACCACCCGATCTCGCCATCGTTCAAAATCAAGCAAAGCCTGAGAAGCTCGAACCCAGACATCGATCACAAATTCGATTTACAAATCCCATCCCACTCCATCTGGCGTCCAGCAAACCCAGTCACGCCTCCGCCACCTACCAAGCTCCACCCCCCTCATATGATGTGCCACTCGACGCACGGTGGAGGTCGCGGCGGACAAGAGTTCGTGCGTCACAAAAATTAGGTTTACGAAACAAAAACGATCACTGTAGTCGCCACCGTGGATGATGCCACCTCCGGCCATTTTTCCTACGACCACTGTTGGCTCCTCCTCCTCCTCGCGCAACCCAGCCACCCCCATCTCCTCCGATCGCCTGAATTTGGCCAAAAACCCCTTTTTGTTCATCTTTGCCATTCTCAGTAAATATGGGCTTAAAAATTTTGAATTTATTTTCAAAAATCATTATTTTCAGAAACGTTTCAAATGGTATAACTGAAACTAGAATTCGTGATGTTTGAATTTGTACACATTTTTGAATTTTTTTACTGTACTTTAAATTTCCAAAAGAACTTGAATTCATTTTTGCTCACATTCATTTTTTTTAGACTTGAAACATGTTAAAACAAACTAATTTAGTTTAGATACCAAAATCTAATATGGATCATGTAAAGAGCAATTGAATTTCGAGCAAGAATTTGAATTCCAGGAGCCTGGAACAGAGGTGGTTTAAAACTTGAAATGACATGCACTAAAAATCTTCATTCACTTTTTAAAAATCATAACTTGTGGTAATAATTCAAGATATAAAGTCAAATTAACAATTTGCAGTATTCGAATTTTAGCCATTGAACTCCTTTTTACTGTAAATCTTGTTTTCTGTATTCCTGTTGACTGTTTATGCTTTCAAAGGTTTTCAAAAATTAATCAGGTAATTGTAGCCTAATATCATTTAAAGATCATTACTCAAATCTTTTTTTTTTGTTTATATTTTTAGATATTAATTTTCTTCTTAAATTTATTAGCCTGTTACTTGAACAGAGTATCAACTACAATACACAAGTAATACACAGGTAAATCTACATAGATATATACATGCAGACAATCATTCAACAACAACTGGAAGCATTCATTATAGATTAACCACAGATAACAAATTAAAACATAACTAGGTCAATCTGCTCACCTGAGTTCCTTTTGAACAGAGGTCTCAAGCCTAATGTTGAAGACTGCAGTTGATTTGTTGGAGAGAAGGAATTTTGAGTTGTTAAGCTGAAGATGAATCTTGTTTGCTTTGAATTGAAGGATGTCTCTATATTTTCTTTTGCTTGCTATTTGCTTTTACAGTTTTCTTTCAGTTAGGTTACTAAGTTTTGGTTTGAATAAAAAAGAAATGAAGTAGATGTATATTAAAAGAGACAGTGTTGTACAAGGTATTGCTGAGAGGATTTGGCATTAAATGCATGAGCTATTAGGTGTACAAGCTATACTAATCTTTCTATTTTATCTTCTTTTACAAGCTTGTGCTTTTGAGATCTTATTTCGGCTGAAGTGATGTGTTTTGTGTTGAGGATATAGGATATTAAATGCAATTGTCTTCAAATATGTTTACATACTTATGATTTTACTGACATTTATTTGTTTGTACAAAGATATTTTGTTTGTTTGTTTTACTAGTGTCTTCTTTGACAAGCTTTCAAGTCTTGTTTGAATACTGGATTCTATTTGCTTTGCCTTATTATTTTGTCACATGAATATTAAGTTTTGTTTTATGCTTTGTATTCTATTTGGTTTCTTTCTTTTGCAAGCTACATACTTGTATGTATATTTTATTTTGTAATACTTCATTTATATGTTTACATACTTCATACAAAATTGTTATAGTATATATTTCACTTGTTATGTTATGTACATGAATATTTTGTTGTTTCTTGTCTTGCATACTTTTTTGGTTTTCTTTATTTAAGTATTTATATTTATTGTTATTATTTTATAGTTTAATTACTAAACATTATATTTATAACTTATATTTTATTTTATACTCTTTATTACTATTTTAAAGAAAATTTATTTTGAACTTCCAGATCAAACTTTTGTTTATAATTCTATTCAATTGAAAATATTTAACTTTGAATTTCCAATTCAATTTATAAAATAAATAAGTATATACATCTTATCAAATTTGAAAATTTCAAGCAAATCCATAATTTAATCCAAAAATTCGATTAAATTATAATTTTAAATTCGTCTATAAATCGGGATCGTTACAGATTCCCCTCCTTAAGAAATTTCTTCCTCGAAATTTGCCAAGGAGACAACAAAAATAAATGAAAGATAGAGAAATATCTTTCCAAATCAAAGCGAACATCAATTCTGCATTTGGTTTACCAAATCAGAATTATCAATAATAGATATGAGAACAACTCAATCAATTACGAAACAATTGGGTTATCTGATCTACGAAATATACAAGGGTAGTGGTTAGTTCGAATGGAGAACTAACCATTCGTAGATTATATCGAAACCCAATGAAATAGACAAAAGTAGAATCGATTACGATCTCAGATTCAAGATTTAACTTATTTACGATTTGCTAAAAAAATAAAACTATGTGTAGTTCATGTGTCGAACATAATTCAAACAATTTAATCGTAAACGAGAAGATTACCTTATAATTTTTTTTTTCTTTAATTAGCTTTTGAGGTTGAAGAATCGTCTTCAATTGCATACACTTTCTTTTCTAGAGTTGCTTATAAGCTGGACAGTTGTTGATCCTGTGTCCCGGCTTGCGGCATTTATAGCATCCCGTAGATTCCTGATCTGGCCTCATAAATGGCTCTCTCAATCCTGGCTTCCAATCACTCTTGCATTTATACGAGTAGTGACCTTTCTCCAAGCAATTGAGACAAGTAACATCCTTCCTTTTCTTCTGTACATCCTTCTTTCCTTTATTCTTCTTCGATTTCTTACCACCGAACTTCCTTTTTCTCCAATTCAATTTACTTGTACTTCCATTCTTCTCCGGATCTTCTTGCTTTTCCAGAGTATCATATCTATAGCCCATATCAATTAATTCAGAAAAAGATTCCTTGACGTGAGTAGTCATCCGTTCCTGAAACTCCTTGTTCATTCCCCGAAGAAACTTTTCATTCTTCTTTAACGGGTTATTCACCAATTCTGAACCAAATCGAGATAATTCAATAAATTTGTCCAAGTATTCCTCAAATGATAAACTTCCTTGCTCTAAATCCATAAATTCTTGATACATTCTAGAGATACCAGCAGACGGCATATATCGCTGCTCAAATACTTCCTTGAAACGACTCCAAGTAAATTCATCTACCGACTCATCCACGGTAACAGTTTCCCACCAAATTAAAGCATCTTCCTGGAGCTGCCAAGAAGCTATCAGTTGCATCTGATCATCTTCTAACTTTAGTCCTTTGAAAATCTTTTCACACGATCGAATCCATGCTTGTGCTTTGATAAAGTTTTCTTTGCCAGTGAACGGCTTTCCACCAAGTCTAGAAAAACTTTGATATAGATCGACCAAATTTGATTGAGATTGAATAGAAATATCTGTCGTTGCAGGGCTTTGACCAACTGAAGTGGTGCTTTCCTGCCTCCTATTTCATCCTCTTCTTCCACTCATTCTTACCATCTGTGAATAGTAAGAAATCCAATTTAGGCATTCGGACGAAATATCTTAGAGAATAACAACAGATAAAGAGAATAGATTAAGAAATCTGGATTGGTTCCACTGGTTGTACTCATTCTAGGGTATACTTCACACTATCTCTAATGAGCCATCTAATGTGTTACACTCCGTAGCTAAAGTTCTTACTCAACCTTTAGCTCTGATACCAATCTGTCACGACCCGAACTCGATGTCCGATAACAACATCAAATTCGTATCGCGGGAGCTTGCAACACCCATTAGATGATAAATAACACAACGGAAATAAAAGATGATATCATGAATACACTATCCGATACACCAACATGATACAATGATAATCATCAACATCAGAGAATATACAACATAATACAGCGGAACATGATAAACTATGAATAAGTCTTCACCCTGAATATAATACTGCAACTCTGATCCAAAAGCTCCAAAACTCCTAGCTCGACCCACCATCAAGCTTTCACCAAGATAAGCAAGTCTCGTCTGAATCCAAAGACTGAACTAGCTCCAGATAATCTACTAAACCTAACTATCTGAAAAAAACCCAACTCTAGACTGCCCGTGTGGAAAATTGTGGGCACCCAGAGTTTAGAAAGGAACAATAAACTCCGGGTCAGTCATGAGACTGGTATGAGCAAACAAAAACAGTTTGTCTTTAAACACAATCAAAGATTTAAATTTCAAAATCGCAATGCTTTTGGAAAATGAAACTACCATAAGGCCTCCCGCCACACACACAATGCAAACGCAGAATCGGAGGAGATTTCTCCTTATGATAGTCAAACATCTTGATACGCAGAAAAATTTAATTTGATATTATTTCTATAAGTGCAAAGTGCAGAAAAACATTTCGAAAGTAGAATATAAATCTTAGCCAGCATAGACATTTCGAACTATGCCTACTATAACTACCATCCAAACAGTGGGGCGCCACCATAAATGAATGGCAGGTAATACAACTAAAACCGTACAAGGCTCGTATTGGATGAATGGATTTTCCAACAAATGGTCAGGCTAAGGAACTTCCTATTGCCACGTGGGAACGCCTCTGGCGGGACGCCCCGAGAACCTAACCGGATCTCTGCCAAACAAGGCCGGCTACCCCCCTTCCCGGGGAATATACAGAACCTCAGATATGCCACCCCCGGTCCTTTGGGAACTTTATACGAGAGCTCTCTAACCAACAACATCACACAGTAATAAATAAAGTGTGTCCACATGAGTAAGTATCTTGGCTCCATACCATGATACTACCCTTTTCCAGAAGGAATGGTCATACCCTAGGGGAGCTACCCCTGAAACCTTGCCGCACAATTCCTGTTTCGACCATTACCGGGTTGTGAGGCTCGGCGAAGTCTCGTCCACAAAACTACGCTTTTCACAAAGCCATTCTTCGATCAACAAATGATCAGCATCACTCAGCATGCCACATTACCAAATTGGGAATATATCGCTGATAACCTTCAACTACATAACCTCTGAGCTCGTACGTCTCAGAGAAGGGTGTTAAGCTAAGAGAATAAATTCTCCGCCACCAACAGAAATGTATTTGAAAGAAATATGCTTTATATCTCAAAATGTAATGTCAGACATACAATCCATACAAGTCTGTTCCGGGTTCGAACAGAACCGAAGGCACTTCCGAAGAAGCCCTTGCAAATCCGGGTATTCACAATCCCGATCGGACTTCCCATCACTTAGGGAATCTCTATACCGTACCTACTCAGTGCAAAGACAATCGATAGGTCATCCTATCGTTCTCGCAGATACTCGATCTTCACCACCGGTCTTCAAATGCTATCCATAATGACGTATCACATATTCGGAATGGGTTATACGACACAAAGGTCCTCTCCCGGCTAAACCGAATAGTGAGCGCAACATTTAAAAACATATGGATATGGGATTTCAATTAAGTCACAACTTAATGATTCAAAACTTTCTTTCAAATGGTTTAAACCGATTACTATTTCAAATCTTTTAAGCAAAAAGATTTATTTCATAAAGTTCACCTAGTTTCTCAAAGATTCATTCCCGGATTTCAAAACAATTTCCATTTCAATTGGATTAATTCATTAATCTTTAAATCAAGATTTAGCTTTTAGCTTTTGAAACTCGTTTCCAAAGATTCATCCCTAACTTGGAAAATTATTTCAATTCAAACTTGAAATCCTTTCTAATACAAATTGGAAATTCATTTCTCATATGAAAGCTTTTATTATTTGAACACAACAGTTTTCGTTTTAGAAAAGCCCGATATCATTTATACAAGTTAAAAACCTTGGTTTAATTCAAATTCCCAAAACACACTAAAAAAAATGGTTTGAACCCGTATAACTTGTAAAGTTCTTTTTAAATCATAAGTACTGAATATAAAATTCAATTTTCAGATTTTGAATTTCAATTTAAATCCGATTATTAAATTTTCAATTCTTTATTAGTTATTGAAAAATAACTTTTATTCTTAAAACAGCTTTCCCAAAAGCTTTTCATATTAGGCTTGATTTATTTCCAAAACTATCTGAATTTAAAAATTCAAATTCAAACTTATTTATAAAAATCCGTGACTTAACCGATTTCCACGTGAAATCCATATTTGTGTGTGTATGGTGTGGTCCAGGAGTTTTACACAATAGTGCACACATCAATCATTACAGAGATATCAATATCGATAAGCGATATAATCAATAACGCTTATCTTTATTTACAGATTCATAAATAAGTAAATTTATCAATCACAAAGATTAATCATTACAATTCGATGTGGGTTTCGGATAACCAACTGTAATCCGAATCCCTGTCGCATCGAAATTTTAAATGCCGTTTACGGGCAAAGGGGTTTTCACATCAATACAGAATAAAGTCACAAATCATAATCCAGCACAGAGTAATTCACATTTCACAGCATCACAATTTCAAACAGAAATATCAATTCATTTTACAACAAATCAGATATCCTACATACACAATCTAGAAGCAATCATCTTTAATTCTTATTGTAATTAATTCAATTTAAAATTAATTATTTGAGAGTTAATTCCTCAACCCTGTTTAATTTATCATTAATTATCAATTGATTACTTGTTTCATTTAATTAACTTTAATATTAGTCCATTAGTCTTAATTGAATAATTATTTTTAATAATTAATTACCTTAATTTAATTAACCTTAATTGATTAATTATTCCATAAGTAACAACGTAATTATACCTTAATTCCATTAAGTAGTAATCTTTTATTAAGTAATCAGCTTTATTAGGCAATTAACTTTCCAATAATTTACATCAAAAAAAAAATTCTCTTAATCACTTGTACAAATTAACTAATACATATAATGACTCGATGTTCAAAACAATTTATTTTCAAAATATTAGACTTTGAAACTCGATTTAAATCTTGTTTAATGATCTTACTTTAGAAAATTTAGTTTACATCCTTTTGAATTTATTTATTCAATTAAACTTTAAAACTTGTCTTAAATAGATTGTTTGAAATCTGTTAATTCATTAAGTCCAGAAAGCCCCAAAGAAACCCGAGCCAATCTTTAGTTTTCCCCAGTGCTACTTCGGGTCACTCACGACCCTACCCACTTCGAGTCACACCTGCAAAGATCCCGAGCTAATACCCGAGCACATCTACTTCGTTCCCAATCCAACATCATACCCAATTTCTTCAGACACTAACGTCAACTCGTGCACGTGCACGGAGCAGCGGCGCCGCTCTGGCGATTGGTGAGGCCTCCCACAAATCATAAACTACCTCGATGTCGAATTCGAGACGTCGAACCACCCGATCTCGCCATCGTTCAAAATCAATCAAAGCCTGAGAAGCTCGAACCCAGACATCGATCACAAATTCGATTTGCAAATCCCATCCCACTCCATCTGGCGTCCAGCAAACCCAGTCACGCCTCCTCCACCTACCAAGCTCCACCCCCCTCAAATGATGTGCCACTCGACGCACGGTGGAGGTCGCGGCGGACAAGAGTTCGTGCGTCACAAAAATTAGGTTTACGAAACAAAAACGATCACTGTAGTCGCCACCGTGGATGATGCCACCTCCGGCCATTTTTCCTACGACCACCGTAGGCTCCTCCTCCTCCTCGCACAACCCAGCCACCCCCATCTCCTCCGATCGCCTGAATTTGGCCAAAAACCCCTTTTTGTTCATCTTTGTCGTTCTCAGTAAATATGGGCTTAAACATTATGATTTTATTTTCAAAAATCATTATTTTCAGAAACGTTCAGATGGTATACTGAAACTAGAATTCGTGATGTTTGAATTTGTACACATTTTTGAATTTTTTTCCTGTACTTTAAATTTCCAAGAGAACTTGAATTCATTTTTGCTCACATTCATTTTTTTTTAGACTTGAAACATGTTAAAACAAACTAATTTAGTTTAGATACCAAAATCTAATATGGATCATGAAAAGAGCAATTGAATTTCGAGCAAGAATTTGAATTCCAGGAGCCTGGAACAAAGATGGTTTAAAACTTGAAATGACATGCACTAAAAATCTTCATTCACATTTTAAAAATCATAACTTGTGGCAATAATTCAAGATATAAAGTCAAATTAACAATTTGGAGTATTCGAATTTTAGCCATTGAACTCCTTTTTACTATAAATCTTGTTTTCTGTATTCCTGTTGACTGTTTATGCTTTCAAAGGTTTTCAAAAATTAATCAGGTAATTGCAGCCTAATATCATTTAAAGATCATTACTCAAATCTTTTTTTTTGTTTATATTTTTAGATATTAATTTTCTTCTTAAATTTATTAGCCTGTTACTTGAACAGAGTATCAACTACAATACACAAGTAATACACAGGTAAATCTACATAGATATATACATGCAGACAATCATTCAACAACAACTGGAAGCATTCATCATAGATTAACCACAGATAACAAATTAAAACATAATTAGGTCAATCTGCTCACCTGAGTTCCTTTTGAACAGAGGTCTCAAGCCTAATGTTGAAGACTGCAGTTGATTTGTTGGAGAGAAGGAATTTTGAGTTGTTAAGCTGAAGATGAATCTTGTTTGCTTTGAATTGAAGGATGTCTCTATATTTTCTTTTGCTTGCCATTTGCTTTTACAGTTTTCTTTCAGTTAGGTTACTAAGTTTTGGTTTGAATAAAAAATAAATGAAGTAGATGTATATTAAAAGAGACAGTGTTGTACAAGGTATTGCTGAGAGGATTTGGCATTAAATGCATGAGCTATTAGGTGTACAAGCTATACTAATCTTTCTATTTTATCTTCTTTTACAAGCTTGTGCTTTTGAGATCTTATTTCGGCTGAAGTGATATGTTTTGTGTTGAGGAGATAGGATATTAAATGCAATTGTCTTCAAATATGTTTACATACTTATGATTTTACTGACATTTATTTGTTTGTACAAAGATATTTTGTTTGTTTGTTTTACTAGTGTCTTCTTTGACAAGCTTTCAAGTCTTGTTTGAATACTGGATTCTATTTTCTTTGCCTTATTATTTTGTCACATGAATATTAAGTTTTATTTTATGCTTTGTATTCTATTTGGTTTCTTTCTTTTGCAAGCTACATACTTGTATGTATATTTTATTTTGTAATACTTCATTTATATGTTTACATACTTCATGCAAAATTGTTATAGTATATATTTCACTTGTTATGTTATGTACATGAATATTTTGTTGTTTCTTGTCTTGCATACTTTTTTGGTTTTCTTTATTTAAGTATTTATATTTATTGTTATTATTTTATAGTTTAATTACTAAACATTATATTTATAACTTATATTTTATTTTATACTCTTTATTACTATTTTAAAGAAAATTTATTTTGAACTTCCAGATCAAACTTTTGTTTATAATTCTATTCAATTGGAAATATTTAACTTTGAATTTCCAATTCAATTTATAAAATAAATAAGTATATACATCTTATCAAATTTGAAAATTTCAAGCAAATCATAATTTAATCCAAAAATTCGATTAAATTATAATTTTAAATTCGTCTTTAAATCGGGATCGTTACAAAAGCATTCATCCATACAAGTCCGTCCCGGGTTCGAACGGAACCGAAGGCACTACTGCTACTACATCCATTTTGGAATCATCCTCAGGATTAGTAGCGACTAGCCCTGCACTTCACTGCTCCATCTTCAAATCCAAACTCGTCATCCTCACGAAAATGTACAAACCGGATTGAATGGTTTTCGAGAAATAAATCCTGATCCCGGTCTCTTCGAAACGGTCAACGCATTGTCCAATATTGATAGTCGGTGATTTAACTATCAATTAACATTCACAAACATCCATCAAACATAAATAATTTCCCCAAATTATTTATTAATCTCAAAATATCTTTGCAGGATATATTTCCCTTTTCAATCCTGTGACGGCCCGAAATTTTTGAGCATTTAAAATTGGATTATTTAATTGGTTTTAAATATTAAATGGAGTAATTTTAACTTGAATTCAAATATCATTAATTATTGATAGTTAAATTATTGAATTAAATAATTTGAAGTTGAGTAAAATGTTGAATTTGGAGTTTTAAGCCTGTTGAAAATAAATTGAAGGCTATGAAATTTATATTGATAATACTGAAGACAATAGAAGTGTTATAGTGGAAATTAACAGTGATCTGTTTAGTTTTGAATTTATATCGTTTTAAATTGAATTTAAAAATAGCCTTACGAGGCACAGTCTCAGAATTTGACGAAACCAGTTCCATTGGATCCGTAATATTAAATTATTATCGGATTTCAATTTTCGTATTGATCGGAGTTGTTGTGTGAGTGTACGATATATAAACGTGCTGAAATTTATATCGGAATTCAGTAATAACTGATCCAAAAGGGCTATCCTCTCCATACGGTCGAATTAGGACTCGGAACCTTTTCCATTGCGTTCGGAATAGATATATAACATTATAAACGCCTAGCGGCACACCTCGACAGGATGTCAAGATTTTAAGCTTTGAATTCAAGACAATTTGAATCTAAAATTTTACTTTGATATATATATATATATATATATATATATATACCCTAATCAACTCAGCCGAAATCCCTTCCCATCAGTTGCCTTTCTTTCACCATCACACATTTCCTCCTCAGCAACCTTTGTTCCCTCTGTAATCACTGCAGCAAGCATTCTTCACGCAACCCATCTTTTCACGTTAAAAATCATGTTCTTTTGCTCCCCTCGATTCCTTTTTAAACTCGAGCCAGCAAAAGAAAGCGATCCAAAAACTCTTCTTTCATTTACAATTCGAACGAGGCCGGAAAAAAAGAAATTAATTTCATCGTAGTCGAATCTCGAGATCAAGGTATATGGCGGCATCGAATTCGATTTTTAAAATAGGGATGGGCATAGCGTAGCTTAATCGCGAGGGAGCAGGCAAGCCGAATTCGCCGGAGGGGTCGTGGCGAATTTCGCGAGTTCTAGGCCGGGTCTGTTGTTGCACGTGTGAAGTAGTGGCGATCTTGGAGGCTCATATACCTCTGGAATCAATTGCGGCAAGAGATTCGCGCTCGTTTAGGAAGCACGAACTCGCGAGATTCTGGCATCGATGAGGCACGTGTACTAGGGCATTCGTGATTTTGGGTTTGGGTATCGCTTAGATTTCGAGCTCGATGGAGTTGGTGGCTCCGACGAAGTATCGAAGGCAGTATGGTATCTTTTTTTTTCTTGCAATTTAATTTTGGAATTTAATAAATTACTGTTAAAATATAAATTATATATAGAGAGAGAAATATCTACCATAGTATATATATATATAAACCATTCTGTTTAATCTAATATATATAGAGAGGATTTTGGAATGTAAAAGGGATTTTAGATATTGACAGAATTTATATAAGTTAGGGTTTTATGAAAGCTATATATGTATAGATATATGCGTAGCTTTAAAAAGAAAATAAATACGTATCTTTGTTTTAAAGTTATTTGTTGTTTTAGAATAAAATATTAGGATGATTAGCTTGTTAAATTAACCTATTCAAATTTTAGTCAATAGAAATATTAAAGGAAAATTGTTTTAAATAAATTATTAGCTAATTAAATTAAATTTATCAAATGAAAATCAATTATGCAAATAGTTCGAATATTAATAAAATCATCTAATATTTATTCAAGGTTAAAACCAAAAAGGGAACAAGCTGAGATAGGATGGATTGCAACGAAAAGCAAAGGTGAGTTAATCTCACTCAGTTAACTTAAATTTAAATTTAAACTATTAAATTTAAATAATTATTTGAATGGTTGAAATTGATTGATGTGCTATAGTATGTTATATTCTGGAATTGGCATATTATTGTGCGAACATCTTTGAATGTAGGAAAAACAGGTTGGAGGGATCCAACTGGACCCCTCGAAATTATTTAGATTATTTAATATTTCGTGTTCTGAATATTTGATATCCTGTGATGATTTTATGAATAATTGAAGTATTAAATGATACGGTTGGATTGAATATCTCAGTAAAATAAATTATCAAATCTCTAGAATTGTATTTTCAGAAGGAATAAAATAGTAAATTTTTAAGTAAAATAATTCTAGTGAATCGAAATAAATTAATAATGAATTGAAAATAAAATAAAATAAAAGTGATTGCAAAACTCTAACAAAATTTGGAATAAGAGGAATTTGAATTATTAGGGGTAATAATAAATTGTAAAGCTTAAGTGATATTATTTGAATGAATAAAGAATTTATTTTTTTATTTAAGGATTAAATTTAATTAAGAGATAAAGAAGGAATTTTGGGAATCTGAAATTGGTATCTTTGGTTAAAAGGGTTCTTACTCAAAATGAGAAAATAAAATATAAATGTTAATGAAATTTGAAATAAGTAAAGCAAGAAAGAAAATATATTTTAAACAAAGTAAATTGGGAATAAATTGTAAATTGATTAAAGTGTTTGGGATTTGAAATCTAAAAGGGAAGTGAGATTTTGGAATTTTTAAACTGGGTTATCAAGTAAAATAAAATATCCGTGGATATCTAAATATGAATTCAAAAGGGGAAGTTTATCAAGGAATGGAAATTCGTTTAAAATAAATAGTGATTTATTTTTAAAGGATGTGAAGGAGAAGAACGTTTCCCTGGATAGCCAAGTACGATTTTCAAGCAATTTTAAATATAAGTTAAAGGTTTTAATGTTGTTTTAAAAAGCATATCTTAGAAAATTTATTATTTTTAAATGTTTAAATTCTAAAATAAATATTTTCAAAACTATTATCATAGTAATTATTAAATGACTTGGTAATTGTTTTAAAAAAAATCTAGTTTTATATTTTATAAAAGTAGCCTTATTTATTAAATATTTCTACGGTATATATTTTAATAAAGTACTAAAGTAGTTTTAAATTTTTTAAGGCTATGAAGTATATTTTATAACTAAGTGCTTTTAAATTATTTTAACATCTAAAAGTATTTTATACTTGGTGTTTCAGTGGAAATAAATATTGGGAAATTATTCCGGGAAAGGAATATGTTTGAAACTATTTTCAAAAGGGGTCAAAATCTGAAATATACCTTGTAAAGATATTTCGGATAAATAATTTGGAAAATTATTTATTGTTTGATGGTTGTTTGTGAATATAAATTGATAGTTCATCACCGACTATCAATATTGGACAAATACGTTGATCGTTTCAAAGAGACCGGGATCGAGATTTATTTCTCGAAAACCACTTCGATCCGGTTTGTACGTTTCGTGGAAACGAGTTTGGATTCGAAGATGGAGCAGTGAAGTGCAAGGGGCAGTCGCTACTAATCCTGAGGATATTTCCAAAATGGATGTAGTAGGAATAGTGCCTTCGGTTCCGTTCGAACCCGGGACGTACTTGTATGGATGAATTCTTGCGAAACATCGTCAGGTGGACGATTGGCGTTCTAAGGGATATGTTCTATAAGGTAACGCTTAGCCTCAAGCCTCATCAAATGGGAATGACTGGAAATCAGGGGTTATGCAGCAAGGTTAGGTGGGTAGCACCCAAGCAGGGTGAGGTCATTCCAGTCTAGATGTCCCTTTTTATTTCGGCTTAGTGGGCGGTTGCTGATCCCAACCGCGGGGTGATCTCACTCGGGATTATCCAGTAAGGGATAGTCCCAGTCTTGTGTTGCAGGGGAGCGGGCGTACTCCTCGGTACGGTGATCTAGGCCCCGTACTGTGACAGGTGGTACCCCAGTGCCTAGTCATTAGTTGGAAATCCATTTTCCCTACGAGCCTTGTACGAGTTTTGTTTGTATTACCCACTCTGTGGCTAGTAGCTGGAATTTAATCATGTAACAATTTCGGCTATTTTATAAGTATTTGTATATAGACCCTAATATAATATCAGAGGATTTTTATAAATATTGTTTTAGCTATCGTAAGGTAAAAACCCGACATGTTTATTTGTGGCGTGGTCTTACGAGATGCTTTTGTTTTCAAAGGATTTTTGAACTTTAATAATCAATTGTGTGTGATTTTCTCACGCTGGTATTCCAGACTGACTCGGGTATTATTTAACTGTAATGCTCGTGTCAGACCGAGTATTATAGGATACAGGATGATGCTATGGAGCTCAGGAGACGGGCAAGATGACGATAAGTACTTCCGTACTTGTTTATATACATATATTCCGCTGTGTTGAGTTGTTGTGTATCCATTTGTATGATATTGATGTTGAGCTGTGATTGATGTACTCTGATGATGTAATATATAAACAGAGATATTTGATTTTGAGTAAAGATCATTTATTATCTATTATATTTTATTCCGCTGCGATGGTTAGATTCTGTTGTTGTTTTCTATTTTCTTCTTCTTCCTCTTTTTCTTTAACCCAAATGGTTCGTATTTCTGTACAACTTGAGTTGATTGTTGTAGAATAGTGTTAACTCAAGGGGTGCGCACTTGCGGGCTGTTACACTTGGTATCATAGCTTAGGTTGGTGATAACCTTGGCTCTGGTGGGAATTACTCATAAAATAGAGTCTATAGTACTCTAGAATGAGTTTGAGCATATTAATAGATATGAGTGCGTATTTGTTAGTGAATATAAATTGTTTTCTATGTTGATCGGTCTATTTAGTGGCATATGAACCTTCGTCGGCACAGTCTGGACAACTGTATCGAAGGGGTTTCTAAACACTTGAATAGAACAATTGACACGGTATTGTTTTAAATGTGGCGAATGAAATAATTTTACCCAAAAGTATTTTTTGATATAAAGAAAAGTTTTTGTAAATCATTTTAGCTAATATATGGTTGCTTGGATGATAGAAATGATAATATTAAATTATTATCATCAGTGTGTAAAAATTTAACTAGAAATTGAAAATATGACCTAAGTTTAAGGGAATAAATTCATTATAAAATGAAATTTATAAATATGAATTATAAATGTAATTTATGAATTGAAATACAATCAAATGAGAATTTGTATGAGCATAAAGTGTACAAATGAATTATAGTTAGAATTGATTTAAGCAGGCTTTGGAAATTTAAGATCCCGGAGATTTGGAAGTATTTGAAGATAAATAATAGTATTATTGTTTTGGAGATATTTCTGAATGGAAATCTGTTTTCAATGGATTTTGGAAGTAATATGGCATTGAAATCACTTGGATTATTGGGAAATAATTCTGATGATGACGGCTGCATCATCAGTATTCATTTTCGAATTTCTAACTGAAGAATTGCTACCAAATTGATTTGTTTAGAAAAGCAAGTTGTTTTTGAAAATTTCAAAGGAAATTTGTTGGGAATAAAAACCAGGATTGGTTTGACTTTTGAGAAATGTGATTTGAGATGTTGGAGATTTGAAACCAAAGTCGGGTGTTTAAAAATCCTGAAGAGATAGGTGGTAATCTTATAAATTGAGATGATTTTTAAATCAGGGAAATATAAGCTTTGAATGTTGGAATATAAATTTAAAGAGAAAAGTTAAAAATGAAATTAGCTTGGATTGGAAAATAAAATTTAATTGGATTGAAATTAAATTGAATAAGCTAAAAATAATATCCAGTTGTATTCGAATTAAGTTGAAATCGATTGAGTTAAATAAATCGGAGTTAAAATAAAATTTAATTAGAATAAGAATTCAATTGAATTATTGAATGGAATTAAATTCTTACCTGAACAAATGGAAAATAAATTGGATGAGGATTGGAATTGAAATAAATAAATAAGAATAACGAGTAAAAGAATTAAAATGCATGGAATAAAATATGTTTGGGTTATAAATAAGCATAAGGCTTGAGTTAAAATAAAAGATGAATATATTCAAGCCTATAATAAATGGAATTGTGAAAATAATAAGTGGCGACTTCTAAATTTTAAAAAGTGGGATAGAAACCCAAAATAAATATTTTTGATGAATTGGAAAATAAACGAAGAATGCAAAACTTAAATCGAATATGAAATTTGATTAAAATAATAATGGTTTGTATTGCAAATAAAATCCAAATATGTGGAAATAAATTGGAAATGACCTTGTAAATAATTGAATGAGCTGAATCTAAAAAGTTAAAATGTATAATAACTAATCAAATAAATTTGTAGTTTGAAATGAGATTGGATTGAAATGGAATCAAGTTAAATTGAAAAAGGGAAATTTATTTGCAAAATGAAATGAGCTTAAGTATAAAAAAAAGATTTGAATAATTGAAGTGGAATAACTTAAGCTGAATAGATGAAGGAGAGTTGAATTGAATTCAACTCAAAACTAAGAGTAATGATATTGGGTTGGATTTAAATCAAGTGAAAATAAATTTGAATCGAAATAGAATTTGGTGGGTTATAAATAATATTTAAGGAAATGAAAATTTATAATGGTTTGAGTGAGTAAACTAAGTGTATTGAATTAATAAATGGATAAAATAAATAAGAATCAAATGGATGATGGAAATAGAATTTGTCGTAAAAAGAAATGGAAATAAACTTAGGTTATCGACTTCAGTGTTGAACAAAAAAAATCAAACTCAAATGGAAGTGTGGTTTAAATGAATTGGGAATGTTTATTGAATGAAATAGCCTGGTTTGTTTCCGAGCTAAATAAAATAGTTTGGAACAAACAAATATGGAATGAAATGAATGGATTGTGAATGAAATTTAAATGGAATGTGTCGAGCTAAATTAATAATTGTGAATGAATTAAAATAAAAAGGAAATTTAATTGGTAATGAAGATGAACCTAAGTTGTTAATGGTTTTGTATGGAACTTGTTTGAATAATGGAACTAGTTGGTTAATAAAATGCAAGTGAATGGATTCAAATTTAAAATGCAATGAAAATGAGAATATATGGATTGTGAATAAATTGAAAATGGAATAGAATTAAGTATAAATTGAGTTGAAATAAATTTAAATTGGGTATAAACATAAATACTTATTTATTCACATAGATCTCGTCAAATTACATAGAATAAATTGTCATTGGATGTAAATAGAAGTAATTAAAATTCTATGAATCATTGCAAGTAAATAAAATTGATTTTTAAATCAATTGGAATAATATGGGTTTGTTGAAAATTAAAAATGAATTGAATGTAAGCGATTGAGTTTTAAACCATTCAAACTGAATGAAAATGGTTATAAATTAATTGGAACAGTTGAATTAGTGTGAAAACTGTATAAGTTGCTTACGGAAAAATGTTTGGTGTGAATTTCTTTTAGAATTCATGTGTTTAACTATTGCAAATAAGTGAAATGTTGTTAAACTTCATTTATATGGCACTTACATGTTTAAATTGAGTAAGTACAGGTACCTGGATGCCGTGGTGCTGGATATGGTTGTGCTAATTGCTAATATAAATAAGCTGTTTGCTTAAAATGCTAATAAGGTACGCCTACGCAATAAAAATAGGAAATGTGAACTGTTTTTGGTTTTTCCGACCGGGTGGGTCGATGTATATATATTTATCTCTTTTGTCAAATTGCAAAAGCTCCTCCGTACAAAGGGGACTCTGCCAAAAAAATTCGGAAATTTTGGGAGTTAGAATTTTTTTGAAAATTTGTGGAAATTTTTGTTAACGACAAAACGATTTCAAATTGGAAATTGAAATAAATTAGTAAATGAAAATAATTAAAATAATGACATAAATTAGTTATAAATGAAAGATAAAATTAAATGTTCAAAGTTGAAAACCAAGTTGAATAGAAATAGATATGAACTGAAGTGGTAAAATGAAAATAAATATAAGAAACATATAAAATGCTTATACTAAACTTAAGAGGGAATGGTGAATTCTTAAATGAAAATTGATACTACTAATATAATTTAAGTCAATATTGGAATGAATAGATATTGGCATTTTGTGAGAAAGTCGATAAAATGTTTTGGGATATTGTGATTGGATATTAGTACTAAACAGGATATGCAGGTAATATAAAGGAAAAAGAGAATTGGATTGATTTCAAAGATAAAAATTTGAAATGCTCGACAAAAAGGTATGTATTTAAATTTGGTGTGAATATGATTGGGAATTTGGATTGAGCCACTTGGCCTTTTGTTTTCTTTTTGGATTTGGGAGGCCGTAGAGCCATTTTGTAGTTGTACCGAGCTAGCCACACAAAGGAGACGCAGGTAAAAATTTTCAAGAATTTAGGGAGTTAGAAAAATTTTGAGAAAATTTTGATAACTCAAAATTGATTTTAAATTTAAAACTTGGATGATTGGGCAAATAGGATTGTTTGCAAATTATGAGAGAGTTTGGGAAGTTATTAGAAAGGTAATGGGTCTTGTATTAAAAGATAGTTGGTAGGATGTTAAATTGTTGATTTTGAAAAAAAATAGTAACGAGTATTGGGCCATTATTCCTAATTAGTAATTTCAGGGATGAAATTCTTTTAAGGGGGGAGGAATGTGACGACCCAGAATTTTTGAGCATTTAAAATTGGATTATTTAATTGGTTTTAAATATTAAATGGAGTAATTTTAACTTGAATTCAAATATCATTAATTATTGATAATTAAATTATTGAATTAAATAATTTTAAGTTGAGTAAAATGCTGTTTGGAGTTTTAAGCCTGTTGAAAATAAATTGAAGGCTAATAAATTTGTATTGATAATACTGAAATTGAAGTTAAAAATAGCCTTACGAGGCACAGTCTCAGAATTTGACGAAACCAGTTCCATTGGATCCGTAATATTAAATTATTATCGGATTTCAATTTTCGTATTGATCGGAGTTGTTGTGTGAGTGTACGATATATAAACGTGCTGAAATTTATATCGGAATTCAGTAATAACTGATCCAAAAGGGCTATCCTCTCCATACGGTCGAATTAGGACTCGGAACCTTTTCCATTGCGTTCGGAATAGGTATATAACATTATAAACGCCTAGAGGCACGCCTCGATAGGATGTCAAGATTTTAAGCTTTGAATTCAAGACAATTTGAATTTAAAATTTAAAATCAATATATATATATATATATATACCCTAATCAACTCAGTCGAAATCCCTTCCCATCAGTTGCCTTTCTCTCACCATCACGCATTTACTCCTCAGCAGCCTTTGTTCCCTCTGTAATCGCTGCAGCAAGCATTCTTCACGCAACCCATCTTTTCACGTTCAAAATCATGTTCTTTTGTTCCCCTCATTTCCTTTTTAAACTCGAGCCAGCTAAAGAAAGCGATCCAAAAACTCTTCTTTCATTTACAATTCGAACGAGGCCCAAAAAAAAGAAATTAATTTCATCGTAGTCGAATCTCGAGCTCAAGGTATATGGCGGCATCGAATTCGATTTTTAAAATAGGGATGGGCATAGCGTAGCTTAATCACGAGGGAGCAGGCAAGCCGAATTCGCCGGAGGGGTCGTGGCGAATTTCGCGAGTTCGAGGCCGGGTCTGTCGTCGCACGTGTGATGGAGTGGCGATCTTGGAGGCTCATCGACCTCTGGAACCAATTGCGGCGAGAGATTCGCGCTCTTTTGGGAAGCACGAAGTCATAAGATTCTGGCATCGACGAGGCACGCGTACTAGGGCATTCGTGATTTTGGGTTTGGGTATCGGTCAGATTTCGAGCTCGATGGAGTTGGTGGCTCCAACGAAGTATCGAAGGCAGTAAGGTATCTTTTTTTCTTGCAATTTAATTTTGGAATTTAATAAATTACTGTTAAAATATAAATTATATACAGAGAGAGATATATCTACCATAGTATATATATAAACCATTCTGTTTAACCTAATATATATAGAGGATTTTGGAAATGTAAAAGGGATTTTAGATATTGACAGAATTTATATAAGTTAAGGTTTTATGAAAGCTATATATGTATATATATATGCGTAGCTTTAAAAAGAAAATAAATACATATCTATGTTTTAAAGTTATTTGTTGTTTTAGAATAAAATATTAGGATGATTAGCTTGTTAAATTAACCTATTCAAATTTTAGTCAATAGAAATATTAAAGGAAAATTGTTTTAAATAAATTATTAGCTAATTAAATTAAATTTATCAAATGAAAATCAATTATGCAAATAGTTCGAATATTAATAAAATCATCTAATATTTATTGAAGGTAAAACCAAAAAGGGAACAAGTTGAGATACGATGGATTTTAACGAAAAGCAAAGGTGAGTTAATCTCACTCAGTTAACTTAAATTTAAATTTAAACTATTAAATTTAAATAATTGTTTGAATGGTTGAAATTGATTGATGTGCTATAGTATGTTATATTCTGGAATTGGCATATTATTGTGTTAACATCTTTGAATGTAGGGAAAACAAGTTGGAGGGATCCAACCGGACCCCTCGAAATTATTTAGATTATTTAATATTTCGTGTTCTGAATATTTGCTATCCTGTGATGATTTTATGAATAATTGAAGTATTAAATGATATGGTTGGATTGAATATCTTAGTAAAATAAATTATCAAATCTCTAGAATTGTATTTTCAAAAGAAATAAAAGAGTAAATTTTTAAGTAAAATAATTCTAGTGAATTGGAATAAATTCATAATGAATTGAAAATAAAATAAAATAAAAGTGATTGCAAAACTCTAACAAAATTTGGAATAAGAGGAATTTGAATTATTAAGGGTAATAATAAATTGTAAAGCTTAAGCGATATTATTTGAATGAATAAAGAATTTATTTTTTTATTTAAGGATTAAATTTAATTAAGAGATAAAGAAGGAATTTTGGGAATCTGAAATTGGTATCTTCAGTTAAAAGGGTTCTTACTCAAAATGAGAAAATAAAATCTAAATGTTAATGAAATTTGAAATAAGTAAAGCAAGAAAGAAAATTTATTTTAAACAAAGTAAATTGGGAATAAATTGTAAATTGATTAAAGTGTTTGGGATTTGAAATCTAAAAGGGAAGTGAGATTTTGGAATTTTTAAACTGGGTTATCAAGTAAAATAAAATATCGGTGGACATTTAAATATGAATTCTAAAGGGGAAATTTATCAAGGAATGGAAATTCGTTTAAAAATAAATAGTGATTCATTTTTAAAGGATGTGAAAGAGAAGAGTGTTTCCTTGGATAGCCAAGTACGATTTTCAAGCAATTTTAAATATAAGTTAAAGTTTTAATGTTGTTTTAAAAGCATATCTTAGAAAATTTATTATTTTTAAAATTTTAAATTCTAAAATAAATATTTTCAAAACTATTATCGTAGTCATTTAATTATTAAATGACTTGGTAATTGTTTTAAAGAAAAATCTAGTTTTATATTTTATAAAAGTAGCCTTATTTATTAAATATTTCTACAGTATATATTTTAATAAAGTACTAAAGTAGTTTTAAATTTTTTAGGCTATGAAGTATATTTATAACTAAGTGCTTTTAAATTATTTTAACATCTAAAAGTATTTTATACTTGGTGTTTCAGTGGAAATAAATATTGGGAAATTATTCCGGGAAAGGAATATGTTTGAAATTGTTTTCAAAAGGGGTCAAAATCTGAAATATACCTTGTAATGATATTTTGGATAAATAAATAATTTGGAAAATTATTTATTGTTTGATGGTTGTTTGTGAATATAAATTGATAGTTCAATCACCGACTATCAATATTGGACAAATACGTTGATCGTTTCGAAGAGACCGGGATCGAGATTTATTTCTCGAAAACCACTTCGATCCGGTTTGTACGTTTCGTGGAAACGAGTTTGGATTCGAAGATGGAGCAGTGAAGTGCAAGGGCTAGTCGCTACTAATCCTGAGGATATTTTCAAAATGGATGTAGTAGGAATAGTGCCTTCGGTTCCGTTCGAACCCGGGACAGACTTGTATGGATGAATGCTTGCGAAACATCGTCAGGTGGACGATGGGCATTCTAAGGGATATGTTCTATAAGGTAACGCTTAGCCTCAAGCCTCATCAAATGGGAATGACTGAAAATCAGGGATTATGCAGCAAGGCTAGGTGGGTAGCACCCAAGCAGGGTGAGGTCATTCCAGTCTAGATGTCCCTTTTTATTTCGGCTTAGTGGGCGGTTGCTGATCCCAACCGCGGGGTGATCTCACTCAGGATTATCCAGTAAGGGGTAGTCCCGGTCTTGTGTTGCAGGGGAGCGGGCGTACTCCTCGGTACGGTGATCTAGGCCCCGTACTGTGACAGGTGGTACCCCAGTGCCTAGTCATTAGTTGGAAATCCATTTTCCCTACGAGCCTTGTACGAGTTTTGTTTGTATTACCCACTCTGTTGCTAGTAGCTGGAATTTAATCATGTAACAATTTCGACTATTTTATAAGTATTTGTGTATAGACCCTAATATAATATCAGAGGATTTCTATAAATATTGTTTTAGCTATCGTAAGGTAAAAACCGGACATGTTTATTTGTGGCGTGGTCTTACGAGATGCTTTTGTTTCCAAAGGATTTTTGAACTTTAATAATCAATTGTGTGTGATTTTCTCACGCTGGTATTCCAGACCGACTCGGGTATTATTTAACTATAATGCTCGGGTCAGACCGAGTTTTATAGGATACAGGATGATGCTATGGAGCTCAGGAGACGAGCAAGATGACGATACGTACTTCCGTACTTGTTTATATACATATATTCCGCTGTGTTGAGTTGTTGTGTATCCATTTGCATGATATTGATGTTGAGCTGTGATTGATGTACTCTCATGATGTAATATATAAATAGAGATATTTGATTTTGAGTAAAGATCATTTATTATCTATTATATTTTATTCCGCTGCGATGGTTAGATTCTGTTGTTGTTTTCTATTTTCTTCTTCTACCTCTTCCTCTTTAACCCAAATGGTTCATATTTCTGTACAACTTGAGTTTATTGTTGTAGAATAGTGTTAACTCAAGGGGTACAGATTTGCGGGCTGTTACAAATCCCTTGAAAATAGTTTCAAACCACACACTCCTTATGGAATAAATTTCCAAATATTGATTTCCACTGAAAACATCCAAGCCAAATACTTTAGATTTATGATAATTTAAATTAAAGCTATTTACTTACTTTATTTGAAATATATACATACATTTTAAATGTTTCAAATAAAACTGCTTTATAAAATATAAACCATTTTTCTTCAAAATAAAAGTTAAGTCATACTAAATTTTAAAATAAAGTTATGAAATCCTATACAAGTTTTCAAATAAAACTTTAACCAAACTATCTTTACAATAAAACTAGTTTATAAAATATAAATATTAATGATATTCTTTTAAAGCATATACCAATTAACCCCTTTTAAAATAATTACTACTATAACTAATTTATCAAATATTTACTCTTAAAAATTCTACAACTTAAACAATAATTTCTTATAACATTCTTTTAGAAACAAATTTAAAACTTTGATGTTTATTTAAAAAAAATCTGTTCGAAACGTGCTTGGCTTTTCAAGGAACTACCCTTCCACTTTCAGAATAAACCAAGGAATCTTTTCATAAATCCTACACGATATACCTCAATTCAAATTTACGTTTAAATCCCGTAAATTCCTTTCCATGCTTTAAAAATAAACTCCTTTTTATTTTTAAACACATTCCCATCTTCTGGAAAACAACCTTCAAAATATGTGCTTAAAATATTTAAAATAAGGCTACTAGAAATTACATAAATGAAAATAATACTTAAGAAAATATAGAGTAGTTTCTAAGTACTTTAAAACAAAATTACCCTTTAAAATAAAGTGATTAATCAAATATCTATATTATAATTGCCTTTTGAAAACTTAGTACTACTTTACATGTAAAATAATTAAATATCATAATTACTTAAATTAGTATATACTTATACTTAAAAATAATTGGAAATAATATTTGTTTTTTTTCTAAAATATTCTAAAACATATTTTAAACCGCCAATTTATATTTTGAAAGCTTTTCTTTTAAACATACCAAATTTCCAGGAAAAATGCACTTTCCATCCTTTAAAGATAATCTCATCTTTACTTTTAAAACAATTATGCCTTTCTTATAGAATTTCCCACCGAAAATCTATATTTCCAAATTTATCCAATGATAAATATTTTATTCCACTTCATTTGTAAAATCGATTTACAAATTCCCATTCTTCATCGCAGTTTCAAAACTCTTAACAAATTCCAAACCAATTTCCTGAATTTAATTTCCTTAAATTCATTACTTAAAAATTCCTTTTCATTTCCCTTTTTTATTCCCAATTTATTTTATTTTCATTTATATTTTAAAATGTCAAATTATACTTATTCAATCATAACACAGCACAATCAAAGTTCAAATCAATCTATCACAGTATATAAATAAAATGCATCATCAATTATGAAAATAATTTCTATATTGTGAGGAATCCAGTTGGATCCCTCCAACCTGTTTCCCTGCATCCACAGATGTTAGCACAACAATAAATATCGATCAAATCTGATAATAATTATCACATATAACAAATCACCCAATCAACCATTTAAATATTAGCTATTTAAAACTAGCTAGCATTCCAGATGTGAGTGAGATTTACTCACCTTGCATTGGCGTTTCAAATTTTAAATTAAATCGAGCTCATTCGATTTAATCTAAAATTTCCACTTGCTCAAAATGATTCTAGGCCTACATCACAGCATGCTACTCATTGCTGCGATTCCAGTGCCACCAAATTCGTCGAAATCTGACCACACATGCTTGAGATATTTAGTTTTAAAAGTTTTGTATATAAATTTAAAACAAATTCTATTCTTTATTTTATTTTCAAACCAGATTTACCGTACACTAAGAAGAAGAAATCAAGGCCCTGCGCTTCATCTTCTTTGTCGCGCTAATTGACAACCCAAAACCCACCATCCATAAACCCTCTGTCGCGCCTCGAACAAACGCCTAGAGCTCGATCCAACAGCGCCCTAGCGTGCGCCTTTGCAAACCTCACCGTCACCCAAAATCTCATGAAGCTCGGCCTCCCTTTGACACCATAGTCCAAGTATGAACACACGCCCTTACATCGCTATTTGCCGACAACCCGAAGCTCTAATTTCGATCACCACTGGTTGATTTATAGAACTCAACGAGTTCTACGATTTCTCAGTTAGAGGATTTCGTTAGAAATCGATGGATTGATTAAAAATTGGGGATAAATGTCGATGTATATCAACCATTAAAAACATGGGTGGCGGCTGCGTTTTAGCTCCTAGGGTTTCACTAAGCAACGTGAATATATATACGCATTCTATTATTTTAATATTATTCTCAATTTTTACAAGATTTCCGAACGAACTCCAAATCAAACATGCAGCTAGGTGTTTATAAGGTTTTACCCGTATTCCGAACAGAATGGAACAGGTTTCGGAGGCTAATTTGATCATATGTGGAAGATAGCCTTTTGAATCGAGTTTAAATATTAAATTATCGATTTAAATTTCAACGCGTTTCTCATCCATACAGACAAATAGTAACTCCAAATGTTACGAAATTAAAAATTAGATAATAATACAACATTACGGATCCAATGGAACTGGTTTCGTCAAATTCCAAGACTGTGCCCCGGAAGGCTATTTTAACACGTCGATAAATTCGAGCTATTTTCAAAACCGTCGAAATCACTTAAAATTTTACTTTTAAAATTTTACTAACTTAATTATAAATCATATAGAATTTATAATCACATTAGAAATTGCTTTGATTCTTACTAAATCAAAATTTGATTATTTACATTATTAAAATATTAAATTTCATTATTAAAATATATAAAATTCCAAATTTTAAACTTATCGACTTTTGATTCCATCCAAAAGTCCAACATCATTATTTAAATCCAAATAGACTTAAAATAAATTTTAGAAACCTTTTCATATCTGTTTACACCCAGATTCATCAATTATCCCAATTCCACATATTTAATTGTTATTATCCAATTTCAATTGAATTGCCATATTCGATATTTTAACTAATTATATTGATTTAACCAAAATCTTCTTACTTCTAAATCAATTAAAAATCCACATTTAACATTCAAAATGAATTAAATGTTCAAAATCTAAGGACCAAAATTCCGGGTTGCTACATTCCTCCCTCCTTTAAAAATTTCGTCCCCGAAATTTGCTAAGGTATGAAAAATGCTACTAAACTCATTTACTTACCCATACTTATTTAGTTAAAAACTTACATTCACTTCACCAAAACCTTTAGCTCAATTCCAAAACCATTTGCTTTTATTTCTAACTCAAAAGCTTGTTTTCAATTTCACTTCAAAAATCACTTTTCTAGTTAACCCAAAATTTTTGACAGCGTCTCCTTTATACGGAGAGCGTTTCACAATATCACAATAGACACAAATATATATACATCGACCCACACGGTGGGAAAACAAAATATACCACTCTATATATATCATTTTTCAATTTTATTGCGTAGGCGTACCTTATATTAGCATTTTAAAAGCAAGCGGCTAAATAATATTGCATTTACGCGCTTCAACTCTATCGATTGCCTCCCGTACCTGTACTTACTCAAACAAGTCATAAGTTTTCAATAATATAAGATTTATAACATCCTTTCATATATTAATCTTAGCCAAACATCTCAATTACATAGTCCAAACAAACAAATTTCATAATTCAACCTGTTAACCATATATTACAAGCAAATCCCAAGATTTCAATCACCATTTTAATTTCCTAACAAATCCAACCTCCTTTTATTTCACTTAAATGATTTACATTCAAGTTTACAACATACAATTCACATTTACCACAACCAATTTATTTTCTCTTCAATATGATTAACATATGCTTTACTTACATCAATTTATTTCAATTCAATTCCAAATTGATTCACAATCAAATTTTATTTTCAATTTGATATATTTGCATTTCTTTAATGATCCACTTTCATTTATATGCAAATCCACTTAATACGATTTCAATCCATTCCAATTGATTCAAAAACCAACCTCAATTTGCTTCTTTAAGCCAATTCAATTCCGTTTACAAGAAACAACCAATTTTCATGCAAATTTTAAAGTTATCCATGCAAGTAACCATCACTTAAGCTTATTACCATTTAAAATTGATTCCAACACAATCTATATTAATTTTATTCCATTCTGAATTATTTACAACCCATACATTCTTATCTCATTACGATAAGAAATTAAGATTCTTTCACTTACATTAAAATTTTATTATCTAAACAAATTTCATTCAAGACCCCTTATAAAGCTCGACCATAATCATTTTCCAATGTTTGCACAAAAAATGGGCAAACACCTCCTAGTCGTATGATTTAGTTGATTATATGTTGATCTGGATGGTTTGGGTGATTTATGCAAGTATACGAAATAGATGGACAAAACTGTAAAAGACACACAGATTTATAGTGGTTCGGCCAGAACGTGCCTACGTCTACTTTACATGTTATTCTCCTTTTTCTTTCAGATTACAAGTACAAAGCTTTGTATACAAGTATATGAAAGTTGTTTGAAAGTTCCTTCCGTGCTTGAGCTCTCAAACTTGTCTGCCATTGTTGTACCCCTGCCCCTCTATTTATAGAGTGAGGCAGGAGGCAGGGGTCCTGGATGTATATAGCAGCTGGTGGGCCTGGACTGAAGCAATCTGGCCTAGCAAATTTGGATCGGTTTACCTTGGTTCGGTGGTAGGAGTATGGTGGTTCGGCAGTGGCTCGTGTACTTTGGCTCGGCAGTGAAGAAGGTCTGGTTCGGTGGAGGCTGGTTCGGTAGTAGCATGGAGATGGAGTTGGACCGGTGGCAAGTGTACGAAGCTTGGTTCGGCGTGCCTTGGTTCGGCAGAGGTTGATTTGGCTAGGCATGGACATGGAGAGGCTTTCAACCGGTAGTTGGTTGGTTCGGTCAATGGTAGTTGGAGATGCCTTGGACCGGTAATGAGAACTCGCCCAACATTTGCCCCCCAAAGTGGGGCACATGCCTGCATGTGTCGCGCTTTGTTTTGCTGGGATAGTCTCGTTCGGTTTTAAGCGCCGAGCCATCTGGTCCGGTCATTGAGGTTTGCTTATAAATAGGGGTCACGTGCCTTCGTTATTACTTACCAAACGAGCCGGACCTTTTTGCCGAGTCAAACTCTTAGTTTCGCCGAACCAAAGCGCTAGCCGAACCAGGTGAGACCCCTTTCCCACCGAATGAATTTTTGTACTGTACTACCGAATGAGCTTGTGGGTTCGATCGCCGAATTCGTTTTGAAAGTTGGGACGCCGAATGAGCTTTATACTGAGAGTGCCGAATGAACCCTGGTATTGGGAATGCCGAATGGACTTAAGACCGGATGAACCTTTGTATCGGCTTTGCCGAATGATACTAGGAATTCTGGGCATTTTGATTTTTTTTGAGTGAAATTTCAGACTATATCACTTGCTTGTTTATATCCTCTGTTCCAACAATATGTTTTTCTTTTGTGTTTGTAGGAAAATGTCTCGCAAAGTGGAAACTCGATCAGAAAAAAGAAAATCTACGGATAGACGAGAGTCCCCCGTGGTGCCCCTAGCCCAGGCAGGATCGGAACGTCGTGGACCCACCCCGAGGTCGCTAGTAAATGGGTATGGTCCCCAAGAGCTTCTGAATTCTCCTCCTGATTGCTTTCTGAGCTCTCTCAGAGAGGAGCAACTTGACGTTATCTCCCACTCCTTTGGGATTGATAGAGCATGCATGTTGTTGCCAGGGGAGGGGGTCATGCCATATAATCCCCCTGAAGGATACTTCGCGTATAGCCGATATCACTGCATGTGTGGAGCCATTCCTCCGATCAATGCGTGGATAGTCAGCTTCATTACTTACCTGAAAGTGGCTCCTTTTCAGCTTCAGCCCAACTCCTATGTCATCTTAGTGTGTCTATTCGTTATCTTCCAGAGGAGATATGGGCGCCCCCCTTCTAACCGGGAAATCCGATATCTATATAATCTGAGGGGCTACAAGAAGGGGTCTCCATACATTAGTTTAGAGTCGGCCGTGTCCTTCAAGGCGGTCTTGGACTTATACTCGAAGTTTACCATGTTTAAGAAGGAATGGTTCTTCGTCAAGGATGACTCCGTTTCTTTTCGCCTTTTCACTTCTGGCTGTAAGTTGAATTCCATTTGTAATTTCTTTATCCCGACTGCAATGCTTCCCCTTATATGCTTTTATTTCTTGCTAGCAACAGGTGGCTTTGCGGTCGTGGAGAATGATTGCCTGGTACATATGGCCGTGGAGATAGAGGCTATCTCTGGAAGGGACAGGTCGGCTTCTTACCTGATTAGGAATGCCACTCTCCTGGAGCACAACCTGATTCTGCCACGTCAATCTGTGGTTAAGCAGAGAGATACAGCCGAGGAGAGGGCTGCTAAAGCTAAAGATGGGGCCACCACGAAGAGTAGCAAGAGGAGGCTTTTCACAAAACCTCCAGTTGTTGAAGGTAAGAAGCTCCAAAAGTCCGACGGCTCTTCCCCTAGCACGTGCCCAATTACTTCGGGGGAGGAAGACGTGGAGGAGGATAGAGACGAAGGCGAAGGAGGCGATGTAGGAGGAGAGGCATAGAGTGGAGACGATAGAGAAGGTGATGGTGGTGGTGATGGCGCCGGGGCTTTGCCTCCTGGGCAAGCAGGCGAGATTCAAGAGTGGACAGACGATGCCTTCCACCAGGCTTTTGAGGGGTTGGAGGAAGGATCAGCCTTGGTGGAGAAGTCGAAGAGGTCTGATAAGGCCGGGACTGGTGCCAGTCTATCTTCTGACAGTATTTCAGCTAAGGCAACTCCGGCGGTTCAAGGTGAATTCTTAACTCCTTCTTTTAACTCCACATGTTTCTTGAATCATAGTTTCATGCATGCTTGTAACACTTGGTTTTTATTCCAGGAATGGGTAAGGTGGCCAAGACATTAGATATTCGGCACCGCCTTGAACAGTATAATTTACTCAAAGCTTCCGCCAAACCAAAGGCGTCAGCTAGCCGCCCTGGAGATGCGGTTAGATATCGCCCTCTTCTCGGAGTTATTGAAGAAGATATGCAAAAGAGAAAGAGGGGCCGATCTTCGTTTGAACCTTCACCTGGCCCTCAGCTCCAGTCCAGCCTATCCATGATATTACTGAGGAGTATACTGAGCTTATGCCTTCCCCACATCCGTCCGAAAATCCAACCGTCATCCCGATAGACCATCCTGGTTTGGTTCGCAACCCATTTGCTGGCCATCCGGATCTGGACCCGAGTTTTCAGGACATCTCTTTTGACGAGGCCACGAGTGAGCATCTTCTTCCCCGCAATCCCATGGTACGGGTGCTTGATGAGGCTAAGTACTTAGACCTCGATTTGCTTACTACTCGGATAGTTACCATGGGGGACGAAGCCAAGGCTAATATTGACCGGGTCGCGGAGGAGACCAGGAAGTTGATGGGGCATCATGCCCGTCTGGTCAAGGCTGGAGAGGAGATTGGGAGTGCTAATATTCGGTTGCGGCTAAAGGTTGCTGATCAGGCCAAACAGCTTGCCGATCAAGCCATTCAGATTTCTCAGCATGAGGCAACCTCCAGGCGGTTGAAGAAGACTATGGAAGAGGCTAGTAAGGCAGAACTACGAAAGATGGAGGCTACCTGCAAGGAACGGATTGACATGGCCATCGCAACGGTGGACGAGGTTCGGAGAGCGGATCTTGAGCAGGTAAAAGAGTTATCTGGGAGGCTTGAGGCCGTAGAGCTTGCTCAGGCCAAGTTGAAGGAGGAGATGGAAGTGATGCGGAAGTCCCTTCAGGCTGACTGCTCGAGATACCGATTGGAGAGAGATGCTGCTGTCGCACGACTGTCGGCTTCTGAGACCCGGATGAAAGAGTTTGAGGAGAACAAGGGGATGATGGACGAGATGCTCCAGGACATGTATTTCCGTACTTGGAGGCAGGGCAACCTGTCCTGGATGGACGATTATCCCCGGGTTATGGCTAGGATATATCTCCGGGCTTTGGAGGAAGCTAAGGCCGATGCGGATAAGGAAGGTGGTGCGGCTTTTAGGATGGATGTGGTTACGGCCCAATTCACTAAGGAAGAGAAGGTGGCGGATAAGGAGGGCATGCGGCTGCTCGCCGCGGATGAGGTAGGCGTGCAGCTAGACGATGATGGTCAGGGAGCAGGTGTTGGTAAGTCTTTCCTTTTGACCTATTCATGATTTGATTGCTTATCTTTCGTGGTTATTGATGGATTCTCTTCTGAATTATGCAGGCGGGACCTCGGTAGCACATGCTGGGAGTTCCGATCCTGCAGTTAAGTAGATCCCGAGGGCTAGCGGGATGGAGGCGAAGCCCTGATTCTTTGACTTGACTTGTACATATTTTGGTTGCTGTCTATGTTAGTCCGAAACATTAATGTAACTTGTAATTATATTATTTGTAAAGAATGACTTTATGTAATTTTATAACATAAGCTGATTCTGTCATGTTTGAATGCTGTTGTCATTTTGATATGCTGCATAAGAAATACAGCTGCGGGTTTATGCATGTGACTTAATCGTATTTAATGCTAAGTTTCTGCTTAAACTATTATCTCATGTCTTGTAATGCCAATATGATGTGTGAATAAATTAAAGCTACATATTTGTATAAAATAGAAGATAGTACCACCCTTCGTGTTTTAGTTGTAGAGGGTTGCTTTGAATGTCTTGCGTGACTGTGTATGGAATGTAGCCGAGTGTTCCGTCATCCAGATGTGAGCTCATATTTCCACAAGCGAGAGTTCCCCTATTTTGTGACCTGTACTTTAAGGATTGTTATATAGGATAGGAGGAAAGTTTTTGAATGAAATGGAAATATGAGAAACAGTAAAACTTCCAATCACGGAAGGCCGTCGATATGCTTAAGTTCGTGGCAAACGGGTTTTGTAGTCACTTTCCCTAGCTGTGGGTCTTGGAGACATTTGTCACCCATCTTACGCCTCCACGGGGAGTTTTTTTTTACCACAGCCGCACTTAAGACATATCGGAGCCGAGATCGCGCACAGTAACTGCCCGAGCCATTATGGCCCGTAATCGTGGGTGTTATTCGATTTACTGTGGCCGGCTAGCGTGGGTGCCGATCGTCAACCGTGAACTACCCCTGACTGGCCACACCTTATGTTGGGGCTTAAAGTAGGTTCACAGTTGCCGGCGAGCCGAACGCCGTAATGAGCTGCCATCGGCTATAGTCGGCCTTCTTGATGGCTTATAATCGGCTCATTACAGTTGGCTTTGAGGGCAGTCGCGAGCAATGAGTTAACCAGCAGCAGAGGGATGCTGGAGCAAAAGTGTCTCATTGGCGAGTGCATAGAATCGCATAGTACCCGTTGGGCCTTGTCCAGGTGAGGTTGCGCCGTGAAGTTCCAGTATGGAAACGTCGTTATACATGATTTTGTTCAACAGAAAAGGATAAAGCTTAACAAGCAGCCAAGATATAAAGGAATAAGTTAAAAAGAGACAAGATTTTTAAAGTGGTTCGGCACGAAAATGCCTACGTCCACTGATTATCTTTGTTAATTCACTTCATATGGGCAGTACAAGTTAAGAAAAGTATCGATGGAGGTGTCGGATGTTCCATGCCCTCTGGAACACCTCTCCGTCCACTGTTGACAAAATATAGGTTCCGTTGCGGAGATCTTTATGAATCACATAGGGTCCGTCCCAGATTGGATCTAGCGCTCCAGGGCATGGGAAGATCCACTTGAGGACAAGATCTCCTTCTTGTAAGCTGCGATGCTTGACTTTGGAGTTGTATTGTGCTGCAACTTTTTGCTTATGAGCTGCTGCTTTGAGTGCTGCATCGTTTCTTCTCTCTTTAATTAGACCCAAAGACATGTGGAGGTGTTCTTCGTTCTCTTCTGGGTTGTAGTGGATCCTGCGGTGGGAGGGCACTACAGTTTCAACTGGGAGCATGGCTTCCGATCCGTATGGCAAAGAGAAAGGAGTATGCCCTGTTGATGTTCTGTAAGATGTGCGGTAGGCCCAAAGTGCCGTAGGAAGTTCATCCACCCAAGCGCCTTTTGACTTTTCGAGTTTCTTCTTGATTAGGGTTTTGAGGATTTTGTTGACAGCTTCGACTTGTCCGTTTGCCTGGGGGTAAGCCACAGATGAGAAGGTTTTGTGAATTCCGTGCTCTTGGCACCAGTCGACGAATTCCTCGCTGTCAAATTGAAGTCCATTGTCCGATATGATTTTGAGTGGAACCCCGTGCCTGCATAAAACATTTTTGATCAAGAAGTTAATAACTTTTGCCGAAGATATTTTATTTAGAGGCTCCGCTTCCACCCATTTGGTGAAATAGTCAACTGCTACTACGGCATATTTGGCTCCGCCTCGGCCCACTGGCAGTTCGTCAATCAAGTCAATTCCCCATATTGCAAAGGGCCAAGGGATGGTCATTTGAGTAATCTCTTTTGTTGGTAGTCGAGGAATTTTAGCAAATTTATGACATTTGTCACATCTTTTGACGAAGTCTAGGGCGTCTTTGTTTAAGGTGGGTCAGTAATATCCATATCAGAGTATCTTCTTCGCCAGAGTCTGCCCACCAGTGTGATCTCCGCAACTTCCTCGATGTATGTTGGATAAGATTTCCTTGGCTTGCCTTCCAGCGACACACCTTAATAAGGGATTAGAGAAGCCGCGTCGATAGAGGATGCCTCCTTGTATTGTGTAGCGGGAAGCTTTCCTCAAAATTTTCTTGACTTCGTTACGCACGTCGGGCAGTGTGCCATCTTGTAAATATTTCCGGATAGGAGTCATCCAAGTTTCCTCTTCGATTGCAGCTATCATATTCATTGTCTCGTAACTCGGGGCTAGTTGCTGTGAAATGGTTATTGTTCAGGAAGCGGTGTCGTCCTTCATGCTAGCTTGCTTTGCCAGTTCGTCGGCCTCCTGATTCTTCTCTCGAAGAATGTGTCTGATTAAATAGTGATCCAACTGATTGAGCAGCAGCTTGGTCTTCTTTAGATAAGCTGTGAGTCGGTCTCCTCGAGTTTGGAATTCTCTCGGTATCTGATTTACAATAAGTTGAGAATCACTATGGAGACATAAAGAACCGACTCCAATCTCCAGGGAAAGTTCTAAACCGGCTGTCACTGCTTCGTATTCTGCGTCATTGTTGGTGGCAGCGAACTCCAACCTTAGGGCGTAGTGCAGCTTCCTTCCCCTGGGGGTGATTATCACAACACCTGCCCTCGAGCCTTGCTCATTTGATGCTACATCAACGAAGAGATTCCACTTGAAATTTTTCGCTACTTCAGATTGCTCCTTACCTTCGTTAGTAGTGAATTCGGCAATAAAATCAGCTATGGCCTGTCCCTTGATAGCGGTGCGAGGATGGTACATAATATCATATTGACTCAGTTCAAGCACCACTTAAGTAGTCGCCCAGAAGTGTCGGGCGATGGAGTACCTGCCTTAGCGGTTGATCGGTTAAAACTCTGATGGAATGAGATTGGAAATAGTGTCGCAGTTTCCGTGACATGATTAGTAAACAGTATGCTAGTTTTTCAAGTTTAGGGTATCTGGCTTCTGCCTCTTTAAATCTCTTGCTTACAAAGTATACGGGCCGCTGTGCACGGTCGTCTTCTCTCACCAAAGCGGCGCTTAAAGCATGGGATGATACAGCAAGGTATAGGTATAGTTCCTCGCCTTCATTCGGAGTTGAGAGTACTGGTGGTCTTTGGAGGTGTTCGATTAAGTTAAGGAAGGCTGTCGAGCATTCGTCAGTCCATTCGAACTTTCCTTTGTCCTTCTTAAGAGCTTCGAAGAAAGGGATGCATTTGTCGGTTGCTTTAGAGATGAACCTGCTTAGGGCAGCCACCTTCCCGTTTAGGCTTTGCATCTCTCTTCGAGTGGATGGTATCTTGATATCTTGCAAAGCCCGGACTTGTTCGGGGTTCGCTTCAATCCCCCCGGCATGCACGATGAATCCCAAGAACTTTCCCGATGATACTCCGAAGGAGCACTTTAGAGGATTCAGTTTCATTCCATATTGGCGAAGTACCTGAAACATCTCGTTCAGGTGGTTTATATGATCGTTGGCTTTCCTTGATTTTACCAGCATGTCATCCACATAAACCTCCATAGTTCGCCCTATTAATTTCGCAAACATCTTGTTGACGAGGCCCTGATAAGTAGCTCCAACGTTTTTAAGTCCAAAAGGCATTACTTTGTAGCAGTACAATCCCCGGTCAGTGATGAAACTAGTGTGGTCTTGATCGGGGGTGTGCATAGGGATCTGCTTATATCCTGAGTATGCGTCCATAAAGGATAAGAGTTCGTGTCCGGCTGTGCTGTCCACGAGTTGGTCGATTCGGAAGAGTGAGAAGCAGTCCTTCGGGCAAGCGTCATTTAAGTTGGAGAAATCGATGCATGTTCGCCACTTCCCATTAGCTTTCTTTACCAGTACAGGGTTGGCAATCCATTCTGGGTAGATGACTTCTCGTGTGAAGTCATTGGCAAGTAAGTTCTTTACTTCTTCCTCGAGGGCCGCTGATCGTTCTGCCCCCATGCTCCTCTTTTTCTGCTTCACTGGCACCTTGGTGGGATCGATGTTCAGCATGTGGCATGCTACGTCTGGAGAGATTCCTGTCATGTCGGCGTGCGTCTATGCAAATACATCCATGTTGTGGCGAAGAAAATCGACGAGTTGATCTTTCAACTCCGCTCTTAACTGAGACCCGACCCTCAGCAGTCTACTTGGGTCGTGTTTGTCTACAGATACAAATTTCATAGCCTCTGCAGGCTTGGTGGTGGCCTCCTCCCCTTTGTCCCTGGGGTCTATTCGTTGAAAGGATCGCTGGTATATCGAAGAGGAGGGGCTTTCTTTAATTGCTATGCTTCCAGGTTTTTCTTCCAGAGAGAAGTCTCTGCATCCTTTCCTTTATCCTTCCTACGGTTATTGCGAAGCTCAGTTACATAGCAATCTCGAGCGGCGTCTTGATCTCCCTCTATTTCTCCTACTCCGTTATCTGTTGGGAATTTCATCTTCAGGCACCATGGGGCTAGGACAATTTGGAAGTCAGACAAGGCTGGTCTTCCCAAAAAGGCGTTGTAGGCCGAATGGTTCTCTATCAGTACAAATGTTTGTTTTCGCACATCGGAGCGGGGATGACTTCCTATTTCAACAAAAAGGTCCAGCTGCCCGAGGGGCATCTTCGCATCTCCAGTGAAACCATGTAGTGGTTTGTTGCAGGGAGACACATCCTTCATTGACAGCTTCATTTTGTCGAATGCATGCTTGAATAGGATATTCATTGAGCTTCCAGTGTCTACTAAAATTCGAAAAACTTTGGCTGGACCGAACCAAGCAGAGATGATCATAGGATCCATGTGTGGGTACTGTCTTCCCTCTAGATCACACCTACTGAATGTGATGTCGTCATTCTCTTTCCGTTTCGGGTGGCGTTCTTCCATAACAGAATTAACGTAGCCTTCAGCGTTTCTAAGTGACTTACTGTATCTTTCCATCTCTGCCCAGCTTCTGTCGATGATGTGTGGTCCTCCTGATATGGTATGGACCACTATTTTCTCTTGACTAGAGCCGCTGGTGTTGCGATTTCCTCCGCCTCCTTCTGGGAGGGGTAACCTTGGGTTTTCATTGGCGGGAGCTGGAGTCCTGTTCTGGCATTTTACATAGCGTTCCAGTCTCCCCCTTCTAATGTGTTCTTCAATCAAGTCCCGGAGATGGTGGCATTCATTGGTGTCATGTCCGTGGGATTCATGGAAGCGGCAGAACTTTCCAGACTTGAGTGCGTTATCTGACTCCTTCCTGTGCGGGGGGCGCTTGTATCCAACTTCGTCTTGAGTGGCTAGGAAGATGTTTTCGATTGTTTCATTCAAAGGAGTGTAGGAGTCAAATCTTGGTCCAGGTCGATATAGGCGCTTTTCCCCCTTCTTACCCCCAGCATTGTCTCTAGAGTCATTTCTCTGAACATCCTTTGTTGCAGCGGAAACCCTGTCTGAAGCTGTTTTAGCCTGTTGCCCTGACTGCCTCTCAGTGGCAGCATCTTCAAGTCTCATATACTTTCCAGCTTCATGGAAGAAATCAGGTAAAGTAGCTGGCTTTTCCTTGGTTAGTCTTCTAGCAAATTTAGTATCCGGATGTACACCACTGCAGAGAGCCATTAGGACAAGTTTCTCGTCGGCATCTTGGACTGCGGCTGCCGCAGCGTTGAATCGGGTGAGATATTGTTGCACTGTCTCTCCGGGTTTCTGCTTGATATTGGATAAGGAATAAGCGTCCTTGGGTTGTTCCACGTGAATGCGGAACTGGCTGATGAATTTTTCTTTCAACATTTCCCATGAGCTGATGGACCCTTGGGGTAGGTGGCAGAACCAGGAGGTAGCTAGGTCTGCCAAGAAAAGTGGGAAGCATTTACACAATACTCCCTCCGTTGCTCCGCTCATGAGCATATGCTGGGTGTATCTCTGTAAGTGTACGATGGGGTCAGAGGTTCCCTTGTAAGGTTCCATCGTTGGCATTTTCCATTCCCGGGGGGTGATGGCAGTTTCGATATTGCGGGTGAAGGGGCTGGTTACCCTAGCACCTATCCCTCGATCTCTTTGCTCCCGTTAGACGTACTCCCTGAACAATCGCGCCATCCTTTCATCAGAACTTGGAGCGGATAAAAATGAGTTTGGTTCTTCCCTGCGGGATTGATTCCGTCCAGATGACCTGTAAGGATGGTATCGTTTATCACTTCTGACATTCTCCAATGACTGCCTCTGGTCTTCCGGGGGCATGCTGGGGTCAGCCACAGTTGGCCCTTGCCTTGATCTTCCCCTGCTGGGTCCTGTTCTTAGCACTTCCTCGAGTCCAACTTCGGGCTGGACTCCAGCTCGGTCCCGCCTACTGGTGTTTCCATGGTTAGGTAGCATGACAGGCTCAGCCACATCCGACCCCTGCCTGGCACTTCCTTTGTTGGGTTCGGTTCCAAGTGTTTCCTCGGGTCGGAATTCGGGCTGAGTCCGGGCTCGGCTCCTACCATGGCTGCTTCTGTGGTTGGCCTCTTCGAAGAAGAAAGACCCTTGTCGTCTCTTAGATCCTCCAGACTGTGACTCACCCCATGATTCAGTGTTACGGTTGGACTCTTCAGCATCCCTTAAGCGTGACATGAGTTGGTCCACCAAGGCTTCTTGTTGAGATGCGAAGCGGTTAGTTACTTCAGCCACAATCCTGTCCAGATTCGCCCTTGTAATTGGTTGTTCCGTAGCGGGGGCTGTCGAATTTGCCTGATTTAAATTTGCCGTTGGAACTTGACGATTGTCTTGGTCCCTAATTACTGGATCTGGGACACTGCCAGTTGCAACGTTCTTTCCTTTGTTAGCATCTTTCTTCCGTCCGGGAGCCATATTTTTCAAGCAATGAACGATGCTGACAGAAAAAGGGTTAAGTGGGAGAAGCTGAAGCTTCGAGCTCCTGGCTCTCAGTGAAAGCACCAAAAATGTTTGCACAAAAAATGGGCAAACACCTCCTAGTCGTATGATTGAGTTGATTATATGTTGATCTGGATGGTTTGGTTGATTTATGCAAGTATATGAAATAGATGGACAAAACTGTAAAAGACACACAGATTTATAGTGGTTCGGCCAGAACGTGCCTACGTCCACTTTATATGTTATTCTCCTTTTTCTTTCAGATTACAAGTACAAAGCTTTGTATACAAGTATATGAAAGTTGTTTGAAAGTTCCTTACGTGCTTGAGCTCTCAAACTTGTCTGCCATTATTGTACCCCTGCCCCTCTATTTATAGAGTGAGGCTGGGGGCAGGGGTCCTGGATGTATATAGCAGCTGGTGGGCCTGGGCTGAAGCAATCTGGCCTAGCAAATTTGGATCGGTTTACCTTGGTTCGGTGGTAGGAGTATGGTGGTTCGGCAGTGGCTCGTGTACTTTGGCTCGGTAGTGAACAAGGTCTGGTTCGGTGGAGGCTGGTTCGGTAGTAGCATGGAGATGGAGTTGGACCGGTGGCAAGTGTACGAAGCTTGGTTCGGTGTGCCTTGGTTCGGCAGAGGTTGATTCGGCTAGGCATGGACATGGAGAGGCTTCAATCGGTAGTTGGTTGGTTCGGTCAATGGTAGTTGGAGAAGCCTTGGACCGGTAATGAGAACTCCCCCAACATCCAATTTGCTTAAGTTATTTCAATAAAAAAATAACTCCATTTCTTCTCACCTTAATCTTATTTCTATTTTGATTTGATTCTTATTCAATCAAATTCCAATCCATTACAAATTTTAATTCAATTTGTTTGCTTACTCAATCCATTTTAAATTTATCCACCATCTGAATTCATTTCTGAATTTATTAATAACATAACCATTCCAATTATTCTTAACCAGAACTGTGTTTTATTTTGCTTTTTAAATTTTCAACATGCCACCAAAAATTTTATTCGTTCCAATACAAATTCATTTAATTTAGCTTACACTAAATTCATCCTCAACAATTCTTTAGGATTTAGTTGAGTGAGCATTTTCTTCATTCAATATCATTTCAACTAAATTAAATTTCCTTTCAATATAATCCTTTACCGATTTAGTTCAAGTTCAACTAAATTTATTTAGCCAACTTAAATGCATACCATTTCCATTACTATTTTAAATAAGAATTGAATTTCATTCAATACTATTTATAACACAACTGAATTTTGATTTTTCACTTCAATTCAATTTCAATTAAATTTTATTTCTCAATATATAAGTTCAAAACTTATTTACTAACCTAAGTCCGTTCACACTTTATATTTTTCTTAACCTTATTACAACTCTCCTTCCATTTAGGATTAAATTTAGAATTTTCCATCTTTTTTACCATAACATTCAACCATTTCTATTTAGGTTTTGCAATTCATTTCTCTATTCATATGTTCACTAACATATTTATTTAAAAGCTTATATTGCTCATTCGAGTCCATCTTCATCTTATAATCACCATTCTAGATTATGTATATAACACTTAATAGCTTAAGGGTATAAATTTCATTACACAATTTTAACTCACAATTATAATCATTTTACATTTCAACTTTAACCAATTTAATTCGATTTCAAGTTCAATTTTATTTAACTTATCCTCAGTTAAATTCAAACATATTTTATTCACTTCCATTTACTCAAGTTAAATTTTAATTCCAGGATTAAAATTTTCATTTTCCTTTTTAATTAGATCAACTTCACTTTAAAAGTTTAATAGTTGATTCATCTTAACTTTACACACTATTTAAATAGAATTTTTCAGAATTCAATTGCCCGGTTTTATTTCAAAACCATTTTGAAATAATAATCAACACATACCCACTTGGTATATCAAATCAAATCTTCGAATTCCAAAACAACTTGTTTTTACCAAAACAAATTTCCCTTTTGAAATTTCTAAAACAACTTGTATACCCAACAAGTCCAAACAAATATTATAACCAATCTCTATGGTAGCAATCCATCACTTTAGAAACTCGAAAATGAATTTTGATGATGTGGCCATCATCATCAGGATTATTTTCCAACGACTGAAGTGAGTCAGTGCTTCCTTACTGCCACAAATTCATTTCAAAACAATTTCCATTCAAAAATATTTTCCAAAATAATACTCCATTATTTCCTTCCAATTTTTGGAAAACATTTCCACCATTCCTAAGATTTCCAAACCTTTGTTTAAATACACTTTAAATGCTTTTCAAAATTTCCAAAATTTAAATCCGGTCTAAATCAAAATTCAGCTATACTCCTTTTTATTTAAACCACACTTAGCTAATTCTGTTTGGTTATAAACCATTTCAAATTTTAGACTCTTATATTTGATTATAATAATAACAACCAAACATCCAAATATATAATTATTTCAGAAAATTATTTCTTTTATATCAAAATATAATTTTGGATAAAATTATTTCATTTACCCACTTTAAAAACAATACTATGTCGGTTTATCTTGTTTAAGAGTTTAGAAACCCCTATCGATACGGTTGTACTTCCTGTACCTACCAGAATTCATAAACACTCAATCGATAAGTCAACACAATACAAAAACAGTTTTATATTCACTAACAAGTACACTCTCATATCTGTAAATACACTTAACCCATTCTAGAGTACTATGGACTCTATATCTAATAAGTAATTCCACCAAAGCCTAGGTTATCGCTAACCTAAGCTCTGATACCACTGTCACAACCCTCCCTTCTCGACCCTCGAAAATCGACACAAGATACACCACAGAATAACATGCCGACGCTCGAGTGCCGGAAAAGACAGATTGTTGAGGGAAAAGAAAGAAGATAAAAGAAAGAAGGAACTAAACAATAACAGAATCTCACAATCGCAACGGTACAAAATATAATACATAATATCAGATCTTTATGCAAAATGAAAACTATATCTGTTTTATATATTACTTCATTAGAGTATCACAAACGAACAATAATTACCAGCCTGACAACTTCATACAATCACCGCAGCGGATATAAACAAATACAGATAATACGTCTCGGTCTCCAGCTCCTCCCTTGAACTCCATAGCATCCTATCCCGAACATGTAATACTCGGTCTGACCCGAGCATTATAATGAAATAAACCCGAGTTAGTCTGGAATACCAGCATGAGAGGAATACACCCACATTGATTATTAAAGTTTCAAAATCCTTCGAAATCAAAAGCATCTCGTAAGACAACGCCATAAATAAACATGTCGGGTTTTTACCTTACGATAGCTAAAACATTTCTTATAAAATCCTCTGATATTATAATAGCGTCTATATATAAATACTTATTCAAATAGCCGAAATTGTTACATTAATTAAATTCCAGCTACTAGTCACAATCGTGGGTAATACAAACAAAACCATAAAAGGCATGTAGGGAGAATTGATTTCCAACTAATGACTAGGCACTGGGATACCACCTGTCACAGTACGTGGCCTAAATCACCGTATCAAGGATTACTCCCAATCTCATGCAACACAAGACCGGGACTTCCCCTTACTGGATAATCCCGAGTAAGATCACCCCACGGTTGGGATCAGCAACCGCACCACTAAGCCGAATAAAAATGGACATCTAGACAGGGATGACCTCACCCTAATGGGTGCTACCCACTTAGCCTTGTTGCATAACCCCTGATTTTCAGTCATTCTCGGTTGATGAGGCTTGAGGCTAAGCGTTACCTTTTTAGAACGTTTCACTTAGAATACCCATCGTCCACCTGACGATGTTCCGAAAGCATTCATCCATACAAGTCCGTCCTGGGGTCGAACGAAACCGAAGGCACTACTCCTACTACATCCATTTTGGAATCATCCTCAGGATTAGACGCGACTAGCCCTTGTACTTCACTGCTCCATCTTCGAATCCAAACTCGTCTTCCTCATGAAAACGTACAAACTGGATCGAAGTGGTTTTCGAGAAATAAATCCCGATCCCGGTCTCTTCGAAACGATCAACGCATTGTCCAATATTGATAGTCGGTGATTTAACTATCAATTAACATTCACAAACATCCATCAAACATAAATAATTTCCCTAAATTATTTATTAATCTCAAAATATCTTCGCAAGATATATTTCCCTTTTCAATCCCTTGAAAACAGTTTCAAACCACACATTCCTTATGGAATAAATTTTCAAATATTGATTTCCACTGAAAACATCCAAGCCAAATACTTTAGATTTATAATAGTTTAAATTAAAGCTATTTACTTACTTTATTTGAAATATATACATACTTTTTAAATGTTTCAAATAAAACTGCTTTGTAAAATATAAACCATTTTTCTTTAAAATAAAAGTTAAGTCATACTAAATTTTAAAATAAAGCTATGAAATCCTATACAAGTTTTCAAATAAAACTTTAACCAACTATCTTTACAATAAAACTAGTTTATAGAATATAAATATTAATGATATTCTTTTAAAGCATATACCAATTAACCCCTTTTAAAATAATTGCCACTATAACTAATTTATTAAATATTTACTCTTAAAAATTCTACAACTTAAACAATAATTTCTTAAAACATTATTTTAACAACAAATTTAAAGCTTTGATTTTTACTTAAAAAAATCTATTTAAAACATGCTTGGCTTTTCAAGGAACAACACTTCCATTTTCAGAATAAACCAAAGAATCTTTCTATAAATCCTACACGATTTACCTCAATTCAAATTTATGTTTAAATCCCGTAAATTCCTTTCCACACTTTAAAAATAAACTCCTTTTTATTTTTAAACACATTCCCATCTCCTGGAAAACCACCTTCAAAATATATGCTTAAAATATTTAAAATAAGGACACTAGAAATTACTAAATGAAAATAATACTTAATAAAATATAGAAGAGTTTCTAAGTAATTTAAAACAAAATTACCTTTTAAAATAAAGTTATTAATCAAATATTTATATTATAATTGCCTTTTGAAAACTTAGTACTACTTTACTTGTAAAATAATTAAATATCATAATTACTTAAATAAGTGTTTACTTATACTTAAAAATAATATTTGTTTTTTTTCTAAAATATTCTAAAACACATTTTAAACTGCCAATTTATATTTTGAAAGCTTTTCTTTGAAACATACCAATTTCCAGGAAAAATGCACTTTCCATCCTTTAAAGATAATCTCATCTTTACTTTTAAAACAATTATGCCTTTCTTATAGAATTTCCCACCAGAAATTTATATTTCCAAATTTATCCGGTGATAAATATTTTATTCCACTTCATTTGTAAAACCAATTTACAAATTCCCATTCCTCATCACAGTTTCAAAACTCTTAACAAATTCCAAACCAATTTCCTTAATTTAATTTCCTTAAATTCATTACTTAATTATTTTTTTCATTCCCCTTTTTTATTCCCAATTTATTTTATTTTCATTTATATTTTAAAATGTTAGATTATAGTTATTCAATCATAACACTGCACAATCAAAGTCCAAATTAATCTATCACGGTAATAAATAAAATGTATCATCAACTATGAAAATAATTTCTATATTGTGAGGAATCCAGTCGGATCCCTCCAACCTGTTTCCCTGCATCCACAGATGTTGGCACGACAATAAATATCGATCAAATCTGATAATAATTATCACATACAACAAATCACCGAATCAACCATTTAAATATTAGCTATTTAAAACTAGCTAGCATTCCAGATGTGAGTGAGATTTACTCACCTTGCAGGCGTTTCAAATTTTAAATTAAATCGAGCTCGTTCAATTTAATCAAAAATTTCCATTTGCTTAAATGATTCCAGGTCTACATCACAGCGTGCTGCTCGTCGCTGCGATTCCGGCGCCACCAAATTCGTCGAAATCTGATCATGCATGCTTGAGATATTCAGTTTTAAAGGTTTGTATATAAATTTAAAACAAATTCTATTCTTTATTTTATTTTCAAACCAGATCTACCGTACACTAAGAAGATGAAATCAAGGCCGTGCGCTTCGCCTTCTTTGTCGCGCTAATTTCTTGTATGACAACCCAAAACCCACCGTCCCTAAACCCTCTACCGCGCCTCGAACAAACACTTAGAGCTCGATCCAACAGCACCCCAGCGTGTGCCTTTATAAACCTCACCATCGCCCAAAATCTCATGAAGCTCGGCCTCCCTTTGACACCATAGTCCAAGCACGAACGTACGGCCTTACATCGCGATTTGCCGACAACCCGAAGCTCTAATTTCGATCACCACCGGTTGATTTATAGAACTCAACGAGTTCTATGATTTCTCAGTTAGAAATCGATGGATTGATTTAAAATTGGAATAAATGTCGATGTATATCATCCATTAAAAACTTAGGTGGCAGCTGCGTTTTAGCTCCTAGGGTTTCACTGAGCAACGTGAATATATATACGCATTCTATTATTTTAATGTTATTCTCAATTTTTACAAGATTTCCGAACGAACACCAAATCAAACATGCCACCGGGCGTTTATAAGGTTTTACCTGCATTACGAACACAATGGAACGTGTTTAGGAGGCTAATTTTATCATATGTGGAAGATAGCCTTTTGAATCGAGTTTAAATATTAAATTATCGATTTAAATTTCAACGCGTTTCTCACCTGTACGGACAAATGGTAACTCCAAATGTTACGAAATTAAAAATTCTATAATAATACAACATTACAGATCCAATGGAACTGGTTTCGTCAAACTCCGAGACTGTGCCACGGAAGACTATTTTAACTCGTCGATAAATTCGAGCGATTTTCAAATCGTCGAAATCACTTAAAATTTCACTTTTAAAATTTTACTAACTTAATTATAAGTCATATAGAATTTATAATCACATTAGAAATTATTTTGATTCTTATTAAATCAAAATTTGATTACTTACATTATTAAATATTAAATTTCATTATTAAAATAATATAAAATTCCAAATTTTAGCTCATCGACTTTTGATCATATCCAAAAGTCCAACATCATTATTTAAATCCAAATAGACTTAAAATAAATTTTAGAAACAATTTTCATATCTATTTACACCTAGATTCACCAATTATCCCAATTCCACATATTTAATTTTTATTATCCAATTTCAGTTGAATTGTATATTTTAACTAATTATATTGATTTAACCAAAATCTTCTTACTTCTAAATCAATTCAAAATCTACATTTAACATTTAAAATGAATTAAATGTTCAAAATCTAACATCCGAAATTTTGGGTTGTTACAAAAATACTTATATCCATATCAGGATATTTAAACCATCTCTTAATCCAACACTTAGAAGAAATATTTAAAGATATATTTTTCAAAACCCTTTACTTCTCAACAATTAGGAAAGTTCCATTCATTTCTCTCTTCTCAAAATCCATCACAATTTATATTATAAATTCCTTAACTCGTTTATAATGAACTATATAAGTTCTGGTTTCCTTAATTAATTTCCTTTAATATTTCCAAGTCAAAAACTTCTCTAAAATTCCAAATATCCATTTCTAACTTCTCTTATGAATCCTAATTCATTTTTTCAAAGTTCACTTTTATTTAAATACTTCGAAATTTTCCTTACTTTTTCACAAATTCCATGCTAAGAATTTCTCTCATAAATCCCCTCTACTGAATAAACCCATTTCCAAACCTCGAGAAGATTCATAAATAAATTTAAATCATTCTAAAACTCTATTTATCTCTCTCTCTATATATATATATAATAAGTATTTGAAGCATAATAATTTATTTTTAATACATGTCCAAATAATTTTTTGAAAACATCAAACACTTTTTTAAATAAATTATCAGTAACTCAATTCCTGTTCATTTTAAATAAAACAAATCGATTTCCAAAGCTGATTATAAAAATTAGAATTTATTTCAATTAATATTAAATATTCGAAAAACCACTTTCTGACGTACTTCAAAACTAACTAACTTTAAATTACATAGTTTAATAAATAAATTTTTCCTTTTTAAAAATAAACTTAACTTCTAAATAAAAATACATTTTTAAAATCTCATTAACCAAATTTTCAATTTATAATTCCTCCTCGATTCACAACACATTGATTTCATTCTAATTCCTTAACCATTTTAACTTTTCAAAATAGAATCCACTATTTTTTTCAAAACCTATTCCCATATCTCGATATATATTCACATTATGAATTTATATTCCCAATTTATCAACTGATATCCTTTTCCTTATTTATAAACATCATTTATATATTTATGAACTCTTTTGAGTTTTCACTTGTTTATAAACTAATCCCGTTTATAAAATATTATTTTATAAAACCATTTATTAATAAAACCCCTTTAATTTTTTAAATTTATTTTAAATATCAATTTCAACTCCTTTCCTATATTTTCCAGAAATATCATTTAAAAATCTATTGTTAAAATTCTTTATATAAATAATTTTAAAATCATAAAGTTTAAACCATTACGGATAGTTAAATACAAACAAAAATCAATTTATTATTTGTCCAAAAAATTTCTTTTACAATAATCCAAATTTTGATATAAATATTTTTAGAAAATCCCCTTTTAAATCCTTTCAAATTCCGATAATAGCATTTATGGTATTTAAAATACCAAAAGTTAGGTCTTAAAGTAGCTATGCTATAGGATTGTGTAATATAGATAAACTACTTATGCGGAATAAGTAAATAAATAGTAAATGCAGTAAAGTAAATGACACCAGAGAATTTTATACTGGTTCGAACTCCCGTTCTATGTCCAGTCTCAGACTCCTTCTGGATTTAACTTAGCAACCCTCACTTATCCTGAAGGAATAGGTTTACACTGCTTGAGCAACTGAACGGGACTTCAACCACCTAAGCAACCGAATATGACTTCTTCCGCCTGAGTAACCAAACGGGACTTCTTTACAAATAACAAATGTTTCTAACTGCAGTGTGTTCTTAAATAACACTGATAAGTCAATAAAGTACAATCTTCCTATAATCTTCTCCTTTATGATATATAACGTGATGTGCTTTGAGAGTTGTGGAAGATAAAATGATCAATGATCAAAGTATGTAAGAAATTTGAGTGCAATTTGAAAACTGGAGAATAGATGAGAATTCAAGAAAGATAAAAGTAAATTCGATAAATTGTTTGTTGAATTCTGTAATTTATAGTGTATAAAGAGTTGCAACTGTAGATGAAAAGTTATATTGAAAAGAACAGGTGCAACCATTGATTTTGAAATCGTTTCTCTTCGGTGAAGAAAAGTGACTTTTCAAGAAAATAGCAGTTAGAAATATTCAGACTTCTGAATAAAAAGATTTAGACTTCTGAATTGGATTAAAACGCAAACAGCAAGCTATTAGACAAATTTTGAGTAAATTCAGATGTTTGAAAATTTTCATTCAGACGTCTGAATATTGTGAAACGGTATTCAGGTTTCAGCATTCAGACGTCTGAATGAATGAATTTAGACCTTTGTGCATGTGTGTGGATGTGTGTGTGTATCATTTCAGGAGAGATTTTAACAAATTTCTAAGTAAAGTACAGACTCTAGACACACCATACTCAGCTTTAAATATTTGAAAAGGAATCTGCAACAAATCTCCTGCAAAGATGGTTAGTATTCACAGAATATGTAACGACCCGCCTTTTTGGACAATTTAAATCGACGATCAAATACACATGTCGATTCCAAACCATTCAAAAGGGCAGATAGTTATTGGGGTAAATAAGAAAAGAAAAGAAAGAGAAATAAAGGAAATGAAACAACACAGAATCTCGCAGCGGAACGATAAAATATAATAGTCAAATAAACAGTTCATGAAGCTGTTTACTATACTTTGACAATTATTTATACAACATTTATCAGAGTTATACATATACAACAGAACAATTAAAATAATGCAGCAGATAGCATGTGCAAGGGTAATAATAGTAATAGTATACCAAATCTTCGTCTTCATCCTCCAGAATAGATTTTCAAAAATATGAAAAACTCAGGACTGACCCGAGCGTAATGAAAAGACAAAACACTCGAGTCAGAACTAAAATATCCTTATGAAAGTTAAATCAATCGTAAATAAATATGAGTGTAACGGCGTCAGAGATGTTCACGGGGTTTGACATCTCATATCCAGTGTAAACGTGCGTGCAATAACTCAAGAGTTGTTACGGGATTTTCCATCTCTTAAGGATCCGTTAAACTATCTACTATGTAGTAATGTACGCTAAGTAGATAATTCCTATCAGTAATATAAAGTATCAAAATAGCGTTAAGGCGTTACCATAATCCCCCTTAACACATTTTTATAATGCCATAGTCTATACAGCACCGTAAGCCCCACCGTAAACTGGTGGTTATCAAAGGGTACCTCATAGGTATAACACAAAACATAACGTAGTGGTCGCGAATAGGATAATCAGTATGACAAGGTACATGAGGCGATACCAACTAGGATACTAGTAGCGTGATCCGGACTAATGTTGAGCATAGCCAGCAGCTACCCCAACACCGCGAAACAACACTCTCAAATCAAGGGGTGCACCCAAATCGCATCACAAATGTAATAGATATGGTATCGAAGAAGTGTGTCCGCTAGAGGTGGCGAACCTCAATGGCCCGGCGTGGCTCCTGTTTTAGTCATGTCAGGGGTCATCCAATATCGATCTCTTTCTTCAGTCAACGGGTTCACCAAACTATCCACTTCATTCTAGATCAACACTCCACGTATAATAGTTATTAAAGTGGTTTTCGGTATCGACAGAGAGTATGTCCATATCCGATCCCGGTCTCTTTAATAACTACGTATTATTACACCGGTGGCTCTTTTACATTTCAAATCGATTCATAATTGATATCAAAATATCATATTCGCTTCAAAAATCAAATCCATTTCAAATATCATCGTATCTATTCAAATGTAAGATTCCGTTTCAAAAATCATTTTCGTCTCAATATCTTATTTCGATTTCAAAATCAATTCGAATTTCAATTTTAGGTTGCAACTTCATTTAACCCAATTCGTATTTTTAAATTCAAGATTTAAACATAAACACTTCACCTTATTGACCAGCTTAGAATTTTAGAAAATAGTTTTAAGTAGTTTAAAAGTAGTTTTAATAGTTAAAATACTTAAAATCTTAAAATGGATTTGGAATAGATAAATTAGTTTAAAATAATTTAAATTGGGTCAAGTAGATTTAAAATAGATTAAAATAGTCTAAGTATTCAAAATGGTTTATATAACTGAGTAATTTGGAAAACAAAATAAAACAGCTTCAAAACCAAATCATTTCAATTATAACTTCCCAATTCAAACCAATTTCAATTTCCATTCTACCGATTCAATTTCGATTTCAATTCAAATCAGTGTCAACTTTGACTTCAAATTAATTCAATTTTACATTCACCTTCAATTTATTGGATTTCAATTTATATCGATTTTTTTAGCTTGATTTTTCAAAATATCAATTTTTAACACTTAACAAAATTATCCTTCAATATTCAAATTTTAAATCCCAATTACAAATATGATTTAATTTCAAGCTCAATTTCAAAATATCATTTTATATCGCTTTTACTTAGTAATATTCAAAGCTCGAATTAAGGTTAAATCTTTAAACAAATCAATTTTCGAAATTCAATCATATCCCGATTTTTAAATTCCAAAGTCTCCACTTAATTATGTAACAATTTCTTTTAACCAAAATTTAGTTCAACATTCCAAACTCAAATTGTCGATAAGTTTGATTTTTATAAATTGATTTCTATTTATAACTTGTAAATCAAAACATTTAAATAAATTTCAAATCGACGATTTTAGAAATTATTAATTTAGCCAATTCGGTGTCCGTATACAATTTTCTATCCTATGGCCAAGTAATTATTTATTTCAATTTAATGTCAGGGATGAATATATATCACTTAAATCAAATCACAATTTCATATGTATGCATAACAGGATATATAAGCAATTAAACATCCAAACATTCAATATCAACCAATAGCATCCATCGAAATACATCATCCAATAGACAATACAATTCATGGCAATTTCATAGTTATCAATGTCAGGTAATTTAATCGCTATTCAATTTCAATTTCAATTTCAATTTAACTGTCAATTTAATTTCAACGGTTAATTCAAATGACAATCTATATGGCAATTAAATTTATCAAACAACGACAAATAAAAATCATAACACTTCATAATATCCAATTTAACTAGCATAAAGATATTTAGTACGTTATGAGCGTTATAAAACACTCACCTTGATTTTTATGATTTAAATCAAATCGAACGACGTTCGATTTAACTCAAAATTTTCTCCAGCTCCAAATGATTCCAATCCAGCTCCATTGCGTAGAGCTCGTCCATACGATTCCAACGCAAAAAGTTTCGTCCGAATCCGACCTCGTATGAATAAGATACGGCATTTATAAGTTTACACGCATTTTTAATATAATTATTTACAACATATATTATATTTTTAAACCTAGCTACCATCTCAGCCATTGGATCCTGCACCTGCAATCATAGCCGCTCCTTCTTTCTTCCATCTCCCAGTATTTGCCGCGCAACATGAACCCAACGCACGCCCTCTAGGGCTTCGAACTGCGACCACCACATCGACATCCGAGACGATCAACAACTTCCACTAGAACGCCCTCGACAAGAGCCACCTGCGCCTGCCACCACCTGAAGCTCGGCCACCCCCTCGACTCGATACCCGTGCACGAACACGTCACGAACGCGGCCATCTCGTGCCTCCAAATGATGACGATAACCCATCATCGCCGTATGAAATCGAAGATCTCTCAATGCTCTACGTTTTTCGTTTAGAAAGTTTCTCGAATCGATGCTTGGATATGAAGAGATTAAGGGAAGAAGATGGGTGCTTTCTGGCCATTGATGCTTAATAGAGGCAGCCTGCAGCTAATTTGAAACCCAAGTTTATAATTTTTTCCCAATTTATGAAGACAAGAGGCTATTTATAGGAAACGGCGAACTCTATTCATTCCGGATTTTCGAACACCGATTTACATGCGATGACCGGCGTTTCTAGGGTTTATCCCGCATTCCGGACACAATGGAACAGGTTTCGGAAGCTAATTCGATCGTCTACGCGAGATACGGCAATAAACGATCAATTTTAAATTAAACCGATTAACTAAATTTCTAGGCGTTTTGGCTTGCCCCGGACAAATGACAACTCCGATTGACACGAAATTTAAAATCTTACAATAATATCATATTATGGATCCGATAAAACTGGTTTCTTCGAAATCCGAGACCGTTTAAAAAATGACTATTTTAACTCGCCAAATTAATATTAAAACAATTTCAACGCGTTTCCAGCTGCCACAGTCAAACGATAACTCCGATTACTACGAAAATTGAAATCCCATAATAACTAACTATTACGGATCCAATGGAACTAGTTTCGTCCAATTCTGAGACTGTTCAAAAATTGGCTATTTTTCAGTCGATAATTAAAATATTAAAATATTCAATTTTCACAAATAAATTTTAAATTCAGTTTTAAAAGTTCTATAACATCACTATAACTCCAATATGATAAAATAAAATTTTACAAATCATTTTTAATCATATTAAACCCGTTATTCAATTATCCAATAAATTCCAATTTTAAAATCTTATTAACTCCATTATAATCCCGATATAACTTACATTCACTTTGGAAACCAATTTGAATCATATTAAATCAAATTTCAATTATTCACTCTATTTTCATATATTAAATTTCAATATTATATTAATCATATCAAATTCGGAATTTAATTATTCAAACATTTGTAATATTAAATTTAACAAATTTGATTATTCTTAAATCACCATCTTTTGAAATATTCAAAACGAACTTAAAAATTTAACTTTTGAAACGAATTAAAATTATAGAACAACCATTTCCACTATACGGTTATTCAATTCCCCTTTATTAAATTATTAAATTATTTAATAATTTTCAAATATTTAATTTAAACAATTTCGATTATCCAATAATTCATTATCTTTTGAAATATTGAAATTGAACTTATAAGAATCAACTTTTAAAACCAATTCACAATTTAGAACACTATTTTTATTTTACAGTTATTCAATTATTCAATAAGTTTTAAATATTTAATTTAAACAATTTACCTGTTCAATATTCAATATTTGATTTTAAATAGATTTTACTTATCAATCAATTACTCTGTTATACCCAATGAATTTCAACGTTTATTATCTTATTCAACTATTGATTTCAAAGGCATTCGCTAAGTAGCATTCATTTTTCACTACTTGGATAATTATTGTTGCAATTCATTCCAGTTATTATTTTTCCAAACGAATTACAAAAATTTTTCTAACATTAAATCACGAAATCTTTTAAATTAGCTATTTAAATTATCGAAAATTTACGGGTCATTACACTCTCCCCCACTCAAAACTTTTCGTCCCCGAAAAGGAAAAAGAAGGGAAAAGGAACTAAGTATAGAATTCAACATTAGATATATTTTATTCAAAGTTACCAACTTATAAAACAATGTAATTCCTCTTATAAAGTCATTACTACACTTCCACTAAATTACTCTGAACGGCTTTCTAACTTTAAAAGTAAGTTATCAAACAAGTTATAAAAAAAATTTAAAACTTGAAAAATTTTCTAACACCCGGATTTTACGAAAAGTTTCGACAGAGTCTCCTTTGCGCGGCTCGATCGGTACAGCTACAAAACGCCTCTACGGGCCCCAAACCAACAAAAGAAAATCAAAAGCCAAGTGGCTCATCAAAATCACCAAATCCAATGACAAAATAAACATGTACCTTATATTTTATTAGCGAGCATATACGACTAATATAGCACGAAAGCGAGCTCCAAATGCAAAGCAAGCGCAATCCGCACCTACTAAACACTCAACAAACAATGAGAATCATGCATATATGAAAATAGTATCAATATACATCATATAGCAACATAACAACTACATGTGCCAACATAGCAAACGCAAAAAAACAACAAATGCAACCATCAATCAAGTATCATCCAACAAATCCATAATCAATCAATATAAATTCACTTCTCATTACTATTTATTGACTTGGATTTCAATTTTAATCATAGTTGATTCATTAACGTTGGATTTTACTAACATTCATTCTCAATTCAATTAGTTAACATTCACTAATTTATATTTACATTAGTTCACTTCCAATTTGAATCAAATTAAATTCTATTTAAATTCATTTAACTTCCAATTTGATTTCAATAACTTATAGCTTTCAATTTCAATAATAATTAATGAATTATATACAATCAACTAACAATCATATAACAACCAAATCACACCCAACATAACCAAATTATTAATTTTACATTCAATTTGGTTTATCTCCTTATATATATATATATATATATCCTGTTATATAATTTTAAAAGAATCATTTTATATTTGGCATCTTAAATTTCCAACATTAACTTTAATTAAGTTCGTAAGTCGTACATATGTCATCCGTGAGCAATATCAATCTAATCGCTTATTCAATCACACAATTTCACTTCCAACTAGTATCGTTCACCCGACTCTCTAGTGCGGACTCAGATTTGGTTCCTTGATTGGAAACTGTTACTCTCCTTGCATAGCCATATATTATGATAGAGAATTCCAGAATCAAATTAAAAATCCATATCTAGGGTTCGCCGTCGAAATCGAGTGAAAAATCCTTACTTGGATCGATATAAATCATCTCGAAATTTTATGCTCGAATTTGGATCAAATCGTTATGCGAATAAAATAATATACGTACAATCTCACGTATTACCTTCCAATGGATTTCTATCCAATTAAATTATTTTATTGACTTTCATTTTATTTACAATTAATTATTCACAATCCATTATTTAGTTAATATATCTATTCCTTTACATAGCATACTCTTCAACATTATCTTTTCTCAAACATCATATCAAAGAATTTGTTTACTCAAGTTCATTTTAAACATTCTATATAATTTAATTAAATTCAATTTCACTTTCCAATTAATTCTTAGCTATAAGAAATTCCTTTGTTTACATTTATTGCATTTTCATAATTTCAGTTAATAACGAATTCATTTGTGAAACATTTTATTAACCGGCACTTTAGTTTATTAATCATCCTATAAAAGTCTAACCTCTCCTAAATGACTTTTCTTAGTTTACAGTTATCTTAAAGGTTACCAATTCAAAAAAATTCTATGCAATTTATATTTATTTTCTATAACCAATTTACAAAAGATATTATACAATTCATTTGTCTTCTTTCTTAAGTTCACTTACTTGTTCCATTTATCCATTCATCATTTCATGTTATTATTTAAGTATATAACCTTTTTATCACAACCAAATTTTCATTTATATACATTTTAATTCCTTTTGAGTTTTCCTTACTTGTATATTTCAATTACTTCCAGGTTCTGTTTATTTATACAATATCTCATTACATATCCAAAACATCATTTTAACTTTTAACATTTGGTAAGTCTTGTTGTATGTTATCAGAATGTAATTTTGGTATTATACAAATTTATAGAATTTCATTTTACTTAATTAGAATGTTCACAAATTTAATTTGTTAAAAACCTCTTTACCTTTCAACTTTAACGTTTTCCCAAACAATAGCTTAGATATCTCAATCCTCTTATTTATAAATTCTGGTTATTCACATTTCATTCAAATAATTTGAAAATTATTTAATTAACAGAACTTAGAAATTTAAATGCCCGGTTCTTTTCAAATTGTTTGAAATAAACATATACACTTATATCTTTAATATATCAAATCATACCTCCGGAGTTTAAACCAAATCCCATTTACCCAAAATAATTTCGAAGAAAAGCAAAGCTTCTTAGAAGTTTCCCCTACTTTGAGACTCGAAAATGAACGTCGATGATGCTGCGCAGTCGTCACCGAAATTATTTTCCAGCGACATAAGAGAGGAGTACTGAATTCATTCTTTCCTTTAAAAATCCTTTCAAAATATTTCCATATACAATTTTCAACAAATATTACTACATATTTCTTCAAAACTTTGAGAACCATTTTTCAAAACCTCCGGGTCTTTAAATTCAATATTTTCCAATTTAAATCTATTTTAAATTTATAAGTCACCTTTATAAAATAGCTCATAGGATTTTTTTTACAACATTCCACAAGTTGTTTTATTACTGTTCATTTTGTAATTCATCTTATTTATTAAATTACAATATCCAATTTATGATAATAACTAATATTTTAATTCCTAACAACCAGGTAAGCTAGATAAGTCACAATAAATTTCTGAATTTTTTTCTTTATATACAAAATATAATTAGAGCAAAATTATTTCACTTACCCAATTTAAAACAATACTATCTCGAATTGTTCTGTTTAAGTGTTTAGAGATCCCTATCAATAACGTTAATTACTCGTATTGACCAGAATCCATAAGCCACTCAACAAATCAACCGACACAGTATAAAACATTTTATATCACTAACAAATACGCTCTCTCATATATATACACTCAGCGACTCATCATAGGGTATAACTACCCTATTTATAAAGAGTCAAACCCCACAAAGCTAAGGTTATCGCTAAACCAAAGCTCTGATACCAACTGTAACGACCCGCCTTTTTGGACAATTTAAATCGACGATCAAATACACATGTCGATTCCAAACCATTCAAAAGGGCAGATAGTTATTGGGGTAAATAAGAAAAGAAAAGAAAGAGAAATAAAGGAAATGAAACAACACAGAATCTCGCAGCGGTACGATAAAATATAATAGTCAAATAAACAGTTCATGAAGCTGTTTACTATACTTTGACAATTATTTATACAACATTTATCAGAGTTATACATATACAACAGAACAATTAAAATAATGCAGCAGATAGCATGATGCAAGGGTAATAATAGTAATAGTATACCAAATCTTCGTCTTCATCCTCCAGAATAGATCTTCAAAAATCTGAAAAACTCAGGACTGACCCGAGCGTAATGAAAAGACAAAACACTCGAGTCAGAACTAAAATATCCTTATGAAAGTTAAATCAATCGTAAATAAATATGAGTGTAACGGCGTCAGAGATGTTCACGGGGTTTGACATCTCATATCCAGTGTCAACGTGCGTGCAATAACTCAAGAGATGTTATGGGATTTTCCATCTCTTAAGGATCCGTTAAACTATCTACTATGTAGTAATGTACGCTAAGTAGATAATGCCTATCAGTAATATAAAGTATCAAAATAGCGTTAAGGCATTACCATAATCCCCCTTAACACATTTTTATAATGTCATAGTCTATACAGCATCGCAAGCCCCACCGTAAACTGGTAGTTATCAGAGGGTACCCCATAGGTATAACACAAAACATAACGTAGTGGTCGCGAATAGGATAATCAGTATGATAAGGTACATGAGGCGATACCAACTAGGATACTAGTACTTGCGTGATCCGGACTGATGTTGAGTATAGCCAGCAGCTACCCCAACACCGCGAAACAACACTCCCAAATCAAGGTGTAACGCCCCGAAAATTTTCGACTTTCGAAAATTCAACATCGATACTCACTTTATCGACTGCCGAGAAGTCGAAGGCCAAAAACCCGAAATGTTATGGTTTAAGAAAAGAATTTAAGAAAAGAAAAGGAGAGAAAGACAGAAAAGATAGAAGAAGAGAGAGAAGAAAACAGAAAATAGGGAGAAGGGAAAATGGAGGGGAAAGAAAACAGGAGAATAGAAAGAAAACAGAACAGAAAGAAAATAGAACATTTTAAAATAGAAGAAAAAGAGAATAGAACGGAACAGAAAACAACAGAACAACATCAGAATCTCACAATTCGCAGCGGAACAAAATATAATAATAAATGAATAATCTTTAAACAAAGAACTATATCAGTTATTACATTTTATACATTTTAATTACATCATATCATCAGAGTGTACAACAACAACAACAACAACAGTGCAGCGGAAAAGAAATACTATATAAACTAGTAATACGCCATGCCATCCAGCTTGCCTCCAGCAACTCCAGAATATCCAGAATATCCTGATAAACCTAACTCTTGACTGCCCGCGTGGAAATTGGTGGGCATCCAGAGTTTAGGAAGGAAAACAATAAACTCCGAGTCAGTCATGTGACTGGTGTGAGAACTCAAAACAGTTTATTTATCTTTAAAATCAAAATAGAGGAATATTTTTAAATCAATTCGCAATGCTTTTAAAAATGAGACTACCATAAGGCCTCCCGCACACACACAATGCAAACGCAGAATCGGAGGAGATTTCTCCTTATGATAGTCAAAGATGCTTGATACGCATTAAAAAGAACATTTGATATTATTATTAGTGCATAGTGTAGAGAAAATCATTTCGAAAGTAGAATATAAATCTTAGCCAGCATAGACATTTCGAACTATGCCTACTATAGCTAACTATGTTCAATAGCAGGTTACCGCCACATTCCATAGCAGGTTATACAACTAAAACCGTACAAGTCTCGTATTGTTTCTTTGGATTTCCAACGAATGATCAGGCCAAGGAACTTCTCATTGCCACATGAGAATGCCTCTGGATGTACATCCCCGAGAACCAAACCGGATCTCTACCAACACAAGGCCGGGTTACCCCTAACTGAGTAACAACTGACCGAATATGCCATCCCCCGGTCCTTTGGGACCTTTTCACCGAGCGCTCGTAATCAATTCACACAATCATAACAAAGTGTTTTCAACATGAGTAAGTATCTGGGCTCCATACCATGATACCACCCTTTTCCAGAAGGAAATGCACACATCCTAAAGGGCGCTACCCCTCATAACCTTGCCGCATCTTTCCTGTTTTGACCATTCACGGGGTGTGAGGCTCGACGAAGTCACGTCCATAAAAACATACTTTATACAAAAGCCATGCTTTGGGTCAACAAATGATCATAGAAATGATCGCCAGGATAGACGATCAAATAAACGATCCTATCACAAATAATCAACACAATGATCATTTCACAGCAACACTCAGCATGTCACATTACCAAATTGGGAATATATCGCTGATAACTTCAACTATATAACCTCTGAGCTCGTACGTCTCAGAGAAGGGTGTTAAGCTAAAAGAATAAATTCTCCGCCACCAACAGAAATATATTTGAAAGAAATCTGCTTTATATCTCAATTTGTAATGTCAGACATACAATCCATACAAGTCTGTTCCGGGATCGAACAAAACCGAAGGCACTTACAAAGAAGTCCTTGCAATCCGGATATTCACAATCCTGATCGGATTTCTCATCACTTAGGGAGAACTCAATACCGGAGCAACTCGGTGCAGAGTCAATCGACAGGTCATCCTATCGCTTTTGCAAATACTCGGTCTTCAACACCGATCTTCAAATGCAATCATAACGACGTATCACATATTCGGAATGGGTTATACGACCCCATGGTCCTTTCCCGGTTAACCCGAATAGTGAGCGCTTATTCAAAAATAAGTGTGGCATTCAAATTCAAACAAATCACATCAATTACCCATTCAAAGGGAATATTGATAGTCGGTTATTGAACTATCAATGGATTTGCACACATCACCAGATTCCAAATAATTTTCCAAATTATTTATTTTCCAAAATATCTTTACAAGATATATTATTTCATACTTCAAAAATAAATCAATATTTATTTTTAAACCAATTCCACTTTCTTTTATAAATTCCTTAGTGAATTTATAATCCAAAATATCTATGGATATTCGATTTCAATTATTCATTTCAATTTATCTTCAAAAAGATAAATTCTCAAAATATTCACCTTATATTGGAAAACATTTCCATACTTATACATTCATAAGTAATTCACAAATTTTATTTATTTTCAACACTTGGAAAATATTCAATATACTTAAATCGAGATTAAGTATATATTTCATTCTTTAAGGAAATCATTCTCTTAAACATATTTATTTGGGCCAAAACGAATGTTGCGTAAAACATCGTTACGACAACCCAAAATCACTAGTATAGGGATTCAAAGTTAAAATAGATATATAAATCCCAATACTATACAAAACATTTCCTTTCGGAAATCATTTACTATAACAACAGTGCTATAGTCCACCATTTCCTTCTATTTCTCGAAAGCGTCTATTTCAACAATCAATGCTGAAATCTATGGTTTCGAATCTCAACACATTTTAAAACATCGTTAGATCGTTTTAATTCTATTTCAAATATCACATTCAAAACAATTTCTTTAACATATTATTCACTATTCAAAAACGTGAATATACTTCAATTAACAATTTCATCATTTCTATTCATTTTATTTTAAAGGATTATTCACAGTTCAAAAACGTGAATATAACTCCATTAATAGGTTTCAACAATTTTCTTCTTAAAATAAATCGTTTTCGAATTTATAAAACAACGTTTATAAACTCCATTTCTATTTGTTTTATAACTTCTTTTTATAAATTCTCCTTTATTAACTTATGTCAATTCATATCTCAATGATATACTAGAAATCCATATTATAAGTCAAATACTTATAATTTATTTGTTTGCAAAAATCGTTCTTTTGAACTTCATAATTATAAATCCTATAACTTATAAGATTCAATGATTTATTCAAAACCATTCTTTTAATAACTTTATAAAATTTATAAATCTTACTATTTATAAATTTCATTTATAACTTCACCATTTTTAATTTTATAAATTCAATTGACTTATGCAATCTATTTTCACTTCATTCAAACACTTATAAAAACTCGTTTTATAATATCTATATTTCAATTTATAAATATCCATTTATAAATCTCTTAATATAAGTCAATTTATATTATTCTTTAAAACATATTTAATCTCCTTTATAATTTCACCATTTTGATTTATAAAATAATTAAATTTTATAAATCCTATATTTCAACTTTTCACAATAAATTCTAAAATCTCGATTAAACTATTTTATAAAATCATTAGCATCATATTCTCAAAAATCAGTTTTTAACTATATTTCTCAAAAATCATAATTTTTATAACTTTAAAAATTATATGTTTATTTATTTAAAATGGATCAATTCCAAAAATATTTTATATTTTCAAAAAATCACTTTAAAATCATTTTAAAATCCCAAAATTTGGTCCAATGATGCTACATACCAAATAGTCAATCACGACAACAACGATATCATATATCGATATGATAATCCATCAAATATCAAAATATCTGAAATTAAATAAATACTGTTGAGGAATCCAGTTGAATCCCTCCAACCTGTTTTCCTGCATCCACAAATATTAGCACAATACCAATTTCGCTCCAGTACGAAATTATCGCGGTATATGTTTTTATTAAATATTATCCGCTTAATAACGGCGCAATAGGGTCTCATCCGCTAAACAAAAAATGCGGGAAATCAGTAACTCCAATATATACATATGCCAATATATATATTGCTATTATATATAATACCAATTTCACTGTTTATGAAATATTCGCGGTATATGTTTTTAATAAATAACATCCGCTTACTAACGGCGTATAATGTCTATTTTAACAATCAATAGATATCAATCATCATTCAAACATGCATTCAAACATTTTAAATCCAACTATTTAAAATAAAATCGAAACTGATTCGATTGAGTGAGAAGTTCTCACCTTGATTTCAATTTCGTTTTAGCGATTTATTTCGAATAAAATTAAACGGACGTTTAATTTTACCCAAAATTCTCACTAACTCCAAACGACTCCAATCCCATTTCATCGCGTAGTACTCATCCATATGATTCCAACGCAACTGGTTTCGCGCGTTTTCGACCTCGTATGAAAAAGTTATTGATTTTACAAGTTTACACGATTTTTAAACTAAAATTACAACAAACTTTATATATTTTAAACCTTCCACAACTACAGGCCATAGGATCCAACACCTCCTCATCTACACCATGCGTTTGCTTCTCCTCCCCCACTTCATTCACGCGTGTACAGGCAACAATATGGCCGAACCCATTTAATCGAATTAGGGTTTAATTTTTGCCTCCTCCACGTCGCGTTCTAGCATGATCAGGATACACCATGTCGACCCCCTTCGTGAACTTCACCTTCGGCCAGAGCACAGGCCAACTCGGCCCCCTCCCTCCTTGGGAAACGCGCACGCAACATGCTGACTTCATCGTCATTTTGCCGTTGATCCGTGAAGTCTTTTCAGATCATGACCGTTAATATTATAGAGCTCTTCGTGCTCTATACTTTTGTAGTTGGAGATTTCTGGAATCGTTGAACGGATTTGGAGTTATTGAGGGAGGAAGTGGAGTGATTTTCGGCCGTTCATATCAATGGAGGCGGCTGGTTAATAGAAATTAGGGTTTTATTATTTGTGAAGAGAGTAGGGGTCTATTTATAGAAGAACGAACGAACACTATTCATCCCGATTTTCCAAACTCCGATTTACGCGCCGTAACCAGCGTTTCTAGGGTTTACCCCACGTTCCGGACACAATGGAACAGGTTTCGAAAGCTAATTCGGACATCTGTGCGAGTTATGGCTACAAACGTTCGATTAATTAAACCGATTTAAACGATTTGCTAGGCGTTTTAATTCGTACCGGACAAACGGCAAATCCAATTGACTTGAAATTTGAAACCTTACAATAATATCACATTACGGATCCGATGAAACTGGTTTCGTCGAAATCCGAGACTTTTTGAAAAATGGCTATTTTAACTCGCCAAATTAATATTAAAAATAAATCGATGCGTTTCGAGCTGCCACGATCAAACGATAACTCCGATTGATACGAAAATTAAAATCCGGTAATAACTAACTATTACGGATCCAATGGAACTGGTTTCGTTCAATTCTGAGACTGTTCAAAAATTGGCTATTTTCACTAGTCGATTTAATATTAAAATATTCAATTTTCACAAATTAACTTTTAATTCGATTTTAAAAGTTCTAAAATATCGTTCTAACTCTAACATGATAAAATAAAATTTTACAAATCATTTTCAATCATATTTAACCCTATTTTCAATTATTTCCATAATTTAACATATTAAATTATCGATTTAATTATTCAATTAAATCCAATTACTCAAATAAAAATTTATTTGACTTATAAATTTCGCTTATTAATATTTAAAATTAATTAAATATTCAAATTTTAATTAAATAAAATTCTGGGTCGTTACAATCTTCCCCCCTTAAAAGAATTTCGTCCTCGAAATTAACAAGTAAGAAAGAGTTACAGAATCTATTAATTTTCCAAAATTCATAGTTAAACTTCTTACAAATCTTTACTAAGTTTCCAAATCATACTTAGTTATCTTTTCAAAACAACTACTGTAGTTTAACTTTCAATTCCAAATCAAAGTTAAAGTTTTCACAAAATTTCCCATTTTCTCAAAAATTTTCTAACGCCTTAATTTTTCGGAAAAATTCGTCATAGTCTCCTTTGCGCGGCTCGATCCGGAAAAAAAATGACAGTATATATATCACAAATATACATCTCATCAAGTAATGAGGCATCCCGCAGGGAAAAAGTATAAAAGTACGGTATGTAATCCGAGATATGTACCTTATATTTTATTAGCAAGCATATACGGCTAATATAGCGCGAAAGCGAGCTCCAAATGCGAAGCAAACGCGATCCGCACCTACTAATCACTCAACAAACAACATGAGAACATGCATATAGATAATAGTATCAATATACAACATATAACAACATAATAACTATACATGTCAACATATCAAATGTAGTAAAAGCAATATATTCAACCACTAATCAACTAACATCCATAACCAATAAATATTCATTCATATTCTCATTAATATTAATGAATTGGTTTTCAATTTAATCACATTTGATTCTTTACAGTGGATGTTTTTACTTACATTCATTTTCAGTTAGTTTATATTCACTAATTCATATTCAAGTTGGTTCACTTCCAAAACAAATTCAATTCCATTTAAGATTCATTTAACTTCCAATTTCATTAATACTTAATGAATTATAAACAATCAACTAACAATCATATGACAATCAATGTATATTAATTACAACCAAATTCCTTTGCTTATATTCATTCAATTCAATTCAATTTCTACAGTTGAATTCATATACATAACTTAAGTTTATATTTATCACTTCACTTTTATTAATTTACCTTGATACTAATATCAACTTCATTCCATATCACTTAAGTTATATTTCATTTTATAAACATCAATTGGTTTTACTTAACTTAAATTCCCATTTATAAATCAATTCAGCTTCCAATTCTAAGTAAATTTTCATTTAACTTTAATTTCATTTTTATTTCAACTCATATTCATAAATATATTCATATAGTTTCACTTCTCATATATATAAGTTTATTTCATAATTGTAAATCACTTTAATTATAATTCAATTCTTATAATTCATTTGCTTATACAATTATTCTTTTATTTAGATTATTCAAACAACTAAACAATCAATTTATATACACTTTAATAATTCTGAAAAATTATTCCTTTATATACAAAATATACTCAAGGTAAAATTATTTCATTTACCCATTTTTAAAAACAATATTATGTCGAATTGTTCTATTCAAGTGTTTAGAAACCCCTTCGGCATAGTTGTCGAGACCACGCTGACGAAGGTTCATATGCCACTCAATAAACCAATCATCACAATATAAAACAATTTTATATATTCACTATCAAATACGCTCTCATAGCTATTATTACACTCAAACTCATTCTAGAGCACTACTGACTCTATCTCTAATGAATAATACCCAACAGAACCATGGTTGACGCTTAACCATAAGCTCTGATACCAAATGTAAAGAGACGAGCCAGTGGTCACAACCGGTAGGCTTTTCAACCATCCCAGCCCCACCGTGGCTTACACTGGTATCCCAAACCTTGCTTTTACGGCCAGCCTCTCGACTGTCTCAGGTTACACCTAACCAACCCCCTAAAAGAGGATGTGTGGGAGTAAGAGTCTCCCGTTCGCCACCAAACCGCGAAGCGAGAACCCCCCATCACAAAGCCCAAAGCTTAACAAGACTGGTGTGAGAACTCAAAACAGTTTATTTATCTTTAAAATCAAAATAGAGGAATATTTTTAAATCAATTCGCAATGCTTTTAAAAATGAGACTACCATAAGGCCTCCCGCACACACACACACAATGCAAACGCAGAATCGGAGGAGATTTCTCCTTATGATAGTCAAAGATGCTTGATACGCATTAAAAAGAACATTTGATATTATTATTAGTGCATGGTGTAGAGAAAATCATTTCGAAAGTAGAATATAAATCTTAGCCAGCATAGACATTTCGAACTATGCCTACTATAGCTAACTATGTTCAATAGCAGGTTACCGCCACATTCCATAGCAGGTTATACAACTAAAACCGTACAAGTCTCGTATTGTTTCTTTGGATTTCCAACGAATGATCAGGCCAAGGAACTTCCCATTGCCACATGAGAATGCCTCTGGATGGACATCCCCGAGAACCAAACCGGATCTCTACCAACACAAGGCCGGGTTACCCCTAACTGAGTAACAACTGATCGAATATGCCATCCCCCGGTCCTTTGGGACCTTTTCACCGAGCGCTCGTAATCAATTCACACAATCATAACAAAGTGTTTTCAACATGAGTAAGTATCTGGGCTCCATACCATGATACCACCCTTTTCCAGAAGGAAATGCACACATCCTAAAGGGCGCTACCCCTCATAACCTTGCCGCATCTTTGCTGTTTTGACCATTCACGGGGTGTGAGGCTCGACGAAGTCACGTCCATAAAAACATACTTTATACAAAAGCCATGCTTTGGGTCAACAAATGATCGTAGAAATGATCGCCAGGATAGACGATCAAATAAACGATCCTATCACAAATAATCAACACAATGATCATTTCGCAGCAACACTCAGCATGTCACATTACCAAATTGGGAATATATCGCTGATAACTTCAACTATATAACCTCTGAGCTCGTACGTCTCAGAGAAGGGTGTTAAGCTAAAAGAATAAATTCTCCGCCACCAACAGAAATATATTTGAAAGAAATCTGCTTTATATCTCAATTTGTAATGTCAGACATACAATCCATACAAGTCTGTTCCGGGATCGAACAAAACCGAAGGCACTTACAAAGAAGTCCTTGCAATCCGGATATTCACAATCCTGATCGGATTTCTCATCACTTAGGGAGAACTCAATACCGGAGCAACTCGGTGCAGAGTCAATCGACAGGTCATCCTATCGCTTTTGCAAATACTCGGTCTTCAACACCGATCTTCAAATGCAATCATAACGACGTATCACATATTCGGAATGGGTTATACGACCCCATGGTCCTTTCCCGGTTAACCCGAATAGTGAGCGCTTATTCAAAAATAAGTGTGGCATTCAAATTCAAACAAATCACATCAATTACCCATTCAAAGGGAATATTGATAGTCGGTTATTGAACTATCAATGGATTTGCACACATCACCAGATTCCAAATAATTTTCCAAATTATTTATTTTCCAAAATATCTTTACAAGATATATTATTTCATACTTCAAAAATAAATCAATATTTATTTTTAAACCAATTCCACTTTCTTTTATAAATTCCTTAGTGAATTTATAATCCAAAATATCTATGGATATTCGATTTCAATTATTCATTTCAATTTATCTTCAAAAAGATAAATTCTCAAAATATTCACCATATATTGGAAAACATTTCCATACTTATACATTCATAAGTAATTCACAAATTTTATTTATTTTCAACACTTGGAAAATATTCAATATACTTAAATCGAGATTAAGTATATATTTCATTCTTTAAGGAAATCATTCTCTTAAACATATTTATTTGGGCCAAAACGAATGTTGCGTAAAACATCGTTACGACAACCCAAAATCACTAGTATAGGGATTCAAAGTTAAAATAGATATATAAATCCCAATACTATACAAAACATTTCCTTTCGGAAATCATTTACTATAACAACAGTGCTATAGTCCACCATTTCCTTCTATTTCTCGAAAGCGTCTATTTCAACAATCAATGCTGAAATCTATGGTTTCGAATCTCAACACATTTTAAAACATCGTTAGATCGTTTTAATTCTATTTCAAATATCACATTCAAAACAATTTCTTTAACATATTATTCACTATTCAAAAACGTGAATATACTTCAATTAACAATTTCATCATTTCTATTCATTTTATTTTAAAGGATTATTCACAGTTCAAAAACGTGAATATAACTCCATTAATAGGTTTCAACAATTTTCTTCTTAAAATAAATCGTTTTCGAATTTATAAAACAACGTTTATAAACTCCATTTCTATTTGTTTTATAACTTCTTTTTATAAATTCTCCTTTATTAACTTATGTCAATTCATATCTCAATGATATACTAGAAATCCATATTATAAGTCAAATACTTATAATTTATTTGTTTGCAAAAATCGTTCTTTTGAACTTCATAATTATAAATCCTATAACTTATAAGATTCAATGATTTATTCAAAACCATTCTTTTAATAACTTTATAAAATTTATAAATCTTACTATTTATAAATTTCATTTATAACTTCACCATTTTTAATTTTATAAATTCAATTGACTTATGCAATCTATTTTCACTTCATTCAAACACTTATAAAAACTCGTTTTATAATGTCTATATTTCAATTTATAAATATCCATTTATAAATCTCTTAATATAAGTCAATTTATATTATTCTTTAAAACATATTTAATCTCCTTTATAATTTCACCATTTTGATTTATAAAATAATTAAATTTTATAAATCCTATATTTCAACTTTTCACAATAAATTCTAAAATCCCGATTAAACTATTTTATAAAATCATTAGCATCATATTCTCAAAAATCAGTTTTTAACTATATTTCTCAAAAATCATAATTTTTATAACTTTAAAAATTATATGTTTATTTATTTAAAATGGATCAATTCCAAAAATATTTTATATTTTCAAAAAATCACTTTAAAATCATTTTAAAATCCCAAAATTTGGTCCAATGATGCTACATACCAAATAGTCAATCACGACAACAACGATATCATATATCGATATGATAATCCATCAAATATCAAAATATCTGAAATTAAATAAATACTGTTGAGGAATCCAGTTGGATCCCTCCAACCTGTTTTCTTGCATCCACAAACATTAGCACAATACCAATTTCGCTCCAGTACGAAATTATCGCGGTATATGTTTTTATTAAATATTATCCGCTTAATAACGGCGCAATAGGGTCTCATCTGCTAAACAAAAAATGCGGAAAATCAATAACTCCAATATATACATATGCCAATATATATATATATATTGCTATTATATATAATACCAATTTCACTGTTTATGAAATATTCGCGGTATATGTTTTTAATAAATAACATCCGCTTACTAACGGCGTATAATGTCTATTTTAACAATCAATAGATATCAATCATCATTCAAACATGCATTCAAATATTTTAAATCTAACTATTTAAAATAAAATCGAAATTGATTCGATTGAGTGAGAAGTTCTCACCTTGATTTCAATTTCGTTTTAGCGATTTATTTCGAATAAAATTAAACGGACGTTTAATTTTACCCAAAATTCTCACTAACTCCAAACGACTCCAATCCCATTTCATCGCGTAGTGCTCGTCCATACGATTCCAACGCAACTGGTTTCGCGCGTTTTCGACCTCGTATGAAAAAGTTATTGATTTTACAAGTTTACACGATTTTTAAACTAAAATTACAACAAACTTTATATATTTTAAACCTTCCACAACTACAGGCCATAGGATCCAACACCTCCTCATCTACACCGTGTGTTTGCTTCTCCTCCCCCACTTCATTCACGCGCGTACAGGCAACAATATGGCCGAACCCATTTAATCGAATTAGGGTTTAATTTTTGCCTCCTCCACGTCGCGTTCTAGCATGATCAGGATACACCATGTCGACCCCCTTCGTGAACTTCACCTTCGGCCAGAGCACAGGCCAACTCGGCCCCCTCCCTCCTTGGGAAACGCGCACGCAACATGCTGACTTCATCGTCATTTTGCCGTTGATCCGTGAAGTCTTTTCAGATCATGACCGTTGATATTATAGAGCTCTTCGTGCTCTATACTTTTGTAGTTGGAGATTTCTGGAATCGATGAACGGATTTGGAGTTATTGAGGGAGGAAGTGGAGTGATTTTCGGCCGTTCATATCAATGGAGGCGGCTGGTTAATAGAAATTAGGGTTTTATTATTTGTGAAAAGAGTGGGGGTCTATTTATAGAAGAACGAACGAACACTATTCATCCCGATTTTCCAAACTCCGATTTACGCGCCGTAACCAGCGTTTCTAGGGTTTACCCCGCGTTCCGGACACAATGGAACAGGTTTCGAAAGCTAATTCGGACATCTGTGCGAGTTATGGCTACAAACGTTCGATTTGAATTAAACCGATTTAAACGATTTGCTAGGCGTTTTAATTCGTACCGAACAAACGGTAAATCGAATTGACTTGAAATTTGAAACCTTACAATAATATCACATTACGGATCCGATGAAACTGGTTTCGTCAAAATCCGAGACTTTTTGAAAAATGGCTATTTTAACTCGCCAAATTAATATTAAAAATAAATCGATGCGTTTCGAGCTGCCACGATCAAACGATAACTCCGATTGATACGAAAATTGAAATCCGATAATAACTAACTATTACGGATCCAATGGAACTAGTTTCGTTCAATTCTGAGACTGTTCAAAAATTGGCTATTTTCACTAGTCGATTTAATATTAAAATATTCAATTTTCACAAATTAACTTTTAATTCGATTTTAAAAGTTCTAAAATATCGTTCTAACTCTAACATGATAAAATAAAATTTTACAAATCATTTTCAATCATATTTAACCCTATTTTCAATTATTTCCATAATTTAACATATTAAATTATCGATTTAATTATTCAATTAAATCCAATTACTCAAATAAAAATTTATTTGACTTATAAATTTCACTTATTAATATTTAAAATTAATTAAATATTCAAATTTTAATTAAATAAAATTCTGGGTCGTTACACAAGGGGTGCACCCAAATCGCATCACAAATGTAATAGATATGGTATCGAAGAAGTGTGTCCGCTAGAGGTGGCGAACCTCAATGGCCCGACGCGGCTCCTTTTTTAGTCATGTCAGGGGTCATCCAATATCGTTCTCTTTCTTCAGTCAACGCCTTCACTAAACCATCCACTTCATTCTGGATCAACACTCCACGTATAATAGTTATTAAAGTGGTTTTCGGTATCGACAGAGAATATGTCCATATCCGATCCCGGTCTCTTTAATAACTACGTATTATTACACCGGTGGCTCTTTTACATTTCAAATCGATTCATAATTGATATCAAAATATCATATTTGCTTCAAAAATCAAATCCGTTTCAAATATCATCGTATCTATTCAAATGTAAGATTCCGTTTCAAAAATCATTTTCGTCTCAATATCTTATTTCGATTTCAAAATCAATTCGAATTTCAATTTTAGGTTGCAACTTCATTTAACCCAATTCGTATTTTTAAATTCAAGATTTAAACATAAACACTTCACCTTATTGACCAGCTTAGAATTTTAGAAAATAGTTTTAAGTAGTTTAAAAGTAGTTTTAATAGTTAAAATACTTAAAATCTTCAAATGGATTTGGAATAGATAAATTAGTTTAAAATAATTTAAATTGGGTCAAGTAGATTTAAAATAGATTAAAATAGTCTAAGTATTCAAAATGGTTTATATAACTGAGTAATTTGGAAAACAAAATAAAACAGCTTCAAAACCAAATCATTTCAATTATAACTTCCCAATTCAAACTAATTTCAATTTCCATTCTACCGATTCAATTTCGATTTCAATTCAAATCAGTGTCAACTTTGACTTCAAATTAATTCAATTTTACATTCACCTTCAATTTATTCGATTTCAATTTATATCGATTTTTTTTTAGCTTGATTTTTCAAAATATCAATTTTTAACACTTAACAAAATTATCCTTCAATATTCAAATTTTAAATCCCAATTACAAATATGATTTAATTTCAAGCTCAATTTCAAAATATCATTTTATATCGCTTTTACTTAGTAATATTCAAAGCTCGAATTAAGGTTAAATCTTTAAACAAATCAATTTTCGAAATTCAATCATATCCCGATTTTTAAATTCCAAAGTCTCCACTTTAATTATTTAACAATTTATTTTAACCAAAATTTAGTTCAACATTCCAAACTCAAATTGTCGATAAATTCGATTTTTATAAATTGATTTCTATTTATAACTTGTAAATCAAAACATTTAAATAAATTTCAAATCGACGATTTTAGAAATTATTAATTTAGCCAATTCGGTGTCCGTATATAATTTTCTATCCTATGGCCAAGTAATTATTTATTTCAATTTAATGTCAGGGATGAATATATATCACTTAAATCAAATCACAATTTCATATGTATGCATAACAGGATATATAAGCAATTAAACATCCAAACATTCAATATCAACCAATAGCATCCATCGAAATACATCATCCAATAGACAATACAATTCATGGCAATTTCATAGTTATCAATGTCAGGTAATTTAATCGCTATTCAATTTTCAGGTTTTAGCATTCAGACGTCTGAATGAGGAATTCAGATGTATGAATTCATACCTTTGTGCACATGTGTTCATGTGTGTGTGTGTGTATCATTTCAGGAGAGAATTTAACAAATTTCTAAGTAAAGTACAGACTCTAGACACACCATACTCAGCTTTAAACATCTGAAAGGAATCTGCAACAAATCTCCTACAAAGATGGTTAGTATTCACAGAATATTTTATATAGCTTGTCATAATCAAAGTCGAGATTTCAACAAGGCCGGTGCTACTATAGCATCCCATAAAACAAATCACACAACAATCCATAATGTATTATCAATTCACATCATATATCACTATAAATGAAAATAATCAGTATATATTTGAGGAATTTCGGTTGGATCCCTCTAACCAATTTCCCTGCATCCACGGATGTTAAATAACATAAAATACTAATCCCACTTCAAGGGGGATATCGCGGTATATAAGGCCATCCGCTATTATGCGAGACGCATAGGGTCTCTCCGCTCCAATAGATGAGAAATATATCCACTACTATTATATGTACTACTATATATATATAATATAACATCCAACTGCTAATAATAGGTATCACTTCATCCAATCAATCAATCAATGATTTTAACTTTTTAAAATAACGCTAATTATCCAAACGAGTAAGATTTACTCACCTTTGATTTTTAATTTGCCGAATATCCAGATTTTAACGTTTAATCTAAAATTCCAACTGACTCCGGTCGACTCCAAATTAATTCCAGATGTCGTATCCATCGATACGATCGCATCATGTCTTTTTTGTTCAATTTTGATCTCGTAAGAACACGTTACAAATTTTATTAGCATAAGATTTTAAAAATACTTAATCTAGACAATTAAAATTTAATTACTTTATATTAAATCTAATAAGGCTATCTCAGAACGCCCAACTCCTGCACACAAAAGAACCATAGACCGAAACACACACTGCTTCGCCACGACCCCGCCCAGACTTCGTCGATCTCCTCACATATCAGTGCAAACCGCTGTTTCACCCCCTTAGTCCTTGCCAAAACAAAAATCGCGACGAACGCGGCCTGCCTCCATTATCGATGAGCGCGACCTTCTGCAAAAGTTGAACCTTTCCACTGCCTCGTGCCCCCCATTACCCCCACCTCACCATAGCCGCGACCAAACTCGCATGCACGAGAACAGGGCATCCTTTCCTCCATCGCTATGAGCCGCCAAACCCTAATCTAAAGTTGCGGCGCCGCTATCTAGCCTTCCCCTAGCTTCAATCGAACCCATCCCCCTAGAAGCATCGCTGTGTTCGAGATCGGCCCCACGACCTTGTCACGATTTATATGTTTTTATTTTATTTTTTCTTCCGTTTCAACTGATTTGAAGGAGAAAGGGAGTATATGTGATTTTTGAATTAAAAATGAAAGTGGATGGCTTGAATTGATTTCAAACTGAGAGGAGATAGACGGGGAGAAGAGACACGATTTGATAAAAGGGCGACGTCTCGAACATAGTAGGGGCTGAAAAGGATGGAAACGACGTGTAGGGGTTGACTTCTAATTTATGTAATATTACTTAATTTTTCGAACTATCTCATTAGGCAACTTAAAAATCCCGATCTCCTATTGAGGTTTGCCGCTTGGTGTTCCTAAGGTTATACCGCTATTTCAAACCCAATGGAGCAAGTCTCGTGGTCTAATTCGATCGTATGGAGATGATAGCTTTTTTTTAATCGACTGTTTAAATTAATTTCAATTAAATTATTTCTAGACGTTTCTATTTCGCATGACCAAACGGTAACTCCAAATGCTATGAAATTTGAAATCCGACATAGATTTCTTGTTCTTCAATCAAATTTCATTCCATTCACTAATTAATTTGACTAGTTGAAATTTTAGATTTAATTTGAAATCCGACATTAATTCAATTTTAGATTGCTTCTTCTTCAATCAAATTTCATTCCATTCACTAATTAATTTGACTAGTTCATTCACTTAGTCCACTTCAAATTTTAAATCCATGCTCGAATTCATTTAATTAATATCCCAAGTCATATTCAATTTATTTACACTTAAATTGAATTTATTTATAACTCAAGTCATCACCATTACAACCCAATTCCATTTTATCTTACCATATTTCCTAATATGTTTAATTTGCTTATAATTACATTTTATTTACAACCCAAGTTCCATATTTAATTCCAATTTCAATCCATAATTCATTTTACTTAACCAAGTTAATATCCAATTTTATATTCAATTCACTACTTAATTATCTAATTAGCTCACCTCCATCTTAATTTACTTGAGCTCAAACTCATCTTAAAATTCAAGCTTGGATTTTTATTTCTTCACCAAAACATCTGATTGTTTTTATTTTGGTTTTTCTATTCCACTTTTCCAGTTCACAAGTTACACAACTTATTTCTCACATTTTCATCAATTCTATACTTGAGTACATTCACATATTATTACTGACTCAAGATTATACAACACTTTATAGCTCAAATATATATTTATCCCATTCCCTTATACACATTCCTCATTCACATTGCTATGCATTTATATTTAGTTAACTTCATTACGTTCTATTCATTTTATTCCATTTATTACAATCACTTCATTTAACTTTGCCTAAGTTAACTCACCATTTCATCAATTCCCTTCATTATTTCCATTCAATAACATAATTTATAGTTATGTAATTATTTTACAATCCAGTCTATATTTAATCCAATTCAAATCCAATTTAAATCTTTTTTTAACTTAGCTTAAGTTGAATTCCATTCATTCCACTTACTCAAGTTAAAATTTAATTTCAAAATCCACACTTTCCTTTTTTAGTAAATCCATTCTAAATTTATAAGTTCACAAATTATTGCCTAATGTTCTTTCCAACATTTTAAATTAAAATTCTAGAATTCAAACAATCGGTTTTATTTCAAATCATTTTGAAATTACAAATATCCCAAATTACGCTTTTTAAATTTAAACAAAATATGGATTTTATCCAAAACAACCCTTGTTTTCTAAACAAAAATCCCATATCAAATTACTACGGTAGCAAATCCGTCACTTAGAAACTTGAAAATGAATACTGAAGATGTTGCAGTTATCCCTAGAATTATTTCCAACGATTGAAGTGAGTTCAGTGCTTTTACCACTTTCAAAATCTATTTTAAAACAATTTCCATTCAGAAATATTCCCAAAAATAATACTCTTATATTATTTTCCACACCGCTTTGAAAAACATTTTTCCAAACTTCCCAGAATTTAAATTTCTAGATTCTGATTTGAATCCAATTTTAGTTATATAAATTTCACCCTTGAAATTCACTTTGGTTATATAAACCGTTTCAATTTTTTTTTTCAAACCCGTTTGATTATAATATTGTCATCCAACCACTCCAAATTTATTATAATAATTTCTAAAAATTTATTCCTTTCTATCAAAAATATAATGATGGGTAAAATTATTTCATCTACTTACTTTTAAAGCAATACTCTGTCGAATTACTCTATTCTAAATGTTTAGAAACTTCTATCGATATAGTTGTACGGACCGTGCCGACCAGAATTCATAAGCCACTCAATACATCAGCCAATACAATATAAAACATTTTTTTATTCACTAGTAAATACGCGCTCATATCTATTAATACACTCAAACTCATTCTAAGGTACTGCTGACCCTATCTCTAATGAGTAATCCGCACCAAAGTCAAGGTTCTCACTTAACCTTCAGCTCTGATACTGTAAAGTCCTTTAAATTCGTACCCTTTTGAGTCAACAATATTTCACCACAGCTCAACTCAAATTGGATGGAAATACGAATCTTTATGGTAAGAAGAAGAAAGAGGTAGAAGAGAAATAGAACCAACAACACAGATCTTACAATCGCAGTGGAACAAAATATAACGTATAATAACAAATTTTATACAAAAGAATCTGTAATAGTTTCTTACTTACAATGATCATAGTGCATCAATCAATACATCAAACTAGATAGTTATATAACTTGTCCTTACACAGCGGAATATAAGTCAACTACGAAAATACGTCTGAAACTCCTCCAGCTAGCCTCCTAAGCTCCATAGCATTTAACCTAAATCTGTAATACTTGGTCTGACCCGAGCATTATAATAAAATATAACCCGAGTCAGTCTGAAAAACCAGTGTGAAAAATACACTCAATTTGAATTATTAGAGTCATTAAATCCTTTGAAAACAAAGATATCTCGAATACCACGTCACAAATAAACACGACGGGTTTTTACCTTACGATAACCAAACATTTTTTTTATCAAATCCATCGGATATTATAATAGTGTCTATGGAAAGTAAATAGAAAATAACTGAAATGCTTGCATCTCACATTCTAGCATAGTTAGGCACAATCAAAACCATATGACGCTTATTGGAGAATGGATTCCAACTGAACTGGGGTACCACCTGTCACGGTAACTGTCTGGAAACACCGTACCGAGGACCACTCCCGATCCCCTGCAACACAAGACCGGCCTATTCCTAAAATGAATAGATCGAATATGCTATCACCTCGGGTGTTCCGACCCTTTCCGAGCTCCTTTCACATGTAGTGGTAATATTCGAGGTTATCTAGAAATGTTATAGACATACCCTACTTAGGTGCTACCCACTTAGCCTTGCTGCATCTCCTCTGATTTTCAGTCATTCCATGTTGATGAGGCTAGAGGCTACGATTACCTTTTTAGAAACATTCACTTAGAATGCCCATTGTCCTCCAATGACAATGTTATTATGGCATTCACCATACAAGTTGTCCTGGGTCTGGACAAACTGAATCACTATCTTCATCATCTTCACGGTATTCATTCGCAACGTTCAAATAGGATTGGAGTGGTTTCGGATAATTAAATCCAATCCCGGTCTCTTCGAAACGATTAACGAAATCAGTCAATTATTGATAGCCGGTTATTTAACTATCAATCAAACATCCATAAGTAATCATCTGGCCTTAATATAAATTTCTCCAAAATATCTACTTCCAAAATATCTTTAAAAGATATATCAATTCCACCAACATTTGAAAGCAATTCAACATCAACAGATAATAACTATATAAATTCATCCAAGCATCCAATAATTTATTTTATCTATTTTCAATTTAACTAATAATCCGAGTTGAGTGAGATTTACTCACCTTTATTTTTATTTGCAATCCACTTCAATCTCGATTTGATTTCACGATTTTTGACCTTGCATAAACATTTTACGAATTTTGTAAATATTCGATTTAAAATATGATTTATATATATCCTAATTACCATAAATCATATTTTACAATTAACAAGTTATTAAAATTTTCAATTATCGGGTTTCATCAATAATTAACATGATTAATTACATAACTTATAAAATAAATTTCCACATTAATCTCTTTTTTTATATGTAAAAATAATTACCTCACTGCCCCAGTTTTTCCCCGACCTCCCACTAGCTTCATCGTGCCTCCCACGACCTCCCAAGCCCTAGCATCACTCGCGTGTCGAACGCCGCAACTACGACCAAACCCAGCCCCCCTAGCCCTAGCTCTGATCGACCTACCGTTGCAATCCAACTAAACTTCCCCTTCGCCTCATGCCCTAGCTTGAGAACGAGCCCTTCAAGCCGCGTACCACAAACGGCGCCCATCCCTTCCAACATCGACTTCGGCTAAGCATCTCGAGCTCGAGCTCGAGCTCACACTCTCGCAATTTCAATCATAGGAATCCTTGCATGCGATTTGATTTCGATCGCGTGCCCTTTTTTTTGTTTTCTGTTGATTTTCGGTTTGAGAATGGAAGGAGAGAAAGAAATGGACGCGGTTGTTATATATTTTCTTTTCTTGGTTTGACCATTTCTTTTTGAATGAAGCTCTTTAATCTGTTTTTTCTTCTTCTAATTCAAACTGTACATTGGTGTTTTAGAAAGATTGGAGAGGGAAATTGATGGATGAGAAAGGAAATGTGTTTGAATAAGCTAGCTACAGTGATTTTGATAGGAAAGGAAAAATGTGCCGATGTGAACATATACATGTCAATACATACACACACATATATATAAATTTACATCGTCTCGAATTCGTAGCTTAAAATTTTGACCTCCTATCGAGACATGCCACTAGGCGTTCGTAATGTTATACCCCTATTCTGAAAACAATGGAAGAGGTTTCGAGTCCTAACTCTGTCGTATAGAGAAAATAGCTTTTTGGACTAATTATTATATTGAATTTCAATATAAGTCTCAATGTGTTTATATTCCGTATGATCAAACGATAACACTAGACGCTACGAAATTAAAAATCCGCTATTAGTATAATATTACGGATCCGATGGAATTGGTCTCGTCAAAATCCGAGACCGTGCCCCGGATTGCTATTTTTAAATGTCAATTTGAACAAACTATTTTTAAAATTGAACAGATTACTTTTAAATTCAATTTCAAAACTTTTATTATCTTTATTATCATTGATATAAATTTTTACAAGCCTTTAAATTATTTTTATTGGGCTTAAAACTCAAGATACAATAATTTAACCAATAATCAATTATAAAATTCAAAAATTAAATTATCCGGTAAATCACTATTTTTAAGTTCTGAATTTATTTTATAAATAAAAACCAAACTTCCATAATCAAAATCAATTTATAATTCAAATTCAATATTTAAAATCATTTAAATATTCTAATTCAAACGACGTAAAATTCGAGTCGTTACAGATACCAAGTGTAGCGACCCGTAATTTTCGACTCTCGAAAATCGACATTAGTACGTTCACTGTATAACATGCATAGTATTCAAGTGTCGAAAATTCCGATTGCTAAGGATAAAGAAGAAAAGGATAGAAGAAGAAATAGAAAATAACAACATAGAACCTCACAATCGCAGTGGAACAAAATATAATATATAAATAACAGATCTTATATAAAGAAACCGTAACTGTTTATACTTACAATTATCAAAGTACAACAATCAATACATCAATCCGGACGGTTATAATAGCTTGTCCTGATATACATAACTCACACAGTAGAAATAACCAAGTACGTGATATACGTCTGAAACCTCCAGCTCGTCTCCTAAGCTCCATAGCTTTCTAACTTGAATTTGTAATACTCCATCTGACCCGAGCATTATAATAAAATAACACCCGAGTCAGTCTAGAAAACCAGCATGCGAAAACACACTCAATTTAATTATTTACTTTTATCAAATCCTTTGAAAATAAAGGTATCCCGTAAGACCGCATCACACATAAATACGTCGGATTTTTACCTTACGATAGCCAAAACATTTTATATCAAAATCGACTGATATTACAATAGTGTCTATAGTAAGTAAATTAGAAAATAGCTTAAATGCTTGCATCTCACGTTTTAGCATAGTTGGGCACAATCAAAACCGTACAACGCTTATTCGAGAATGGTTTCCATACAATGACTGGGCTACTGGGGTACCGTCCATCACAGTACACCCCTAGAAAAATGTAACGAGGACCTCACCGGGATCACTTGCCACACAAGACCGGCCTACCCCTAACCAGAATAGTACCGAATATGTTATCACTGCGGGTGTTCCCACCCTTAAAATCAAACGCTAACTTTTCCATGCACAACCATATCCATAGTTTTAATATATTTGAGGGCACTAAAAAGGTGATAACATACCCTAATTGGGTGCGACCCACTTAGCCTTGCTGCATCTCCCCTGTTTTAGTCATTCTCGGTTGATGAGGCTTGAGGCGTTTACCTTGTATGGACTGTTCCAGTTACAATGCTCATCGTCCTCCAATGACGATGTTCTGATTGCATTCGTCTATATAAGTAGTACAGGGTATGAAAAAACCGAATCACCGACTTCACTATCTTCACGATATTCATTCGTAACACTCAAATCAGATCGAAATAGTTTTCGGATAATTAAATCTGATCTCGGTCTCTTTGAAACGATCAACGAAATTGGCCTATATTGATAGTCGGTAATTTAACTATCAAATAACATCCATAAACAGTTATTGGGCCCATATTATAATTTTCCAAAATTTATTTTCAAAATATCTTTATAAGATATATATTCAAATCCCTTCCAAATTTCAATATTCGAGACAACTCAAATACTTATATCCATATCAGGATAATTCAAAACCATCTCTAATTCCAACACTTAGAAGAAAAATTTAAAAATATATTTTTCAAAACACCTTACTTCTTAATGAAAGTGTATAGGACCGTATAATATGGATAAATAGTAATACAGAGTATAGATAGTAAATAACGTGAAATATAAATACAGTAAATAAAATGACACCAGAGATTTTATACTGGTTCGGAGCATCGTCCTACGTCCTGTTCCAGACTAACTTCTGGCTTTAACTAACAATACCCTCTCTTAACTCGGAGGAATAGGTAAACAACACCTGAGCAGCAGAACATGATTTTTGCCTCAGCAGCAGAAGATGACTTTCCCTTGTCTGAGCAGCAGAACAGGACTTTAACAAAGTACAATGTAGTTGACTTAATGTGTTCTTGATAACACTGATTTGTCTATTAAGTTTACAAACTTCCTATAATCAATTCCTCAAGAATATAAAGAGTATGTGAAGATTTGAAAGGAAGAATATTGCTAAGAATCAAAGTATATGTTATATAATTCAAGATTCAAAACAATGGAGAGTATGAATGCACTAGAATAATCACAAGAGAGAATATAAAGAATTAGAATCAGAAAATTGGTGATTATGAAGTGAGTGATAACTCGTATATATAGTTTTCAGAGAGATGCAACTCTTAGTGAAGAGTTTCAGCCAAGAGTGGCATCTATTCATGCAGTGCATCCCTTCATGGAAGAAGATGTCCATTCAGAAATTTTGCAGTTGAAGCCAGTTCTGTAACGATACGAATTTTTCGCGCTCGAAAATCGACATCCATACTTTACAACGTACTCGAATGCCGAAGATCCGACCGTTCAAATCCGAGTCGCCGGAGCTTATAACAACATTAAGTAAACAACACAGCGGAAAAGAAGAATAATACATTGATATACGACACAGATACAATATCTGATACTACAGAGTGATACGATGAATATCAATATACATCAGAGATATGATACAAGAAATAACAGCGGAACAATATAACTCTAAGATAGTCTTCAAAAGAGAACTCCAACAGCAGCAGCTCGTTCAACATCATGATGCGCAAAGACTAGCAAGTCTCGTCCACATCCAAAGACTGAACTAGCTATCTGAAAAACCCAACTCTGAACTGCTCGTGTAGAAAATTTTGAGCACCTAGAGTTTAGGAAAGAAACAATAAACTCCGGATCAGTCATGGGACTAGTGTGAGCAACAAAAACAGTTTATCTTTAAAAACAAACAAAGAAATATTTTAAAATAGATTCGCAATGCTTTTTAGAAATGAGACTACCATAAGGCCTCCCGCACACACACACAATGCAAACGCAGAATCGAGGAGATTTCTCCTTATGATAGTCAAAGATGCTTGATACGCATTAAAAAGAAACATTTGATATTATTACTAGTGCATAATGTAGGCAAAATTCATTTCGAAAGTAAAGATATAAATCTTAGCCAGCATAGGCATTCCGCACTTATGCCTACTATAGCTACCATGTTCAATAGCAGGTTACCGCCACATTCCATGGCAGGTTATACAATTAAAACCGTACGGGATTCGTATTGTTTCTTTGGATTTCCAACAAATGGTCAGGCCAAGGAACTTCCCATTGCCACATGAGAACTCCTCTGGAAGGACGTCCCCGAGAACCAAACCGGATCTCTGCCAACACAAGGCCGGGTTACCCCTAACTGGGTAACTACTGACATGAGTATGCCATCTCCCGGTTGTAAACAACCTTTAACCGGGGCCCCAGCAACAAATCACAAAGTAATATATATATATATATATATCTGCGATATCAACATAAGTTAAATATCTGGGCTCCATACCATGATACCACTTCTATCCAGAAGGAAATGCACATACCCTAAGGGGTGCTACCCCCAATAACCTTGCCGCATCTTTCCTGTTTCGACCATTTCGGGGTGTGAGCTTCGACGAAGTCTCGTCCACAAAGCCACGCTTTGGTACAAAGCCATGCTTTGGGTCAACAAATGATCAAAGTAATGATCACAAAGATAAATGATCAAACAAATGATCATATCACAAATGATCAAACAATGATCATTTCACAGCAACACTCAGCATGTCACATTACCAAATTGGGAATATATCGCTGATAACCATCAACTACATAACCTCTGAGCGCGTACGTCTCAAAGAAGGGTGTTAAGCTAAGAGAATAAATTCTCCGCCACCAACAGAAATATATTTGAAAGAAATCATCTTTATATCTCAACTTGTAATGTCAGACATACAATCCATACAAGTTTGTTCCGGGTTCGAACAGAACCGAAGGCACTTCCAAAGAAGCCCTTGCAATCCGGGTAATCACTAATCACGTTCGGACTTCCCATCACATATGGAGTCTCTATACCGGGGACCAGTCGATGCAAAGACATTCGACGAGTTGTCCTTTCATTTTTGAAAATATCCGGTCTTCACCACCGGTCTTCAAATGCTATCCATAACGACGTATCATTATTCGGAATGGGATATATGACACAAAGGTCCTCTCCCGGCTAAACCGAATAAATGATCGTAATATTTCAAAAACATATGGATATTGGGATTTCAATTAAGTCATAACTTATTACCCAAACTTTTCTTCAAATGGTTTAAACAAATTACCATTTTAAATCTTTAAACAAAAAGATTTATTTCAAAAAGATCAATTCATAGATTTCCAAAACAATTTCATTTCGATAGGATTACCTCGTTAAATCTTTAAATCAAAGATTTAACTTATAGCTTTCAAACCGTTTCTATAACTTGGAAATCATTTTCATTTTAAACTAGAAATCTTTTTAACACAAATTGGAAGTTCATTACTTATGTGAAAGCTTTTATTATTTGAAAACAAACAGTTTTCGTTTCAGAAAAATCCAATTATATTTACACGAGTTAATGTTCTTAATTTATATTCATATTCCCAAATAAATACGTTTTAAAATAGTTTAACCCATATATAACTGGTATAACATCTTTAATCCCTAGTTTCAAATTATAGAATTCAGTTTCACATTCTGAATTTAAATTTAAATCAAATTATTTAAATTTCAAACTTTATCAAGTTATTCAAATTAAATTTCGTCTTTTAAATTCCTTTATCAAAATCTTTTCACTTTAAACCCAATCTATTTCAAACCATTTAAATTTAAACTTCAAACTCAAAACTATTTTCAAAAATCTGTGACTTAATCGATTTCCTCGTGAAATCCATATTTGTGTGTGTATGGTGTGGTCCAGGGGTATTTACACAATAGTGCAACATCATTCAATCATCACAGATTCAAATACAGAAATATAGTTGATAAGCGATATAAACTATAACGCTCATCGTCCATTCACAGATTCACAGACAGTATACAAATGTAAATAAATATACACAGCTCAATCTACAGAACAAAATATCACAAATCAGATAGGATAATCAATTCAATGCATCTCATACGATACAATCATTCATAAGTAAGGTCAAACATTTGATAATCATTTATAAACAGGATTAATTAATTGTTTAATCCTATGTAATTCAATTTATCTCCAATTAAATTAATTACTTATGAATTTATTATCCAATTTTGATTTATTAATTCCAAATCATTAATTTATCAAACACTTTAATTAATTTAATTATTCTTAATCAATCATATTAATTAAATTGACCTTTGAACCAATTATATAATTAATTAACTTCTTAGTTAATTATTTCAAGAAATTTACTCTTTAATTACTTACCATTAAGCAATCATCTCATAATAACAAATCATTAATTAACAATTAATCTTTATCATTAATTTAATCCAAATATTCAAATTTAATTACAATTAGTAATTAACCCCTTAATTGCTTTCATTAAGTAATTAACAATTTACAATTGATTTAATTAATTAATCTAATTTGTTATCAAAATTTATCACATTAATTTTGTTACTTAATAATTCATAGTTAATTATCCTCATTAACTAATAACATTTCTTAACTTACTTCTTAAGTAATCTCTAATTATAAATTAATCTAAATTATTAATTTATAAATTAAATACATAAGTCATTCCTTAATTATCTTATTTATTTAAATCATTTTAATACCTTAATAATTTCTAAGATAATCTATTTCTTTATTAATGATTTAAATAAATATTAAAGTGTATTTTAGACATTACCCCCTTTGAATTTAAATTTGAATTCCATTTTGAATTTAAGATTTCAAAATGATTTACCATTTAACATTAGCCCAATTTAAATATTTATTTATAAACTTTAAAAAAAGAAATGTAAAACATTTATTGCTTTTATAAGGAAGCCTTTAAATCAACTACTTAATTTTTTTGATAAAAATTTAGCTTTTTACATCACATTACATTTTAACTTGCTTTTGAAAACTTGGTTTTTAATTCTTGGTTAAAAACCCAAATTCATTTTTTTTCTTTCTTTTACCTTAGATTCAAAGGTTCATTTGCATCCATACTTTAAATTTTTGAATTTAAATCCCAGTTTAAACTTTTATTTCAGATTTTAAATTAAACTTTAAAAATCTGAAACTATCAGGTTTTAAACCTGAAACCCCATTTAAATATTTTAACTATTTATTACATTTTAGATTTTAATGCAAAGATAAATTTGAATTCAAACTTAAATCTGGATTTAAACTTAATTAAAACCTGGTATACAACTAAGTTTTCATTTGAATTTGTTAAAAACTCAAACAATTTCGGTATCAGGTTACAAGCTTGGAACAAACACTGACCAAACTCAAACCAAAGTTGACTTCGAGTCGCATACCCCTCTGCTTCGAGCCCTATACTCGAATGACTCGAGTGAAACCCGAGGAAACAACCTACAAAAAAAAAACACAGTGACAGGTTTTTTTTTATCAAAACCTGTAACCAGCTCCCACTTGCACTTCAAATGGGCATGGTGCACGTGCACATCACCTCTGGCGATCTTCCGGCATCGCAGCATGGTTGAACATGTCGACCATTCTCCCCAGACCCAACTCCAACCATCAGGACCGCATCACCCCCTCGAGATCGAAATTTTAGTTGAAACTCGAAACCTGGAAACGCGCGCTGGGGCCACCACCGATCCCTGTCAACGCCTCGTACTCACGACTCCGACCACGAGAATTCACGCAACTCCGGCCATCGATGCGTCTACGACCCAGCTTCCATTTCCCAAACTCTCGCGACACTCGATTCATCGATAGTGACGAACGAAACGATTTTATGATCTTACCTAAAACTAGGGTTAGAAATAAAAACTCCTCCCCATCATCGCCACAGTCCTCTTCGCCACTTCCGGCCATTTTTCCTGGCAGCCCCGTAGCCTCCTCCATCTCCACAAACAACCCTGACCAACTCGAATCACTTAATCACAAGAAAATGATTTAAAAGCAGATTTTGTTCTACTGTTGACTGCTCATGATACACACAACTAAAAATCACTATATTTGTTTTAAAAATCCTATCTTGGGCTGTTAATTCAAGCTATATGATTGAATCCATAATTCAAGATATTCAAAATTTCCAGAGACTTAAGTTTTTACTGTAAAAACTTGTTCTTTCCTTTTATATGCATTTATACATCACGGAACTATTTTTAAATTGTAACTCATACATAAATACAACTATTTTGTTTTGAAACCAAGGTCTGATGTTGATTAGGAAACAAGAAATAGAATTTCTTGTTATTTGATACTCTGTAACTAAACAGAGAAGAAGATGCACTGGCATATGTATATACGACAAAACAAATAGCGATATAGATTCAATTTAAATTGCTATATGTTACTCACCTGAACATCTTGTTTTCCAGAAGCTTTCAGATTGAAGTTGAAGTCCTTTTTTTTTGAATTTACAAAGTTGAAATCTGGTTTGAGTTTGCTAGCTGGAAGTCCTCACTTGATCTCAGGTTTTGATGAATGGGTTTGATGTTTTAAATCTGAGATGTTTGTTTAAATGATGATGATATTACTTTGGTTTTTTTTTCTCAGTTATAATAGTGAACAAAATTGGAATGAATGATATATATAAAAGAAAAGAAGGTGACAGGGTGATGTTATTTTGTGTAGGGTGATAAAATATTGTTTGATTAATACTAGGCAGAGACTTATTTTTTTCTTCTTGGTTTTATCAAACAAAATCTCGGCTGATGATCTTGTCCACGCTGAAGAATTTGGTATGCACAGTTCATTTTGCTTTGCATAAGCATGTACATAGGTACTTTATGTTTCATATTATATTCTTACATTGTGTCTTGCATTACTATTCTTTACCATACTTGTATAAATAAGGCCTGACACCTTTTTGCTTTTGGAAAAGTGAACTTGTCTTTGCATTTATTTTGCAGGCATATTTTCATTTGTTTATTTGGGTTGATATGAAAGCTTTAATGGTTTATGTACTTTATCTTTTTGTATATGGTTTTTCTATGCTTTTGTTCATAGATTTACTTTAGTTTTATGGCTTTGTATTGCCTTATATTTCGGCTACAAACTTCTTCTACTTGCTTTGTTTTGTTACTTTGTATTGCAAATAAATTTCTATTTTATTTATGTTGTTTGAATTTAGCTATATGTTACTTTATATTTTATAATTTATCTTATTATATATATCTATTTGATTTGTCAAATTTATTTTCTAGCTTAAATATTTATTTTAACTTTAATGCTAATTGTTTTAATTTACATTTCGTATTTCAATTTCAAGAATCCAAAGTCAAATTCCAAATTCGAATTCAAATTTTATTCCAAAATTTGTTCAAAATTTACATTAACTATCAATTTAATATTAATTCAAAATTGGGGTCGTTACAGACTTCCCCCCTTAAAAATAATTTCGTCCTCGAAATTCGTAGGCACGAAAACAACAAAGATGGATGAAAGATAGAGAAATATCTTTTCAGATCAAACTGGATATCAGTTCTGAATTTGGCTCACCAAATCAGAATATCAACAATAGATACAAGAAATTATAATAGAATTTCAAATTTAGTTTTAAACGAAATCGTTTTATCGATACTATTCAAATTTATCCTTCATATTCCATTAACCAATTTAACTCAATTTTAAAATTTCCAATCCATTTAAAATTCCTAATTTCAAATTTCAAATTTCAAATTCGTATTCATTAAGGTTTAAATCCAAAACTGATAAGAAACCGATGAAATACGAAGTAAGAATCTTCTACAACGATTCGTAGAGCATCAACGCACCGAACTTCTTTCTGTAGCTGTCACGAAGCAATCAAAAGAATTGGAATCGAATCAAAGAAGATCGAGAAGAGAAAAATTATTTCCGTTGTCGTTACAGAGTATTGACCATTTATAGTCGTATTCCCCTGTTCCCTATCTCATTCTCTTCTTGCACTCATACTCACTATCAGTGGATAGCAAGAGAATTTACTGAGGCATTCAAACAGATATCTTAGGGATTACTCATTCTAGGGATACATCACCCTATCTCTAATAAGCTACTTAATGTGTTATACTCCTGAGCTAAAGTTTCAACCTTAGCTCTGATACCAAATGCAACGATATGAATTTTTCACGCTCGAAAATCGACATCCATACTTTACATCGTACTCGAATGCCGAAGATCCGACCGTTCAAATCCGAGTCGCCGGAGCTTATAACAACATTAAGTAAACAACACAGCGGAAAAGAAGAATAATACATTGATATACGACACAGATACAATATCTGATACTACAGAGTGATACCATGAATATCAATATACATCAGAGATATGATACAAGAAATAGCAGCGGAACAATATAACTCTAAGATAGTCTTCAAAAGAGAACTCCAATAGCAGCAGCTCGTTCAACATCACGATACGCAAAGACAAGCAAGTCTCGTCCACATCCAAGACTGAACTAGCTATCTGAAAAACCCAACTCTGAACTGCTCGTGTAGAAAATTTTGAGCACCCAGAGTTTAGGAAAGAAACAATAAACTCCGGATCAGTCATGGGACTGGTGAGCAACAAAAACAGTTTATCTTTAAAAACAAACAAAGAAATATTTTAAAATAGATTCGCAATGCTTTTTAGAAATAAGACTACCATAAGGCCTCCCGCACACACACACACAATGCAAACGCAGAATCGAAGGAGATTTCTCCTCATGATAGTCAAAGATGCTTGATACGCATTAAAAAGAAACATTTGATATTATTACTAGTGCATAATGTAGGCAAAATTCATTTCGAAAGTAAAGATATAAATCTTAGCCAGCATAGGTATTCCGCACTTATGTCTACTATAGCTACCATGTTCAATAGCAGGTTACCGCCACATTCCATGGCAGGTTATACAACTAAAACCGTACAGGATTCGTATTGTTTCTTTGGATTTCCAACAAATGGTCAGGCCAAGGAACTTCCCATTACCACATGAGAACGCCTCTGGAAGGACGTCCCCGAGAACCAAACCGGATCTCTGCCAACACAAGGCTGGGTTACCCCTAACTGGGTAACTACTGACACGAGTATGCCATCTCCCGGTTGTAAACAACCTTTAACCAGGGCCCCAGCAACAAATCACAAAGTAATATATATATATATATCTGCGATATCAACATAAGTTAAGTATCTGGGCTCCATACCATGATACCACTTCTATCCAGAAGGAAATGCACATACCCTAAGGGGTGCTACCCCCAATAACCATGCCGCATCCTTCCTGTTTCGAACATTTCGGGGTGTGAGGTTCGACGAAGTCTCGTCCACAATGCCACGTGTAACGAAAACGAATTTTGCCCGCTCGAAAATCGACATCCATACTTCAAATCGTATTCGAATGCCGTAGATTCGACCGTTCAAAACCGATTCGCCGGAGCTTATAACAACATTAAGTAAATAGCACAGCGGAAAAAAAGGATAATACATTGATATACAACACTGATACAACAGAGCGATACAATGAATATCAATATACATCAGAGATATGATACAACAAATAACAGCGGAAATAAATAACTCTAAGATAGTCTACAACGAAGAACTCCAGATCTGTAACTCCATCTCCAAGAACCAATCCAGCAATAGCTCCAACTCCCCATAACAATGCACCAAGACAAGCAAGTCTGGTGCGAACCAAAGACTGAACTAACTCCAGATAATCCACTATATCTAACTATCTGAAAAACCCAACTCTAGACTGCTCGTGTAGAAAATAATGAGCACCCAGAGTTTAGGAAAGGAACAATAAACTCCAGGTCAGTCATGGGACTGGTGTGAGCAACAAAAACAGTTTATCTTTAAAAACAATCAACAAGAGAATTTTAAAGTAAATTCGCAATGCTTTTTGAAAATGAAACTACCATAAGACCTCCCGCCACACACACAATGCAAACGCAGACTTGAAGGAGATTTCTTCTTATGATAGTCAAACATGCTTAATACGCGAAAAATGTCTTTGATATTATTATTATAAGTGCACGGTGCAGAAAATATTTTCGAAAGTAGAATATAAATCTTAGCCAGCATAGGTACCATTATATTATGCCCGCTATAGCTACCTCCTGAGGAAGCAGGTTCTACAACTAATACCGGACAAGCCTCCTATTGTTTCTTTGGATTTCCAACAAATGGTTAGGCCAAGGAACTTCCCATTGCCACATGAGAATGCCTCTGGAAGGACATCCCCGAGAACCTAACCGGATCTCTGCCAACACAAGGCCGGGTTACCCCTAACTGGGTAACAACTGACACGATTATGCCATCCCCGGGTCCTTTAGGACCTTTATCCGAGCGCTCGATAACCAACATCACACTATAGTAAATAGAGTGTTTTCCACATGAGTAAGTATCTGGGCTCCATACCATGATACCACCCCTTTCCAGAAGGAAATGAACATACCCTAAAGGGGCGCTACCCCCTAATAACCTTGCTGCATCTTTCCTGTTTTGACCATTCCGGGGTGTGAGGCTCGACGAAGTCTCGTCCACAAAGCCACGCTTTGGTACAAAGCCATGCTTTGGGTCAACAAATGATCAAAGTAATGATCACAAAGATAAATGATCAAACAGATGATCATATCACAAATGATCAAACAATGATCATTTCACAGCAACACTTAGCATGTCACATTACCAAATTGGGAATATATCGCTGATAACCTTCAACTACATAACCTCTGAGCTCGTACGTCTCAGAGAAGGGTGTTAAGCTAAGAGAATAAATTCTCCACCACCAACAGAAATGTATTTGAAAGGAATCTGCTTTATATCTCAAATTGTAATGTCAGATACACAATCCATACAAGTTTGTTCCGGGTTCGAACAGAACCGAAGGCACTTCCAAAGAAGCCCTTGCAATCCGGATATTCACTAATCACGTTCGGACTTCCCATCACATATGGAGTCTCTATACCGGGGACCAGTCGATGCAAAGACATTCGACGAGTTGTCCTTCCGTTTTTAAAAATATCCGGTCTTCATCACCGGTCTTCAAATGCTATCCATAACGAAGTATCACATATTCGGAATGGGATATATGACACAAAGGTCCTCTCCCGGCTAAACCGAATAGTGAGCGCAATATTTAAAAACATATGGATATTGGGATTTCGATTAAGTCACAACTTAATTATTCAAACATTTCTTTCAAATGGTTTAAACAAATTACCATTTCAAATCTTTAAACAAAAAGATTTATTTCACAAAGATCAATTCATAGATTTCCAAAACAATTTCATTCAATTGTATTAACTCGTTAAATCTTTAAATCAAAGATTTAACTTATAGCTTTCAAACCGTTTCTATAACTTGGAAATCATTTTCATTTTAAAGTAGAAATCATTTTAACACAAATTGGAAGTTCATTACTTATGTGAAAGCTTTAATTAATTGAAAACAAACAGTTTTCATTTCAGAAAAATCCAATTATATTTATACGAGTTAAAATTCTTAATTTATATTCATATTCCCAAATTAATACATTTTAAAATAGTTAAACCCATATATAACTGGTATAACATTTTTAATCCCTAGTTTCAAATTATAGAATTCAGTTTCACAATTTGGAATTTAAATTTAAATCAAATTATTTAAATTTCAAACTTTATCAAGTTATTCAAAATAGCTTCATCTGTGAAATTCCATTTCAAAAACTTTTCACTTAAAACCCAATCTTATTTTCAAACCATTTGAATTTAAAATTCAAAATCAAAACTATTTTCAAAAAAATCTGTGACTCAATCGATTTTCTCGTGAAATCCATATTTGTGTGCGTATAAGTGTGGTCCAGGGGTTTAACACACTAGTGCAACATCATTTCAATCATCACAGATTAAAACACAGAAATATAGTTGATAAGCGATATTAACTATCACGCTTATCGTTCATTCACAGATCACAGATATATATCACAGATAAGTAAATTACAGATCACAACATATATCAGGATGTATCACAAAGCATCATATATCACGGATATCAAACAATCAAATCATCCAATAGAATCCAAATATTCATAATTAAGATAAATTAATATCTGATTATAATTAATTTATACCAGGTTAATTACTTATGAATAAACTACAAATCTTAGTTAATTAATAATAAATTAATTGTAAACCATTTTAATTAATTATCTTTTAATCAATAATTAATTATTCCTAATTAATTATGTTAATTAATTAACCCTTAATTAATAAATCATCCCTTAATAACTTTCATTAATTAATTAACCTTTAATTAATTAATTATCCCTTAATAACTTTCATTCATTAATTAACCTTTAATTAATTATTCTTTAATCATTTGATTTATCAATCTTTAAATCATTAATAAATTATCCTTAATTAATTTAAGATAAACCAAAATTTTCAACATATGAATTTTAAGTTTAAATAAACTTAAAAATTATCTTTTTATCACTTCTCATTAATTGGTTGCTTCTTAATTAATTATCTTAATTAATTAATTAACTAACGTTTTATTATAATTAATTAACACTTATCAATCCAATTTTAAGCCAAAACAATTATCCTAAAACATGGGTTAAAAATATTTAAAATTTAAATCTGGTTTTAAAGTCAAAATCTGTTTTTTATATCAAACCTGAGACCCACTTCGAGTCACACCCGAGAAAAATGCCTGAGTGCTTCGAGTTTTCCCCCAAACCAACTCGTGTGAGTATTTTTTTCAAAATTTTGTTTAAGTGTTGATCTAACCCGGCGCACAACCAAAGGCACTCGAGTTAAGACTCGAGCCAAACCCAATATTACTCAGTACTTCCTTCGAGTTATCTTCATCTTCCCAACTACATAACTTTTCCAGATCCCTGATACTAGTGCACGGTGCACGTGCCCCATGGCGCTGGCGAACTCCGGCTATCCACGAAGGCTTCAACACATCGGCGACCATCTCCAGATCCAATCGCGACCACCAAAAATCCAACAGCAACTCGAAATTGAATTCGAGTTTAAAACTCGAAACCTGGAACTCAACATCTCCTCCCCTTTCGACCCTGTCAACGGCAACTTCTCGCTCCTCCGACCACCGTTCGCCACCAAACTCCGGCAGCATCTTCACCTACGACCCATACACCTCCTCTCCAAACCCGGCCGCACTCGACGCTACGACGATGACAGTATAGCCTCGCGAATACAATTTGCAAAATACTGGGTTGAAACCCTAAATCAATTACATTCTTCACCCATGATGAAATAAAAAATCATCTAGCATTTTTCTCGAATTCAACCATCGTTCCAGGACCTCTGGAAGCAAAACCCGACCCCCAAACATGTGTCGATCACTAGATTTTCACAAAAACCCATATCTCGTTCATCTAGCGACTACGACCTAAATTTGAAATTAAAAATCCTAATTTTTGTTTTAAAAATCATCATTGTCGAAATGGGTTTGGATGATGTTAATGAAACTTGGATTCAAGCAGGTTGAAAATTTGAAATTTTTTGAATTTGCACTGTTTTTTTCTCTTTCCAGGCAACAATCCTTCATATTTTCATGAAAATATATTTTTAAAATTTGTATTTCAAAGTTATAACTATTTTTCATTTAGAAATCAAAATATTAAATTACTTAGATAGGACGATTTCAAATTTTCTAACAGGTTTCAATGCCTGTAACAAGAACATAGTCTAATTTGTCTAGTTTCCAGACAAAATTTCTATTTATTAAACTTAAATATATTTTTAACTCTTAGTTTAATCTTAAACAAACATCTTTTGTTTAAATACCCTAGCCTAACAAAGATTAAGATGAGAGGAATTAAAATTTTATTCAAGTTTATGCTCTGTAATTTTTTTACAGAGATGAATACTTATGTATCAACACAAGCATCCAGATTTACATTCCAACATACTCAGTTCAACAGCATGCAACAAATTTTTATCAAGATTCTCAATTCTTTGCATCCAAATTCAATCAGAACAAGGTAAAGTTTACTCACCTGATTAAGAAATGGACAGATTCTTTTGTGTTGTGACAGGCTTGAATTTTAGCTAACTGGAGATCTTCTTTTAATCTCTGAGTTGTAGTTGCTTCAGGTTGTAGCTTTGATTTTATTTTAAAAAATTTCTCTTTTCCAGGCTTTCATTTTGTTGAGTTTTTTGATGGACGAATAGAAATGAAGTTGATGTTTATGAGAATGAGTTTACAGGTTAATATTTATAAACAAGTTGCAAGTGATAAAATCAATACAAGTGAGGTTATATTTTTGTGCCACATCTTGGAGGCTGAAAAGATATCAACAGGTACAATATACAACTTGAAACTTGACTTTGGTTTGCTAGCATTTAATGTAAAAGTGTCTTGTTTCAAATCTTATACTTATCTCATTTTTTTTATTACATACAACTTGTATACATGATGCTATTTCGGCTGAGATAACATGTATGGGGCTGCATTTATGAGCTTGTACTTTTGTTTTCTTATTTTATTTACATGCATATCTTTGTTTTGGCTTTATCTTTGCATTTGTTTTGTTACTTGGTTTGTTTATATACTTTCTATACTTACTCTTTCTTGCCTGCACCCTTAGAAATATAAAGTCCTATTGTTTGTTTATAACATGAATGTAGTTGTACTGTTTATAGATGTTATGTTCACTTATTTTCTTTGTTTGTTATATCTTACTTTGTTTTGTTTCTTATTTATGCATTTGTTTATTTAGTTAGCTTTTTAACCTGCTTATGTCTACTATTTTAAAGACATATCTTACTTTATATATTTTTTATTTGTTTACTTTCTTTTCTTGTTTGTTACTTGTTTGTTTCAGGTATTTATTTTATTTCTTTTGTTACTTGTACTTTGTATCGTAAATAAATTTCTAATTTAATTTCTAACTTAATATTTATCTGTTTATTTTACTTTTAAAGACTTCATTTTGAAATTTCAAATCAATTTATCAATAAATTTCACTAATTTAAATCAAAATTAAATTTAATTATCAATTTAAAATAAATTAAAACTCGGCATCGTTACAGACTTTCCCCCTTAAAAAGAATTTCGTCCTCGAAATTCGCCAAAGAGAGATAACAAAGATAGACGAAAGATAGAAGAACAATTCTCCATGTCAAACTAGATATCTATTCTGCATTTGTCTCACCAAATCAGAATATCAACAATAGATACAAGAAATTACAATAGAATTCCAAATTCAAGTCGGAATATCTCAAAATATATACCAATTTCTCCCTCTTCGGACTTCAACCAACCCAAGAAATTACAACAGAATTTCAAAATTTGGTTTTAAACGAAATCGTTTTACCGATACAATTCAAATTATCCTTCATATTCTATTAATCAATTTTAACTCAATTTAAAATTTCCAATTTATTTTTAAAAAAATTCAATGTCAAATTTCCAATTCATAATTCTAAATTTCCAATTTATTCATTAGAGTTTAAATCGAAAAGCCGATAAGAAACCGATGAAGATATGAAGTAAAAATTTCTTACAACGATACGTAGGGCCATCGTCACACCGAAACTTCTTTCTGGAGCTATCATGAAGAAATCAAAAAGATTTGGAAAGACGAATCAAAGGAGATTGATAAGAAAAGTTGTATCCGCTGTTGCAGGTTATTGACCATTTATAGTCGTATTTACCTGTCCCCTATCTCGTTCTCTTCTCGCACTCATACTCACTATCAGTGGATAGTAAGAGAATTTACTGAGGCATTCAAATGGATATCTTAGGGATTACTCATTCTAGGGATACTTCACCCTATCTCTAATGAGCTACTTAATGTGTTATACTCCTGAGCTAAAGTTTCACCTTAGCTCTGATACCAAATGTAACGAAAACGAATTTTGCCCGCTCGAAAATCGACATCCATACTTCAAATCGTATTCGAATGCCGTAGATTCGACCGTTCAAAACCGTTTCGCCGGAGCTTATAACAACATTAAGTAAATAACGTAGCGGAAAAAAAGGATAATACATTGATATACAACACTGATACAACAGAGCGATACAATGAATATCAATACACATCAGAGATATGATACAACAAATAGCAGCGGAAATAAATAACTCTAAGATAGTCTTCAACGAAGAACTCCAGATCTGTAACTCCATCTCCAAGAACCAATCCAGCAATAGCTCCAACTCCCCATAACAATGCACCAAGACAAGCAAGTCTGGTGCGAACCAAAGATTAAACTAACTCCAGATAATCCACTATATCTAACTATCTGAAAAACCCAACTCTAGACTGCTCGTGTAGAAAATAATGAGCACCCAGAGTTTAGGAAAGGAACAATAAACTCCAGGTCAGTCATGGGACTGGTGTGAGCAACAAAAACAGTTTATCTTTAAAAACAATCAACAAGAGAATTTTAAAGTAAATTCGCAATGCTTTTTGAAAATGAAACTACCATAAGACCTCCCGCCACACACACAATGCAAACGCAGACTTGGAGGAGATTTCTTCTTATGATAGTCAAACATGCTTAATAAGCAGAAAATTTCTTTGATATTATTATTATAAGTGCACGGTGCAGAAAACATTTTCGAAAGTAGAATATAAATCTTAGCCAGCATAGGTACCATTATATTATGCCCACTATAGCTACCTCCTGAGGAAGCAAGTTCTACAACTAATACCGACAAGGCTCGTATTGTTTCTTTGGATTTCCGACAAATGGTCAGGCCAAGGAACTTCCCATTGCCACATGAGAACGCCTCTGGAAGGACGTCCCCGAGAACCTAACCGGATCTCTGCGAACACAAGGCCGACTTACCCCTAACTGGGTAACAACTGACACGAGTATGCCATCCCCTGGTCCTTTAGGACCTTTATCCGAGCGCTCGATAACCAACATCACACTATAGTAAATAGAGTGTTTTCCACATGAGTAAGTATCTGGGCTCCATACCATGATACCACCCCTTTCCAGAAGTAAATGAACATACCCTAAAGGGGTGCGACCCCCTAATAACCTTGCTGCATCTTTCCTGTTTCGACCATTCCGGGGTGTGAGGCTCGACGAAGTCTCGTCCACAAAGCCACGCTTTGGTACAAAGCCATGCTTTGGGTCAACAAATGATCAAAGTAATGATCACAAAGATAAATGATCAAACAAATGATCATATCACAAATGATCAAACAATGATCATTTCACAGCAACACTTAGCATGTCACATTACCAAATTGGGAATATATCGCTGATAACCTTCAACTACATAACCTCTAAGCTCGTACGTCTCAGAGAAGGGTGTTAAGCTAAGAGAATAAATTCTCCGCCACCAACAGAAATGTATTTGAAAGGAATCTGCTTTATATCTCAAATTGTAATGTCAGACACACAATCCATACAAGTTTGTTCCGGGTTCGAACAGAACCGAAGGCACTTCCAAAGAAGCCCTTGCAATCCGGATATTCACTAATCACGTTCGGACTTCCCATCACATATGGAGTCTCTATACCGGGGACCAGTCGATGCAAAGACATTCGATGAGTTGTCCTTCCGTTTTCGAAAATATCCGGTCTTCATCACCGGTCTTCAAATGCTATCCATAACGACGTATCACATATTCGGAATGGGATATATGACACAAAGGTCCTCTTCCGGCTAAACCGAATAGTGAGCGCAATATTTAAAAACATATGGATATTGGGATTTCAATTAAGTCACAACTTAATTATTCAAACATTTCTTTCAAATGGTTTAAACAAATTACCATTTCAAATCTTTAAACAAAAAGGTTTATTTCACAAAGATCAATTCATAGATTTCCAAAACAATTTCATTCAATTGTATTAACTCGTTAAATCTTTAAATCAAAGATTTAACTTATAGCTTTCAAACCGTTTCTACAACTTGGAAATCATTTTCATTTTAAACTAGAAATCATTTTAACACAAATTGGAAGTTCATTACTTATGTGAAAGCTTTAATTAATTGAAAACAAACAGTTTTTGTTTCAGAAAAATCCAATTATATTTATACGAGTTAAAATTCTTAATTTATATTCATATTCCCAAATTAATGCATTTTAAAATAGTTTAACCCATATATAACTGGTATAACATTTTTAATCCCTAGTTTCAAATTATAGAATTCAGTTTCACAATTTGGAATTTAAATTTAAATCAAATTATTTAAATTTCAAACTTTATCAAGTTATTCAAAACAGCTTCATCTGTGAAATTCCATTTCAAAAACTTTTCACTTAAAACCCAATCTTATTTTCAAACCATTTGAATTTAAAATTCAAAATCAAAACTATTTTTAAAAAAATCTGTGACTCAATCGATTTCCTCGTGAAATCCATATTTGTGTGTGTATAAGTGTGGTCCAGGGGTTTAACACACTAGTGCAACATCATTTCAATCATCACAGATTAAAACACAGAAATACAGTTGATAAGCGATATTAACTATCACGCTTATCGTTCATTCACAGATCACAGATATATATCACAGATAAGTAAATTACAGATCACAACATATATCAGGATGTATCACAAAGCATCATATATCACGGATATCAAACAATCAAATCATCCAATAGAATCCAAATATTCATAATTAAGATAAATTAATATCTGATTATAATTAATTTATACCAGGTTAATTACTTATGAATAAACTACAAATCTTAGTTAATTAATAATAAATTAATTGTAAACCATTTTAATTAATTATCTTTTAATCAATAATTAATTATTCCTAATTAATTATGTTAATTAATTAACCCTTTATTAATAAATCATCCCTTAATAACTTTCATTAATTAATTAACCTTTAATTAATTAATTATCCCTTAATAACTTCATTTATTAATTAACCTTTAATTAATTATTCTTTAATCATTTGATTTATCAATCTTTAAATCATTAATAAATTATCCTTAATTAATTTAAGATAAACCAAAATTTTCAACATATGAATTTTAAGTTTAAATAAACTTAAAAATTATCTTTTTATCACTTCTCATTAATTGATTGCTTCTTAATTAATTATCTTAATTAATTAATTAACTAACCTTTTATTTATAATTAATTAACACTTATTAATCCAATTTTAAGCCAAAACAATTATCCTAAAACATGGGTTAAAAATATTTAAAATTTAAATCTGGTTTTAATGTCAAAATCTGTTTTTTATATCAAACCTGAGACCCACTTCGAGTCACACCCGAGAAAAATGCCTGAGTGCTTCGAGTTTTCCCCCAAACCAACTCGTGTGAGTATTTTTTTCAAAATTTTGTTTAAGTGTTGATCTAACCCGGCGCACAACAAAAGGCACTCGAGTTAAGACTCGAGCCAAACCCAATATTACTCGATACTTCCTTCGAGTTATCTTCATCTTCCCAACTACATAACTTTTCCAGATCCCTGATACTAGTGCACGGTGCACGTGCACCATGGCGCTGGCGAACTCCGGCTATCCACAAAGGCTTCAACACATCGGCGACCATCTCCAGATCCAATCGCGACCACCAAAAATCCAACAGCAACTCGAAATTGAATTCGAGTTTAAAACTCGAAACCTGGAACTCAACATCTCCTCCCCTTTCGACCCTGTCAACGGCAACTTCTCGCTCCTCCGACCACCGTTCGCCACCAAACTCCGGCAGCATCTTCACCTACGACCCATACACCTCCTCTCCAAACCCGGCCGCACTCGACGCTACGACGATGACAGTATAGCCTCGCGAATACAATTTGCAAAATACTGGGATGAAACCCTAAATCAATTACATTCTTCACCCATGATGAAATAAAAAATCATCTAGCATTTTTCTCGAATTCAACCATCGTTCCAGGACCTCTGGAAGCAAAACTCGACCCCCAAACATGTGTCGATCACCAGATTTTCACAAAAACCCATATCTCGTTCATCTAGCGACTACGACCTAAATTTGAAATTAAAAATCATAATTTTTGTTTTAAAGATCATCATTGTCGAAACGGGTTTGGATGATGTTAATGAAACTTGGATTCAAGCAGGTTGAAAATTTGATAAATTTTGAATTTGCACTGTTTTTTTTCTCTTTCCAAACAACAATCCTTCATATTTTCATGAAAATATATTTTTAAAATTTGTATTTCATAGTTATAACTATTTTTCATTTAGAAATCAAAATATGAAATTACTTAGATAGGAAGATTTCAAATTTTCTAACAGGTTTCAATGCATGTAACAAGAACATAGTCTAATTTGTCTAGTTTCCAGACAAAATTTCTATTTATTAAACTTAAATATATTTTAACTCTTAGTTTAATCTTAAACAAACATCTTTTGTTTAAATACCCTAGCCTAACAAAGATTAAGATGAGAGGAATTAAAATTTTATTCAAGTTTATGCTCTGTAATTTTTTTACAGAGATGAATACTTATGTATCAACACAAGCATCCAGATTTACATGCCAATATACTCAGTTCAACAGCATGCAACAAATTTTTATCAAGATTCTCAATTCTTTGCATCCAAATTCAATCAGAACAAGGTAAAGTTTACTCACCTGATTAAGAAATGGACAGAGTTCTTTTGTGTTGTGACAGGCTTGAATTTTAGCTAACTGAAGATCTTCTTTTAATCTCTGAGTTGTAGTTGCTTCAGGTTGTAGCTTTGATTTTATTTTAATTTTTTTCTCTTTTCCAGGCTTTCATTTTGTTGAGTTTTTTGACGGACGAATAGAAATGAAGTTTATGTATATGAGAATGAGTTTACAGGTTAATATTTATAAACAAGTTGCAAGTGATAAAATCAATACAAGTGAGGTGATATTTTTGTGCAACATCTTGGAGGCTGAAAAGATATCAACAGGTACAATATACAACTTGAAACTTGACTTTGGTTTGCTAGCATTTAATGTAAAAGTGTCTTGTTTCAAATCTTATACTTATCTCATTTTTTTTATTACATACAACTTGTATACATGATGCTATTTCGGCTGAGATAACATGTATGGGGCTGCATTTATGAGCTTGTACTTTTGTTTTCTTATTTTATTCACATGCATATCTTTGTTTTGGCTTTATCTTTGCATTTGTTTCGTTACTTGGTTTGTTTATATACTTTCTATACTTACTCTTTCTTGCATGCACCCTTAGAAATATAAAGTCCTATTGTTTGTTTATAACATGAATGTAGTTGTACTGTTTATAGATGTTATGTTCACTTATTTTCTTTGTTTGTTATATCTTACTTTGTTTTGTTTCTTATTTATGCATTTGTTTATTTAGTTAGCTTTTTAACCTGCTTATGTCTACTATTTTAAAGACATATCTTACTTTATATATTTTTTATTTGTTTACTTTCTTTTCTTGTTTGTTACTTGTTTGTTTCAGGTATTTATTTTATTTCTTTTGTTACTTGTACTTTGTATCGTAAATAAATTTCTAATTTAATTTCTAACTTAATATTTATCTGTTTATTTTACTTTTAAAGACTTCATTTTGAAATTTCAAATCAATTTATCAATAAATTTCACTAATTTAAATCAAAATTAAATTTAATTATCAATTTAAAATAAATTAAAACTCGGGATCGTTACACCACGCTTTGGTACAAAGCCATGCTTTGGGTCAACAAATGATCAAAGTAATGATCACAAAGATAAATGATCAAACAAATGATCATATCACAAATGATCAAACAATGATCATTTCACAGCAACACTCAGCATGTCACATTACCAAATTGGGAATATATCGCTGATAACCATCAACTACATAACCTCTGAGCGCGTACGTCTCAGAGAAGAGTGTTAAGCTAAGAGAATAAATTCTCCGCCACCAACAGAAATATATTTGAAAGAAATCAGCTTTATATCTCAACTTGTAATGTCAGACATGCAATCCATACAAGTCTGTTCCGGCTTCGAACATAACCGAAGGCACTTCCAAAGAAGCCCTTGCAATCCGGATAATCACTAATCACATTCGGACTTCCCATCACATATGGAGTATCTATACCGTGGACCAGTTGATGCAAAGACATTCAACGAGTTGTCCTTTCGTTTTTGAAAATATCGGGTCTTCACCACCGGTCTTCAAATGCTATCCATAACGACGTATCATTATTCGAAATGGGATACATGACACAAAGGTCCTCTCTCGGCTAAACCGAATAAATGAGCGTAATATTTCAAAAACATATGGATATTGGGATTTCAATTAAGTCATAACTTATTACCCAAACTTTTCTTCAAATGGTTTAAACAAATTACCATTTTAAATCTTTAAACAAAAAGATTAATTTCAAAAAGATCAATTCATAGATTTCCAAAACAATTTCATTTCGATAGGATTAGCTCGTTAAATCTTTAAATCAAAGATTTAACTTATAGCTTTCAAACCGTTTCTATAACTTGGAAATCATTTTCATTTTAAACTAGAAATCTTTTTAACACAAATTGGAAGTTCATTACTTATGTGAAAGCTTTTGTTATTTGAAAACAAACAGTTTTTGTTTCAGAAAAATCCAATTATATTTACACGAGTTAAAGTTCTTAATTTATATTCATATTCCCAAATAAATACATTTTAAAATAGTTTAACCCATATATAACTGGTATAACATCTTTAATCCCTAGTTTCAAATTATAGAATTCAGTTTCACATTTTGAATTTAAATTTAAATCAAATTATTTAAATTTCAAACTTTATCAAGTTATTCAAATTAAATTTCGTCTTTGAAATTCCTTTATCAAAAGCTTTTTACTTTAAACCCAATCTATTTCAAACCATTTGAATTTAAAATTCAAATTCAAAACTATTTTCAAAAATTTGTGACTTAATCGATTTCCTCGTGAAATCCATATTTGTGTGTGTATGGTGTGGTCCAGGGGTATTAACACAATAGTGCAACATCATTCAATCATCATGGATTCAAATACAGAAATATAGTTGATAAGCGATATAAACTATAACGCTCATCGTCCATTCACAGATTCACAGATAGTATACAAATGTAAATAAATATACACAGCTCAATCTACAGAACAAAATATCACAAATCAGATAGGATAATCAATTCAAGGCATCTCATACAATACAATCATTCATAAGTAAGGTCAAACATTTGATAATCATTTATAAACAGGATTAATTAATTGTTTAATCCTATGTAATTCAATTTATCTCCCATTAAATTAATTACTTATGAATTTATTATCCAATTCTGATTTATTAATTCCAAATCATTAATTTATCAAACACTTTAATTAATTTAATTATTCTTAATCAATCATATTAATTAAATTGACCTTTGAACCAATTATATAATTAATTAACTTCTTAATTAATTATTTCAACAAATTTACTCTTTAATTACTTACCATTAAGCAATCATCTCATAATAACAAATCATTAATTAATAATTAATCTTTATCATTAATTTAATCAAAATATTCAAATTTAATTACAATTAGTAATTAACCCCTTAATTGCTTTCATTAAGTAATTAACAATTTACAATTGATTTAATTAATTAATCTAATTTGTTATCAAAATTTATCACATTAATTTTGTTACTTAATAATTCATAGTTAATTATCCTCATTAACTAATAACATTTCTTAACTTACTTCTTAATTAATCTCTAATTATAAATTAATCTAAATTATTAATTTATAAATTAAATACATAAGTCATTCCTTAATTATCTTATTTATTTAAATCATTTTAATACCTTAATAATTTCTAAGATAATCTATTTCTTTATTAATGATTTAAATAAATATTAAAGTGTATTTTAGACATTACCCCCTTTGAATTTAAATTTGAATTCCATTTTGAATTTAAGATTTCAAAATGATTTACCATTTAACATTAGCCCAATTTAAATATTTATTTATAAACTTTAAAAAAAGAAATGTAAAAACATTTATTACTTTTATAAGGAAGCCTTTAAATCAACTACTTAATTTTTTTAATAAAAATTTAGCTTTTTACATCACATTACATTTTAACTTGCTTTTGATAACTTGGTTTTTAATTCTTGGTTGAAAACCCAAATTCATTTTTTTCTTTCTTTTACCTTAGATTCAAAGGCTCATTTGCATCCATACTTTAAATTTTTGAATTTAAATCCCAGTTTAAACTTTTATTTCATATTTTAAATTAAACTTTAAAAATCTGAAACTATCAGGTTTTAAACCTGAAACCCCATTTAAATATTTTAACTATTTATTACATTTCAGATTTTAATGCAAAGATAAATTTGAATTCAAACTTAAATCTGGATTTAAACTTGATTAAAATCTGGTATACAACTAAGTTTTCATTTGACTTTGTTAAAAACTCAAACAACTTTGGTATCAGGTTACAAGCCTGGAACAAACACTGACCAAACTCAAACCAAAGTTGACTTCGAGTCGCATACCCCTCTGCTTCAAGCGCTATACTCGAATTACTCGAGTGAAACCCGAGGAAACAACCCACAAAAAAAAACACAGTGACGGGTTTTTTTTTATCAAAACCTGTAACCAGCTCCCACTTGCACTTCAAATGGGCATGGTGCACGTGCACATCGCCTCTGGCGATCTTCCGGCATCGCAGCATGGTTGAACATGTCGACCATTCTCCCGAGACCCAACTCCAACCTTCAGGACCACATCACCCCCTCGAGATCGAAATTTGAGTTGAAACTCGAAACTTGGAAACGCGCTCTGGGGCCACCACCGATCCCTGTCAACGCCTCGTACTCACGACTCTGACCACGAGAATTCATGCAACTCCGGCCATCGATGCGTCTACGACCCAGCTTCCATTTCCCAAACTCTCGCGACACTCGATTCATCGATAGTGACGAACGAAACGATTTCATGATCTTACCTAAAACTAGGGTTAGAAATAAAAACTCCTCCCCATCATCGCCACAGTCCTCTTCGCCACTTCCGGCCATTTTTCCCGGCAGCCCCGTAGCCTCCTTCATTTTCACAAACAACCCTGACCAACTCGAATCACTTAATCATGAGAAAATGATTTAAAAGCAGATTTTGTTCTACTGTTGACTGCTCATGATACACACAACTAAAAATCACTATATTTGTTTTAAAAATCCTATCTTGAGCTGTTAATTCAAGCTATATGATTGAATCCATAATTCAAGATATTCGAAATTTCCAGAGACTTAAGTTTTTACTGTAAAAACTTGTTCTTTCCTTTTATATGCATTTATACATCATGAGACTATTTTTAAATTGTAACTCATACATAAATACAACTATTTTGTTTTGAAACCAAGGTCTGATGTTGATTAGGAAACAAGAAATAGAATTTCTTATTATTTGATACTCTGTAACTAAACAGAGAAGAAGATGCACTGGCATATGTATATACAACGAAACAAATAGCGATATAGATTCAATTTAAATTGCTATATGTTACTCACCTAAACATCTTGTTTTCCAGAAGCTTTCAGATTGAAGTTGAAGTCCCTTTTTTTATTGAATTTACAAAGTTGAAATCTGGTTTGAGTTTGCTAGCTGGAAGTCGTCACTTGATCTCAGGTTTTGATGAATGGGTTTGATGTTTTAAATCTGAGATGATTGTTTAAATGATGATGATATTACTTTGGTTTTTTTTTTCTCAGTTATAATAGTGAACAAAATTGGAATGTAGTTGATATATATAAAAGAAAAGAAGGTGACAGGGTGATTATATTTTGTATAGGGTGGTAAAATATTGTTTGATTAATACTAGGCAGAGACTTATTTTTTTTTCTTGGTTTTATCAAACAAAATCTCGGCTGATGATCTTGTCCATGCTGAAGAATTTGGTATGCACAGTTCATTTTGCTTTGCATAAGCATGTACATAGGTACTTTATGTTTCATATTATATTTTTACACTGTGTCTTGCATTACTATTCTTTACCATACTTGTATAAATAAGGCCTGACACCTTTTTGCTTTTGGAAAAGTGAACTTGTCTTTGCATTTATTTTGCAGGCATATTTTCATTTGTTTATTTGGGTTGAGATGAAAGCTTTAATGGTTTATGTACTTTATGTTTTTGTATATGGTTTTTCTATGCTTTTGTTCGTAGATTTACTTTAGTCTTATGGCTTTGTATTGCCTTATATTTCGGCTGCGTACTTCTTCTACTTGCTTTGTTTTGTTACTTTGTATTGCAAATAAATTTCTATTTTATTTATGTTGTTTGAATTTAGCTATATGTTACTTTATATTTTATAATTTATCTTATTATATATATCTATTTGATTTGTCAAATTTATTTTCTAGCTTAAATATTTATTTTAACTTTAATGCTAATTGTTTTAATTTACATTTCGTATTTCAATTTCAAGAATCCAAAGTCAAATTCCAAATTCGAATTCAAATTTTATTCCAAAATTTGTTCAAAATTTACATTAACTATCAATTTAATATTAATTCAAAATTGTGGTCGTTATAGGTTAAGTCGACTGGTATATTGGATCAGTCGACTGGTATTTGAATATTTAAAAATTTAAAATATTTGCCGTTTCAAACTTATGAACAGTGTTCACTGTTGTGCATATGCACAGTCGGTCGACTGGCAAGAACAATCAGTCGACTGGCTGTGCATAAATTGCACAGTGAATTCTGTTTTGTAAAAAAAATTAAAATCGAAAACTTGAGAATTGATTTTAACATATGTCTAAGACTCAATATCTATAATAGTTACTTTAAACCTAGAGATCCTCTATTGTCTTCTTTAATTTCTGAACTGTCTTGTCATGAATCAAAACTAGTAATTCAACATTCTCCCCCTTTTTGATTGATGACAACCTGTATATATATTGGAGAGAAAAATATTTCTCTCCCTGAATGTATGATATCTTTTTCCTGCATCAAATATGTTAGTGCACATACTTTTTCTCCCCCTTTGTCATCGACAAAAAGGAGATATAGCAAACAAAAATATAAAATAAAAGTGCAGAAATACATAAAAAAGAGACTATTTAGTACAAGTCTCAATAAGTTGCAATAGAGTTTCATATGTTTAAATTGTCAATAGAGTGATAAATAATTCATGTCCAACTTACTTACGAAAAGAACCTACTCATCTTCCTCTTGTACAGGCTCCTTTCCGGGTCTAGAAGTTCCATGAGCACCGCTTCCTGTGCCACTAGTATCACTACTAGTATGTTCTTCGGAAGTTGACCATGTAAATCTAGGTTCTAGACGTTTACCGTGAGCTATTGAAGAAGCAGTTGTGGAAGACGAACATGAAATTGCATCCCATAGGATAGAAAAGAATCCTTTTACTTTGTCTAATTTTTTATCAACTTTCTTTAAACGAAATCCTAGTATTTGTTGATTTCTAGAAAGGATCTCGACGGATTCTCGCAAATTAGCTGATTGTGCAAGACGAATATAGTCATCTTCTTCGGGATGAGACGTTTGTTCTTGAATAGTTGGTCCGCCTAATTGACGTTGATGTTGCTGATGCCATTCTTCATAGGAGGTAAATGTCGAAGGAGCTGACGGTAGTTTCATAAGGCTTATTGTACGAATGTTGATAACTGACAAGACAATTCAGAAACTAAAGAAGACAACACTTAACACTTAGGAAAGTTCCATCCATTTCTCTCTTCTCAAAATCCTTCACAATTTATATTATAAATTCCTTAACTCGTTTATAACGGATTGTATAAATTCCGGTTTTCTTAATTAATCTCCTTTAATATTTCCGAGTCAAACATTTGTCTAAAATTCCAAATATCCATTCTAACTTCTTTCATGAATCCTAATTCATTTTTTCGAAGTTCACTTATATTTAAATACTTCGTAAGTTTTCCTTACTTTTTCCCAAATTCAATGTTGAGAATTTCTCTTATAAATCCCCTCTACTGAATAAACCCCGTTTCCAAACCTCGAGAAGATTTATAAATAAATTTAAATCATTCCAAAACTATATATATATAATAAGTATTTAAAGAATAATAATTTATTTTTTAAAACACGTTTAAATAATTTTTTGAAAAAATCAAACACTTTTTTAAATAAAATATGAATAACTCAATTCCAGTTCAATTTTAAATAAAACAAATCGATTTCCAAAGCTGGTTATAAAAATTAGAATCTATTTCAATTAATATTAAATATTTGAAAAATCCACGTTCCGAAGTACTTCAAAACTAACTAACTTTAAATTACATAGTTTAATAAATAATTTTTTTTTTAAATAAACTTAACTTCTAAATAAAAATATATTTTTAAAATCTCAATAACCAAATTTTCAGATTATAATTCCCCCTCGATTCACAACACATGATTTTATTCCGATTCCTTGACCATTTTCACTTTTCAAAATAGAATGCACTACTTTTTTCCAAAAGCTATTCCCATATCTCGATATATATTCACGCTATGAATTTATATTCCAAATATATCAATTGATATCATTTTCCTTATTTATAAATATCGTTATAGATTTATAAACTCTTTTGGATTTCCACTTGTTTATAAAACTAATCTCATTTATAAAATCTTATTTCATAAATCCATTTATTAATAAAACCCCTTTAATTTTTCAAATCTATTTTAAATATCAATTTCAACTCCTTTTCCATATTTTCCAAAAATATCATTTAAAAATTTATTGCTAAAATCCTTTATAGAAATTATTTAAAAATCTTAAAGTTTGAACCATTCTACGAATAGTTAAATACAACCAAAAATCAAATTATTATTTATCCACAAAATTTCTTTTAAAATAATCCAAATTTTGATATAAATATTGTGACGACCCGCCCTTCTACTCCCAGAAAGACGTACCATCGATAAGAAAGAAAGGGGTAGAAATAGAAAGAAAAGAAAGAAAGAACAGAATCTTACATCGAAAACGGAACAAAATATAATATATCACATAACTATTACATAGTTTTCATATATCAGAGTTATACAATATTATACACTTGATAATTTTATATACATCTTTCACTACATACATCTCAAAATACAACATACTCTAACTAACACAATAGATATCTACATACGTCTGGGCTCCTGCTCCAAGCTCCTCCAAAACTCAAAAATCCAAGAACCTATCACTTGGCTTAGGGGTGGGCATTTAACCGACCGAACCGACTTAACCGATCGAACCGATCTTAATCGAACCGCTTTAATCGAAAAAATTGGTTAACCGAACTTTAGGTTAACCGACCGATGTTAACCGACCAATATCAGTTCGGTTAAAGGTTAACCGCGGTTATTTATTGGTTAACCGTTAACCGAATATATATTTTAAATTATCGGGCTTACCCAACAATTGCTACCCGGCCCATTGCTTTCGTGCGACTGCGTAACCCTAGTTTCCTCTCCCGCTATTCTATTCAGTAGTCACGAGACTCACGACTCACTACTCCGTATCCAATTTCATTCACTCACAACGATCCCGTCGATTCGCCCCAAATTCAAACAATTCACTCACGAATCTTTGCTCACCAGATAGTAGATCCGTAGATCGCCCATTTCAGCGATAGCAATGGTTAATACTAGCAGAAAGAGAAAAAATGTGAGTTCGATTTTTATTTTGCATCGTTCCACTTCCAATCGTGATTTGGTTGCTTCTTTTACATATATTTACACTTCCAATCGTGATTTGGTTGCTTCTTTAGACCACTGAATCAGCCTGAAGTGGAAATAGTGTTTTATTGGATCTGAACCAAATAGAATCGATCTGAATTATTTGTAACACTAGACTATAGAAGGCAGTCCTGCATGAAGTTAATTTTGGTATTCTTTTTACATGCTTGGCTACTGTAATATAGATATGAATTCAGAAATTATTTTGATTATTGGTTAGTAATCATTGTTGTTTGATGTCACATACACCTTTTGTTTCTAACAGTCAATAAGTGTGCAGTACTGATAAACATACATTGATTGATGGCCGAAAGTGACATTAGGACTACATAACAGTCTAAATGGGTGCTTTTTTAGCTGGAAAAAAAACATCTATTAGTTATTGTGGTGGTGCACCACCACCTTATTATGGTGCTTGTCTATTTGAGTGTTGGATATAGTAGTGTTAGGTCATTGCTTTTGCATCGTCTTTCTGTTGACTTGATCGTATGTTCTTGCATCATAGGTTGTGGTCAACAACATTTTTGACACTTTTTATTGTCCTTGTATGAACACTTGTTGCTTTTCATTAGCCTAGTCATATTTTTACTGAGTTCTTTCCACCTACTATCTGAGGCATGAATGGATATATAGGCTCTGCTCTGCTATTTCCTGATGCAACCTTGACTTGTATATTGTCAGCCATTTTTAGTAAGATTGCACATGATGAGAGAACAGTTCAGGAGTGTGCTAACCACCAGTTTCCATATCTTGATGTGATGCCTACCTACTTGATCTTTTGCTATAAGAGAACATTATGTTTATTTGCCTTGGAAATATGTCGCCTCATTTTTCAGGATCATTATTAAGTATTAATTGTGTATGGTGCAGGAATATTTTTATAAATAAATAAATGAGATTTATAGCAGAGCTTTATTGGTTGCTGGATAGGAACTAATTGTACACTTTTAACCAACAACCATGTTTTTTTAACCAGCAACCATCATTAACATATAGCTAATATGCACACTTTTAACCAGCAACCATCATTAACATCATTAACATATAGCTAACCAGCAACCATCATTAACAGTAGTCATATCCCTTACTCATTTATTACCCCTACATATAGCTTCTGTTTCCGCTAATTTTATGTCTTTATTAATTGTAAAACAGGTGGAAATAGGTGGATCTTCTAGAGAAACAATGGATCTTAATGATAAGTATGCGGAAGAAGCAGATGATGAAGAAACCGGGGACGACAACATCAATGTTGGAAAACCACCTCCATACATGAATCGCAAGCCTTCTTCAAGAAAGCCTTCTCTGGTATGGAAACATTTTACTAAAGATATTAATCCCAAAGTTAACAAATGTGCTTGCAACTACTGTGGTCAACAATTTGCATGTGATTCTAGATTTAATGGCACTACACATTTGAATTATCATGTAGCAAAATCATGTAGGTCAATTCCACGTGACAGTGATAAGAGACAAAAAAGTTTAGTTTTTGAAAAAAATAGCGATAGTGAAGATAGTTGCACTCTTACCACATGGTCATTTAACAAAGAGGAATGTACAAAATCATTAGCTCGAATGATAATCATCGACGAACTCCCTTTTAGTTTTGTGGAGGGTGAAGGTTTTCTTGAATTTTGTCGGCAATTGTGTCCTAGTTTTGAAGTTCCTTCACGTAGAACAATTTGTAGAGACGTGCTTCAATTATATTGGGACTCGATAGATTCTCTTAAAAAATTGTTCTCCGATTCATTGCATGGTGTTTGTCTAACTACCGATACATGGACTTCTATTCAAAACGTGAATTATATGGTTTTAACTGCACACTTTATTGATGGAAATTGGAAATTACATAAAAGGGTTATAAATTTTTGTGTAATTACTAGTCACAAAGGAGAAAATATTGGAAAACTTATTGTCCAATGTATCAAAAAATGGGAACTCAAAAGAATAGTGTCGATCACGGTTGATAATGCTAGTGCAAATGAAGTGGCAATCAATTATGTGAAAAACAAATTAAAAGATTATAATGTTGGTTGTGTTTTGAATGGTGAATTCATTCATATACGTTGTTGTGCCCATATAATCAATTTAATTGTTCATGATGGGCTAAAAGAAATTAGCAATACTATAGTTGGAATTCGTACTGCAGTTAGATTTGTGAGATCATCTCCGGCACGATTTTCTAAATTTAGAGAGATGTGTTCAAGTTTGGGAATTGAGAATAAATCTATGCTTGTTTTAGATGTACCCACTAGGTGGAATTCAACGTATTTGATGTTGGAAGCATCTTTGAAATACAGAAGGGTTTTTGATGATATGAAAGAAAATGATGGTATTTTTGTTGCTTACTTTGATGAAGAAGTTCGTCCTCCGAGTACCGTAGATTGGAAAAATGCCGAACTTTTTGTTAAAATCTTAAAGAATTTTTATGATATTACTTTAAAATTTAGCAAAACTTTATCTATTACCTCAAATGATTGTTTTGCCGAGCTAAGTGGAATTCAAGAAGAACTACGAGCATTAATTGTGAAAACGAATCCTTATGTTGGAAGAATGGGAATTAATATGAAAGCAAAGTTTGACAAATATTGGGGAAACGTAAGTAACATGAACAAAATTTTACTTGTTACGTGTGTGCTTGATCCAAGGTATAAATTTCAATTTTTGAAGTTATGTGTTGAAGACATGTATGATAAAGTAGTTGCAGATGACATATTAAAAAGTGTGAAAGATATTTTGATAAGGTTGTTTGACTTCTACGTGAGCGATTCTACATTTGGAACACAAACATGTGATGAACCACGATCTAGTACTTCCATTGATAGTGAAAGTGTTGTGAATGTTAGTGATGTTCTTTCTAGAAAAAGAAATACTTTTTTACGACAAGTTCGACAACGAGACAATGAATGCAATGAACTAGAAAAGTATTTAAATGCACCGATTGAGGATGCACCAAATGATTTTGATGTTTTACTATGGTGGAAGGTAAATAGCTCCAAATATCATGTTTTATCTCTAGTCGCTCGAGATCTCCTTGCTATTCCGGTGTCCACGGTTGCTTCTGAATCCGCTTTTAGCACCGGAGGAAGGGTTATAGATCCTTTTCGTAGTACTTTGAGTCCACGAATGGTTGAGGCATTAATTTGTACTCAAAATTGGTTAAGGTCCAAACCAATTTTTGTCGACCACCGGATTGAGGTTCCAAACGATGATGTTTACTATTACGATGATGCTTTCTCAGGTGATATTAGCGTTCGTAAAATAATATTGTTTGATATTTGTTTGATTTTACATACAGTACTCTAACTAATTTGTTTTCCATGTAGAATTTGTGCATGGTCATCAATGTGAATTGCCATTATCTTCAATTTTCAACGTGGATAGTCCATCTCCATCATCAATGTTTTCACCATGGTTAATATCTCCTTAATTACAGTGTTTATATTCACTTCAATTTATTTAGTTTATTTCAATTTTAGTCTAACTATTCAAACATATGCATGTATACTGTAGTGTAAACATATACTCACATTCATGTTTTCCTTAAACACTAGTCAAATATATGCAGTTTTCCTTATTTCAGTCTCACAGTGTAAATGTATGTAGTGTAATTAAGTGAAGCTCAGTTGGTACACAATAATAATTCCCAGATCATTTTTGGAACATTAGCAGTATTGGAATATTAGCAGTATTATTAAACACTAGTCAAATATTAGCAGTATTGGAAGTTACTTAGTTTACTTAAATTATCTCATAATATAATGTACTTCAATTGCATGCATCTTCTACTTCTAGTTTGAGTTGATACTTGAAAGTTCTTAAACACTGAATTGTATTGAAAACCTGCATATGCCTATTAGATTGTTTAATTTTCTTATCATTTTTATACATTTTCTTGGAGATAAGTAGGTTTCTGGATATGCATATGCATCATCCTGCATACGACATATATAAGTGTTGTATAATAAGATGTATTGTATGTGCATATGCATCAACCTGCATATGAGAAATAATATGCACAAATCGGTTAACCGCACAATCCAAGAACATATAACTTGGCTACTCGTAAAAATTTGAGTACCCAAGAGTTTATGAGAAACACAAAATATAAACTCCGGGTCAGACATGGGTCTGGTATGAGTAAACGGTTTAAAGTTGTTTAACTTTGAAAACATTGGGAAAGAATGGTATCACGTAAGATTCCCCACACATAAATACGGGTAAGATTTTACCTTACGCTAACCAAAACATTTCATAGGAACTTCAGTGATATTATAATAGTGTCTAGGGTTTCCAAGTAAATAGAAAATAGCCGAAATTGTTACATTATTAAATTCCAGCTACTAGCCACAAAAGTGGGTAATACAATCAAAACCGTTAGCACTTATTGGAAAATGGGTTCCATACAATGGCAGGGCTACTGGGGTACCGCCCATCACAGTACGGGGCCTAGATCACCGTACCGAGGAGTATGCCCGTTCCCCTGCAACACAAGGCCGGAACCATTCCTTACTGAACAGTCCTGAACAAGATAACCCCGCAGTTGGTGCGACCAACCGCCCACTAAGCCAAATAAAAAGGGACATCTAGACAGGGGAACATCTTGTCCTGCTTGGGCATGACCCACCTAACCTTGCTGCATCTCCCCTGTTTTAGCCATTCTCGGTTGATGAGGCTTGAGGCTACGATTACCTTTAGAGAACATATTCCTTAGAATGCTCGTCGCCTGCCGGACGATGTGCTGAAAGCATTCAATCCATACAAGTTCGTTCAGGGTTCGAACGAAACCGAAGGCATTATCTCGTTACACTCATTTTGGAATCACCCTAAGAGTTAACGACGACAACCCTTTCATTCTGAATCTTCATCTTCACATCATATTGTAACAACCCGCATATTTATCGATTTTTATATTTAAATATTTTGTCGTTAATCGGATTTTGGTCCGAAGCTAATTTTTTGCAAACGGTCAAATTAGGACTCGAGACCACTTCCATTGAGTTCGAAACGTCGTTTGCAATCTTCTAAGTATAAACATTGATATGTTTGGGGTTAGTGGAATTTCACCACTTTTTCACTCGAGCCTTTGGTTTGGACTTTTAGCCCATTAGGCCCAAGTTCCACCCCCCTTCTTCTTCATTGCTTCATTTCATTTCCTAACACTAAAGCTTCAACAAAAATGGTGAATGGAATGAGAAATTAAAACTCCAAAGTCTTTGTTTTATTGCAACTCCAACATTCAACTCCAAATTCAAGAAGAAGACATCGGATTCAAGCTTGTGGTTTCTTCTCCATTTGCCTTCAAGCTTTGTTCTTCATTTTCATTGGGTTTTGGAGCAAAGGTGAGATTTTTATCTCACAATTCTAGCCTATAATTATATTGGACTGTTGGGAATGATTCCCTATCATTTTTGCATGCATGTTAGCATTTGGTTTGGATTGGATTGGCAAAAAACTCCAATTTTTAGCGTTTTGTTGAATTTTCTGCACTTGAGTCGTTCTGGCCATTTTTAGGTCGTTCGGAGTTAAGTCGTTGGACCCTTGAGTCGCTGAGTCGTTGGACCCTTGAGTCGCTGAGTCGTTGGAGCCTTGAGTCGCTGAGTCGTTGGAGCCTTGAGTCGCTGAGTCGTTGGAGCCTTGAGTCGCTGAGTCGTTGGACCCTTGAGTCGCTGAGTCGTTGGAGCCTTGAGTCGCTGAGTCGTTGGACCCTTGAGTCGCTGAGTCGTTCGAGCCTTGAGTCGCTGAGTCGTTGGACCCTTGAGTCGCTGAGTCGTTGGACCCTTGAGTCGCTGAGTCGTTGGACCCTTGAGTCGTTAGACCCTTGAGTCCTTAGGTCGTTAGACCTCATTTTATCTTCACTAGGTCGTACCGTTTTGGTCGGGGCGCTGCCCCGCACCCCGCCGGGGGCGCTGCCCCCTGGACCCCCGCGACCTGACCGGGCAGGTCGAACCCCGTAAGCGGTGGCGTTGCCCCCGCACCCCCACCTTGGGGGGTTGCCACCCCCCCTGGACCCCCCCTCCGTAGGGGATCTTATCTGAAAAACATTGAGCTGATTTCCTTGGATTTTATTCGCATCTCCGTATGCGATCTTTGTGACTGATTGTTTCTACACTTGCTTATGTGTTTTGTCACTTTATAATATAAAGGTTTCAATACTAGTAGTAAATATCAAAACTCTTTTAACAAACAATTTCAACTCTATTTTTCATAACAAAGCTCTTTTCTTAAACCGTTTTCCAATCTATTAGTATATACAAGTCTTTACCTCACTCGGATGAGAAATCTAATTAAACGACTTAGTAAAACAAGTGGTATGAAACGCTTGCGTTCACTTCGTCGGTTAATTCTTGGACTTGTTCGATTGAACCTCTTGTGACAATTTTATTAGTGAAGATTTACAGTTTGTTCGTAAATATTTAAGTTAAGCAAGTGGTTATGGGACATGAAGCTAAACTTCTATATTTACTAGCTTAGTGTAATTGACACTTCTCGTTGATCTTGATGATCGCTTTATGAATTAGACTAGCAATTGCGCGAGGTCTCTTTCATTGCAAGGTTAGACTAGACACCACTTGTGTGATTCCATTCACACATACCTTTCTGCTTTTTGGTTAGTCTTGACCTCAATCTGTGTGATTCCATTCACACATGTGGGGTAGCTCCCCATGGTCTTCGGACCGTCATGTGATAGGCCTCTTTCCCTTTTTATGATTTCTGGATTTCTCGTGTTGATTTCTGGAATTTATGTCATTGACTTGTTATGAGTACAAGTTTAGGGGTATGATGCCCCCTTCGAATCTTTGAGAAGATTCTTGTGATATTGATTATCTCTTATTGATTGATCTTCTGTTGATCATTATTTACATACTTATAGCGGTATGTCGTTATGGATGTTTATGTTTATGCCATATCTTTTATGTTATATCATATCATCTGATATTTATAGCTAGACTGATCCGTTTATTATTTTCTTAAATAATACTCGGATCAGACCGAGGTGTTACAGGTGCTTCTGCTTGACTTCTTCCCAGGGATTCATCACTCTGACTTTTGGCTAACTGTTTAGATTAGCAGTTTTTGTTGTATACACTTGAGATATAGACTCATAGTTGTATTCTTTTGTATAGCACGTGTTGCTATTCTTTTGTATTATCGTGGATCTTATTGACCACTACTCTGATGTACACTTTCATGTGTTAGTTATATATTCATATCTTCTTCCGCCTTTGTGATATGGATATCTGTGACTGATTTGTGATATGATTATTTCTATGTTTGTTTCCGAAGATTATTTATAGCCACCGTGTGATAAGCAATTACATGGATGGTCGCTCCTCAACAGCCTTATTCTCCGTGCTAGTTGACAGCACTTCTCCGGAGTGTTCTTGGCTAGCGTGGGTATAGAGGTGGGGCGTCACACATATTCACGACCTATCGTTAATTTGGATCGATGTGGTTTTCGGATGTCCAAATATGGAAACCCGATCCCGGTCTCATCGAAATCCAAAACGTATCTTTTAGGGCCAAGTTGTTTTAAAGTTTTAAAACAATTCAATTATCCATATACACACAGATAGATAATTCGCAATACCACAAAAGATAATTAACATTATCATCATCAATAGATAATCAATATTATCATCACAACAGATAATCCATATTATCATCACAACAGATAATCCATATTATCATCATACCTCAATCAAAGCATATATTTCATACAACATCATTTGTCTCATATTTGAGATCTCAAACCATTCAAAGTAGACAATATCATTCATCCATACATAAGCAATCATATCAGCTACAATTAATTTAAAATGAATTAACTTAATTACTTGCATCTCTAATTAATTTAAAGTGAATTAAATTAATTACTTCACCATTGCTTATATAACTATTAATAATTTTCAACAATTTAATTTATCATCATCCAAGCATTCAACTTAATTAATCATCCTTGTATAGTTAATTTTAATTACACTCAAGTATTATCCTTTAACTTATTTCCACAAATAAATTATCTTAACTAAACATAGAAATTAACCTTAAATTACCAACATTACATTCTTCTTAATTACACTAATTAATTACTCTTTAATCTCTTATTATTCATTATATTTATTAATGATTACTAATTTACATTTTAATTTCATTATCCTGTATTAAATTAATTACCTTAAGTAATTAAATCTTTAATTAATCTATATTTATTAATCACTCCTCATTAATACCATTCAGTAATTAACTATTCTTAATTACTTTATAAAATAAATTAATTACTCCTCAATTAATTTTCTTTTAAATTAATCCCTTGATTAATTGCACAAAGTAATTATACTCAAATTACTTTCATTATTAAATCATTCTCAGTCAATTGCATCCAGTCATTATCATTCATTACTTCTCCAAGTAATTATACTTATCATATCATCAAATAATCATTTAAATTAATTAAACTTAATTAATTAACTTAAACATTTCATAAACCTCATTAATTACAATAAGTAATTTATTCCCTTAATTACTCAATCACTTAATCAATTTGTTCCACACTATTTAATTTATTACGTCCTAATCAATTTGTTTAACCTTAATTACTTAATTAACTATTCTTTAATCATAAATTAACATCTTAATAAAACTTAATTATCCATTTATTAACTACTAATTACTTAGTTAATTGTTAATTTATTCTTAATTAGGTTACTTAATTAATTAACTATTAATCCATTCATTAATTATCATAAGTAGTTAATTACACTTAATTAATTACTTAATCATCAATTGATCCATCACCAATTACAATTAAAAAGTAACTATTTGTATATACTATCTGAAATAATCAATTAATATTAATTATTCAACATAATTAACATTTTAAAAACCCTTCATTAACTCTGAAAATCAATTATGTTAACTAACTACACCTTATTTGTTAATTTACTTTATACTTAATTAAAATAATATTGGTTTAAAATAATAATTAAGTGTAACGACCCAGAATTTATATTAATTAAAATTTGAATATTTAATTAATTTTAATTATTAATAAGAGAAATTTATAAGTCGAATAAATTTTATTTCGAATAATTGGATTTAATTGGATAATTAAATCGATTATTTAATATGTGAAAATACAGAAATAATTGAAAATTGAGTTAAAAATGATTAGAAATGATTCGTAAAATTTTATTATATCATATTGGAGTTAGAACGATATTTTAGAACTTTTAAAATCGAATTAAAAGTTAATTTGTGAAAATTGAATATTTTAATATTTAATTATCGACTGAAAAATAGCCAATTTTTGAACAGTCTCAAAATTGAACGAAACTAGTTCCATTGGATCCGCAACAGTTTGTTATCGTCGGATTTCAATTTTTGTAGCAATCGGAGTTGTCGTTTGATCGTGGCAGCTCGAAACGCATCGAAATTGTTTTAATATTTATTTGGCGAGTAAAAATAGTCATTTTTCAAAAAGTCTCGGTTTTCGACGAAACTAGTTTCATCGGATCCGTAATGTGATATTATTGTATGGTTTCAAATTTCGTGTCAATCGGATTTACCGTTTGTCCGGTGCAAGCTAAAACGCCTAGAAAATCGTTTAATCGATTTAATTTTAAATCGATCGTTTATTGCCATATCTCGCACATATGATCGAATTAGCATTTGAAACCTATTCCATTGTGTCCAGAACGCGGGATAAACCATTGAAACGCCGGTTACCGCAAGTAAATCAGAGTTTGGAAAATCCAAAATGAATAGTGTTTGAGAAAATTCTATAAATAGGGCCTTTATTCACAAAAAAATAAAAATAAGGCTAGGGTTTAAACCAGCCGCCGCCTCCATATACAATCAATGGCCGAAAATTTAATTCGTTCTCCCTCAATTATCTTCAAATCTATCATCAATCATCGGAAACTTTCAACACGAAAGTTGTAGAGGGCGGCGTGATCTTCAAATCTATATGGAGTTGATGGGATATGGTGGAGCGTAGAGGTCGAAAAGAGCTCGCGTTCAGCTGGAGGTTGCACGCGTTTTTCGAACGCACGGTGGGGCCGAGCCGGCCGTGGCTCTAGCCGTGGGTGGCTCTCACATGGGCGCACACGGTGGGGGTCCCCGATCGTATTCCGGTCGTCGTTGGTGGTCGCATAATTTAACCCTAAATTGGAGCTATGGGTTCGGTTTTCATCTGTCTACGCGAGAGTGAAGATGGAAGAAGTAAGTTATGGTCTGGATGTAGGAAGCATGGATCTAAGGGCTGAGATCTATGTAGGTTTAAAATTTATAAAAATTATGTTGTAAATTGATATAAAAATTCATGTAACTTCTAAAATTCGTATTTTTTCATACGAGGTCGAAAACGCGCGAAACCAGTTGTAACGACCCGTTAAATTCAATGATATTAAATGAATCAATTTGATATGTTTTCTAATCTAATTTAAATTGAAATAGAAGTCTTAGGATTTTTAATGGAGTAAATGTAGGGGTTAGCTAGTAACTGTAATTAAAAGTAAATAATTTAAAATGTTTATATGACATAGATTGAAATAACGGAAATTTGTGTTTGTGGTTATAAGTCATAATTAGTTGATTAAAATGGTATTAATGAAAAAATAGCTGAATTTAATTGCAATATATAAACATCAGAAAAATTTAATTGGTGGATTAAATTTGTTAAAGTTCATAAGTTTTGTAATTTAGTTTAGTAGAACTTTAAATTATGAATGAAGATTGAAATAAACGATAAATTTAATTTTGTCAATGGTGACTCAAGACCTAGGTTATAGAAATTGGAACATAATCCAATTTGAATTAAGTAGAAGAAGGATTTGGTTAATATGTAAGTTATTGTTCAAGGTATTGAATAAAAACTTGGAATTCAATCATAATTTAATGATAATAACGTTAGTATTAGAGAATAAATATATTTCAATGCAGTACCCGAATGAACGGAATAAAATGAATATATATTGAATGGAAATGAAATGTAAATTGGCACATTTGGTTGAAAGTTAATTTTAAGAAACATATAAATGTTGAATTTGTGAATACTAATATAAATATTAACTTGAATGGGATTCATTAATACAAAGATGTAATAAGTGTAGATAGTAAAAATTTAATGGCTGTAGTGGATAAAAAAATCTAGTAGTAACATAAAATTTATTTATATGGAAAAAGAGTATAGATTTGAACAAATTTATGAAAATTTGATAAGAACAGTGGTTGTAATCAGTTTGGTTATTTAATATTTGGAAGATAGAGATTTGTAAATCCGTTAATGAATTTATAATGGGAAGGAATGGTAAGAATGTAAAAATTATAAGCATTTGATTCAATTAAGGGAATTAAATTATAATAAATGGTCATTTAATAAATTCAACGTTCTGTGAGAAATCATAATAGTTGTGTAAAATGTGTACAAACTTCGATTTGGAAATTTATTAGATTTATAATAGTTTTGGTATTACATTTATGAGTTTAAAAGTTATTCCATTTTGTAAAGTAATAAAAGCTTATTTAGGTGACTAGAATTTAGCGTAACGACTATTGTGTGTTACCTATTCTTGTTGCTTGTTAATTTAAATTTTAGGAATCAAATTCAATTTATCCGCCAATTTACCGCAGTTAAAGTGAAATGAATTGGTGAATGAGTAATGTTAAATACAAATAAGATGTAACCAAGAAAAATCCCATTCATAATAATTTATGTAGAATAAAGTAAAGAAACCAGGAAATGAAAATGTGAAAATGTGGATGCAATGAGATCTTAAGTAATAATAACTTTGTTAGGTAAGTGATAACGGATTTTTTTTGTATAACCAAATAAAGATCCAAATTTATTTGGAAATTAATTGCAATCAATTGAATTTATTACAATTAAATGGATTTAATATTTAATAGTTATGTAATTATTATTTGGAAGAAATTGGAGTTATTTGTAATAAGTATGAACCTAATGTTAATTTTTCTTATAGGATTGACAATCGATATGGAATGAAAAGAACAAAATTTGGGTCAGTAAAATTTGTAATTTATGCATAATAAAATGGATTCTAACGTTAAATACTACGTTATTGAGATTTAAATTAGACTTAAAGAATAATGATGTGAATCAGGAACTAATGTTTATGGCATCTTTATTTTAAGTGAAAGTTGAGAATATAAAGATTAAAAATCTAAAGTATGGGTTTTGAGAATATAATTTATAAAATTCTTAAATATAAGAAAGTGTAGAAATTAACATTGCAATTAATATACTGTCAACTTTTAATTCACAGCTAAGCCTGTTAAATCTTTTCAATTGATTACGAATCATATAAGAAATAAAATTTGGCCAATTTTAGAATTTAATATAAAATTTGGATTTTTATAATTTATTTAATTTATTTAATGAATATCAAAAATAGCCATTTTGGCCACGGACTCGGATTTCGACGAAACCAGTTTCATCGGATCCGTATCGGTGAATTATTATAGGGTTTCAAGTTTCGTATTGATCGGACTTGTCGTTTGATCGTACGGGCGTGAAACGCCTTGAAATCAATTTTAATAAAATCAATTTGAAATCAATTTGGAAATTTTGTTTTCAGCATAACTTCTTCATACGATCAAATTTGGACGTGAAACTTTTTCCATCGCGTTTAGGATATTTTAAATTACCTATTTGGATATATAGATTTACGAAATTTCGTTCCAGAGACATAGCGGGCTTTTTGGGCCATAGTTTGTTCCGCACGTTCATTATGCGGTCTATCTACGCTACCTCTAACCCTCTATATAAACCCAGCTATTCAGCCCTAGCCTCCGCCTAATTACATTTATCTGCGCATATTTTCTTCAAGCTTCTCTTCTTCTTCAATGGGGGCTAACCCTAGATCCAGTCAGTTCAAAAACAAAATGAAAATTCAAAATCTCCAGAAAAATTCCACAAAAATATATGTCGATCTTCTCGAAACACGTAATCCCATGGTGAAATTCGTTTTTCAGTTGGAGTTACCGTTTACCCAGAATAAATTCAAACAGTCCGTGGCCGTTCATCAACGTCGCATCAAACTTCGTCTGATCGTCAAACGGTTTCTGGGTATTGTAGAGTGGACGATGGGGAGTGCATCGGTGGGGTTCGTTCTGCGATTCAACGGTCGGATTTGGCCCTAAAATTCACCTAGGGTTTTAAAGTATTGGAGGCGGCTGCTTGTTCTGAGCGTGGCAATTCGCCTGACCTGGGTGATGCATGGGCACGAGGGGGAGTCCTTCGGGTGAGGGCGCACTGGCGTGGTGGTCGGTGCTCAGACCGAGGCGGCGCGTTGTTTTGGTCTAGGGTTCCGGTGTTCGAGCGTTGCAGGCGTGTTGCTGTCGCGTGAGGAGAGAGGGTGCTGTAGCTTTGCTGACGTGGCTTAGAGTATGTATTGAATATGTGTCATTTTGGTTATTTTTAATTTTGAATTCAATCATCATTTTTTGCCATAACTTTCCCATACGAAGTCGGATTCACACGAAATTTTATCCGTTAGGATCGTTATTAAATTCCGGATCTGATGACGCTGGTTTGGACGAATTCCGAGACGGGCGAATTTTTTTGGTTTAAATCGAATTTAAATTCGATTTAAATTCCAAAGGTGAGTGTTTTAACCCACTCACAACTACTAGAAGCTTTTATGTTTGTTAAATTAATTTTAGAAATGAATAGAAATTTATTTATGAGTATTTGGCATGTTTATTTCACTCATATTTGTTGAATTGCATTTATTAAGTTTAACTGTTAATTTAATTTATTTATTGCGTATTAATTGATAGTTAGAATTTATTTGTTTGCCTATAAACTGCTAGTTAACAGTTATATAGATTATTACTGAATATAAACTGTTAGATTAATAGTTGTTAAATTTAATCTGAATAAAATTGCCAGTTATTACCTGTTATATATTATCAAATATAAATTGTTATTGATTGATATTGCTTGATGATTGTGATTGGATGATGGGTGATGTTGATGGATGTTTTATTGTATATCATTAAATTGCAAATTATCATGCATATTTCCTTTCATTCGGGATTGTGGTTTGAAATGATATACAACCGCAAAATTTTATATCTTTTAAATTGCGGATTGAAATGATAAATATCCGTATCACTTGACCATAGGATAGAAAATTATATACAGGCCCCGCGGTCTATATATAACTATTTTTATGTGATTTCTATGGTTTGGATGGAATACGGTTTATAATAATCTTAAATTTTATATTGTATAAATATTATTCTTCCATATATATACATATGAAGTTGAAAATTTTGAAATTAAAAGGTATATAAATCTCTTTATTAAAATGGAAAATTTTAATAAAATGGAGTTTGATAATTTATATCATATGTTTAAATGTTAAGTTTGGAAATTTTAAGATATGATATTTATAATTGGATTTTTCCCAAGATAAATTGAAATGAATATTCTAGTATAATTTGAATTGAAAAAATATATATTTTATTACTAGAATTGGAGTTTTATTTATGGATTTGATGTGAATATTCAAGACTAAATAATAGTACGTTTAATTTGCTGAAAGAATAAATTCCAACTTTAGTTTTGAAATATTAATACTCCAAATGGATATATATATATATAGAATTGAAATGGTTTTTGGAACTTGAAAGTGATATTTAAATTATGGTTTAGACCTTAAAATAAAGAAATATATTTGTAAAGCCATGGAAATTATTTTTCTTTACAGAGTAACCTTAAAAGTTAAACCATCTATTTTATATGCCGTTGAATATCCAAACCATTCAAGTTAGAAGTTATGGGTTTAAAATATATGAATTTCGAAATATTATGCTTTGAAAGTATAATTCAAATGTTCGGTTTCCAGATATTATAGATTTTAAAGCAGTATGATTTTGGAAAGAATTATATTTGGATAAAATGATATCATATTGTTTTGGGTTTTAAAATGATATCGTACTCATAGTTTTTGAAATGGAAATTTTTATTCTGGTTTTTAAGTATAAACTATTTTAAATGACCGCGGTGTTATAATAACGATGGGTTGGCAAAGAGACCGGGATCGGATATGGACATACTCTCTGTCGATACCGAAAACCACTTTGACTAACCGTGTACGCGGTGGAGATTCCAGAATGAAGTAGGTGGTGGCGACGTTTCCTGTAAGGTAAATACGTGGACCCGACTCCCGTGAGTTGGCATAAGGTGGCTAAAACAGGAGCGATTCTCAGGCCAATGAGGTCATTCCTCCGATCGGACCCTCCTCTTCGATATTATACTTTGACTTGGATTGATTCAGTGGCCACTTCTATATTTTGATTTTGGGGAGTTAGTCCGAGGTGGCCGGTAACTGCGGCTACGCGTTTCCACCAGCCTGGATAGCAATTGGTATATCTACCCTGGCATTGCCTAGTTGTGCCGTGTCACCTACCATACCGAGCCTTGTACGAGTTTGGATTTCTCCCGTAGCCCGTGTGGTATCCTCTGGTGACTTCCCGATCAAGAGGGACTATGATATTGGATGGACTACAGGGACTATTACGTGTTAAGGGGAATATTGGGTCACTCCTTAATGCTATTAAAAAGTATGTTTATTTAATAAATAGACACTATTATAATAGCGCAATATACTACATAGTAAATAGTTTAACGGATCCTTAGGAGATGTAAATCCCGAGCATCTCTTGAGTTACTGTACTCATATTTATTTCTGTTAATTTAACTCACATAAGATCTTTTAGTTCTGACTCGAGTGTTTTTGTCTTTTCAAATTCGCTCGGGTCAGTCCGAGCGTTTCAGGATCGAAGATTTTAGCTTTGGAGGACGAAGACGAAGAATTGTATTATATTATTTATAGTATTGCACCACACTCTAAATTTCCGCTGCATTGATTGTATTGGTATGTATAACTCTGATATTCATTGTATAAGTAAAATAAATATTTTGTAAACAGTTATCAGGAACTGTATATTGATTATTATATTTTATCCTTCCGCTGTGAGATTCTATTTTGTTTTATTTCTTCTCTGTTTTTTTTCTTATTTACCCCATAACAATCCGCCCTTGCGTATGCTTTGAATTGGCACGTGTGTCGGTTTAAAGTGTGCGAAAAGGCGGGATGTTACACCAGTTGCGTTGGAATCGTATGGACGAGCACTAAGCTATGGAATTGGATTGGAGTCGTTTGGAGTTAGTGAGAACTTCGGGTAAAATTAAACGTCCGTTTAATTTTATTCGAAATAAATCGCTAAAACGAAATTGAAATCAAGGTGAGAACTTCTCACTCAATCGAATCGGTTTCGATTTATATTTTAAATAGTTAGATTTAAAATTGCTTGAATGTATGTTGAATGATAATTGCAGTTATTGATTACTGTTTGGTTGTAATATTAGATATAATAGGATATATCTATATATAGCAATATATATATATTGGCATATGTATATATTGGAATTGATTTCCCGTATTGTATAGCGGATGAGACCCTATTGCGCCGCCTATTAAGCGGATAATATTTGTATAAATCCCATATACCGTGATAATTCTGTACTGGAACGGAATTGGTATTGTGCTAATGTTTGTGGATGCAGAGAAACAGGTTGGAGGGATTGAACTGAATTCCTCAACTGTATTGATTTATTTACAGATATTTTGATATTTGTTGCTTATCATATCGATATATGATATTTGGATGTTGTGATTGACTATTTGGTGTTGTTGCATCATCGGATCCATTTCTGAAGTTTTAAAATAATGATTTTTGGTTTTAAAAGGAATTTTAAAGTGATTTTCAAAGGTATACGTTTTATTAAATTTTGAATTGTTAAAATAAATAAACGTTAAAATTTTATTTTCATAGAAGTTATGATTTTTGGAAAATAATGCTTAAGTATGATTTTGAAATATATAAGCTTTAAATAACGATTTTTAAGTTATTAAAAGAATAAATTAGTTTAAATTGGGATTTTTGAATTATTAAAAACGATGTATATAAAAGACTTATAAAATTGATATTTTATAAATTAAAAATATTGGAATATTAAAACGAGTTTTTTTATAAGTGTTAAAATGAAATAAAAATGGATTTCATAAGTGAACAGAATTTATAGATTTATAAATTGTGAAGTTATAAAATGAATAGATTTTGTAAAATAGAAGATTTATAAGTAATTATCTTATAAATCGGATTTTGGCATTTAAATGAGATATAAATGGAATTTGTTAATAATGAGATTTATAAATCGAAGCTTATAAATAGAAATGGAATTTATAAACATTGTTTATAAATTCGAAATCAATTTAATTTGACAAATTGAATATTGAAGTTTATTAAAGGAAATATATTCACGATTTTGGACAGTGAATACATTATTGAATAAAATGGTCATGTTTGGCAAAATGAATATTATAGAATGAAGTTAATTATCTTAAGGATGTTTTAAAATGTATTATGAATCGAAACCATAAATTTCAACATTTATTGTTGAAATAGACGTTTTCGAGAAATAGAAGGAAATGATGGACTATAACAACTGTTGTTATAGTAAATGATTTCCGAAAGGAAATGTTTTTGTATAGTATTGGGATTTATATATCTATTTTAATTTCGAATCTCTATACTAGTGATTTGGGTTATCGTAACGATGTTTTGCGCAACATTCGTTTTGGCCCAAATAAATATATTTAAGAGAATGATTTCCTTAAAGAATGAAATATATACTAAATTTCGGTTTAAGTATATTGACTATTTTCCAAGTGTTGAAAATAAATGGATTTGTGAACAACTTATTAATAAATAAGTATGGAAATGTTTTTCCAATGTGAAATGAAACGTTTTGAGAATTTATCTTTTTGAAGATTAATTGAAAATGAATAATTGAAATCGTATATTCATAAATATTTTGGAATGTAAATTCACTATGGAATTTATAAATGGAAAGGGGAATTTGATTAAAAATAAACGTTGATTTATTTTTGAAGTGTGGAAAGATATATCTAGTAAAGATATTTTGGAAAGTAAATAATTTGGAAAATTATTTGGAATTTGGTGATGTTGAGCATGCCTATTGATTGTAAAAAAAAAATCCGACTATCAATATTTACCTTTAAATAGGTATTTTTTGTGATTGTTTGAAATTGAATGCCATACTTATTTTTAATATAAGCACTCACTATTCGGGTTAGCCGGGAAAGGACCTTGGGGTCGTATAACCCATTCTGAATATGTGATACGTCGTAATGGATTGCATTTGATGACCGGTGTTGAAGACTGGATATTTTTGAAAACGGAAGGATTACCGTTGAGTTACTCTGCATCGGCCGATCTTCGATATAGAGGTTTTATCACCCTTAGTGACGAGAAGTCCGGACGTGATTAGAAATTATCCGAAATGCAAGGACTTCTTTGTAAGTGCCTTCGGTTCTGTTCCAGCCCGAAACAGACTTGTATGGATTGTATGTCTGACATTACAAGTTGAGATATAAAGCTGATTTCTTTCAAAAATATTTCTGTTGGTGGCGGAGAATTTATTCTCTTAGCTTAACACCCTTCTCTGAGACGTACGAGCTCAGAGGTTATATAGTTGAAGGTTATTAGTGATATACTCCCAATTTGGTAGTGTGGCATGCTGAGTGTTGCTGTGAAATGATCATTGTTTGATCATTTGTGATATGATCATTTGTTTGATCATTTATCTTGGTGATCATTTCTATGATCATTTGTTGACCCAAAGCACAGCTTTTGTATAAAGCGTGGCTTTGTGGACGAGACTTCGTCGGACCTCACACCCCGAAAATGGTCAAACCAGGAAGGATGCGGCAAGGTTATTAGGGGGTAGCGCCCCTTTAGTGTATGTCATTTCTTCTGGATAGAGGTGGTATCATGGTATGGAGCCCAGATATTTAACCTATGTTGTTGCTGCAAATTTTGTGGTTGTTGGAAATCGAGGATACTCGGATAGATCGGTTATGATCGGGGGATGACATATTCGTGTCAGTAGCTACCTAGTTTGAAAGGTAACCCGGCCTTGTGTTGGCAGAGATCCGGTTAGGTTCTCGGGATGTCATTCCAGAGGCGTTTCCATGTGGCAATGGGAAGTTCCTTGGCCTGACCATTTTTTGGAAATCCAAAGAAACAATACGAGACTTGTACGGTTTTAGTTGTATAACCTGCCATGGAATGTGGCGGTAACCTGCTATTGAACATGGTAGCTATAGTAGGCATAAGTGCGAAATGTCTATGCTGGCTAAGATTTATATCTTTACTTTCGAAATGAATTTTTCCTACACTATGCACTAGTAATAATATCAAATGTTTCTTTTTAATGCGTATCAAGCATCTTTGACTATCATAAGGAGAAATCTCCTCCGATTCTGCGTTTGCATTGTGTGTGTTTGTGCGGAAGGCCTTATGGTAGTCTCATTTTTAAAAGCATTGCGAATTGACTTTAAAAAATATCCCTCTATTTTGTTTTAAAGATAAACTGTTTTAGTTCTCACACCAGTCACATGACTGACTCGGAGTTTATTGTTTTCCTTCCTAAACTCTGGGTGCCCACCAATTTCCACACGGGCAGTCAAGAGTTAAGGTTTATCAGGATATTCTGGAATTCAGGAGGCAAGCTGGATGGCATGGCGTATTACTAGTATATAGTATTTCTTTTCCGTTGTTTGTTGTTGTTTGTTCTTGCACACTCTGATGATATGATGTAATGTAATGTGATGTAATGTAATAACTGATATAGTTCTTTGTTTAAAGATTATTCATTTATCTATTATATGTTGTTCCGCTGCGATTGTGAGATTCTGATATTGTTCTGTTATTTCTTTCTGTTCTGTTCTATCTTTTCTCTCTTCTTCTATCTTTTTCTTCTTCTTCAACCCTAACTATTCGGTTTTTCGGGAACGAAAATCCCAATCGTTACATTTGGTATCAGAGCTTATGGTTAAGCGACAACCTTAGCTCTGTTGGGTATTACTCATTAGAGATAGAGTCGGTAGTACTCTAGAATGAGTTTGAGTGTAATAATAGATACGAGCGCGTATTTGTTAGTGAATATAAATTGTTTTATATTGTGATGATTGCTTTGTTGAGTGGTATATTGATTTTGGTCAACACGAGTAATTAACGTTGTTGATAGGGATCTCTAAACACTTTAATAGAACAATTCGACACAGTATTGTTTTAAATTGGGTAAATGAAATAATTTTACCTTGATTATATTTTATATATAAAAGAATAATTTTTCAGAATTATTAAAGTGTATATGAATTGATTGTTTGGTTGTTGAATAAAAACAACAATTTTTAAAGAATAATTGTATAAGCAAATGAATTATAAGTATGGAACTATAATTAATGTGATTTACAATTGTGAAATAATCTCATATACAAGAAGTGAAATTATATAAGTAAAAGACTTATAAATGTGATTTATAATCTGAAAATAAAATTCCAGAGAAGTGTTTTGAAAAGATTTGATATTTTGGGAAAATTATTTTGGAGAAATTAAAGCTCTAAACTCTTTTCGGTCGCTGGAAAATAATTCCGATGATGATTGCAACATCATCGGTGTTCATTTTCGGGTTTCCAAAAGAGGGATTGCTGCCAAATTGTTTAAAAGAAAGTTGTTTGGAAAATTTGGATTTGGTTTTGGAAATCAGAAGGTAAATTGAATTGATTTCAAAAATGGTTTTGAAAGGTTGAAAAGACTTTGGAATCCTATTTAAAATATTTATGGGAATGATAAATGAGTTGATACCTTATACAATTTGAGTTTTAATAGAATAAATTTAACTTAAAGGATGGAGTTAAAATTAAAGGAAGTATAAGTAAATCAATAAAATTCAAGTTGAAATAAATTTGAGTTGTCCTCAAAGGCATGTAATTTGAAATTTAACAAAAGGAAAGTTAAATAAATTGACTTGGATTTGATAAGATAATTGAAATGAAATATAACTTAAGTGAAGTTGAATGAAGTTAATTTTGGTATCGAAGTAAATTAATAAGTGAATTAATGAAGTGAAGTCATTAAGAATTTGAACTTGAGTTATATAAATGAAATTCAACATTATATTGTTAAAGGAATTAGCAATTGAATTGAACTAATGGATTAAATGTTAATCAATTAAATGAAAATAATTGATATGAAATAATGAATGTAAGTGTTAATTCATTAGAAGCTAATGTTATTAGCAATTGAATAAATTGAATGAAAGTCAATTTAATATGATCCAATTGGAATTAAATGTGTTGAACCAAATTGAATATAAAGTGGATAAATTTGGTTGTATTGAATAAACATTGGTTGTTATTTGATTGTTGATTGATTGTATATAATTCATTAAGTGTTAATGAAATTGAATTAGCGAAATTGGAAGCTATATAATTAAATTCAAATGGATAATATGTAAATTTGAATAGAATTGAATTTGATTTGGAAGTGAACTAATGTGAATGTAAATTAGTGAATGCAAACTAATTAAAATTGAATATGAATGAATGTTAGTAAATTCCAATGTTAATGAATCAATTGGAAAACCAATTCATTGAATATTAATGAGAATATGAATGAATATTGATTTGGTTATGGATGATAGTTGGTTGATGTTTGCATTTGTTGTTTTGTTGCATTTGCTATGTTGGCATATGTAGTTGTTATGTTGCTATATGTTGTATATTGATATTATTTTCATATATGCATGATTCTCAAGTTGTTATTGAGTGTTTAGTAGGTGCGGATGGCGTTGCTTCGCATTTGGAACTAGCTTTCGCGCTATATTAGCCGTATACGCTCGCTAATAATAAATAAGGTACATATCTCGGATTACATACCGTACTTTTACACTTTTTTCCCTGCGGGATGCCTCATCACTTGATGAGATGTATATTTGTGATATATATACTGTCATTTTTTTCGGATCGAGCCGCGCAAAGGAGACTATGGCTAATTTTTCCGAAAATTTAAGGCGTTAGAAAAATTTTGAGAAAATTTGGGAAATTGGTGAAAAACTATAACTTTGGCTTTGGAATTGAAAGTTAAACGATATAGTTGGTTTTGAAAATATAACTAAGTATGAGTTGAAAACTTAGTAAAGTATTGTAAGAAGTTTAACTATGGATTTTGGAAAGGTAATGAATTCTGTAACTTTTTCTTACTTGGTAATTTCGAGGACGAAATTTTTAAGGGGGGAAGTATGTAACGACCCAGAATTTATATTAATTAAAATTTGAATATTTAATTAATTTTAATTATTAATAAGCGAAATTTATAAGTCGAATAAATTTTATTTCGAATAATTGGATTTAATTGGATAATTAAATCGATTATTTAATATGTGAAAATACAGAAATAATTGAAAATTGAGTTAAAAATGATTAGAAATGATTCGTAAAATTTTATTATATCATATTGGAGTTAGAAAGATATTTTAGAACTTTTAAAATCGAATTAAAAGTTAATTTGTGAAAATTGAATATTTTAATATTTAATTATCGACTGAAAAATAGCCAATTTTTGAATAGTCTCATAATTGAACGAAACTAGTTCCATTGGATCCGTAATAGTTTGTTATTATCGGATTTCAATTTTCGTAGCAATCGGAATTGTCGTTTGATCGTGGCAGCTCGAAACGCGTCGAAATTGTTTTAATATTTATTTGGCGAGTAAAAATAGTCATTTTTCAAAAAGTCTCGAATTTCGACGAAACCAGTTTCATCGGATCCGTAATGTGATATTATTGTATGGTTTCAAATTTCGTGTCAATCGGATTTACCGTTTGTCCGGTGCAAGCTAAAACGCCTAGAAAATCGTTTAATCGATTTAATTTTAAATCGATCGTTTATTGCCATATCTCGCACATATGATCGAATTAGCTTCCGAAACCTATTCCATTGTGTCCGGAACGCGGGATAAACTCTAGAAACGCCGGTCACCGCAAGTAAATCGGAGTTTGGAAAATCCAAAATGAATAGTGTTTGAGAAAATTCTATAAATAGGGCCTTTATTCACAAAAAAAAAAATAAGGCTAGGGTTTAAACCAGCCGCCGCCTCCATATACAATCAATGGCCGAAAATTTAATTCGTTCTCCCTCAATTATCTTCAAATCTATCATCAATCGTCGGAAACTTTCAACACGAAAGTTGTAGAGGGCGGCGTGATCTTCAAATCTATATGGAGTTGATGGGTTATGGTGGAGCGTAGAGGTCGAAAAGAGCTCGCGTTCAGCTGGAGGTTGCATGCGTTTTTCGAACGCACGGTGGGCCGAGCCGGCCGTGGCTCTGGCCGTGGGTGGCTCTCACATGGGCGCGCACGGTGGGGGTCCCCGATCGTATTCAGGTCGTCGTTGGTGGTCGCATAATTTAACCCTAAATTGGAGCTATGGGTTCGGTTTTCATCTGTATACGCGAGAGTGAAGATGGAAGAAGTAAGTTACAGTCTGGATGTAGGAAGCATGGATCTAAGGGCTGAGATCTATGTAGGTTTAAAATTTATAAAAATTATGTTGTAAATTGATATAAAAATTCATGTAACTTCTAAAATTCGTATCTTTTTCATACGAGGTCGAAAACGCGCGAAATCAGTTGCGTTGGAATCGTATGGACGAGCACTAAGCTATGGAATTGGATTGGAGTCGTTTGGAGTTAGTGAGAACTTGGGTAAAATTAAACGTCCGTTTAATTTTATTCGAAATAAATCGCTAAAACGAAATTGAAATCAAGGTGAGAACTTCTCACTCAATCGAATCGGTTTCGATTTATATTTTAAATAGTTAGATTTAAAATTGCTTGAATGTATGTTGAATGATAATTGCAGTTATTGATTGCTATTTGGTTGTAATATTAGATATAATAGGATATATCTATATATAGCAATATATATATATATATATATATATATATATATATATATTGGCATATGTATATATTGGAATTGATTTCCCGCATTGTATAGCGGATGAGACCCTATTGCACCGTCTATTAAACGGATAATATTTGTATAAATCCCATATACCGCGATAATTCCGTACTGGAACAGAATTGGTATTGTGCTAATGTTTGTGGATGTAGGGAAACAGGTTGGAGGGATCCAACTGGATTCCTCAACTGTATTGATTTATTTAAAGATATTTCGACATTTGTTGATTATCATATCGATATATGATATTTGGATGTCGTGATTGACTATTTGGTGTTGTTACATCATCGGATACATTTCTTAAGTTTTAAAATAATGATTTTTGGTTTCAAAAGGAATTTTAAAGTGATTTTCAAAGGTATATGTTTTATTAAATTTTGAATTGTTAAAATAAATAAACGTTAAAATTTTATTTTCATAAAAGTTATGATTTTTGGAAAATAATGCTTAAGTATGATTTTGAAATATATAAGCTTTAAATAACGATTCTTAAGTTATTAAAAGAATAAATTAGTTTAAATTGGGATTTTTGAATTATTAAAAACGATGTATATAAACGGCTTATAAAATTGATATTTTATAAATTAAAAATATTGGAATATTAAAACGAGTTTTTTTATAAGTGTTAAAAATGAAATAAAAATGGATTTCATAAGTGAACAGAATTTATAGATTTATAAATTGTGAAGTTATAAAATGAATAGATTTTGCAAAATAGAAGATTTATAAGTAATTATCTTATAAATCGGATTTTGGCATTTAAATGAGATATAAATGGAATTTTTTAATAATGAGATTTATAAATCGAAGCTTATAAATAGAAATGGAATTTATAAACATTGTTTATAAATTCGAAATCAATTTAATTGGACAAATTGAATATTGAAGTTTATTAAAGGAAATATATTCACGATTTTGGACAGTGAATACATTATTGAATAAAATGGTCATGTTTGACAAAATGAATATTATAGAATGAAGTTAATTATTTTAAGGATGTTTTAAAATGTATTATGAATCGAAACCATAGATTTCAACATTTATTGTTGAAATAGACGTTTTCGAGAAATAGAAGGAAATGATGGACTATAACAACTGTTGTTATTGTAAATGATTTCCGAAAGGAAATGTTTTTGTATAGTATTGGGATTTATGTATCTATTTTAATTTTGAATCCCTATACTAGTGATTTTGGGTTGTCGTAACGATGTTTTGCGCAACATTCGTTTTGGCCCAAATAAATATGTTTAAGAGAATGATTTCCTTAAAGAATGAAATATATACTAAATTTCGGTTTAAGTATATTGACTATTTTCCAAGTGTTGAAAATAAATGGATTTGTGAACAACTTATTAATAAATAAGTATGGAAATGTTTTTCCAATGTGAAATGAAACGTTTTGAGAATTTATCTTTTTGAAGATAAATTGAAAATGAATAATTGAAATCGTATATTCATAAATATTTTGGAATGTAAATTCACTATGGAATTTATAAATGGAAAGGGGAATTTGAATAAAAATAAACGTTGATTTATTTTTGAAGTGTGGAAAGATACATCTAGTAAAGATATTTTGGAAAGTAAATAATTTGGGAAATTATTTGGAATTTGGTGATGTTGAGCATGCCTATTGATAGTGTAAAAAAAAATCCAACTATCAATATTTACCTTTAAATAGGTATTTTTTGTGATTGTTTGAAACTGAATGCCACACTTGTTTTTAATATAAGCGCTCACTATTCGGGTTAGCCGGGAAAGGACATTGGGGTCGTATAACCCATTCTGAATATGTGATACGTCGTAATGGATTGCATTTGATGACCGGTGTTGAAGACCGGACATTTTTGAAAACGGAAGGATTACCGTTGAGTTACTCTGCATCGGCTGATCTCCGATATAGAGGTTTTATCACCCTTAGTGACGGGAAGTCCGGACGTGATTAGAAATTATCCGGAATGTAAGGACTTCTTTGTAAGTGCCTTCGGTTCTGTTCGAGCCCAGAACAGACTTGTATGGATTGTATGTCTGACATTACAAGTTGAGATATAAAGCTGATTTCTTTCAAATATATTTCTGTTGGTGGCGGAGAATTTATTCTCTTAGCTTAACACCCTTCTCTGAGACGTACGAGCTCAAAAGTTATATAGTTGAAGGTTATTAGTGATATACTCCCAATTTGGTAATGTGGCATGCTGAGTGTTGCTGTGAAATAATCATTGTTTGATCATTTGTGATATGATCATTTGTTTGATCATTTATCTTGGTGATCATTTCTATGATCATTTGTTGACCCAAAGCATAGCTTTTGTATAAAGCGTGGCTTTGTGGACGAGACTTCGTCGGACCTCACACCCCGAAAATGGTCAAAACAGAAAGGATGCGGCAAGGTTATTAGGGGGTAGCGCCCCTTTAGTGTATGTCATTCCTTCTGGATAGAGGTGGTATCATGATATGGAGCCCAGATATTTAACCTATATTGTTGCTGCAAATTTTATGGTTATTGAAAATCGAGGATCCTTGGATAGATCGGTTACGATCGGGGGATGACATATTTGTGTCAGTAGTTACCTAGTTTGAAAGGTAACCCGGCCTTTTGTTGGCAGAGATCCGGTTAGGTTCTCGGGACGTCATTCCAGAGGCGTTTCCATGTGGCAATGGAAAGTTCCTTGGCCTGACCATTTGTTGGAAATCCAAAGAAACAATACGAGACTTGTACGGTTTTAGTTGTATAACCTGCCATGGAATGTGGCAGTAACCTGCTATTGAACATGGTAGCTATAGTAGGCATAAGTGTGAAATGTCTATGTTGGCTAAGATTTATATCTTTACTTTCGAAATGAATTTTTCCTACACTATGCACTAGTAATAATATCAAATGTTTCTTTTTAATGCGTATCAAGCATCTTTGACTATCATAAGGAGAAATCTCCTCCGATTCTGCGTTTGCATTGTGTGTGTGTGCTGGAGGCCTTATGGTAGTCTCATTTTTAAAAGCATTGCGAATTGACTTTAAAAAATATCCCTCTATTTTGTTTTAAAGATAAACTGTTTTAGTTCTCACACCAGTCACATGACTGACTCGGAGTTTATTGTTTTCCTTCCTAAACTCTGGGTGCCCACCAATTTCCACACGGGCAGTCAAGAGTTAAGGTTTATCAGGATATTCTGGAATTCAGGAAGCAAACTGGATGGCATGGCGTATTACTAGTATATAGTATTTCTTTTCCGCTGTTTGTTGTTGTTTGTTGTTGTATACTCTGATGATATGATGTAATGTAATGTGATGTAATGTAATAACTAATATAGTTCTTTGTTTAAAGATTATTCATTTATCTATTATATGTTGTTCCGCTGCGATTGTGAGATTCTGATATTGTTCTGTTATTTCTTTCTGTTCTGTTCTATCTTTTCTCTCTTCTTCTATCTTTTTCTTCTTCTTCAACCCTAACTATTCGGTTTTTCGGGAAAGAAAAATCGCAATCGTTACATTAAGAGTTTAAACATTTTAAAGTATTGATTAAAATAATTAACTTGTATCTAAACTTTCAACTCTAAAACTGTTAAACATCTCAAGAATAGTAGTGTTTACGGTTTGTAAAAACTATTTGCTTAACTTACCTTTAAAACAAAATACAAATCTGCAGATATGAAGGAAACCCGAGATTTCCTTACTAAGAACTCGAGTTGTACTTCGAGTAAGTCACTAAATCACCCGAGTACTTTCAGTATGTCCTTCTTCTTCTTCTTCTCTTTTTTTGTTATTTGATTTTCCTGTAGTTTAAATTTATATAAAGGCTATAAAAACAACACGACATCAGGAAAACTCGTGCGAAACTAGGTTTAACTCGAAGCTACCCTCCCACGTACTCGAGCCCGATTCGAGAAACGCCACAGTCACGACGCCATCTCCCTTCTCCACGCCGTGCACGTGCACGACACCTCGCCCACGCTACGGCGAACTGCACCTCCCTCGGCAAGTCACAAATCACCAGCACACTCAAAAACCAAATTCACATCGCCATAAAATAAATCAAAACGAAATACAGCTGTTCGTTCGAACCCTGAAGCACAACCCATCACCCAAAACCACTTTGCCACCGTCGCACATACCACCGAAAACACCCAAAATCCACCCACACCACAATAACATGCTAAACCATCATTCTCCAAGAATTTGTGCAGCTCGATCGCTTATTGAGGTCGAACACTCTATGATACAGACGTGAAGAAAACTATACACAATCCCTAATACGATCTCGTGGTCGAAATTTACACAATAGAAAAATTAAATGACATTTTTCACAGGATCACAGTAGTTAATACTACCCTCAAACCAAGTTTCAACATTTTAATCTAGTTATATTTTCTGAATTTGGAAAAAATGCATTTCTTGTTCACAAACGAACTGCTCTTAGGATTCAAAGCTAAAAAGCTTCATTTTTGTTTTAAAAATAATAAATTGTAGTGATACTTCAATATATAAACTTGAAATAAAGTTTTACAACAATCGAACTTTATCAATTTATCACTTGGTTGCCTGTAAACAAAATTTACAGTGTATATTTTCTAACAAACATGATTTGATCAGTTTTTAAATCTAGATTTAGTGTACCATCTTGTTTTAGTTGAAAACTTAAGCTTTACAATAATCTGATGAGTATAAATTTGAGTTTGAAGAAAAATTTCAACCCTGTAACAAATCACAGAGAAGATCAAAGCAACACAGAGTTATATTCAACAATCACATATGCAAACAATAATATCAATAAATCTTGAACTGTCTTTGATTGAACTTAAAGCTTTATATTTAATGTTTACTCACTAGTAAAATTCCAGAACAAATCATAACCCGAGATGATAAAAACTGCAATTGAATCTGTTTTCAAAGTTTGGATAAAATCTGAGTTTGCTTGCTTCTTCTTTTTTTCTTTTCTTTCTGTTTTCCTCTTTATTTTATTTTTTTCAGGTATACTTATGTTACTGAACAAACTACATAAAGGATGAATACACATATATATATAGAAGATAAGAAGTTATGTATAAATGGAAAGAAGTTAACCAGGTTAGGTGTTATCTGCTAGTACACTATTCATTTTTGTTTTATCAGGCAAGATTTTTTAAATGGGGCTGATATGATCTTGAATTCGGCCAAATGTTTGCTGAGAAGATGCAACATTTAATGCTAATGTACCTAATGTCTACCTTAATCTTTATTAGTACATAAAATTTTCATTACTTGCCTTACATAATCATTTACAGGTTACATATATACAAGCCTGTTTTATTTTTTTATACTTATCTCACTGTTATTTAGTTATGTTGATCAGATGTTATTCTGCAAAGTAAAGATTTGTACATATTTTAAATAGACAAAAATATGTGCCCGAACAGATGAGCATTAAATGTTGTGTTGCTTAATTAGTTTGCATAGTTATGTTTAACTGAGAATATAGATTTGATATGTAAAAGTACATTTGCAGGTAAGCTTGTAACTGAAGATACTTGTAAATGAGGATTATTTCTTTTGAAAACATTTGTTTTATTATTTTATATTTCATGTTTAGATTTACATGTGAAGATATTGTGTAAAAAATTGTTTTATTAATTGCTTGCTTGAATAATGAATATGTTGGGTCAGATTTATTTTTACTTTGGTTTGCTTTGAAAATAATTTGTTTCATTATTTCTAACTAGAATAATTTATATACATATAGTTGTTGTCATTCTGTTATGAAAAATATTTTGTTTTGTTAACTTCTAATTTACATAATTTATACACAAATGTTTGAGTTTGGTTTTATATTACATTTGATTTTGTTTTACTTTATACTTTGTGTTTTTTATACCTTGTTCTTATTTTAGCTTTATTTACAAATTGTTAAGTTATGTTGTATGCAATCTTAACTAATTAATTCTTATTTTAAATTTTACATTTGTATTTTATATTTAACTATCAATGTTTAAGTTATATTCAATATGGTTTACTTACTTATATTTGTATTTATTTCTATTTGTACTTTACTATCACAATTTAAATTATATACATATGTTTGACTTATATTTTACATTTATATATTTTATATTGTTAGAATTAGATTTTAAATTTAAACCTTATCATCCATATGTATATTTCCAAATGTAAACAAAGTAGAGTATTTTAATTCAATTATGTAAGGTAAATATTATTAAGAGATTTTATTTAATTTCCAGAATCAGATTTCCTTTTAAAATACAAATTTATATAAACAAATGGCAATTATTTTCAAAATCATATTCATTTGAAAATAATCAGTTCACATTTTATTTAATCATATTAAATATTTATTAAAATAAACAGGGCCAAAATCCAGGGTCGTTACATTCCTCCCCCCTTAAAAGAATTTCGTCCCCGAAATTTAAAACAAAGATATTTAAAAGCTGTTATACCAACCATTCACACATACATATCATTCATACATTAGCAAACAATCAAACAGTCCATCTTAACAAGCAACACTAGCTATCCGAACACAAATCCGGATAAACTTTCCTAGAACTATCCAGAGTTTCCCAGGTGTAATCACTGGGATCCTCGCTCCACTGCACTCGACAAGCTTCACTACTTACTCCCGAGTTGCCTCTCGGTTTGATCAACAACCCGAACAGGAATCCTGACTATAGTCAAACTCTGTAAGATACAACACCAATCCAAGTTGAATTTTATATTTATAACTCAAGGTCTCAGCCTCCCATTCATTTTAATTTACAATCAAATTTATTAATTTACCATCCAACTTTTATTTGACCAATTCCAGTTTCATTTACATACTTAATTTACTAATTTGTTTCAAATTAGTTTATTTTCACTTCCAATTCAATGTTTGATTTCATCACAAAAATCACTTCATTATAGTTCTTGAATTCATTTCTAGTTTGTAATTCTGGTTTGGATGTCTATTTTATTTCCCAAGTACAAAATAATTTTATTTTGGTTTATAATTCCACTTTTTAACTTTATGAGCCACAAATTTATTATTCTCCACACTTACATCCATTTATTCTTAATCACATTCATTTTCACTTTAAACTCCAGATCTTACCTACATTAAGCAAGCATACTTTTTATTTCAAGCATTTAAATTCTTTTGATAAGCCATTGGAGTTTATTTATACAAAATTTAATTTTATCCAACTATTTCTATTCGAATAAAGATTTTATTTCATTCAACTTAAATTATTCAAGCTTTTACTAAATAAACTCTCACTTTCCTTGAAGCTACGCTTCTATAAAGTTTAGTCTTAGGTTAATTTATTTGTTTCAATTTCATACTTAAATTTATTTCCAATTTATTTGATACCCACCTAGATAAAATTCCATTTATTTTGTTAAGATTAAATCCAAGGCCATATTTATTCTATCCATACTTGAATTGGATTTTATTTGCAAATTCAAATTATCTCTATGTTAATTCCATTCCGCAACAACTTTAATTCATATTTAATTTACTTCTAATTCCAAGTTGAATTTGTATTAATAACTCGTATTTCATTTCCACTTCCCTTATTACCTCACAATCCATCTTCTGTTTTAACCAATTTAAATCTCATTAACCTATTTAATTTACCAATTTATTCCAAATTAGTTTACTTCCATTTCCAATTCCACATTGGTCTTTTATCTTCAAAAATCATCTTATTATTTTATCAATGTCCAATTTATTTCATAATTCAAGTTTGGATTTTTATTTCATTCTCCAAATACAAAACAATTTATTTTGGCTTACTATTTTATTTCCCCGTATTTTCTTTTATAAGTCTCACATTCATATTTTCACATTTTTACCCAATTTAAACTTGAATATATGTTCATATGTCATTTTAACTCGAGATTGAACACTCATCTACAGCTGAAATATTCTTAATCAATGTGTTGTCAATTTCCTTTACAAGTTATCGGAATATATTTATTCCAATTCAATATCATTTCAACTTACTTTTATTTATTTAAGTAAGAATATAATTGATTTAACATCATCTATAACTCAATTGAATTTTATTTCAATTCAATTTGTTTAACTTAACTTCCATTAAATTGAACATCATACTATTCTCATCAATCTACCAATCCACTTGGATTTAATTAAATAAAAACTTAATTTCATTTAATATCATCCATATCTCAATTCATTTCTTTTCGATCTTAAATTTTAAATCCAATTATTATGATTAAGTTAATCTCAACCAAAATTTTATTTCTATTAACTTTCCCAATCTAATTCATTTACATTCTAAGTTTGATATACTCTATCAATTTATTTATATCATTATATATTAGTTAAATTAAATTAAATTTTCAACTTAATCCAAAATAAATCCTCATTTTTAACTTCACTTTTAACTTTAATTCCAAATTCAATCTCATACTTTCCTTGGTTATATAAGCCATTGTAAATCTTTATAATCTTATTTGTTTGTAACACTATCACCCAAACACTTTAATTATATATAATAATTTGCAAATTTTTTTTTATATCGAAATATATTTTGGGTGAAACTATTTAATTCACCCACATTAGAAAACAGTATCATGTCGAATTGTTCTATTGAAGTGTTTAGAAACCCCTTCCATACAGTTGTGTAGACTGCACTGACGAAGGTTCATATACCACTCAATAAATCAATCAACATGATATAAAACCATTTTATATTCACTAACAAGTACGCGCTCATATCTATTATTACGCTCAGACTCATTCTCGAGTACTACTGACTCTATCTCTAATGAGAAATCTCCACCAGAGCCAAGGTTCTCACTTAAACTTTCGGCTTTGATACCAACTATGACGACCCGCCCTTCTACTCCCAGAAAGACGCATCATCAATAAGAAAGAAAGGGGTAGAAATAGAAAGAAAAGAAAGAAAGAACAGAATCTTACATCGGAAACGGAACAAAATATAACATATCACATAACTATTACATAGTTTGCATATATCAGAGTTATACAATGTTATACACTTGACAATTTTATATACATCTGTCACTACATACATCTCAAAATACAACATACTCTAACTAACACAGCGGAAATATATAGATATCTACATACGTCTGGGCTCCTGCTCCAAGCTCCTCCAAAACTCAACAATCCAAAAACATATAACTTGGCTACTCGTAAAAATTTGAGTACCCAAGAGTTTATGAAAAACACAAAATATAAACTCCGGGTCAGACATAGGTCTGGTATGAGTAAATGGTTTAAAGTTGTTTAACTTTGAAAACATTGGGAAAGAAAGGTATCACGTAAGACTCCCCACACATAAATACGGGTAAGTTTTTACCTTACGCTAACCAAAACAGAACTTCAGTGATATTATAATAGTGTCTAGGGTTTTCAAGTAAATAGAAAATAACCGAAATTGTTACATTATTAAATTCCAGGTACTAGCCACAAAAGTGGGTAATACAATCAAAACTGTTGGCACTTATTGGAAAATGGGTTCCATACAATGGCAGGGCTACTGGGGTACCGCCCGCCACAGTACGTGGCCTAGATCACCGTACCGAGGAGTACGCTCGCTCCCCTGCAACACAAGGCCGGAACCATTCCTTACTGAACAGTCCCGAACAAGATAACCCTGCAGTTGGCGCAACCAACCGCCCACTAAGCCGAATAAAAAGGGACATCTAGACAGGGGAACATCTTGTCCTGCTTGGGCATGACCCACCTAATCTTGATGCATCTCTCCTATTTTAGCCATTCCTGGTTGATGAGGCTTGAGGCTACGATTACCTTTAGAGAACATATTCCTTAGAATGCTCGTCGCCCGCCTGACGATGTGCCCAAAGCATTCAATCCATACAAGTTCGTTCCGGGTTCGAACGAAACCGAAGGCATTATCTCGTTACACTCATTTTGGAATCACCCTCAGAGTTAATGACGACAACTCTTGCATTTTGAATCTTCATCTTCACATCAGATTCACGACCTATCGTTAATTTGGATCGATGTGATTTTCGAATGTCCAAATATGAAAACCTAATCCCGGTCTCATCGAAATCCAAAACGTATCTTTTAGGGCCAAGTTGTTTTAAAGTTTTAAAATAATTCAATTATCCATATACACACAGATAGATAATTCACAATATCACAAAAGATAATCAACATTATCATCATCAACAGATAATCAATATTATCATCACAACAGATAATCCATATTATCATCACAACAGATAATCCATGTTATCATCATACCTCAATCAAAGCATACATTTCATACAGCATCATTTGTCTCATATTTGAGATCTCAAACCATTCAAAGTAGACAATATCATTCGTCCATACATAAGCAATCATATCAGATATAATTAATTTAAAATGAATTAAATTAATTACTTGCATCTCTAATTAATTTAAAGTGAATCAAATTAATTACTTTACATTGCTTATATAACTATTAATAATTTTCAACAATTTAATTTATCATCATCCAAGCATTCAACTTAATTAATCTTCCTTGTATAGTTAATTTTAATTACACTCATGTATTATCCTTTAACTTATTTCCACAAATAAATTATCTTAACTAAACATAGAAATTAACCTTAAATTACCAACATTACATTCTTCTTAATTACACTAATTAATTACTCTTTAATCTCTTATTATTCATTATATTTATTAATGATTACTAATTTACATTTTAATTTCATTATCCTGTATTAAATTAATTACCTTAAGTAATTAAATCTTTAATTAATCTATATTTATTAATCACTCCTGATTAATACCATTCAGTAATTAACTATTCTTAATTACTTTATAAAATAAATTAATTACTCCTCAATTAATTTTCTTTTAAATTAATCCCTTGATTAATTGCACAAAGTAATTATACTCAAATTACTTTCATTATTAAATCATCCTCAGTCAATTGCATCTAGTCATTATCATTCATTACTTCTCCAAGTAATTATACTTATCATATCATCAAATAATCATTTAAATTAATTGAACTTAATTAAACTTAATTAATTAACTTAAATATTTCATATTTAAACCTCATTAATTACAATAAGTAATTTATTCCCTTAATTACTCAATCACTTAATCAATTTGTTCCACACTATTTAATTTATTACGTCCTAATCAATTTGTTTAACCCTAATTACTTAATTAACTATTCTTTAATCATAAATTAACATCTTAATAAAACTTAATTATCCATTTATTAACTACTAATTACTTAGTTGATTGTTCATTTATTCTTAATTAGGTTACTTAATTAATTAACTATTAATCCATTCATTAATTATCATAAGTAGTTAATTACACTTAATTAATTACTTAATCATCAGTTGATCCATCACCAATTACAATTAAAAAGTAATTATTTTTATATACTATCTGAAATAATCAATTAATATTAATTATTCAACATAATTAACATTTTAAAAACCCTTCATTACTCTGGAAATTAATTATGTTAACTAACTACCACTTATTTGTTAATTTACTTTATACTTAATTAAAATAATATTGGGTTAAAATAATAATTAAGAGTTTAAACATTTTAAAGTATTGATTAAAATAATTAACTTGTATCTAAACTTTCAACTCTAAAACTGTTAAACATCTCAAGAATAGCAGTGTTTACAGTTTGTAAAAACTATTTGCTTAACTTACCTTTAAAACAAAATACAAATCTGCAGATATGAAGGAAACTCGAGATTTCCTTACTAAAAACTCGAGTTGCACTTCGAGTAAGTCACTAAATCACCCGAGTACTTTCAGTACGTCATTCTTCTTCTTCTTCTTCTCTTTTTTTGTTATTTGATTTTCCTGTAGTTTAAATTTATATAAAGGCTATAAAAACAACACGGCATCAGGAAAACTCGTGCGAAACTAGGTTTAACTCGAAGCTACCCTCCTACATACTCGAGCCCGATTCGAGAAACGCCACAGTTACGACGCCATGTCCCTTCTCCACGCCGTGCACGTGCACGACACCTCGCCCACGCTACGGCAAACTGCACCTCCCTCGACAAGTCACAAATCACCAGCACACTCAAAAACCAAATGCACATCGCCATAAAATAAATCAAAACGAAATACAGCTGTTCGTTCGAACCGTGAAGCACAACCCATCACCCAAAACCACTTTGCCACCGCCGCACATACCACCGGATACACCCAAATCCACCCACACCACAACAACATGCTAAACCATCATTCTCCAAGAATTCGTGCAGCTCGATCGCTTATTGAGGTCGAACACTCTATGATACAAACGTGAAAAAAACTGTACACAAGCCATAATACGATCTCGTGCTCGAAATTTACACAATAGAAAAATTAAATGACATTTTTGTAATGAACGCGATTTTTCGTTGCCGAAAAACCGAATCGTTATGGTTAAAGAAGAAGAAAATAGTAGAAGAAGAAAGAAAAAAAATAGAACAGAATAGAAAGCAACAGTAGAAATATCAGAATCTCACAATTCGCAGCGGAACAACATATAATAGATAAATGAATATCATTAAAACAAAGAACTATACATTTTATACATTACATCATTATCAGAGTTTACAACAACAATAGACAACAGGTCAAAACATCAATGGACAGTTATATAAACTTGTCCTCATACAGAATACACAGCGGAATAATACATAGTATAATATCATATACAAGTGGTACGTCTCGATATGTAGCTCGCCTCCTGAGCTCCATAGCACTCCTAATCCAGAATAACCTGATAAACCTGACTCTAGACTGCCCGTATGGAAATTGGTGGGCACCCAATGTTTAGGAAGGGAAACAATAAACTCCAGGTCAGTCATGTGACTGGTGTGAGAACTTAAAACAGTTATTTATCTTTAAAACAAAGAACGGAATAATTTTAAAATCAATTCGCGATGCTTTTTGAAAATGTAACTACCATAAGACCTCCCACCACACACACAATGCAAACGCAGACTTGGAGGAGATTTCTTCTTATGTTAGTCAAAGATGCTTACTACGCAAAATCAAATCATTTTTGATATTATTATTAGTGCATAGTGTAGAAAACATTTCGAAAGTAAAATATAAATCTTAGCCAGCAGAGGTACCATTATATTATGCCTACTATAGCTACCATATTAGATGGCAGGTTCTACAACTAAAACCGTACAAGTCTCGTATTGTTTCTTTGGATTTCCAACAAATGGTCAGGCCAAGGAACTTCCCATTGCCACATAGGTACGCCTCTGGAAAGACGACCCGAGAACCAAACCGGATCTCTGCCAACACAAAGGTCGGGTTACCCCTAACTGGGTAACTACTGACACGAATATATCATCCCCCGATCGTAACCGAACTATCCGAGGATCCTCGATTTCCAACAACCACAAAGCAATAAATTTGCAGCAACAACATAGGTTAAGTATCTGGGCTCCATACCATGATACCACCTCTATCCAGAAGGAATGATATACACTAAAAGGGCACTACCCCCTAATAACCTTGCTGCATCCTTCCTGTTTTGACCATTTCCGGGGTGTGAGGTCCGACGAAGTCTCGTCCACAAAGCCACGCTTTATACAAAAGCTGTGCTTTGGGTCAACAAATGATCAAAGTAATGATCACCAAGATAAATAAACAAACAAATGATCCTATCACAAATGATCAAACAATGATCATTCCACAGCAACACTCAGCATGCCACACTACCAAATTGGGAGTATATTACTAATAACCTTCAACTACATAACCTCTGAGCTCTTACGTCTCAGAGAAGGGTGTTAAGCTAAGAGAATAAATTCTCCGCCACCAACAGAAATATATTTGAAAGAAATCAACTTTATATCTCAACTTGTAATATCAGACATACAATCCGTACAAGTCTGTTCCGGGCTCGAACAGAACCGAAGGCACTTACAAAGAAGTCCTTGCATTCCGGATAATTTCTAATCACGTCCGGACTTCCCGTCACTAAGGGTAATAAAACCTCTATATCGGAGATCAGCCGATGCAGAGTAACTCAACGGTAATCCTTCCGTTTTCAAAAATATCTGGTCTTCAACACCGGTCATCGAATGCAATCCATTACGACGTATCACATATTCGGAATGGGTTATACGACCCCAAGGTCCTTTCCCGGCTAACCCGAATAGTGAGCGCTTATTTAAAAATAAGTGTGGCATTCAAATTCAAGCAATCACAACAAATACCTAAATAAAGGTAAATATTGATAGTCGGTTATTTAACTATCAATAAAGATGCTCAACATCATCAGATTCCAAATAATTTTCCAAATTATTTATTTTCCAAAAAATATCTTTACTAGATATAAACTTCCACACTTCAACAACTGAAAAACAATTTCAAATCACTTTCCTCCTTTATAACTTTCATTTCAAAATAGTTCATTTAAATCAATCAAATAAATCCTTACCGATTTACTCTACATTTACGTTCCAAATCCGTAAATATATATTCCCACACTTCATAAATAAATCAATGTTTATTTTTAAACAATTTCCATTTCCTTTATAAATTCCATAGTGAATTTACATTCCAAAATATTTATGAATATACGATTTTCAAATCGATTTCTAATATTCCTTTTCAATTTATCTTTAAAAAGATAAATTCTCAAAACGTTTCATTTTTTATATTGGAAAAGCATTTCCATACTTATTTAATAATAAGTACTTCAAAAATCTATTTATTTTCAACATTTGAAAATATTCCATTCTCTAAGGAAATCATTCTCTTAACGCATTTATTTGGGTCAAAACGAATGTTACGTAAAACATCGTTACGACGACCCAAAATCACTAGTATAGGGATTCAAAGTTTAAATAGATATATAAATCCCAATACTATATAAAACATTTCCTTTCGGAAATCATTTACTATAACAACAGTGCTATAGTCCACCATTTCCTTCTATTTCTCGAAAACGTCTATTGCAACAATGAATGTTGAAATCTATGGTTTCGATATTTAATGCATTTCAAAACATCTTTAAAACGATTTACTTCATTTTATAATATCTCTTTTCCAAAACATAACCATTTTATTTAATAATATATTCACTGTCCAAAATCGTGAATATACTTCATTAACCAATTCCAACATTTCTACGCATTTTATATATAGAATAAATTCGCTATTCAAAATCGCGCATATACTTCCTTTAATAATTTCCATTTTCAATTTATCAAATTCCATTGGTTTCGAATTTATGAACAATGTTTATAAATTCCAGTTCTATTTATAAGCTTCGATTTATAAATCTCATTATTAACAAATTCCATTTATATCTCATTTGAATGCCAAAATCCGATTTATAAGATAATTACTTATAAATCTTCTATTTTACAAAATCTGTTCATTTTATAACTTCACAATTTATAAATCTATAAATTCCGTTCACTTATGAAATCCATTTTTATTTCATTTTTAACACTTATAAAAACTCGTTTTAACATTCCAATATTTTTAATTTATAAAATATCAATTTTATAAGTCTTTTATATACATCATTTTTAATAATTCAAAAATCCCAATTTAAACCAATTTATAAATTACTTAACTATTTATTTTAAAAATCACACTTTGGTTATATTTCACTTTATAACTTTAAAATTTTAACGTTTTAATTATTTTAAATGAATCAATTCGAAAATTTAATAAAACATGTACTTTCAAAAATCACTTTAAAAATCCCTTAAGATCAAAATCGTTATTTTAAACTTTAAAAATGGATCTGATGATGCAACAGCACCAAATAGCAATCACGACAACAAACATCATATATCGATATGATAATCAACAAATATCTCAATATCTGTAATAAATCAATACAGTTGAGGAATCCAGTTGGATCCCTCCAACCTGTTTCCCTGCATCCAAAGATGTTAGCATAATACCAATTCCGTTCCAGTACGGAATTATCGCGGTATATGGGATTTATAAAATATTATCCGCTTAATAGGCGGCGCATTAGGGTCTCATCCGCTATATAATGCAGGAAATCAACTCCAAGTACATATATAATACCAATTTCACCGTACTGTGAAATATTCGCGGTATATGTTTTTAATAAATAACATCCGCTTACTAACGGCGCATAATGTCTATTTTAACAATCAATAGATAACAATCATCATTCAAACATGCATTCAAAATTTTTAAATATAACTATTGAAAATTAAAATCGAAATCGATTCGATTGAGTGAGAAGTTCTCACCTTGATTTCAATTTCGTTTTCAGCTTTTATTTCGAATAAAATTAAACACGCGTTTAATTTTACCCGAAATTTTCACTAACTTCAAACGACTCCAATCCAATTCCATAGCGTAGTGCTCGTCCATACGATTCCAACGCAACTGGTTTCGTGCGTTTTCGACCTCGTATGAAAAGGATATACATTTTTAAAGTTTGACGAATTAAAATAAAATCAAATTACAAATTTTATTTTAATTTAAAACCTAAACACCATCATAGCCGTTGATTTCATTCCCAAGCTATCTAGGCCGTCCCCAACTCCTTCTTCACCTTCGTGAATATTGCGACCGAACCCAAAACATTTCCTAACACTAATACACGCGCCCAACTACAAGCATCTCCACGTAGATCAGACACCACCATTTGAAGCGCCATAGCTTGCTCCATCTTCGGCTGGAAGGACTTCGAGATCGGCTATCACCTGGCCTCGGAATTCGTGCCCTAAGTCGCTGCCTTCAAATTCAAATCGTGGTCGATCCGCTAACTCATTTTCGATCTCAGCCGTTGAAGTTGTAGCTCATGATGTGCTCTCCACTTTTGCAGTTGACACTTTCTCGATTCGATGTATGGATTTGGAGAAAATGGAGGGAGAAGTAGAGAAGATTTCGGCCATTCATCTTGGAGGTGGCGGCTGGCTTCAGTTTGACCTAGGGTTTTGATTTTTGTGAAATAATGAAGTTAAGGAGTCCTTTTATAGAAATTTACGCGAACACTATTCATCCCGGATTTTCCGAACTCCAAACGAAGCGTGACGGCTAGCGTTGTTAGGGTTTACCCCGCGTTCTGAACACAATAGAACGTGTTTCGGGAGCTAATTTGGTCATCTGTGCGAGTTATGACAATAAACGTTCAATTTAAAATTAAAACGATTAAATGATTTTCTAGGCGTTTTAGCTTGCCCCGGACAAACGGTAAATCCGATTGTCATGAAATTTGAAACCTTACAATAATATCACATCACGGATCCGATGAAACTGGTTTCGTTGAAATCCGAGACTGTTTGAAAAATGACTATTTTAGCTCGCCAAATTAATATTAAAACAATTTCAATGCGTTTCGAGCTGCCACGATCAAACGACAACTCCGATTGCTACGAAAATTGAAATCCGATAATAACAAACTATTACGGATCCAATGGAACTAGTTTCGTCCAATTCTAAGACTGCTCGAAATAGGCTAATTTCACTAGTCGATTTAAATATTAAAATATTCAATTTTCACAGATTAACTCTAAGTTCAATTTTAAAAGTTCTATAACATCATTATAACTTCAATATGGTAAAATAAAATTTTACAAATAAATTTTAACCATATTTAACCCAATTTCCAATTATTTATGAAATTTCAATTATTAAATTATCGATTTAATTGTCCAAATTAAATCCAATATTCGAAAAATAAATTATTCGACTTATAAATTCCACTTATTAACAATTAAAATTAATTAAATATTCAAATTTTAATTAATAGAAATTCTGGGTCATTACAATTTTTCTCAGGATCACAGTAGTTAATAATACCCTCAAACCAAGTTTCAACATTTTAATCTAGTTAGATTTTCTGAATTTGGAAAAAATGCATTTCTTGTTCACAAACGAACTGCTCTTAGGATTCAAAGCTAAAAAGCTTCATTTTTGTTTTAAAAATCATAAATTGTAGTGATACTTCAAGATATAAAATTGAACTAAAGTTTTACAACAATCGAACTTTATCAATTTATCACTTGGTTGCTTGTAAACAAAATTTACAATGTATATTTTCTAACAAACATGATTTGATCAGTTTTTAAATCTAGATTTAGGTGTACCATCTTGTTTTAGTTGAAAACTTAAGCTTTACAATAATCTGATGAGTATAAATTTGAGTTTGAAGAAAAATTTCAACCCTGTAACAAATCACAGAGAAGATCAAAGCAACACAGAGTTATATTCAACAATCACATATGCAAACAATAATATCAATAAATCTTGAACTGTCTTTGATTGAACTTAAAGCTTTATATTTAATGTTTACTCACCAGTAAAATTCCAGAACAAAACATAACCCGAGATGATGAAAACTGCAATTGAATCTGTTTTCAAAGTTTGGATAAAATCTGAGTTTGCTTGCTTCTTTTTTTTCTTTTCTTTCTGTTTTCCTCTTTATTTTATTTTTCTCAGGTATATTTATGTTACTGAACAAACTACATAAAGGATGAATACACATATATATAGAAGATAAGAAGTTATGTATAAATGGAAAGAAGTTAACCAAGTTAGGTGTTATCTGCTAGTACACTATTCATTTTTGTTTTATCAGGCAAGATTTTTTTAATGGGGCTGATATGATCTTGAATTCGGCCAAATGTTTGCTGAGAAGATGCAACATTTAATGCTAATGTACCTAATGTCTACCTTAATCTTTATTAGTACATAAAATTTTCATTACTTGCCTTACATAATCATTTACAGGTTACATATATACAAGCCTGTTTTATTTTTTTATACTTATCTCGCTGTTATTTAGTTATGTTGATCAGATCTTATTCTGCAAAGTAAAGATTTGTACATATTTTAAATAGACAAAAATATGTGCTCGAACAGATGAGCATTAAATGTTGTGTTGCTTAATTAGTTTACATAGTTATGTTTAACTGAGAATATAGATTTGGTATGTAAAAGTACATTTGAAGGTAAGCTTGTAACTGAAGATACTTGTAAATGAGGATTATTTCTTTTGAAAACATTTGTTTTATTATTTTATATTTCATGTTTAGATTTACATGTGAAGATATTGTGTAAAAAAAATGTTTTATTAATTGCTTGCTTGAATAATGAATATGTTGGGTCAGATTTATTTTTACTTTGGTTTGCTTTGAAAATAATTTGTTTCATTATTTCTAACTTGAATAATTTATATACATATAGTTGTTGTCATTCTGTTATGAAAAATATTTTGTTTTGTTAACTTCTAATTTACATAATTTATACACAAATGTTCGAGTTTGGTTTTATATTACATTTGATTTTGTTTTACTTTATACTTTGTGTTTTTTATACCTTGTTCTTATTTTAGCTTTGTTTACAAACTGTTAAGTTATGTTGTATGCAATCTTAACTAATTAATTCTTATTTTAAATTTTACATTTGTATTTTATATTTAACTATTAATGTTTAAGTTATATTCAATATGGTTTACTTACTTATATTTGTATTTATTTCTATTTGTACTTTACTATCACAATTTAAATTATATACATATGTTTGACTTATATTTTACATTTATATATTTTATATTGTTAGAATTAGATTTTAAATTTAAACCTTATCATCCATATGTATATTTCCAATTGTAAACAAAGTAAAGTATTTTAATTCAATTATATAAGGTAAATATTATTAAGAGATTTTATTTAATTTCCAGAATCAGATTTCCTTTTAAAATACAAATTTATATAAACAAATGGCAATTATTTCCAAAATCATATTCATTTGAAAATAATTAGTTCACATTTTATTTAATCATATTAAATATTTATTAAAATAAACAGGGCCAAAATCCAGGGTCGTTACAAATATTTTTACATTCAATATCTCCTTTTAAATCCTTTCAAATTCCAATAATATTTTTATGGTAAATAAAAAACAAAAAGTTATGTCAGTGCTACTATAGCATCCAATAAAACAAATCACACAACAATCCATAAAAGATTATCAATTCACATCATATATCACTATAAATGAAAACAATCAATATATTTAGAAATCCAGTTGGATCACTCCAACCTTTTTCCCTGCATCCATGGATGTTAAATAACATAAAATACCAATCCAACCTTTGATTTTTAATTTGTCGAATATCCAGATTTTAAACGTTTGATTTAATCTAAAAGTCCAACTGACTCTGATCGACTCCAAATTAATTCCATATGGCGTATCTGTCGATACGATCCCACCACGTCTTGTTTGTTCAATTTCGATCTCGTAAGAACACATGATGAATTTTATTAGCATAAGATTTCTAAAATACTTAATCTAGACAATTAAAATTTTTGTTACCTTATATTAAATCTAATCAGGTGATGTCAGAACGCCCAACTCCTACACACAAAAGAACCTTCGACCACAACATGCACTGCTTCGCCCCCCCCCCCCCCCTCCCCCCAACTTCGTCGATCTCCCCACATATCCGCCCCGACCACTGTTTCTCCCCCCTCAGCCCTTGCCAAAACAAAAATCACGACGAATGCGGCCTGCCTCCATTATCGATGAGTCGCGACCTTCTACCAAAGTTGAACCTTCCCACTACCCGTCCCCTCTAACCCACCTCACCATAGTCGCGACCAAATGTGCACGCACGAGAACTGCGCACCCCTCCCTCCATCGCGATGAGCCGCCAAACCCTAACCTAAAGTTCCGAAGTCGTTATCCAGCCTTCCCCTAGCTTTGATCGAACCCATCCCCCTAGCAGCGTCGCCGTGTTCAAGAACGATCCCACAACCTTGTCATGATTTATATGTTTTTTCTTCTTCTATTTCAACTGAATTGAAGAAGGAGAAAGGGGGTATACATGATTTTCGAATTGAAAATGAAAGCGGATCGCTCGAATTGATTTCGAACTGAGAGGAGAAAGATAGGGAGAAGAGAGGCGATTTGACAAAAGGGGAGACTTCTCGAACACGGTAGGGGCAGAAAAGGATGGAAAAGACGTGTAGGGGTTGACTTCTAATTTAATAATATAACTTAATTTTCCAAAATATCTCGATAGGCAACTTAAAAATCTCGATCTACTATCGAGGTGTGTCGCCTGACATTTCGAATGTCATACCACTATTTCAAACCTAATGGAATAAGTCTCGTGGTCTAATTCGTTCATATGGGAAAGATAGCTTTCTTTAATCGACTATTTAAATTAATTTCAATTAAATTATTTCTAGGCTTTTCTATTCCGTATAACCAAATGGTAACTCCAACGCTATAAAATTTGAAATCCGATAATAATACATTATAACGGATCCAATGGAATTGGTTTCGTCGAATTCCGAGACTGTGTCCCGGATCTCTATTTCAACGCGTCAATTAAATTGATGATTTCTAAAATTGACAAAATCAGTCGAAATTTTTAGTTTTAAAAACTCATTAACTCAATTATAAATTCCATATCCAATATTTAAACCATTTAAATATTCAAAATTAATCGTCGAAAAATCCAGGTCGTTACGAAATATACCTTTTAATTATTAACGATTTAAAGACTGAACGTTTACCGATTAAAAACTACAATTAGGTAATTAGGATCACAATTTAGGTTCGACTAAAGACTGTAATTCAGTCTTTAAAATTCAGTTTCAAATATATTTATAACCAAAATATCGGTCCCAAAATATTCAAAAATAAGACCGACTAAAGACCGCAATTCAGCCTTTAAAGTTCAATTTCAAATATTTTTAAGATTGAAATATTGGTCCCTTCATTTTAGATTGAATTTTCAATCTTAATTTTTTGAGATTGGAGATTTAAAGACAGAAATATGAATGAATGTATGCATGTAAATGTATGCATATGCATATGTGTATGTGTATGTGTGTGTATGTGTATGTGTATGTGTGTGTATGTCTAGTTATGTATATGTATATATGTGTATATGTATATGTATGTGTGTGTGTGCGGGTATGTATGTGTATGTATATGTGTGTATTAATTATATCTTTGTGTAAGAATATAAATATACCTTTTAATTGTTAATGATTTGAAGACTGAATATAGACTGATTAAAAACTACAATTGGGTAGTTAAGATCTAAAGGCTGTAATTCAGTCTTTAAATTTCAGTTTCACATATATTTTAACCAAAATATTGGTCCCAAAATTTTCAAATTAAGATCAACTAAAGATTGTAATTCTTCTTCTGTTTCAAATAATTTTAAGACTCAAATATCGGATCCTACATTTTCAGACTGAATTTTCAGTCTTAATTATTTTTTAAGATTCGAAATTTAAAAACTGAAATTTCAATCATTGTTCAGTCTCTGAATATAATCTAATGACTGAATATTTTCATTAAAGACCAAAAATTTCAGCCGTTAATTCACCTTTTTTATAGTGACTCATTTCAACGCGACTCTACAGTTTGAACCATTAACCATAGGAAAAGCAGTAGTAAAGATAATCAAATCAGATCCATCAAAAGAGATAAAGCAACAATGATATGATGAACAAGACACGGTGGTTATTTTTGTACATATGAGATTGGCAACGTATTGAATCTTGCAAATTTTACTAATATGGAGTACAAGATTATTTTTAGAGATTATGAAAAGGAATAAAATAGTAAGTGTGGAGTGTGAATTGATACATCTTTGAAAAAAATGCATATAGTGTCGGAAAGCTAAAATGTAATTTTGTATGTAGTTTTGATATTTTAAGTTCGCCAACAGTACAATATGAACAAAATTTATAGTCTGTGGAGTTCACAACGTGTAGTAACCAACAACCTATATAAACTCAAGTTAATTCAAAATATGCATATGAAAATGATGAAAGAGTAAACCAATGACCTCACATGTATAGTAAAAACAATTAGAAATTCAAGTGAAATTCAACATAACAAGCAATTAACATAAGATAGCTAAAAGTAAATCATGCAGTCTGATTTACTAATTTCCTAGACAAAAAATATATCAATCTCCAAACCATATCAACGTCCACTTGAAACAATGTAGATAGCTTCTAAAGATAAAGCTCAAACGTTGCTTGAGTTATTAAGCGATGGTGGTAGAAATAGATACAATATTTCTGATTTCTACAATTTAGGTCATTACAAATGGTATTAAGTATATTTCTAGATATAATTGTGGATTTTATGTAAGCAGTTTATGGGATGAAGTGGGGTACATACTGGTTTACAAAATACCATATTAGCACTATTCGATGTTACAAACCCAATGTCCAAATGGATTATGCACATATATGCACACAACAAGAATGTTGGACTGTAGAAGGTAGCAGTCGTGACTGGTGACAACCTAGGCAAAAATTGTCTTATATCACAAGGCTTATGACATGTATATGTGTATGTATATCAACCATTCGTTTTAAATAATGTTAGGACCTTTTGAGAATCAAAAGCTTATGGTTTGACTTAGATGGTTGGATGGAGGTAACTAATTTGAATATAATATTTTAGTTGGTTTCTGATGTGAATGGTTGTATATACTTAGATTCGGCATGTACCAAAGCTAGGGCCGGTCCGAAGAGTTTTGTTACCTAAAGAAAAAAGCAAAAACAAAGCACTTTTACAGAAACTAATGCTATTATCAATAATGGTGCACATGAAGATCACTAAAAGGAATAAGCATGATCCCAAAATAATGGAGCAAATCTTGGCAAGGTACGTGATTTTAGGGTTTCAGATTTTTATTCTGTGTTGTCGTGTTAGTGTTTATAAGTGCACTTTGATTAGAGAAGAGGAAGAAAACGATGTGGGATGTTGGCTTTTAATTTGCTAAATGGTGACAATGTGTCGAAAACAAATTTTTTAAACATCCAACCTTGCCGAAGAAAACATAGAGTAGGAATGTTATAGTATTCTTGATTCGGCAACATGTTTACTTGTTTTTAAAAAACTAAGCGGCAATGCCTTACCCTTTTATATTAAATGGTGGTCTTCTGCCGAAGTACATCTCGTAGTTAAATGTTGTTGCATTTTGAGTCAGTAAGGTGTTGTCATTTTTGTTCTATATGTCCGGCACAACCTTGCTGCTTTACTGTTGTGAATACAACGTTACCCTACCCTTTTTTATACCAATTCAACTCTATCTTTATTTGTAGCAAAGAGATTACATCTACGTCTACTTATGTATCACCAATGGCTTCAAATCGAAAGAAATTAGCTATGGAAACACAGAAAAATCGAAAGAGAAAAAAAAAGAAGCGAATGTAAATGAACATGAAGGCAGTGAACCCGAAGAAAGTGCAAATCAAAGTGTTGAGATAGTAGTTCTAATGAGGAAAGAAATAGTAGTGATTGTGGTGAAAGTGACGAGAAGGATGAAAATGTAGAGCATGAAGAGAGTGCAGGGGATGAAGGTGATGAAAATGCCGAGGAAGAAGAGATATAGGAAGAGAAAAGGAGGAAAAGTTAAAAAAAAAAAAAAGGTAAGAGTCGAAGAAAACAAACATCCCCTCAGCCATTTGTATCCAAATAGAGTGAAGTGATGGAGGTGATGAATATGCAGAGGAAGAAGAGATAGAGGAAGAGGAACAGAAGTAAAAAAAAAAAAAAAAGATAAGCATTTGAGAGAAAACAAGCATCTCCTCAGCCATCTAAATCTGAAGATCAACCATCACTTCTGTTCGTATTCAAAGATCAGGTAGCTCATAAAATTTGAAACTTCGATATATAAGTTTAATTTTTATGATTTCTAGAACTAGGGTAACGTATATGAGTTGATTAATATATATATAACTCGAGAACCACGAGGTGCAGCCGAAATGGTAAAAGTTCACAGTCATGTTCATTACTATAAATCAGCGGTTTTTTGACATTTATTTGGCATCGTTATGGCGGCGCAAAACTTTTTAGTGACGCCATAACTATGCCAGAAGCCCAACAGAAAAATGAACGTCACTAAATTATTTAGTGTCGCTATGGCGTCACAAAATTGGAGTTGTTAAATTTCAACGACGTCTTTGCAACGTATGTTTATATGGAAAAATGACATTATAATGGCGTCGCTAAATTTTAATGACGACATTGCGACGTCCATGTTCTCAAAGTACATATAAGAAGTGTTTGAACTAGAAACTAATTTGATAGAAAATAACAAAGATTATGTTGGAAATAAAAATAACTCTACACTGGAATTCTCGAGCTTGGTGCCAGCAGCGAGCAGCCTCCTATACTGATCCCTTGCTTCCAGATACTTAACTATTGACCTCACTCTTGATAGTGCTTAGAATAACATAAATACATATAAAATATATAAATCATTAATTAAGTAGTTAAGAATAATTAAATTTAGAAGTAAATTGAAAATGAACAGACATGATTCAATAGGGATAACAAGCACGTAAGAAATGGAGATGGAGGAATTGATGCTTAGGAATTAACAATAGTGATGACAATATATATAGGCATCTCATAACGCCTACTGATCTTGACCAAATATTACTTAAAGCTGCATATTTTTTAAACTGCGGAATAGAATCTCCACTTTAGTCATATTAACAAATTCAAATAAATGAAGTTATATGATCCACTTTACAACTTGATGACAGGAAAGAAAAATGTCCATGAATAGCTTTGGTCAAATGGCTAGAATTTTCAAATGCGAAGTTAAATAATTAGAAAGACATTAATAAAGCAAATTCACTAATTATAGAACAAGATCTTATTTATTTCAAATATAAGTCAGCTAAATAATATACCTCAAGCACTAGCGCATTAGTCTTCAAATGACCAATACCACCTTGAACCGAATTGGTCTAGATAGTGCATTAATCTTCAAGTGTCTTCAAGTGACCAATACCACCTTGAACCAAAACTTTAAAAGTAAGTCCATTACACTTCCAGGACCCTACAAAATAAAATATAATATAATCATATGCTAACATGATGTCTCTAAAGTTAGTGAACATTAACTATAGATATCTACTGGTATCAACTCAAAAATAGTAAAGTTAAGTGAGAATTGATATATTGTAAGGCACTAAACTTTACAAAAATGTGACCCAAACGATGAAATTACATCAATTCGCATGAATGGAGACTCATGCAGCAAGTCACTGTCGCTCCCTCAACAACAAATATTCATCAGAAGGTACTTTGGTTTCAAGATTTACAAAATATGTTCTGATTTTCCCCAGCCAACTCACGACTCAAACAACATTATCTGAAATGTGATCCACGCATGTTTAACTTGTGAGTTGTGTATATATAATATTTTTTGTTGGAGATCACATTGATGTTTTAACAATTTACAAATAAGTAGGTTTCATTTTATGAAAACAGTTTCCACTTCACAAACATGTTGAAAGCATCACATCTAAGGTACTACGCCCTATAAGAAACATAGCAGATTATTATCCTTTTTAGTATGAAATATTTAAATGTTGAGTACCATCCACAATGTCACTGCAGCCTCAAGTTGTGATCCAATAATTGTCTCCATCGGTAGCTTTGGCAGCATAATCATTGATGAAGGAACAATAACTTCAACTGTAACCTACAATATAATTCAAACAAGCACATACAAACTTAAGAAATAATAAATTATGCACAATGTATCAAATGAAACTATAAATGAGAGTACACATTTTACCCGTTATCATGAATGGAATAAGAAACACATGGAAAAAGGATAATTTATCTCATCAAAAAATTTAGAATGTAAAATGGGAGTCACCTTAATAACAGCATAGGACCTCTTATTTGTAATAAACCAGAAGATGCATACATAATTGTCTCGTCAAAGATAACCACACATAACCTTCAACATTTCTACCACAACCTACACACAGGATCAATGTTTGAGATTTTAGTTTTGGCTGCATTTCGATCATTTGGAGGGACTAAAACGACCGTATCTGAAAGAGGCATTGCAGCAACGGAAATCGTAACATCGGGGGACGGAATAGATTCACATAGATGCTACCAGATCTGGTGGTGGACAAGTGATGACCAATCGATGAAGCAAATCTAATCTTTGATTTTCTGTTCTTTGCCACCCCAGGACGAGCAGAAAGCGGGGGGGGGGGGGGGGGGTGGGGTTGGGGGGGGAGTTGGGAGGGAGAAGGAAGCTTACATGGACCGCACGGGAGGGGAATAGTCGAAGGAGGACGGTAGAAGGAAGAAGAAGAAGAACTAGGGTTCAAGCAAAAGTGGACATTGATTTGAGTTATTTTGATTTAGGTTTTTTTATTAAAAAATTGGGAGTGGAAGATAATTTTTGTTCAAAAAAAAAAAGAGTAGTGATCACGATGGGTTTATTTAGCTGTAATTTTGAGTTTAGTTTATTTAGCTGTAATTTTGAGTTTAGGATATTAAATTATTTTCTTGGTGCGACAATAGATTTTTTCCAATACATCTATAGATAGATGTCTCTAAACCGTCATCAAATTTTATTAGCATTACAAAGACGTAGGTAATTTTCTACGCTGCGACGCTAGTCTAAAAACTACTTAATATTCATTGCATCCCTAACGTATAGCTAATTAGCGATATCTTTGTAATGCCCTAGTGACGTCATACTGGTGGAAATTAATTTAGCGACAACGTTGGGTTAGATGAGCTGTCTTCAGATTTAATACTTTTACATCCCTACAAACATCTTCACAGTCACCAGATTTGCTGTCTTTGGTGCACAACCCACTTCCACCAAGATTTAAAACCCAATACCAAGAGGATTGGAAGAAAAGATGAGCTAAATCAAGGGTTAACTATTTTGGGTTAAGGTTTGCAGGCAGTATGGTACACTGAGGACTAGTAAGCCAAAAGGAAGTAAGGAATGAAGGCAACAGGAAAAGAGACAGTGGGTTAGAGTGAGAAATTAAATTTTAATGCAACGTCTTTAGTTGCTTAATTAATGCAAGGGAAAATAGGATTTTATTTTTGAGATCGGATTTAACTATAGTGTACTAAATAACTTTATGGCGGTTACTGCTGGTACTTCTGAAAAATTTGGATGATCCGACACGTATTTCAAACATTAGTCACTTGCTATGGCTGTTATTGCTGGCACTAGGGCATTAATTAATTACAACAACTAACAACTATACCAATAATATTTACAATCCGTACGTTTTTGCATATCGCACAGAAGTTCATACACATCACAATCTCGAGCAGATCACGTCTGTTGTATCTTGAGAGACTTTGAATAAAGTCGTACGGAAATTATTACAACAAGCCTCAGACGAAATTTCCTTTTTCAACTGATTAGATTTCTAACTGTATGTGATATATATATATATATATATATATATATATATATATATATATATATATATATAATGTGTTGTGCTATTTTTTTGAATAGTATAACGTTTGATTTATCGCTATGGTGATTGTTGCTATAGTTGTTAGTTGTTGTAATTAATCAAACCGACCGTAGGGAGGTTTGCCTACTTCTACTAGCCAAAATCAAATTTCCCTGAAGCCAAAAAAACGTGGATCTTGTCTCGTCGCGGTTTCTCTAAAAACGTGGATCTTGTCCTATCGCGGTTTTTCTAAACTTTCTCTTTTTATTTTGCGCATCAAAAATTTCAAATTTAAATCTATTATGATTTTAAAATTTTAAAATTTCCAATTTCAAATCGACAATTTTGAATGTTTTGATTAATATTTAAATTTGAAATTCATATTTTCAGATTCAAATCTCAATTTATTCTTTTCCAACATATTATCACTTAATGTTTAAGTAATATTAACAAATTTTTTAAATGTATATTTCATATCAAAGTTATACAATCAAACGGTCGGTTTCTCCACCGTTGTGCGGTTATACTAGTTACAACATACTTGTTGTTAAAAAAACTAATACATAATTCTAAAATAGTGGAAATCTAAGTTATAAACTTGTGAGACAAGTTTATTATTGATTAGTCACTGTTTTGATATACTAGAGATATATCATCTATCTTGTTACAACACTCAATACATACGGCCCAGGCTTCTGCGTATGTAACTTGATCGTTTTGTTGCCTACAAAGCAGAAAAGGCATTCAAGAAAAAAGGCCGTAAAAAATGGACCCATACAACTTGAAGCATTAGGGCATCTCCAATCGTTACGTTATTTGCTGAATTTGACGAAATTTTTTTTCCAATCGTTCGATTCAAGCTTAATATTAAGCTTAACGTTCAGGATCGTGTTCAGGATCCTGAACGGGGCTTGGGCGCCCATTTTATGGGCGCCCAAGCCCTGGCGCCCGTTTTATGGGCGCCAGAGGGCGCCAGGGCTTGGGCGCCCATAAAATGGGCGCCCAAGCCCCCCCCAAAAAATCCCCCCCGCCCATATTTCTCCGGTGCCCTTTTATGGGCGCCTGGCCTCAGGCGCCCATTAAATGGGCGCCTGGCCATTGGGCATTTTAGCCCAACTACGGGCTGAATATTCAGCCCGCTGAATATTCAGCCCGTAATCGATTGGAGATGCCCTTATATGTAACTTCACAATATTTTCGGACGTAGACACTTAAAATTGTCATTATATGTAACTTCATCTTTAGAGTTGCTTCGTATTATATTAATGGAAGTAGCCTTTCATTTCTCATACATGCATCACTGAACTGAACAAAAGATACCGCAAATCATGGAACGGACAACAGATAGTATTGATCAAATAAATATCGAAAACCGTAAAAAATTCACTAATGCACAGGTTAATATACCTTGACACCTTCATCTACAGTAAATGTAGCCATCAATATCGAACTAAGAGATTCAAGGGAGATGTCATCTTGAAAACCACTCCAAATTGTAATTGACGATGTACCTGGGCCCCAACCACATAACTCAATTGGTGGGCCTGGCGTTCCTGAAAAAGTAATCAATAAGGAAACATCAAGGGGAACCAGATGCTTCGTTTCCCTGTGTGCCAACCGAACACTTCTGACTAAAAAACCTACCTTTCGTTGTACAAGAATAAACTGTGATCTTAGCACAAGATGCAAGGTAGCCGGGTGATCATCAAGAATTTTCTAGCACTCGGCCAAATTTGGTAAAACTTCATCCAACAGATCTTGCCACCCATCACCAGCGTACAAAGCGCAGATTTTTTCATATGATTTTGCAGCCAAATCATAATTGTTATTTTTAAACCAAAAAGCAGCTAGTTCCCCATCAAGAATAGCACAATAATATCAAAACATCAAATTTAGCTATAAATAAATAATGCACATAGTGGTCCAAAGATATAAGATCTTAACCATGCTAATAAGCACGAAATGTTTATGCTTACACTTCCAAGACAACGTACACAATAAATATACAAACAACGAAACAACAAAATTCAGAGTCTTTGCATCTATAAGCTGATTTGAAATAGAAGTTCACTAATATAAGCAGAAAATTGTTAGATGCTGCGCGTGTGGCTATGACTGTTATGTTAATGGTTACCTTTATCCTTTTGCAAACACCATTATCGTACTGTTTTCACTGATAGCTGGTATACCAAAAACTGGAATACCACTAAACTGGTAACCATTACACGGATAATAGTAAATTATCGTTTTTCTAAAAAAAGTTGGTAACATGATATGTTTTCGCACTATAAGATGTTTCATTATAAAATTCATAGTACTATTCAATAAAAGACATCGATAAGAAATAAAATAAGTGTAGTTTTAATTATCTGATCTATATTACCGAACTACATTTAATCATTTACTTGATTCTAAATGCATATAATAAAACATTTGAATGAATAGCCATATATTTTAGACTGGTAAATTTATCGTTACCGTTGGTTTTGAGAAAATACTACCAGTGATTTACCGTAGAAAATCGTAAATTTTCGGTTACCATACTGATTTTACTCAAAAAGGACAACTGATTAACTGGTAATGGTGAATTTTCCTTTTAACATAATAGCCCTACGTGTAGCATCTTCTATTGAATTGGATGGTGATGAACTGCTGCATCTCTTACACACACTTAAGCACTGCTTGAACTAGGCATGTAAGCGGATACTTTCGGATACGGATAGTGCTATATCAGTATACGTATCCAAAATCATTTTCGGATATCAGATATTTATCGGATATTCTTCGGTCAGTTCACAACCGATAAATCTAAACAATTAAATAGAAAATTTTAATTTATTATAAATTCGTTTTGTACTAAATATGTAGAAATAATAAATACACTAAGAAAAATAATTTAACCAGTAAAAATTGATTTTTATATATATATTAAATTTTTGACTAGGATATAATAGTAAACGACAATCGCTTTATGTACTAATATACATAAAAAAATAACTATAAGCTTGATAAATATCGAACAGATAATTATCGATTAGAGATATGGACGGATTTCGGTTTTTTCGGATTTCGGATTTTGGTTGTTGTTGTTTTTTTTATCAAGTACCTAAACAGTTGATTGTTGCTTAACCGCATTGCTTAAATGTGTTCTCATAACATAGGCAGCATCAAACTAGATGGTTGGAGGCACCTGTTCTAATTTCAATTAATACTTTTGTACAGAATTTATTGCAAAAATTGCCTTAATGTGTGGAAATAACTAATAAATGAATGGTGAGAACCGCAGACGCAGGAATTTGTGATGCAATGAGGGGAGCATCATTTTTAATTGAATATCAATTAAAGTTTACAGGCAAATCTATTTGAACAAACGCCTAAATCTCTTTGAATAACGTAATTAATTATGAAGTACACACATTCATTTACACCCTATTAAAGGTGTCATCAACGATTATACCTGCTACATTTTTCATTTTGGTAAAATGGCGAATGAAGTATAGGACTTAATCACCAAAACTTTATTTTTGGCAAAAATTAACAAGCAAATACATACGCCTCTTAAAGTATCTAAATAGTTGATTGTTGCTTAAGCGCATTGCTTAAAGGTGTTCGCATAACATGGGCAGTTTCAAAGTTGATGCTTTGAGGCACCGTTTTACTTTCAATTAAATACTTTTGTATGGAATTTCTTAAATATCCCTAATGTGCTAATGAATGAATGGTGAGAAATGCAGAAGCAGGAGTTTGTGATGCTATAAGGGAAGCATCGCTTTTAATTTTAATATCAATTAAAGCATACACAAATGTATTTCACCAAATGCCCAACTCTCTTTGCATCTCCTAATGAATTATGAAGTCCACACATTCATTTATACCCTATTAAAAGTGTCATTAATTGTTTTAGCTGCTACATTTTTTTCATTTTGATAAAATGGAGAATGAAGTATAGGACTTGATCACCAACACTTTATTTTGCCAAAAAGAACAACCAAATAAACACGCCTCTTCAAATGAGGAAAAACACTCTCATTAAAAATTTTAAATCATTAAGAAACATTGAAATATCAATTTTAACGGACAATCTATAATAATACAAATAGAAGTTCAACCAGTTTAAAATTTTGTGAAGATAATCTTGGTAGCAAATGATTAACAATGACAACACCTATCTACAAAATATTGGGTGATGTCAAAACAAATTGCTGTGAGCAAGTTTTTCAGTATGTGATTCAAACTATAAATCGTAAAGTTCAAACTTCACATCGAAATAGGATTTGAACTGTAGATTATGGTTTCAAAATGTCCACATTTTAAAGTCTGTACATGCTTTGAATTGATTATGATATTTGAACTTCTATGTTGAAACTTAAAACTTGGTTTTTCCAGTGTCTCATTTCTATTTTGTTTAGAAAGCACTAGAATTGAAATTATGAATCTAAACAAGCATATTGAATAAAAAAGTATAGATCGAGTGATTTTTCTTTAACGGGGTTTTAACCGAGTCTGAATTGGAATTCAAATTGAAATGGAACAAGGGACGTCCAATCCAAAATGGAAATTAATTGTAAGATTTTAAGATTTTGATAATAACGGACGTGAGAATTAGGTAAGGGAGATTTTAAGAGGATTAAAAGCATGCATAATAATGTAGATCCACAAATACACACACATATGTGTGCACGCATGCGGAAGGAGAGAAAAAGAGAAAGAGAACAGAGATTCATTGCCCGTTCAAATTTCAGCTTTTTTGTAGCTCTATAATTTTAGTCCTTTGATTTGATATTTATATGGTTGGATCTCATCATGATGTATGGAAAAGAAAAACGACAAAGTATGATATAAACAGTATAATGAAATCCACCAATTTATTTGTCGAACCCAATGGTTATAAATCTCCTGTCAATTTCCATTTCTTTGTTTTGTGCATCAAAATTTCAGATCAAAGTGAATCGTTGCATATATGTTATATTGATTTGAGAGATTATTTGTTTTGGAATTAAATTTGAAATAGTTACATTTGACGAGATAAAGCACCTAAAAAATAAACGTACTCATTTGTAGCAGATCTATTCAGATTGACCCTTGCTCGTTTAGAAAATTCGATTCGAATAACTATGTGTAGAGCAATCCGACATAAATTGATATCAACTCCTTAGAATATGGTAAAATTTGGAATCGTTCCAAAACTATTAACCCCTTCAAAATTTCAAATAATATCAATTATCGCTAATACTTATTTTAACAGTCAATTTGAAATGTAAGTTTAAATGATTTCAAAACTTGCATGTATGATCTTGCTAATGAACAACAAGAAAATATTTAAAATTCCATTTTAATTCTTAGTTTTATCTTTTTTCCCACCTTAAGAAAAATAAAACATAGATACCCCCTATATCGTTATAATTTTCTGAAAGGTAACTATCTCGGTTTCATATATGAAATTTATATAGAATCTTTGAAAAAGACTTTCTTCCATAAGAAAAAAGAACTTACTATCTTTGGGATCTGATGCTACAAATTTTTTGCACAACTAAAGAGATAAGCAAGAAAGGGATTTAGATCGATTCCATATAGATATGTATGTATGTATGTACGTATGTAAGAGAGTCAAGTTCCATTATCGCCTTATGCTACACCCTTGCATTACACCTTAAGTGGTATAACTAAAAATGAAACCAAACTTTATATACAATCATTACACGATGCACTTCGCGTGCGAATTGTTTTCCTACAAAGCGTATATGTTTAATCATATTTTTGCATTGAAATAAGATGTAGTTAGTTTAGTTTTTATTTCTAAGTTGTGATATTTTATTTTATTTTCAATTTTTATTATCTAATAGAGAGTGAATTTCTTTCAAAAAAATATTTGGTATATTCTAATTTTAAGTGATATGATTTGATTTGGGAAGGTTTGTAGAGGGGCATTTTGAATGATAAAGAAAATTTATTAATTAGATCTTATTTTTATGTGATATTAAGATTTGATTTGATAATATTTGTAGAGATGTGTTCTGAATTGGTAAAGTAAGTTTATTTGTTAGATTCTATTTTAAATTGATAGTAAGATTTTGATAATATCTGTAGAAATGTATTTTTGGAAGTTCACATTGACACAAAAAAAAGATGACACCAAAGTTATTACAACTATTATTAAAGATATATAGGATATTATAAAATTCAAGACCGTCTTTAAAAAATTGGACCCTTCTAATATTTTCAAAAAAAATCAAATTGACAGTTTACATTCAATATCTCAATTATTTTAACATTTTGAACATGCAAAATTTTTAAATGATATGTTAGTGACCACTACCTCAACAGATTAATGGTACGACCCTCCAGAAATAAGTTGTAGAGGTCATGAGTTCGAGCCCTTGAGACATGAGTGATCTATTTGAATAAAGTATCACTCTTACCCTTCAATTTTTTTTAAGATGACCTTGTGAGAGCCGCTTTCTATTTTGCGAACGAACTGGTACTAATTTAGCTTTAAGATATAATTACTCTTAGAGGGAGGATCGATGATATACAAAGTTGTGATGTTATATGGGATTGTTTCAAGGAGAAATGACAGTTTTATCAATTTCAAGAATGTGCGTTATATAAATGTCATGTTATTTGCTTCAAAACCGTAAACATGTATATCCCTCTGTTATTTCCATGCCAATTTGGTTATGTTTAGCCCATCCCGACTACTCCATTCACACTTAACAAAAAGAAGTTTAAATTATCTTCTCGTGGATTTAAAGCTACATACTATAATTTAAGCGATTTTGGTAGGGGTGAATGGAGGAACCATCTCCTGAATGTGAGTCTTAGGTTTTCATCTTTGAATTGTGATGAAAGTTATATGGAGTGGTACAAAAATGCATCTGGACCTTTTGTGGTCAATCCGAAGAAAAGAATTGTTGAACCAATGAATGCTAGTGAACGAAATTTGCTTGTTATGCACGTTGTAAGTGCCTTGCTTACATTAATCTATGTAAAGAAACAAAATATGCCTACGGCACATAATACTTGTATTGATTGTTTGTTTTTCTTTCCAAAACGTCGACTTCGACAAATTGCTGATTTTATTCGGTCATATGCTCCTAATGAATCAATGACTCAAGTGCTACAAAAAGTCGAGCGAGTAGAGGAAGCTGAACCATCAGAGTAGGCCTGTCAATAGATACCCGAAAAGTCCGAAATCCATCTGGATCCGTATCCGAAAAAATGGATATTATTCGATATCCGAAAAGCGGATGCGGATATCTGATATCCGAAAAGAAAATCGCATGTGGATGCGGATATAGGCATATCCGTATCCGAAAAACATCCATCCAATTCAAAATTAATTATAATAAAAAATTATTATTATTGATTTATTATTTATTGATGAACTTAAAATATACTTAGAAATGAATTGTTCCACTTTGAAAAACTGATTAGTATTATAGTGTGTGTATTGTCATTTGAGAAAGTGATTGTTTTAGTTCAAAAATATTAGTGTAATAAAAATCTTATTCAATTTCGGATGCAGCTATTTCGGATATTTCAGATATTTTCGAATATCCGAAAATATTCGGTTATTATTTTCGGATGTGGATATTTTCGAATATCCGTAAAATATCAACGGATGTAGATATAGATGTTAATTTTTAGATATCCATGGATATCGGATGCGAATTCAGATGCAGATTTAAATTTTTGGATGCGGATGCGGATACAACCATATTCTCATCCGTTTGCATCCGTTGACAGCCATACATCAGAGCATTCTGGGAAGAGTATCGGTAGAAGAACAAAATGTAGGTACGAAGGCGAGCAAAAGTAAATCAAGTGGTGTTAGAGGGAAAGGCAAGCGTGTGAAGAAATTTGCGACTAAGAAAAAGTAGATGCGTTGTGTAGTTCGTTTTGTGTTTGTTCTATGGTGTTGGAGCGAATGCGGCGTTGGTTTGTTTTATGTCTTGATTGGTCGTATGTTGTTTGCCGTTATAGTTTGTTATGTGTTATGTAGTTTGAGTGTACCTTGGGATTATTTAGAAAATGTATTTTAAGGTTGTTTTGCGACTCAAATTATATGATACATTCATTTTGAAGTTCAATGCTTATGTTATGTTCATATTTAGAGAATATATTTTGGGGTTGTTTGCCCTTTTTTATAACATTTTTATTTAATATTTGTGTGAAACGGCATCAAGTTGCCGTAAAAACTAGGGTTATGTAGCAATTGCATATATTGCTTTGGTTTACCGAAGTTTAATAAACAAAACGACCACCTTGTACTGTAAACTCTTAGGCTGGAGTTCTTCGCTTCATACAGGGGTCAGACGGCAACAAGCTACTGAACTTTTTTATTTAAAATGGCAAATGTTTGCCGTAAGCACTTGGGTTGGAGTTCTTGCTATATATATCAGCCAGACAGCAACAAGACACCGAAGTATTTTATGTAAAACGGTGACCTCGTGCTGTAAACTCTCGAGTTGGAGTTCTTACTATATGTACTGGTCAGACGGCGACTAATACCCATTTTTTTTTATGTTAAATGCAAACATGTGTCATAAACTCTTGGGTTGGAGTTCTTGCAAATCATGATAGATTTTTTATTTCAAAATTATATTAAAATGATCGTACTCAAATTTCATTAAAATAGAGATATTAATAACTCAAGACACTATTCCCTTTTAAAAATCTCTTTTATTAATAAATATCTCCTTTAGAGACCTCCAAATAACTTGATAAAACTTCTTTCATAAGTTTCCAAGTTTATTTTTTACAAAACTCTATTTATAAATCTTCAAAACCATTTGTAAAATTCTTTTATAAATATGCAAAACTCATTTATAAGGCCCTATTTATAAATCTTTAAAACCATTAAAACTAAACTTCTATCTCATTTCCAAATCTCTTTCCAAATTTATAAATTCGTATAATAAATCCTTTTATTAAATTGAAACCTTTATATAAACCTTTCCATTTAAAATGATTCCTTTTAATAAACAGTTGATTATTTTTAAGTTCCTTTTATAAAACAATTTATTATTTAAAAACACCTTTAACCAAACTGTGATGCCTCGCCTCTATGCTCACAATAACAAAGAGTATTAAAAGGAAATACTGTCTGTTATTACGAAGAATAAGGCTGGATAGGAGCGGCCATCCGTAGTTAGGCCTTACGCTAGTATTGGTCATCTTTATAGGAGTGGTATATATATGCATTTATTTACTCCTATCGACATATCCAATTCCAGTATAAAACGAACTACGATGGTTCATAATAGTTTAGGACAACATATATAATAATAACATAGATAAGCTAAACCCAGAACACAGATAATATCAAATCTCATATATATAACTGAAGTCAGTTACAATACATGTGAGGACCCACAAATCCGTACTCCTTGAATATACACTAATCTCCATAGATTAACTCAAGATGAACAGAAATACGAATTCTCAATGTTTAAGAAAAAGAAAAAGGTAGAAAATAGAGAGAAAAGAAAATAGAACGGAAAGAAAACAGCATAACAATAACAGAATCTCACAATTGCAGCGGAACAACATATAATAGATAAGTGAATAATCTTTAACAAAGAACTATATCAGTTATTACATTACATCACATTACATTTCATTACATCAGAGTGTACAACAACAAACAACATCAAGCAGCGGAAAAGAAATACTATATACTAATAATACGCCATGCCATCCATCTTGCTTCCAGCAACTCCTGAATTCCAGAATATCATGATAAACCTTAACTCTTGACTGCCCGTGTGGAAATTGGTGGGCACCCAAAGTTTAGGAAGGAAAACAATAAACTCCGAGTCAGTCATGTGACTGGTGTGAGAACTCAAAACAGTTTATTTATCTTTAAAATCAAAATAGAGGAATATTTTTAAAGTCAATTCGCAATGCTTTTAAAAATTAGACTACCATAAGGCCTCCCGCAAACACACACAATGCAAACGCAGAATCGGAGGAGATTTCTCCTTATGATAGTCAAAGATGCTTGATACGCATTAAAAAGAACATTTGATATTATTACTAGTGCATATTGTAGGAAAAATTCATTTTGAAAATAAAGATATAAATCTTAGCCAACATACGACCATTATCGTATGCCTACTATAGCTACTATGTTCAATAGCAGGTTACCGCCACATTCCATAGCAGGTTATACAACTAAAACCGTACAAGTCTCGTATTGTTTCTTTGGATTTCCAACAAATGGTCAGGCCAAGGAACTTCCCATTGCCACATGAGAACGCCTCTAGAAGGACGTCCCCGAGAACCAAACCGGATCTCTGCCAACACAAGGCCGGGTTACCCCTAACTGGGTAACTACTGACACGAGTATGCCATCCCTCGGTCCTTTGGGACCTTTAACCGAGCGCTCGTAATCAACATCACACTATAATAATAAGTGTTTCAACATAAGTAAGTATCTGGGCTCCATACCATGATACCACCCTTTTTCAGAAGGAAATGCACTAAAGGGAGCTACCCCTCATAACCTTGCTGCATCTTTCCTGTTTTGACCATTCCGGGGTGTGAGGCTCGACGAAGTCACGTCCACAAAGCCACGCTTTATACAAAAGCTGTGCTTTGGGTCAACAAATGATCATAGAAATGATCACAACGATAAACGATCAAACAAATGATCCTATCACAAATGATCAACACAATGATCATTTCACAGCAACACTCAGCATGTCCATTACCAAATTGGGAATATATCGCTGATAACCTTCAACTACATAACCTCTGAGCTCGTACGTCTCAGAGAACGGTGTTAAGCTAAAAGAATAAATTCTTCGCCACCAACAGAAATATATTTAAAAGAAATCAGCTTTATATCTCAATTTGTAATGTCAGACATACAATCCATACAAGTCTGTTCCGTGCTCGAACAGAACCGAAGGCACTTACAAAGAAGTCCTTGAAATCCGGATATCCACAATCCTGATCGGATTCCCCATCACATATGGAGAACTCTATACCGGAGCAACTCGGTGCAGAGTCAATCGACAGGTCATCCTATCGCTCTCGCAAATACCCGGTCTTCAACACCGGTCATCAAATGCTATCCATTACGTCGTATCACTATTCGGAATGGGTAATCCGAATAACGAGCGCAATAATTTAAAAATAAGTGTGGCATTCAAATTCAGCAAATCACAACAAATACCTTTCAAAGGTAAATATTGATAGTCGGTTATTGAACTATCAATGGATATGCACACATCACCAGATTCCAAATAATTTTCCAAATTATTTATTTTCCAAAAATATCTTTACAAGATATAAAATTTCAATACCTCAAAAATAAATCAATATTTATTTTTAAACAAATTCCCCTTTCTTTTATAAATTCCATAGTGAATTTATATTACAGAATATCTACGAATATACGATTTCAATTATTCATTTTTTTCCAATTTATCTTCAAATAGATAAATTCTTAAAATATTCACTTTATATTGGAAAACATTTCCATACTTATTTAATAATAAGTAATTCACAAATCTATTTATTTTCAACATTTGAAAATATTCAATATACTTAAATCTAAATTAAGTATATATTTCATTCTTTAAGGAAATCATTCTCTTAAACATTTTTATTTGGGCTAAAACGAATGTTGCGTAAAACATCGTTACGACAACCCAAAATCACTAGTATAGGGATTCGAAATTAAAATAGATATATAAATCCCAATACTATACAAAACATTTCCTTTCGGAAATCATTTACTATAACAACAGTGTTATAGTCCACCATTTCCTTCTATTTCTCGAAAACGTCTATTTCAACAATAAATGTTGAAATCTATGGTTTCGAATCTCAACACATTTTGAAAACATCGTTAGATCGTTTTAATTCTATTAGAAACATCACACCCTAAACATTTTCTTTAACATATTATTCACTATTCAAAAACGTGAATATACTTGTTAACCAATTTCATCATTTCTATTCATTTTACTTTAAAGGATTATTCACTGTATAAAACGTGAATATAACTCCATTAATAAGTTACAACAATTTACTTATCAAAATAAGTCGTTTGCGAATTTATAAAACAATGGTTATAAATTCCATTTCTATTTATTTTATAAGAAATTGGAGTTTTATTTATTTATTTTATGTGATTATTCAAGACTAAATAATATAACATTTAATTTGTTGAAAGAATAAATTCCAACTTTGGTTTTGAAATATTAATACTCCAAATGGATATATATATAGAAATTGAAGTGGTTTTGCAACTTGAAAGTGATAATTAAATTTATGGTTTAGACTTTAAATAAAGAAACATATTTGTAAAGCCATGGAAATTATTTTTCTTTACAAAGTAACCTTAAAGTTAAACCATTTATTTTATATACCGTTGAATATCCCAACCATTCAAGTTTTAGAAGTTATGGTTTTAAAATTTTGAATTTCGAAATATTATGCTTTGAAAGTACATTTCAAATATTTGGTTTGCAGATATTTTAAATTTTAAACCAGCATGATTTGGGAAAAGAATTATATTTGAGATAAAATGATATCATATTGTTTTGGGTTTAAATTGATATCGTATTCATAGTTTTGAAATGGAAAATTTTATTCTGGTTTTAAAGTATAAACTATTTTTAAATGACCGCGGTGTTATAATAACGATGGGTTGGCAAAGAGACCGGGATCGGATATGGACATACTCTCTGTCGATACCGAAAACCACTTTGACTAACCGTGTACGCGGTGGAGATTCCAGAATGAAGTAGGTGGTGGCGACGCTTCCTGTAAGGTAAATACGTGGACCCGACTCCCGTGAGTTGGCGTAAGGTGGCTAAAACAGGAGTGATTCTCGGGCCAATGAGGTCATACCTCTGATCGGACGCTCCTCTTCGATATTATACTTTGACTTTGGATTGGTTAAGTGGCCACTTCTATTTTTTATTTTGGGGGAGTCTGTTCGAGGTGGGCGGTAACTGCGGCTACGCGTTTCCACCAGCCCGGATAGCAATTGGTATATCTACCCTGGCATTGCCTAGTTGTGCCGTGTCACCTACCATACCGAGCCTTTACTACGAGTTTCTATTTGTGTCGTACCTATGGAGTATCCTCTGGTAGCTTCCCGATCAGGAGGTATTACGGTACTGTATAGACTATTGGCATTTTACGTGTTAAGGTGGAAAATGTAAAGCCTTAACGCTATTTAAAAGTAAGTTTATTTTACAATTAGACACTATTATAATAGCGCAGTATACTACATAGTAAATAGTTTAACGGATCCTTAGGAGATGTAAATCCCGAGCATCTCTTGAGTTACTGCACTCATATTTACTCCTGTTGATTTAACTCACATAAGATCTTTTAGTTCTGACTCGAGTGTTTTGTCTTTTCAATTCGCTCGGGTCAGTCCGAGCGTTTCAGGATTTGAGGATTTAGCTCTGGAGGACGAAGACGAAGATTTGTATTACTAGTATCTACTATATTATTCCACTACACCATTTAATTCCGCTGCATTGTTATTGGTATGTGTAACTCTGATATGTAGTATATAAATGTTTTGTAAACAGATTTATAAACTATACATTTTATTATTATATTTCATCCTTCCGCTGCGAGATTCTGTTTTCTTTTATTTCTTTCTCGTTTTTCTTATTTACCCCATTACAATCCGCCCTTCCGTATGGTTGAACTGGCACGTGTGTCGGTTTAAATCGTGCGAAAAGGCGGGATGTTACATTTGGTATCGGAGCTTTGGTTTAGGACAAACCTTGGCTTTGTGGGGTTTGACTCTTTGTTAATAGGGTAGTAATACCATATGGGAGTCACTGAGTGTATATACGAGAGAACGTATTTATTAGTGTTATAAAAAGATTTTGATATTGTGTTAATCTGTTCCGTTTGTATTTATAAATTCTGATTGGTGCATAGGACGCTATGATATCAATAGGGATTTCTAAACACTAAATAGGACAGACCGACATAATATTTGTTTTTAATATAGGTGAATGAAATAACTTCGCCTATTATATTTTCTATATATAAAATAAAATTTTCAAATGATATCTATATTTGGTTGCAATAGATTGGTTGTTAGGAATAAAATTTATAAATAATAGGTAAAATAAGATTGAAAATAAAATCAATGAAATTTGGAAATTTTAGAACTTAAGTCCGGGATTTTGAAAATCTGCTTTCAAAGGATTTACGAAATATAATAATTTGGTTTATAAGTATTTTCTTATATAAACATTTAGTATAATTCGGAAGAATTGTTTTAAAGAAGATTTTGGAGAAAATAAATTTTGTACTTTCCTCTCTGTCGCTGGAAAATAATTTCGGTGATGGCGGCCGCATCATCGACTTTCATTTTCAAGTTTCGAAGGGGAAAGACCACTGTAGTAAATTCTACTGCAGATTTATTTTGAAATTATCTAAAATTTTAATTGTTCTAAATATAATTAGAGATATAAAAGTGGTAAGAAATTATTTATCTATTATTTTTAAAATAATTTGAAATTTGGCCCAGTATTTAATTCTTAATTTCCATTAATTAATTGTTTAAATTATTTTGGTGAAAAAAGGGTAAGTAATAAATGAATTGAAATCTCTAAATTAGGCAAGAAATTAATGCAAAGTTATAAAGGGAAATTTGGAATTTTTAACATATGAGACAAAAAGTAATATTGGTGAACATTAAATTTAGTTAAAAGAAGAGATAAAATTTGTATAAGTTCTTTTGCATTTTCTTTAACATATATAACTTACCAAATATGAAAAGTTGAAATGTTAAATAAGAGATTTGAATAGAATATTATACAAGTAGAAAATTTTGGGAAAATGAAGTATTCAATGAATTGCTATTATAAATAAGAATTTAATGGTTATAAACTTAAGTATGATATAAATGCTACTAGTTTAATATAATGGAAAGTAGGAAATATAAATAAATGACTGCAAACCATAGTTAATGAATAAATAAAATCCTTTACTTATAAGAATGAATGTTATAAGGTTAAGAATTTAGTGTAATTAAAAAGGGTTACTGTAATTAAATATAATAGAATGTAAGCATTTAATAAATGATTGAAATTGAGAAGTGCATTTAATGTAATACAAATAACAGAAACTTACATAACCTGAATAGATATAAATGGATAATTGTAAGTAATAAATAGAAATAAGGAAACAACCATTGAATGAGAAATAAAATTTGAAGTTTGTTAGAAATAAATGTAAATTATAAAAAAGAAAATTTATGTGGTATGAATAAAAGAAAGGAAATCAAACAACTAGAGTATGTAAAGAATTTATATAAGGTAATTTGATTTGTTGGTTTGAATTGTTATTGTTTGATCTATGGTTGGTTGGGTAAGGAAATTTGAAGTTGTTGGATGAATAAATAATCTATTTTTGTCCCATCTAAGACTGTTGAGTAAATGATGCACTGGATAGTTATTTTTCACTCCGTACCATTCCAAGTTTTAACCCAAACAACTATTTGTTTGTTTGATTTAATGATTGTTGTTTGTGGTGTGTGCTGTTTGTTAAAATTGATGGTTGTTGTATTGATTGTTGTTAGTGTTTGAAACCATGAAAATATTTCACTTCATATAAATAGTTAACCTTTTTAGATTATATAAGTGAAATGCAGGTATGGAAGCAATTGCTACTGCTTTTGGTTCCATAAATTAAGCGTAATTTGCCCGACAAATAGGTACGTTTTCGGATTAGTTTTGTAGCGCTATTTTATATAATTTTTTCCATGTTGGGATATTTTATTTTGGATAATATATGTAATATATTTGTTATATTTTGATATTATATTTTCTCCCGAGCCTCTCCGTACAAAGGAGACTCTGACAAAATTTTCCGTAAATTTTGGACTTGGAACTATTTTGAAATGTTTTCCAAACTTTAATAAATTTAGTAAATTATTGTTTATAAGTTAAATATTTTGAATAAGATGTATTGTTACTTAACTCTTTCTTCTCCTTTCTTTTTCCTTTTCGGGGACGAAAAGTTTTGAGTGGGGGAGAGTGTAACGACCCGTAAATTTCGTATATTTAATTTGGTTAAATAAATAAGTTGTAATTAAAGGTTAACAATATAAAAATGAAATTCCAATTCAATAAAATAATGTAAAAAGTTGTGATTTGATTTTTAATGGAATATGAGAAAACAAGAGTAAGTATTTAATAATCTGTTATTTATTTAGGATATTGAATAAAAATTTATAAGCCAATTGTGATAAATGGTAATATTGTGATATAAGTTAATAAATTTGATTTCAATGCAATACCCATAAATGAATGGGATGAAATGACCGTATGTAAAGGTATACTAGGTTATTTGTCGAATAGTAGGAAAGAAAAGTAAATATCAAATTGATTGATGATAAATATGCATTTAATAGTAAATTGAATGTACAGTTAATGGTAATTTAAAACTTATTTATGGTAAAATTGCATAAGATTCAATAAATTTAAAGAATTATGCAAGCGGATCATTTATAAACTAAAATGAAACATTCCAATTTAGTAGAGACATTTGAATGTTATGACTTATTTAAAGGTAATAATTGGAGTTAATTAGAATTGGTTATATTTGGTTTAAATAGGGAAGAAGTATACAAAGGTAACTGTGAATAGTAAAGTCATAACCATAAATGAAAGAAATTGTACTAAGGGCAGTAAACATTTAATAAATTATAGGGATAAATGCCAACATTGAATGGTAATAAATGCAATTAAAAATTTCAAGTGTGTGAAACGTAAAAAAAGGGGTTAAAAGTTGTTAGGATTGGTATATTAAATTTATGATAAGGAGTAAATGTAAGTATTAATAGAATCATGAATTTATTTGAAGGGAACGTATTAATTGTTTTGAAACCTTAATTAAAATGGGTAATTTATTTTATGTAAGCAAAACCAATGCAAATATTGAATTTATCATTAAGCAATAATAATAAATAGAAATCAGTTCAATTTGAAATCCATTTTTTTCAATTAACGATAATAGTATTGGTGCAAGCTAATAAGTCTAAATGACAATGCAATACAAATTTACGAAAATTGAATATAAATGGAGGTAATAAAGTAATGCAAGAAAATAAATAATGTAATTAGTACAATCCCTTTTATTTGTAAACTATTGTAAGGTGTTAATTAATTGAAATATGAAAATTTGGAAATAGATTCAAAATTTATGTTAGATAAATGAATTGCAATAATTAAAGTTAGTATTTAATAGGTTAAAGGGAATACCAATTTATTCATAAATGAATATAAGTGAATGTAACAAAATAAATAGGAAACGCTAATTATTCATAAGTGATGGTTGATGATCTAAACGTTACTAACTATTAATGTAGTAACGTAAGATGTAAATGTATTTTCAACGGAAATGTAACCTTATTTCTAGGTAGAAATTGCAGGTAGATTTATGAAATGGAGTTTATGAGATAAATAGAACTGAATGTTTCGTTAGTATGAGTTTAAGGGAATATGGGGTAAATTGATTAAATCAATAAAAGACAATAAATGCAATGATGATGGGTTAGTAATAAAAGTGAATAGGGAAATGATTGTATAGTAAAAATGGAATTCCAACTTGTTGGAATGGAGTAAATACACTTAGTAATAAATTTAGGATAGGAAAACGAAATGGAAATATTGAATTAGTTAATTCGTATATATATAGAATGGCGATTATTGGATTGTAAATAATAAACTTATTAATGGTGATCAAGAGTTGTGACCACAAGTTATTATGAGTGATACATATATATTTAATTTAATTCAATTGATTTGGAAATCATTGCATTAAATATAAATCAAATGTTACGTTGAATAAGTTAAGGTAATAAATGGATAATAACGTAAATGTTCTTCATAGATATGATAATTTGAATCTATTGAAATTTATGGAATTTGAATATAACATTTTACGTTAATTGGAGATAAAGATGGAAATAGGTAATAATTGCATTAATTTGTAAGTAGAAATAAATCGTTAATGAGAACAAGTATTTAAGATTTACCACCTATTTAGTATATTAAGTTATAACGGAAAATCAATTGCAATAATTAACAATATATTTATTTCATTAATGATAATGACGTAATATTTGAAATATTAAATGTATATAACAATAGAAATGTGAAATTTGGGGAATAGATTCAAAGTTATAAATGAGTTGTTAAAATAATACCTAATAAGTGCAAATTGAATGAATCAATGAGAGCATAGATTTAAGTTTAGAAAACGATATTTTGGTTTAATTAAGTATTGCAAAATAAATGAAATTAACGTTTAAATATTTCGTTTATAGAGATTAAACTAAAATTCAAGGATATTAAAACAATAGATTTTGAACCCAACATGGAATCCTTCTACTTAAAATTTTTAGATGGAATAAACATTTGATTATTTAATTGAATAGAGAAAAAGATTTATTTAGTATGTAATTTAACGCTTGTTGAAACCTGTAATTTTATAAACATGTTTGCTTGACTATAAATAAGGATTACAACGTTCACGAATTTATTTAATTGATTTCATCAATTAGGGTCTGTTTTGAAGTGGAAGATTAAAATTAATTGGAAATAAATTTATTAAAATCTTTCAATTGAAAAAGAAAAAGAAACAAAGTGCAATTAATAAAATTTATGTAAGAATGTTTTCATTATGAATGTACATTATTTGGAAATATAAGAATTGATTTAATATTGTATAAGTTGATCATTTTAGAATATAAGAATGTTTACATTATGAATTGCAAGTAACAAATAAGCATTTTAAGGAAAATAAAAGAATGTTGAGGAAATAAAGTGAACGTTTCCATTCTAAATATAAGGAAGTGGAGAAATCAACACTGCAATGGATAGACTTATCAGCTTTTAATTTACATCTAAATTTGTTTAGATCAATTTGGAAATTAATAAAATTGTGGATATATTTTGAAACGTAAACGAAACGTCTAGATTTACATTTGTAAATACGTTTAAAATAAAATGTAAATGATAAGGAATTTATTTATTTCCTAAATCCATAACGTGTGTAATTAATATTATTTATCTTTTGGGACCACCTCCGTTTGCACGTTAAAATTCGTGCACACCTATTCTTTTGCGATCTATCTATAAATAGGCGGTGAAACCCTAGCCTCCATCTTCATTCCTCTGTATAGTCTCTTCTTCAACTTCTTATCTTCTTCAATGGCAACATACAATTTCTAGATCCAGTTTCAATCCAAATAAAAGTCAAAATTCAAACTCCTCTAAAAATTCCAGAAAAATTATATGTTGGAGTTCTCAGAATACGCAATCTACTGGTGGTGTTCGTTTTCCGTTTTGGGTTCGGTCTGGAAACATATTCGCGTGCTCATGTAGCCAAAGCGCGTGGAAGACGATAGTGACGTGGCGAGTATTTAATTAAGGTTTGTTTTGTTTTATAATTTGTTTTGATTTTCAAATCGTTTAAATCGCATAACTTTTTCATACGACCTCGGATTCATGCGAAACTTTTTTTGTTAGGATCGTAATTAAATTCCGGATAGTTTGGAACTAGTTTGGACCAATTCGGAGACCGTTGAATTTTTGGGTTTAAATCGGATTTAAATTCAATTTAAATTCAAAAGGTGAGTGTTTTAACCCACTCACAACTTCTAAAAGTTTTTATGTTTGTTAAATTTATCGTAGATATGAGTAGAAATTTATTTATGACTGTTTGGCATGTTTATTCATCATATCTGTTAAATCGTGTTATTAAATTTAACTGTTAATTTATTTTATTTATTGCATATTAATTGATAGTTAGAATTAATTTATTTGCATATAAACTGCTAGTAAACAGTTATAAAATTTATTACTGAATATAAACTGTTAGTTTAATAGTTGTTAAATTTTATTTTGAATATAACTGCCAGTTATTACCTGTTATATATTACCAGATATATATTGATATTGATTTATTATTAGATGATGATTGGGATTTGGATGATGGTTGATTTTGACGAATGGATGTTTTTTTTATCATTAAACTACAAGTTATCATGTATTTTCGTTTCAATTCGGGATTGTGGTTTGAAATGATATACAACCGCAAATTTTATTTTTAAATTGCGGATTGAAATGATAAATATCTGTATCACTTGACCATAGGATAGAAAATTATATACAGGCACCGTGGTCTATATATAAATTATTTTAAAGTGATTTCTATGGTTTGGATGGGATACGGTTTATAAAAATTTTAAATTTTGATATTTTATAAATATTATTCTTCTATATATATACATATGAAGTTAAAATTTTTGAATTTAAGCTGTGTATAAATTTGTTGAATAAAAATGGAAATCTAGAAAATGGAATTTGAAATTTATATTATGTGTTTAAATTTGGAAATTTTTAAGGTATGATATTTATAACTGGATTTTTCCAAGATAAATTTAAAATGAATATTCTAGTATAATTAAATTGAAGAAAATATTTAATTGCTAGAAATTGAAGTTTTATTTATTTATTTTATGTGATTATTCAAGACTAAATAATATAACATTTAATTTGTTGAAAGAATAAATTCCAACTTTGGTTTTGAAATATTAATACTCCAAATGGATATATATATAGAAATCGAAGTGGTTTTGCAACTTGAAAGTGATAATTAAATTTATGGTTTAGACTTTAAATAAAGAAACATATTTGTAAAGCCATGGAAATTATTTTTCTTTACAAAGTAACCTTAAAGTTAAACCATTTATTTTATATACCGTTGAATATCCCAACCATTCAAGTTTTAGAAGTTATGGTTTTAAAATTTTGAATTTCGAAGTATTATGCTTTGAAAGTATATTTCAAATATTTGGTTTCCAGATATTTTAAATTTTAAACCAGCATGATTTGGGAAAAGAATTATATTTGAGATAAAATGATATCATATTGTTTTGGGTTTAAATTGATATCGTATTCATAGTTTTGAAATGGGAAATTTTATTCTGGTTTTAAAGTATAAACTATTTTTAAATGACCGCGGTGTTATAATAACGATGGGTTGGCAAAGAGACCGGGATCGGATATGGACATACTCTCTGTCGATACCGAAAACCACTTTGACTAACCGTGTACGCGGTGGAGATTCCAGAATGAAGTAGGTGGTGGCGACGCTTCCTGTAAGGTAAATACGTGGACCCGACTCCCGTGAGTTGGCATAAGGTGGCTAAAACAGGAGTGATTCTCGGGCCAATGAGGTCATACCTCTGATCGGACGCTCCTCTTCGATATTATACTTTGACTTTGGATTGATTCAGTGGACACTTCTATTTTTTATTTTAGGGGAGTTTGTTCGAGGTGGGCGGTAACTGCGGCTACGCGTTTCCACCAGCCCGGATAGCAATTGGTATATCTACCCTGGCATTGCCTAGTTGTGCCGTGTCACCTACCATACCGAGCCTTTACTACGAGTTTCTATTTGTGTCTTACCTATGGAGTATCCTCTGGTAGCTTCCCGATCAGGAGGTATTACGGTACTGTATAGACTATTGGCATTTTACGTGTTAAGGTGGAAAATGTAAAGCCTTAACGCTATTTAAAAGTAAGTTTATTTTACAATTAGACACTATTATAATAGCGCAATATACTACATAGTAAATAGTTTAATGGATCCTTAGGAGATGTAAATCCCGAGCATCTCTTGAGTTACTGCACTCATATTTACTCCTGTTGATTTAACTCACATAAGATCTTTTAGTTCTGACTCGAGTGTTTTATCTTTTCAATTCGCTCGGGTCAGTCCGAGCGTTTCAGGATTTGAGGATTTAGCTCTGGAGGACGAAGACGAAGATTTGTATTACTAGTATCTACTATATTATTCCACTACACCATTTAATTCCGCTGCATTGTTATTGGTATGTGTAACTCTGATATGTAGTATATAAATGTTTTGTAAGCAGATTTATAAACTATACATTTTATTATTATATTTTATCCTTCCGCTGCGAGATTCTGTTTTCTTTTATTTCTTTCTCGTTTTTCTTATTTACCCCATTACAATCCGCCCTTCCGTATGGTTGAACTGGCACGTGTGTCGGTTTAAATCGTGCGAAAAGGCGGGTTGTTACAAAGTGCATGAAGACTGCATCAAGAATACAATTCAGATGCAATCATACATATATGCAACAGACTCAAGTGATACAAGTTCGAACAAATACTCAATGCAACTACAGCCAAGACTTAAATGAAAATACAGAAGTATGATGAAGCAATGCAAGTGTGGCAAGGCAACAAATCATATCAGTAAACATATAAAACAATGAATCCAACAATGCAAACAAGTCACAAGGGCAAGCTAATGATACATGTACAAGATTCAAGACGGCAACTTCAAATAAACATCACTTTGAAACAACTCGAGCTCAAGATAGTACAACCCAAAATCAGATTACAATGAATCAGATATGAACTGCAACAACAGGAAGTAACAGTCATGCCAATGTCAATAGAATAAAGTCAAAAGGAAGGCTTTACAATTCGAATAAAAATGGCCGAAGTCATAAAGTAGCAATGTGAATGAACAAGACTCAAGTGTAATGCACATGTCAACTGAGTTCAATGCGACATGGAGCTACAGACCAACAAGTAACATATATGTATACAACTCGAACACAGTTGATGTAGGCCAGGAGGAGGTTTCGATTACTTCAAGTCATAATGCAAAACGATCTATGAAATTAGTAAGGTTGAAGTGTTCAAGATCTTTCGGTCATTTGAAGAAGGCCACGATTTTAAGTCGTTCATCTATTTTAAGTCGTTTCCGACTTAACAAAGCATGGGCACGACCTAACGGAGGAGTATTGAATCGTCACCGACCTAACAGAAGCATATTGGGTCGTCTCCGACCTAAGAAATCACGGAATAAAGAATTCCGACCTAACGGGTTCCGATTTAAGGAAGGTGAAGGCCTAGGTCGTACTCAACTTAAGGAGGAAGACTTGGATCGTTCTCGAGTTAAGGAAAAGGAGCTACGACCTAACAATGCCAAGAGGACAGGGATACGACTCAACAGGAATTGGTGGTGCTCGAGTATGATGAGTCGTACACGAGTCAACGACTCATCCATGAGTCGTCTACGACTTATTGGAACAGGTAAGAAGAAGTTCCGAGATAACAAGGCCATAGGTCGAAGGGAAAAGGCTTCAGATTCTACTTGCTCAGGAAATTTAGGTCGTTTACGACTTAACAAGCTACGACCTAGAGGAAGCTTAAGTCGCTCACGACTTAACAGCTACGGAGAAGAAGGCAAGAGTCGCCCACTACTTAACTGGAGAACAGAGGAAGATGTTAATGAGTTACGAGTTACGATCTAAGAGATGAGTCGTTTGAGTCTTAAGTCGTAAGCCTGGATGTTTGTTATCTTTGAGTCGTCTCTTCCTTATGTCGTAAGTCGTTAGGTCGTATACGACCTAAGTGTTGTGTTGCGTTGATGTTGAGTCGTTGGTGATGTATTGTGTTGTAATTTGATGAGTCGTATGTCTCGTGAGTCGTGAGTCGTAAAGTTGTAATATGTTTGTAAATAGCTTGAGTCGGTCAGTATGTAATATGTTGAGTCGGTAATGTATATGACTCGGTCGTGTTGAGTCGTATATGTTATGTTGTATGTTGAGTCGTTGTTATCTTTGAGTCGTATGGACTGTGTTGCGATGTTAAGTCGGCAACGACTTATGATGAGTCGGAGCCTATGAGTCGGCAACGGGTTAAAGGGGCCGGTTGTGTCAAGCTATAAATAGGGAGTGAGTTGTAATATTTTTTGGTTGTTGATTTTGAATAAAATTTCTCTTTTGTTAGCTTTGTGCTTTCATACCAATTGGTAGTTGAGTGTAATCTCCTATCTCCACTTACGTCGTTCGAGTGCGCTCGAATCCACGTTTGTTGAAGCCGATTCACGGAATCTAGTGCGCTAGATCAACGTGCGAAGAATCGTAGATCTTTGAACACGGTATAGTGCGCTATCAACGTGTTTGAGATAGCTAGAGTTCGGTATCTTTGGATCAACGAACTTGGGCATTTTGGTATCTTCAACTCACCGATTGCTACAATCCATCGATTGAAGTTTATTTCGAATTATCCGCTGCGTCAACAGTGGAGTCACAATTTAAACTGCAGTTCGAATCAAGTACAAAGAGCAACACCGTGAACACAGTGAACACAATGAAGACTATAAGGAATTACAACACTGCTTCATATACATGAACTAGAGTGCAACTACAAAGAGCAACAGCATACCAAATGATGAACCAGACAAGGCACAGTTCAAACCGTTAAGTGAAGTTAAAATGAAAATCAAGGAATACATATATGCAGCAGAGAAAATATCAAATGTAACAGTCGCAACTAAAGCCGTGGTGGCCACAGAATTCAACAGTCGAGATGACCAAGTCATAAATCAAGTTGAAGCCATGAGCTACTGGACGAAATCATGGAATCGCATACACAAAATCAAGATCGAAGCCAAATGAAAATCAAACCGAGTCAGAAAAATCATCAACATCGAAAAAAAAATCGAACGGCCGAAACACAGTATTAAGATTGAATTAGAATGTGAGTCAAAATCACTCACCTTGTTTCGAAGAGCACGATTTCGATAGCCGCCGTTCCCTTTTCCCCCTCCAGATAGCCTAAGCATGGTGCTTGACAAGCTTCGGGAAATATTCGCAAACCCTAGCAGCCATTTTTTCGTTTTTTCCTGTTTTGGGCTTGCGACGAAAATGAATGGAGGAGGAAACGGGTCTCTGTCACGATACAACGCAGCACCAAAAACAACGAAAACGTGGGCTATGATTTCTTTACTTAAAGCCCGCATAACTCCTAACCAATTTTTAAAAGAATTTCAACCGATTAAAAACTCCCAATAGCAATTAGCTAACAATTTTAATCGTCTAATGACGATATTAACCGGTGCAAAACCCCAGGTTGTTACAGACACCCCTTCTTATAAAAATTGCGTCCCCACAGTTTTCATAATTAAAGTTGTTAATAACAATTATTTTTCTAACATAAACTGGTTAAGCTAGAAAAATAAAGATTAAGAATACAAACGCCAAAGAAATCTTTTAATTTCATAAAAGAAATTCACAAATTCTCAACAAAATCTAATTATTAAATAAATAATCAGAAACAACAAAACTGAATAAATACAATTATCAGCAATATTTAATTATCAATTAGATAATTAGAATACACAAATCACAAAATAGAAATATCTAATTATCGATACGATAATTAGGAAACAGCAAAATCTAATTATCAACAAAGATAATTAGAAAACACAAATCATAAATCGCAAAACCGCAAATATCTAGTTATCAACCAGATAATTAGGAAACACACACTTCATAATCAGCAAACTCTAACTATCAATAGAGATAATTAGAAAACAGCAATTTAATATAATCAACATAATCTAGAATCAATCAGAGACTAGAAAAATCAGAGACTAGAAAATTTCATAACCAGTAAAATCAGCAAATATCTAATTATCAACAAAGATAACTAAAACTCAAATCATCAAATATCTAATTATCAACTACGATAATCAGAAAACAACAAATATCTAATTATCAAAAACGATAATCAGAAAACAACAAATATCTAATTATCAACAAAGATAATTAGAACTCAAATCAACAAATATCTAATTAACAACAAGGATAATTAGAAAACAACAAATATCTAATTATCAACAAAGATAATTAGAACTCAAATCAACAAATATCTAATTATCAACAACGATAATTAGAAAACAACAAATATCTAATTATCAACAACGATAATTAGAAAACAACAAATATCTAATTATCAACAAAGATAATTAGAACTCAAATCAGCAAATATCTATTTAACAATAAGGATAATTAGAAAACAACAAATATCCAATTATCAACAAAGATAATTAGAACTCAAATCAACAAATATCTAATTATCAACAACGATAATTAGAACTCAAATCAACAAATATCTAATTATCAACAACGATAATTAGAACTCAAATCAACAAATATCTAATTATCAACAACGATAATTTGAAAACAACAAATATCTAATTATCAAGAAAGATAATCAGAACTCAAATCAACAAATATCTAATTATCAACAACGATAATTAGAAAACAACAAATATCTAATTATCAACAAAGATAATTAGAACTCAAATTAACAAATATCTAATTATCAACAACGATAATTAGAAAACAACAAATATCTAATTATCAACAAAGATAATTAGAACTCAAATCAACAAATATCTAATAATCTGCAGATAATTATAAACAACAAATATCTAGAAATCAAAAATAGATAACTAGACAAATTAACATAAAAGTGGATCGATCCCATCATATTGCGAGTCTAAGCTACGCCGCACGTGCCACAACATATGGCCGAAGCCTACCAAGTACTGTCATCATAATTTTGGCTCCCAACAAATGACCCGAAGGTCCAACATATGACCCGAAGGTCTAGTACTGGTATTTGACCCGAAGGTCCATCATATGACCCGAAGGTCCAGCATAGTGGCTCGAAAGCCAAATAAAATCATCGAAATCATCAAACAGCAAATATTTCAATTAACGAGTCCGGAATTAACAGAAATAGTAAAAGTGTGGTTCCATACTCCGCACTTTTGCTAAATCGTTTAAATCTCTTCATTGTTCCCTTGAAAGTGCAAAATTGTGTATTTATAAAAATAACATTTTACGTTCTCAAATGGACAAGTCCGGAATTAAGCAAATCAGTAAAAGTAAGGGTTCATAGTCCTCAATTTTGCTGAAGCGTTTAAATCGCTTTCTCATTCTTTTGAAAGCGCAAACTGTAAAATTTTTGGAAACGATTTTTATTTTAAAACGATTTTTAAAACACGTGATTAAAACAGCAACATCTGTAGCAATTTTGGCAAGGAAATTGCGCTTCGCAGAATACCGTAAAAATGGATATCAAATCATCGTTGCGGGATAACCGCTTGAAAATTCACTTTAAAATTGACGGTTACTGAAGTCAAAACAACAGTAATTTTATTCGCCAAAAATGTCGTTAAAACAACACGCTTCAAAAATATAATACCGGTGTAAAAATTTCGTTATAAAAATAAGGGCAACAAAATACGTTTTAAGACCAAACACCGGTTCAACGTAAAATTAATGCAGTAACACACAACTCATATTTGCACGCACACTATAAGATGAATAAAGAAATCACTCGATTATATCTCTAATGAAGATAATTCAAAATAGCAAAAATCTCTACAAAATCACATAACTACAATCGATGCGGATCCTCATATTGGATTCGAAATTTTCAAAGAAAACAAAACAAACACATCTAAGTAACAACACAATGAAATTAATTTCATTTTCATATTTTGATTTTTTAAAATCAAAAGGGTTATCAGCTGTTGAGCGAAGGCGGTCTCACTGTTTCCGCTACGCACTCTGATAAACAGAACACAAATTTATCAATCATCAAAACACAATTTCACTTTTATTTTTAAATAAAAATATTTAAAAATTTCATCATAATTTCAAAACTTTAGTTTTGACTCAAGGCACAATTAAAAACATCAACAAATAGTTGTAACACATGTTCCATCTAAGTTATGTTATACATTATGTCCATAAACCCTCACTTTGATACCAATTGTGACGCCCCACCTCTATGCTCACAATAGTTAAGAGTATTAAAAGGAAATATTGTCTGTTATTACGAAGAATAAGGCTGGATAGGAGCGGCCATCTGTAGTTAGGCCATACGCTAGTATTGGTCATCTCGATAGGAGTGGTATATATATGCATTTATTTACTCCCATCGACATATTCAATTCCAGTATAAAACGAACTACGATGGTTCATAATAGTTTAGGACAACATATATAATAATAACATAAATAAGCTAAACCCAGAACACGGATAATATCAAATCTCATATATATAACTGAAGTCAGTTACAATAAATGTGATGCTACTACAACTGTCGACACTGGAAGTTACATATACAAGTACATTATTGTAAATAATATACATGAATACATATCATCCTATAAAATAACACTAACTACTCCAAAAGATATGAAGAGACTTCATAGCTCAAGCAGCATCCCAAAGCGAGATATCAACAGCCTGTAATAACTCGGTCTGACAGGAGTATTAATTCAAAAGAAAATAAAACGCGGGTCAGTCTAATTCAAACTCAGTTATTAATTCACGGAAGCAATAATAATTAAATAAAAAATAGACGACAGTCACACTAAATTTCGCATATCCAATCCTTCAATAAGAGAATCGGATAACAGTAGATATAACATGTAACAACATTAAACAGCAAATCAGCAAATTCAAATCATCAACAAAGATAAATGAAAGGATTATCAATGAAGACAATTAAAAAACAACAGAATTTCCTAAACAACAATTAACAACAAGTGGCCAAAGCAAAACCCAAACCAGTGAAACAGCATAAACAACAAAATCCAATTATAGATACGATAATTAGAAAACACATAACCTAATTATCTAGTAGATAATTAGATAGCAACAAAATAATCAAATTAAACCAAATCAAAATACAATTTCAAAATATATTGAATTGGACACACGAAACAATTCAAGCAATTGAAATTATCAATTTAAAACGTCAATCCTGTTTTGGCTGCAGTACACGCTCACGTGCACTGTCTCGCCACTACAGTGATGAAATATGCAAAAGAACAATGTCAGAAGCAAATGGCACTAACTCGAGATCAAGCTCAAGTTATACAAACAAAACCCAAAATCACAAAATCAAACTGCAAATGTCACAAAGACTGAAAGGCAACTCAATTGGACAGTGCCATCAAAATGACATGACAATGCAGACTCGAAGCACTGCAGTGATATGCACAGTACACTGCAAAACTCAATACAGCATGAAAAAAATGCACAAAGGCACGAGACTATCAAATGCACAGGGCAAAAGATGAATGCATATACCTGTGTTGACACAAGTATATACACACTGCAAATATAAGTGCAGACGACTACAATGACTAGAGACTTCAAAGAAAAGCAAAGCACATAAAGGCACCAGAGAGTATGCAACCTGAATCAGAAGCATGTGCACCAAAAACCATCAATGAACAAAACTACAAGATGAACCAGACCAGGCAGCAAGCATTCATGAAACAAAATGCCAACTGACTCGAATATCACAAAACACAAGAACCAAAAATTGATGCAACAGATATATGGTGCAATGCACAACATATATAAGGTTCAAGTATAGCAACAATGCACAAAGTATTCGAGTTCGAAGCAAAACAGATACCAAATGAAACCAAGTGCATGAAGACTGCATCAATAATACAATTCAGATGCAATCATACATATATGCAATAGACTCAAGTGATACAAGTTCGAACAAATACTCAATTATTGATAAAATTCTTACCCAACATAGCAAATTGGCCAACCAAGCTTCACAAACCCGAACCGGCCTAACCCTCTCTTACCCAAATCATTTAAACCCAAATCAAAATGCCTATAACACCTCCCTTGTGCACGGCATGCACGTGCACGTACCAACCATTTACTGTGCAACGATCTTGACACCTCCCACAAATCGCCTCCACTATCTCGTCATGATGCCTCCATTGATGCGTCCTCCGGTTTTCCCAAACGAATTCCAACCATCACCTTCTAATCGAGAAATTTCATCCAACTATGGAAATCCCATTAGACGACCCACTGCTTCGACCCTTAGAAATCGACACCAATACATACACGGTATTCTCGTGTCGCAAATCCAAGTGATGGAGAGGCAGATCATCATGAGGTAAAAAAATATAGAGAGAAGATAGAACACTAACGCGAATCTCACATCATATTTAACAAGTGGAAATCATAAAGGTAGTACATATAATGACTCTCAAAGTGAAATATAAGAGTCATGATAAGTACTAATCCAGTTGGGATGTTATAATGGTTTATGCCTATAGGTACTGGTAGAAACATATACATAATACAAACATAGCGAAAAGTGGTGGTAATAACAAAACAATCCAAATTGCTTCATGCTTTAGGCTTTATGCTCCATAAGCTCCAAATACTCCAAAATGCTCCCAATCAGCTAACTAGGTTGCCCAGGGAAAATTAGGGCACCTAGAGTTTAAGGGAAAGGAAGATAAACTCCGTGTCGGCTATGAAACTAGTGTGAGAAACTCAAAATATGCATTTTGAAAACAAAGGTATCTCACAAGACCATGCTGCACATAAACACGGAACGAGTTTTTTTCCATATGATAACCAAACATTTGCTATGTAAAATAATTAGGTATTATTTTAATGACATCCTTTGAAAATCACTTTTCAAGTAAATATATTCAAATAGCCGAAATTGCTACATTAGTTAGATTTAAGGGCCTAATAGGTTTACAATCAAGTCTAAAGGTACTTATTAAAGAATGGATTTTCATACAATGGTAGGTAAGGGACTACCTTCCGTACAGTACATCTCTAAAGGAATATACCGAGGATCCACAAACAATCCTCTGCATTTGGCAAGACCGGCCTATCCCTATTTGGCACTTATACATGGCCTGGATAGAACCGAGTATGACATAATCCCGGTCGTAACCGACCTATCCGGGGTCCCATAGCATACACCATATACTCGACATATAGAGAGTAATCTAGAAAGGTGATGATCATATACCCTAATGGTTGCTAACTACATAGCCTTGCGGCGTACCCTGTTTAAGCCATTACCGGGTGATGAGGTTTGAATTAGCGATTATCTTTCACATTGGACATTCCACTTTGAATGCTACATTACCATCCCATAGTCACACAACTGCTTTCTACAAACATATAACTCCAGAGCTCGTATGTCTCAGGAAAGGGTATTAAGCTAAGAGAATTTGTCTTATCCGCCACCAAACAGATGATACGTACATAAAGATCAATTTACGTAACTAGAAATGCAACATCATACATTCGTCCATACAGGTTTCCTAGTAGCAGGACAAACCGAAAGCACTCTCCTACCACACCCTGTCGTGAGTTACCCCTAGGATCAGTAGCGAGAAGTCCTTGCATCGAAGATCTTAAATGAAGAACTACAACCATATATATGATATGTGAAATTTCCCCCAAGGGCCAGTGACAAGCAGCCCAATATTCCATCTTCCAAATCATTTTCATGTCTTTACTTCGAACACGTAAATTGGTTCGAAGTGGTTTTCGAATAGAAATCACCCAAATCCGACCCCGGTTCTTTCGAACCAATCATCAATAAAAGGATGTTAAATAAATAGGGAATTATACTTTTAATTTATTACTTTCTTTTTATGAAAAATATCTCTTAGAGATATAAAATTTTAAAACATTTCTATCCAGTATATATGAATCATTAAACCTCTCTTATTATATCCTTTGATTACTTAAAACCATTCTAAACTTGGAACAATTCGACAACACTTCATTTTTCACACAGGCTAATATTTCCAAATCATTTCATTTAAATCTTAACATATATTTCTTAATTCAATAGCCAAAATTTTTGTTGAGTTAAAACCATGTTTATCAAGGATGTTAATCCAAAAACTGTAAATATTAAGTTAGAAAAATCTATAGAAATTATTTGATTCTACTCAATATCAATTCCCATATTCAACAAGTATTATGGGCAGAATAACAATGAGACCGCCTTTTAAATTTCACAAACAATACGAATTCCCTCTTCAGGCTTTAACATCGAGTATAAGAAGATTATCTCCATGAATTCTAGGTTATTTAAATTCAGAAATTCATATCCTTTATACTTTGGAAAATTTTGATTCGAGTAAATCAAATTTACTATCCTATTCATCGGGCCAGTCCGGATAGCCAAGGAGAGAAGAAAATTGGTTTTTCAAACTCAAGCACAGATACTATCTCGCTGACACCCATAAGGCGGTCAAGTTATTTGATCGACTCTATATCGTTTAACGTATAACCATTCCATAAATCTTTCAAATCATCTTTAAATTATTTAATAAATTATTTGAAAACATTTGCAAAAGATTTGGGAAAGAACGGTTGCATTTTAAACTATATTTCAAAAGTTGCAAAAAGTGTTGCAGAAAAGTGCTACAAAAAGTGCCTTTTAAGCTATATTGACAGAAACTTTTTATCGTTTGAAATTTCATTTCTATAACTCAACTCGTTTTTATCACCTTTTAAAGGATTTATATTTTTAAACAATTTTAAACTGTCATTTTTAAAGAATTCCTGTTATGGATTCCGAACTGCGAAACCGTGATTTTTTTAAAAACTTGTTTTACTCATATTTCAAAATTTGCTTATCGAAATCTCTTTTTTTTCATTGTTTCTAAACTATGAATATGATAGTTTGGATAATTCTTATCTCAAATAATTTTGATCTGCATTCCACTCTTTATACACATTTGACTTTTATGGCGTGAAATCACGAACTGCCATTAAACGACGCGCCTAATTTTGACTAAATTTTCAATTACCCTTTAAAATTTGTCAAAATACTTTTATATGTTTATAAAACATTTCAAACTCATTTTAAAACCTTTTTAAATAGATTAACATTCCATATACACAAATTCATTCAATAAAGGAAAGTGATTTCTTTCGTGCTTATCGACGTGTATTTCAGTGACTTACACATATATCCAAGATCCATATTAAACAACCATCATCAATAATCCTAATCAAACATATATAACTTCCAATAGCATATAATACTATAGTTTAGGAGTTTCACTACACCGTAGATCGGATTTTGGCGCTGCCTTAGGTGACACATTTGATACGGCTATAAGCCGTATCAAATTTTAATACGGCTACAAGCCGTATCAAATTTTAATACGGCTTATAGCCGTATCTATATTATTTAATACGGCTGTAAGCTGTATTAAAATTTGATACGCTTGTAGCCGTATTAAAATCCGTGCCTCTTTTTGTGGGAAAATTTTCCCCAAAACGCACACCCTCCCTCCTTTTTTTTTATTTCTAGCGCCTTCATTTTTACCATTCCTTTCATCGAGACCACCGTTCTATTTCACTCTTCAATGAATTCCACTGTACGCAATCTCCAAAACAAGAATTCGTGAATATATTTAGGGGATTTAAGCTTCGTTTACGGTTGGTTCAGAGGATTGGAGGAAACGAATTTTGGGCGTGGATGTTCAATTTGGATTTGGGTGGGTTCGCGTGAATTGGTTCGCGGTTCAAGGGTGTCGAGGTAAACATCAAAGTCTTTCAGTTTGTACTGTGATTTTGGTAATGCGATTTGTGATTATCGATTGGGAATACTCATCAATCAAATTACAATATATAAAAGAAGGTTAGCAGAAAAAGATACTGAAATTTTTATGCTTTTAGTTGTTTGAATTGTATCATTGGCTAGTTGATAAAGAATCGAGTGGTATTAACCTGGAATGCTCTTAGGTTTTTGAGATACTCTCTATAAAACCCTGTACATAATATAATATTTGTTTTAACATTCTAATTTTTAATTTAAATTCTGTATGCGTAGTAGTTGGAAATGGAAACTTGTTAAGTTGTTTATGATATAAACAACCAGCTTTAAAACCCATTTTCGTACATGCTTGGCCGGCAAGCAAAAACGTGGGCTGCAGTAAGTGTAAGCTGATAAACACTGAGAATAAAGTGTTAATTTTTGACTTAATCCACCATGAATCTTGAGTTATAATGGTGAATTTTCTAGAATACTGTATATGGTTCTGACATTGTATATGGTTTTGACATTGTTGTATAAGTGGATAAAATTATTGTTAATGGCCCAAGCCAAGTATCAGGAGAGGGGTAATGCATAGACATTACTCCGGTGCTACAAAATAGCATCGTTGTAATGGCAAATTTTTTGGAAACAGTTTGGTGTTTTCCATTTGGAATCGAATTTTTATTGCTTCAAGACTAGGTAAACCTATATTTTGTTTTTCAAGAGTTTCTTGGGCTTTCTGCAGCACTGATTGCAAATATTTTCCCTGAGCTTCCATACGGACTTGTAAGCATCTCTGTACCTGCATTTAAATATTGAATACTTATTGCTTTCTACTTTTGAGTCTTCCAGCTTATTTTGGTCATTATTTTTCATCCAAGAACCTTCTATTTATTCCTTCCAACTAGTGCACAACTCAAATTAATCAACATAACGTTACTACTAGCAAGCTTTAATTTGGATAACTTCATATTTAATCAACATGATGATAGATTTTTGTATCATGATCCACACATTTACTTATAAATCATAATTAATATAAACAAGTACACAGGCACAAATATTTTTTGTATAAAGGTGCTATTCATCAGTTTAATATGCTGCTGCTTATATACTAATTATTAATTGTATTGCTGTATGGGTGCAAGCAATCATATGGATCAGATACCTTATCATCGATCATGCGATCTATTTTGAAATATATTGTATGAAAAATGAAACAAAAGTAACAATATACTAGACGCGCCGTAGGTCAGGTGCACCCGAACCACACTTATGAGTCTATGACATCTTCAACTACAACTGTAAAGTGCATAGTTAAAGATTATATTGACTTGTTTTCGGTTTTTCTTTTACTAAGCATTTATTTATATTACTTTAACAAATCAACTTATTAAATATCTATGACTTTGACAAATGCTCAGGGAATATGGGGTATAATATATTGACTATGAACGTGCCACCAACATTTGTACTTGATTTCATTGCGTATGGACTAAACATGATTAGGTATAAACACGAGAAAGATGTTTTAGACTTATTAATATAAAGCAGAGGTTAGATTAGATCTACCTGGTAATTGGTTAAATCAAATAATATTGTGGTGTATATTATATAAGTTTATAGCTACTAGTCCCATACTCTCATTATTGATTCTGGCAATTTGTTGTGTATTTTTATGCCTTCTATATTTGTTAGTATACCTAAATTAGTACTATAGAAGGTATATTGGCAGCACTGTAGTATGGTACACTGAGATTTGGACCAATATGCTTGGACACTGAAAGCAACATAATCGCCTATTATAATATATACATATACATATACATATATATATATATATAATTTTAAATTTACTTATTATGAAGGTACTAGCAATTAACAGGTTGTTGTTGTCGTGCTTGTTGTTAGGGTGTTTGTTAGGTTCTGATTAAGGAATTAAGATAGATAACAACGAACAAATTCACAAGTGAGAGCTTGCAAACTAATTCACATGGAGGTATTGCAGTAAGTTTTTGCAAGTGCACGAGAAAATTGCATTAGAATGGGAACAAGCTACGTTATAATCGATGCATTTAGTATGAAAATGATATACACGCGTGACAGTAACATCCATGACTTTTCTTTTCTTCAAAGTATGCATGTGGTACAAGTTGGAAAATATGCGTTGAAAATTTGTGTGAGAGTTAACTGGAACAACTGAAATTTTGAATGCAAAATTGCAAATTTTAATATTGATCCGAAAAACATATATACAGGATACCATATACATTTAGTCTTTAAAAATGGATGTGTGCTAGGTGCTTCAGTGATATTCAATTGTTATGCGACTAGTTGATCACCATACATTATATTACAAATTGCGAATGCAGTTATGCAACTGATGTGTTCTTGGTTTTACAAATAGGGATTATTTTTACAACATATTTTCGGAGCACGTTTGCTTTGGTTTTACAAATCTTCCCATTTATTTATCATATCCGCATTAACCAAAGCCTTGTCTACGTCTACATGAAAAAAAAAGAGTTAACTTCTTCTCTTTTCTTGGTAAAGTCGTGGGTTGGATGCTTCCATTAATCCATATGCAATGGTTCTGCCACTAATCAAACTTGGGGCTTTTAGAGTACGTCCTTTTTTCTCGTTCATGTCTAGAACTCCATTAAAATCGGTAAATTCTATTTCAATGCAGATCATTACTTAGTAGTCCCCCTAAAATAAATAAAATTTTAAAGACTAAAATACCCTTAGAAAGTATGTATTTTATATGTACTGTAAAATATGTACTATAAATTTACGACAGTATTAAAGTATGGATTTTTAATTAAAATATGTATTTTTAATGTGAGTAGCAATACCTCTACGTCTCCATGTGAATTGAAAATCTTGTATATATGTACGCTCATATATATATATATATATTATATTTACATCTAATGTTCTAATATATACGATATAGGAGGGCAATATGTCTTTCAGTATAGACAAAAGTGGATAAATGAATCTGATCAAAGATCTACATACTATATAGACGGGGTGAAGAAGTTTATTAGTTTTGTTGATGAAAATGGTGGTAAGAAAGGAGTGTATTTATGCCCTTGCACTTGGTGCAAAAATATGAAGACGATCAAATTAGATGACATTCATTTTCATTTGCTTAGATGGGGTTTTATCCAATCATATACCGTATGGTATTTTCATGGGGAAAAAAGGGTAGAGAAGGACAAACAACAACCAGTTAGTCATGCCACAAGCACCAACGAGTCCGAATGTGATGCCCCACCTCTATACCCACGCTAGACAAGAACACTACGGAGTAATGCTGTCGACTAGCACGGAGAATAAGGCTGTTGAGGAGCGACCATCCGTGTAATTTATTTGTGCGAGCACCGATATGTCGGATAGAATAACATGCAATTCATTTCGAGAGGAAATCCGACATACCGATACAAACTCAAAGCTACTACACAGTGGCTATAATATCTTCGGAAACAAATATAGAAATAAGTATAACATAAATCAGTCACAGATAATTCATATCACAAAGGCGGAAGAAGATATGAATATATAACTAACACATGAAAGTGTACATCAGAGTAGTGGTCTAACAAGATCCATAATATCAAAAAGAATAGATACAAGTGCTAGACAAAAGAATAAGTATACATCATAGAGTCTGTATCTCAAATGTATACAACAAAAACTACTAATCTAAGTAGTTAGCCAAAAGATCATATGATAACCACAGAAGAGAAGTCAAGCAGAAGCACCTCTAACATCTCGGTCTGACCCGAGTATTATTTAAGAAGAAAATAATAAACAGATCAGTCTAGCTATAAATATCAGAAGAAATGATATAGAATAAGAGATATGACTAAACGTATAATAATCACAATGCCAAGCTGTGATAAATAACTAATTGAAAAATCAATAAGAGATTAATCAATATCGCAAAGATCTTCTCAAAGATAAAAAAGGAATGTCATACTCCTAATTTCATTCACCAAGCCACAATAAATGACATATATATCAATGTCAATCGTAAAAGTTGGTGAAACGTAAATTCCAGAATTCAACACACGAAATCCAGAAATCACAAGAAAAGGATGGCCAAGACATTGATGTAGTGAAAACGGTACACCCAATGTATCAAAAGCAAAGACATTGATGTAGTGCGAACGGTACATCCAATGTATCAAAAGTACATCATTGATGTAGTGCAAACGGTACATCCAATGAATCAAAAGCAAAGACATTGATGTAGTGCAAACGGTACATCCAACGTATCAAAAGCATATCATTGATGTAGTGCAAACAGTACATCCAATGAATTCAAAAGCAAAGACATTGATGTAGTGCAAACGGTACATCCAATGTATCAAAAGCAAAGACATTGATGTAGTGCAAACGGAACATCCAATGTATCAAAAGCAAAGACATTGATGTAGTGCAAACGGTACATCCAATGTATCAAAAGTATATCATTGATGTAGTGCAAACGGTACATACAATGAATCAAAAGCAAAGACATTGATGTAGTGCAAATGGTACATCCAATGTATCAAAAGCAAGGACATTGATGTAGTGCAAACGGTACATCCAATGTATCAAAAGCATATCATTGATGTAGTGCAAACGGTACATCCAATGAATCAAAAGTAAAGACATTGATGTAGTGCAAACGGTACATCCAATGTATCAAAAGTAAGGACATTGATGTAGTGCAAACGGTACATCCAATGTATCAAAAGCAGATCACTGATGTAGTGCAAACGGTACATCCAATGAATCAAAAGCAAAGACATTGATGTAGTGCAAACGGTACATCCAATGAATCAAAAGCAAAGACATTGCACATGCTAGTCTAAAACATAAAAATGATCGTCATGATCATCAAGAAGTGTCAATTACAGTAAGCTAGTAAATATATGAGCTTAGCTTCATGTCCCATAACCACTAGCTTAACTTAAATATTTACGAACAAATTATAGATCTCCACTAGAAAATTGTCACAAGAGATTCAATCGAACAAGTCCAAGAATTAACCGATGAAGTAAACGCAAGCGTTTCATACCACTTGTTTTACTAAGTCGTTTAATTAGATTTCTCATACGAGTTTGGTAAAGGTTTGTATATACTAATAGATTGGAAATCGGTTTGAGAAAACGAGCTTTGTAATAAAATAGTGTTGAAATCATTTTGATGAAAGAGTTTTGATATTTACTACTAGTATAGAAAACCTTTATATTTTTAAAGTGACAAATCACAAAGGTGATTGTAGGAACAATCAATTCATAAAGATTCACATTCGAAGACGTGAATAAAATCCAAAAAAATCGATACCGAATCCATCAAAATGGATATTCCCATAAATCACGAAGAAAATGTCATCAAAGTCGATAATAAGTGATAATAACAAAAGGGAATCAACATGAATCGATTAACATTGGAAATTCAATCCAAAAAGGCAAATTGGACTCAAACAGCAGGTTCAGTCGACTGAACATTGTTTTCAGTCGACTTACCCTGTACCTGGAAATTTTCCAGGTTCAGGAAAATTTCTGTTTCCAGGTTCAGTCGACTGAACAGAAGATTCAGTCGACTGAATCATGCCTGGAAACTTTCGGGTTACAGGTTCAGTCGACTGAACAGAAGATTCAGTCGACTGAATCATGCCTGGGCTGTTTTTCAGCCTATCCAAAGGAAGAGCAAACTCCTCCAAAAAGCAACCGGACGAACATTGGCTCTAAGGGTTTATGCCAATCGGCAACCCGGCCCTATATGCTCCTCGACGCATCACCAAAAGCATGATCAAACACCCATAAAAGGATTTTCACACAAATTTGACTTAAAAACCCAAAAATTAGAATATTCACAAAACCAATCCAAATCAAGAGCAAATGCACATGAAGAAGTGTTAGGAATTCATACCCAACAACCAAAGATAATTATAGTCATAGATGTGAGATAAAAATCTCACCTTTGAACCCAAATCAATGAAGGAGAAGCTTTAAAACAAGCTAAGATCAATTCCTCTTCAATAACAACTCAAGAAGCTTCAATCTAAGCTTAAAAGAGAAACATTTTCTAAATTAGGTTTAGGAAATTTCTGAAATCAAAGAGAGAATGAGTTGGAGAAAATGAAGAGAAAGCTTACCAATGGGTTCTCTTGAGTTTGGAGCTAGAAGATGGATTTGCTAATGGAAACTAGGGCTTAGGATTTCCTAATTCCTTTTCTCTTCCCCCATTTTTTATGAAGCTTGAATGTATTAGGAAATTATGAAGGAATGAAGAGAAGAGGTTTGGAGCTAGGTTGATAAATGGGGTTAATGGGTTGAAACCAAAACAAAGGCCCTAAGTGAAAAGTAGCAAAATTTCACTAACTCCAAACATATCAAAGTTTACACTTAAAAAGATCGCAAACGTCATTTTAAACTCAATGGGAGTGGTCCCGAGTCCCAATTCGACTGTTTGCAAAAAGTAGCTTTTCGTACCAAAATCCGACGAACGATAAAATATTTAAATATAAAATCGATAAATATGCGGGTTGTTACAGACTCCCCTCCTTAAAGAAATTGCGTCCTCGCAATACATAAGAAGAAAATAAAGAGTAACAACCATAAAAGCATATCAACACAAAAGAAAATTGAAATAAGAAGTTCACCATAAAGAGCATGAAAGAGTTAGCACGAACGGGATCGCTCGATGAATTCTCAAGATTCCCAAGAGTAATCCCTAGGATTTGAGAACCATTGAACTCTCACAAGAAGAACATCTTTATTCCGAAGGCGCTCAACCCCCGAAGCAATGATGCGAATGGGATGTTGCTCATAAATCAAATCTGGTGAAACTTCAATTTCTTCAATATCACCGGGCTCAAGAATAAAAACCGGAATCCCTAAGGCATTTCCATAGATAAAAGACGTGGAGAACGTCAAGAATAGCAGAAAATTGAGCTGGTGCAACGACGTAGTACAGAAACAGTATGCCCGAGAAATTTGAAACTCGAATAATGTGGAACCCCGACGTAGTACAAAAACGGTACGTCCAATGAACCGATAAACCGGAACAATGATGTAGTATAATAATGGTACATCCATTGATCCAGATAAGATGGAACATCGATGTAGTATAATAACAATACCCCCGATGAACCGAACACCCTAAAAGTACATCGGACGCTAGTCCATAAAAGAGATGAGATGAAACTCAATAAAACGAAGTACGTCAAAACGCCCGATGAACTTGATAAAAAGAAAATTCCATTCCGACAACATCAAAAAATCAACAACTTGTTGCCTACAACAAAGCGCGTTGGCAACACGATTTCCCTTTCGGGAATAAAAGAATATCAAGATCATAAGATGCTAGGAACTCGAGTCAACATGAAGTTCCTTATGAGAAAATAAATATTCCAAAGATTTATGATCGAGGTAGAGAACAAATTTCTCCCCCAAAAATGATGATGCCAAAATCTAAAAGTAGAAACAATAACCGCGAGCACTAGATCACGAGTGGTATATCTAGTCTCGATAGGCTATAATGATTTAGAAGCACGAGTGGTAGCACGTTCTCCTTTGCAAGAGAACGACATCCAAACCAATATGATTAGCATTGGTACAAAAGATAAAGTCTTGGTTCCCCACGGAAATCACAAGAATAAGAGTATCGAAAAGAAAGAACTTCCTTTAAATAATTATCTTTCCCGAAAAGTTAAAACTTTCAAAATTACAATTACCTCAATGTAAAATTATTTCTAGAAAAATTTACATTTTACAAGTCAATATATCGTGTCTGATTGTCTCGTCAAAGCGTTTAGGAGATTCTTATCGATAACGTTGATCAAGCGCATCGACAGAATTCTTAACACACTAAATGGGCAATACAATCACAAAATCATGTTCTATATAGTAAACATGTTTCTTAAAAACCTTTAATAATATTCTTTGCTTGTTTAAGAGCAAATTCAAATTGTACTTATAAATAAATCTTACGAAAAAGATATGCAAAAATTTTAAATTGCTATTTTCCATCCAAAATCAATAAATACAAGAATGGTCTCATCGAAATATTCATAGAATATTCGATTTATAAAATGGATGAAACAAGCTGGACAAACTGAATGACATAATAAGTCATTCATAAGAATCATAACGAGTGCGGAATGTGGTAAGTGGAATGCTAACTTCCGCAACTCGTAACTAATGAAAACTGGCGGTAAAGTCGAACTAAAAAGACCTTAACACCACACAAAAGATTGCTTAGGTGATATTCCTAAGACAAATTCAAAAATACCGAAAAATTTCTCAAACTACATGAATGAGAGAAATAACACTTTCCTTATAAGTGGGCTTAAGGAATAAAATGATGCCTTCAAAAATTTGAAATCGGGATCACAAGAAAAATAGAAATCTGCTTAACAGATAGAAAATGTCGGAGATGAATAGTCCACACGGAAAATAGGATATGGGCCTCACAACGACTAAGCCAATCCTTACAAAAATCAATTCCGGAGCCTAAGTAAAAATATCCGCTCGGAAAGAAAAATCACATAAAATAGTTTCAGCATCAATAGAAAGCAAATTGAGTGTTGCGGATCTACCATCCGGATTCACAATCCTCAAAGAAGTCATCAAGCCTAAAATATTCAAAGAAAAAGAATCGTCAAGTTCTTTTGATATAAAAATAATGAGATGAAACCCATATCAAAAAGAATTCGAATAAGAAGATCATGAAATAAGACAATGCCATCAAGGATTGAATGTAAAATACCTTGACCAAGAGAAGAGTTGCTAGAGGCTTGCTGCTCTCCTTCTCTCTTGCCTGGAAGCTTAGGACACGAAGATAAAAGATGACCCGAACCTTTGCAATAACGACAAAAGAGGGATTTCGGGCACTCCCTAGCATAGTGGTCTGTGAAACCACAATTGTAGCATCGTCCACGACTAGAGGTAGGTGCTTTTGCTACCGGGGTTTCTTGCCTCCCTTTCTTGTTGGGAATAGGGCCTTTGAATTTAATAGGCCTCTTCATGTTGTTGTTGAAGTTTTGTTGGGCACGCACAACTTCAACATCACCTTCTCTATCGGCCTCTTCAAGATGAAGAGCGATATCAATAAGCTGATCAAATGAAACCTCAAGTTTCAGGAGTAATGGCTTCTTAAGATTCTTATTCAAGCCATAGACAAATCTCTGATTTTTCTTCAATGGGGTGTTGATGTATTCAACCCCGTATTTGGACAGAGATTCGAAAGATGCGACATAGTCTGTCACAGAAGATTCACCTTGAACAAGGTCTATGAAACGCCGGGCTAAAGTTACTTTCTCAGCCTCCGGCACAAACTTTAATTCGAATCGTTCCCGGAATTGCTCCCAAGTAAGATCCGCTTCGATAATCTCCGAAGTCAAGAGCTCATACCAATCTAACGCTCTTTCTTGGAGCATGCTAGAAGCCACTTGGACTCGATGTAGATCAATAAGGTTCATGCGAGAAAAGATACGATCGCATGATTTGAGCCAAGCTTGAATTTTTATAACACTCTCGGATCCCCTGAATGGCCTTCCACCCAAATCGGTATAGTCTCTGCACAAGCGTACGAAACTAGATCTAGGATGAGTAGCCTCTGGATTGGGTCCGGCTCCTTGAGCGTTCTTTACTAGATCAAGAAGCTGCTGGACAGACATAAATACTCCATCCTGAGGAGTAGCACTAGATTGACCGGCGCTGGGACGACCGGGTCTAACCATTTCTCTTCTTTAAGAAAGAAAGAAAGAAAGAAGAGGAAAAAGTTATTCTCAAAATAAATTTCAATCAAACTTGATTGATAAAACAAGGAATTATAAGGAAAATAGGATGAATCGGTACGAAGACTCGAATTAAATCCTAAAGCACGACTCCTAAGATGGACTTAGGATGATGATCCTTGTTATAATATTCCATATTTTTCCAAAGTTTGGCTCTGATACCAAGCTGTGACGCCCCACCTCTATACCCACGCTAGACAAGAACACTACGGAGTAATGCTGTCGACTAGCACGGAGGATAAGGCTGTTGAGGAGCGACCATCCGTGTAATTTCTTTGTGCGAGCACCGATATGTCGGATAGAATAACATGCAATTCATTTCGAGAGGAAATCCGACATACCGATACAAACTCAAAGCTACTACACAGTGGCTATAATATCTTCGGAAACAAATATAGAAATAAGTATAACATAAATCAGTCACAGATAATTCATATCACAAAGGCGGAAGAAGATATGAATATATAACTAACACATGAAAGTGTACATCAGAGTAGTGGTCTAACAAGATCCACAATATCAAAAAGAATAGATACAAGTGCTAGACAAAAGAATAGTATACATCATAGAGTCTGTATCTCAAATGTATACAACAAAAACTACTAATCTAAGTAGTTAGCCAAAAGATCATATGATAACCCCAGAAGAGAAGTCAAGCAGAAGCACCTGTAACATCTCGGTCTGACCCGAGTATTATTTAAGAAGAAAATAATAAACGATCAGTCTAGCTATAAATATCAGAAGAAATAATATAGAATAAGATATATGACTAAACGTATAATAATCACAATGCCAAGCTATGATAAATAACTAATTGAAAAATCAATAAGAGATTAATCAATATCGCAAAGATCTTCTCAAAGATAAAAAAGGAATGTCATACTCCTAATTTCATTCACCAAGCCACAATAAATGACATATATATCAATGTCAATCGTAAAAGTTGGTGTAACATAAATTCCAGAATTCAACACACGAAATCCAGAAATCAAAAGAAAAGGATGGCCAAGACATTGATGTAATGCAAACGGTACACCCAATGTATCAAAAGCAAAGACATTGATGTAGTGCAAACGGTACATCCAATGTATCAAAAGTATATCATTGATGTAGTGCAAACGGTACATCCAATGAATCAAAAGCAAAGACATTGATGTAGTGCAAACGGTACATCCAACGTATCAAAAGCATATCATTGATGTAGTGCAAACAGTACATCCAATGAATTCAAAAGAAAAGACATTGATGTAGTGCAAACGGTACATCCAATGTATCAAAAGCAAAGACATTGTTGTAGTGCAAACGGTACATCCAATGTATCAAAAGAAAAGACATTGATGTAATGCAAACGGTACATCCAATGTATCAAAAGTATATCATTGATGTAGTGCAAACGTTACATCCAATGAATCAAAAGCAAAGACATTGATGTAGTGCAAACGGTACATCCAACGTATCAAAAACAAGGACATTGATGTAGTGCAAACGGTACATCCAATGTATCAAAAGCATATCATTGATGTAGTGCAAACGGTACATCCACTGAATCAAAAGCAAAGACATTGATGTAGTGCAAACGGTACATCCAATGTATCAAAAGCAAGTACATTGATGTAGTGCAAACGGTACATCCAATGTATCAAAAGCAAAGACACTGATGTAGTGCAAACGGTACATCCAATGAATCAAAAGCAAAGACATTGCACATGCTAGTCTAAAACATAAAAATGATCATCATGATCATCAAGAAGTGTCAATTACAGTAAGCTAGTAAATATATGAGCTTAGCTTCATGTCCCATAACCACTAGCTTAACTTAAATATTTATGAACAAATTGTAGATCTCCACTAGAAAATTGTCACAAGAGATTCAATCGATCAAGTCCAAGAATTAACCGACGAAGTAAACGCAAGCGTTTCATACCACTTGTTTTACTAAGTCGTTTAATTAGATTTCTCATACGAGTGAGGTAAAGGTTTGTATATACTAATAGATTGGAAATCGGTTTGAGAAAACGAGCTTTGTAATAAAATAGTGTTGAAATCATTTTGATGAAAGAGTTTTGATATTTACTACTAGTATAGAAAACCTTTATATTTTTAAAGTGACAAATCACAAAGGTGATTGTAGGAACAATCAATTCATAAAGATTCACATTCGAAGACGTGAATAAAATCCAAAAAAATCGATACCGAATCCATCAAAATGGATATTCCCATAAATCACGAAGAAAATGTCATCAAAGTCGATAATAAGTGATAATAACAAAAGGGAATCAACACGAATCGATTAACATTGGAAATTCAATCCAAAAAGGCAAATTGGACTCAAACAGCAGGTTCAGTCGACTGAACAGAGTTTTCAGTCGACGACCCTGTACCCGGAAATTTTCCAGGTTCAGGAAATTTTCGGTTTCCAGGTTCAGTCGACTGAATCATGCCTGGAAACTTTCGGGTTCCAGGTTCAGTTGACTGAACAGAAGATTCAGTCGACTGAATCATGCCTGGGCTGTTTTTCAGCCTATCCAAAGGAAGAGCAAACTCCTCCAAAAAGCAACCGGACGAACATTGGCTCTAAGGGTTTATGCCAATCGACAACCCGGCCCTATATGCTCCTCGATGCATCACCAAAAGCATGATCAAACACCCATAAAAGGATTTTCACACAAATTTGACTTAAAAACCCAAAATTGGAATATTCACAAAACCAATCCAAATCAAGAGCAAATGCACATGAAGAAGTGTTAGGAATTCATACCCAACAACCAAAGATAATTATAGTCATAGATGTGATATAAAAAATCTCACCTTTGAACCAAATCAATGAAGGAGAAGCTTTAAAACAGGCTAAGATCAATTCCTCTTCAATAACAACTCAAGAAGCTTAAATCTAAGCTTAAAAGAGAAACATATTCTAAATTAGGTTTAGGAAATTTCTGAAATCAAAGAGAGAATGAGTTGGAGAAGATGAAGAGAAAGCTTACCAATGGGTTCTCTTGAGTTTGGAGCTAGAAGATGGATTTGCTAATGGAAACTAGGGCTTAGGATTTCCTAATTCTTTTTCTCTTCCCCCATTTTTTATGAAGCTTGAATGCATTAGGAAATTATGAAGGAATGAAGAGAAGAGGGTTGGAGCTAGGTTGATAAAGGGCTGAAACCTAAACAAAGGCCCTAAGTTAAAAGTAGCAAAATTTCACTAACTCCAAACATATCAAAATTTACACTTAAAAAGATCGCAAACGTCATTTTAAACTCAATGGGAGTGGTCCCGAGTCCCAATTCGACTGTTTGCAAAAAGTAGCTTTTCGGACCAAAATCCGACGAACGATAAAATATTTAAATAAAATATTTAAATATAAAATCGATAAATATGCGGGTTGTTACACCGAACATGTTATGATGGAAGATCTAGTCAATGATGCAGATAAATTTCAACATTTTCAACCTGAAAATCCGTTGTTTGATCATGCTAATATTGGAGAGCCGTCTACGGCTGATGGCAATTGGCAGGCCAATGAAAGTAAGAAGTATAAATCACTTTTTGGTAGCGCAAAAGTGCCACTGTATCCTTCATGTTCAAAAGGGTTGACGAAACTGTATGCCATTGTGAAACTGAATAGCTTGAAGACCCAATACGGATTTTCAAATAATGGTGTGACTGCACTCCTCGAACTATGAGTTACTCCCTGAAGGTAACACGCTGCCGACAACGTACTCCGACGTGAAGAAGTTAATTAAGCAAGTTGGGATGAATTACAAAACTTATGATGCATGCATCAATGATTGCATATTATACTGGAAAGATGATGCGAATAGAGTATCGTGTACAAATTGCAACGAACCAAGATATATGACATCATCCAACGAAGAAAGAAAAGGCATCAAAGTACCTCGAAAGACATTAAGACATTTTCCTTTAATTTCTAGATTGAAGAGATTGTATACTGTACCATGGATAGCAGATGCGATGACCTGTCATGGTCGTGCCAAGTCTGATCCAACCGTAATGCGTCATCCATGTGACACTTCTCAATGGAAAGCCGTAGATTATTTTGACCAAACGTTTGCTGTCGAGCCACGAAATGTCACACTTGGAATAGCAACAGATGGTTTCTGTCCACATGCTTCTCTATCTAACCCTTACAGTTGTTGGCCAGTAATTGTATTACCATACAATCTTCCTCCGTCTATGTGCATGAAACGAGAGTTTTCTATGCTAACACTGTTGATTTCTGGGCCAAAACAACCAGGGAAGGATATTGATGTTTATTTACAGCCGTTGATAGACGAGTTAAAGCAGTTATAGGAAGGAGTCGTTACATATGATTCATTAAATAAATCCGAATTCACAATGAGAGCTAGGGTGTTGTGGGCAATCCATGATCACCCTGCTCTTGGGACTTTATCGGGATGTACTACTCACGGTTATTTTGCATGTTCGGTTTGTGGGGAAAACACTTGTTCTTATCATCTTCCTGAAAGTAAGAAGGTGTGTTACATGGGACATCGAATGTTTCTTCCTAAAGAACACAAGTTTCGATACAACAAGACAAATTTCAACAACGAACAAGAACTTCAACGTCCTAAACGGACATTGACTAGTTTTGAAGTTGAAAAGAAAGTAGCGAAAATCAAAATGAAAGTTGGTAAACACAAAGAAGAAATTAGTCGAAAACGGAAAAAGTCAATTTATGAAGAAGTTGACAATGTTTCTGCATGGTACAGGAGGTCTATCTTTTTTGATTTACCATATTGGAAAGCAAATATGATTCGCCATAATATTGATGTTATGCATACAGAGAAAAATGTCACAGAGCATCTCATCAGCACCATTATGGGCCATAAAGATAAGTCAAAAGATGGCATCAATGCACGCAAGGATTTGAAAATCATGGGTATAAAACAAAAGTTGTGGGTGATGGAAGATCCTGAAACAAATAAAATAATCATACCAAAGGCAACTTTCACTTTGAGCAAAGAAGAAAAGATACGGTTATTTTGAAAAACCTGAAAGTGCCCAACAAATTCTCTTCAAACTTCCACAACAATGTGAGCATCAATCCTCCCGAACTAAGAAATATGAAGTCACATGATTACCACGTCATAATGCAACATTTTCTTCTGGTATTGCTTCAACATTCTTATCCACAACATAAAGATCTGCGAAATGCTATTCATTGTATTAGTCTATTCTTTAACATTTTGTGCTCAAAGGTGATTAATAGGGAACACCTTATAAAAGCAAAGGCTAGTTAGGTAGAAGCAATGTGTGCGTTTGAAAAACATTTTCCACCTGCACTTTTTGATACCAGTATCCATCTTATCGTTCATTTAGCCGATGAAGCATTAATTTGTGGTCCTGTCAGATATAGATGGATGTATCCCTTTGAACGGTAAATAACTAATTTCAGTTATGTACATTATTATTCGATAGAAATAGCTATTATGTACAATATATAATTGATCACATTCACAGGTTGACGAAAACATATAAAGGATATGTACGCAACAAAAGATATATTGAAGGTTGTATTGTAGAAGGATATATCGTACAAGAAGCTAGCCTTTACTGCATGGAACATATGCCAAACGGAGGTGATGGCAATCATAAACATATCCACGAAGCGTGTTTAGACGAGGACGATGAGTTTGCTGGTGAGATACTTTTAGATAATGATAAAGATATAACGTTAACCCAAGTGCAGTTTGAACAAGTGCGTAGATGTGTAACGACCCGTTAAATTAATAATATTAAATGAGTTAAATTAATATAGTTTCTAACCTGATTTAGAAAAAAAAAGGCTTTAAGATTTATTTGAGAAAATGTAGTAATTTGTTATAGTAATTGGAATTTAATGTAACAATTTAATTTTTATGACAATAGTTTTGGATAATGTAATTGTCACACTTTGTTAAAAGTTAATGTTAAGAAACCAATAAATGTTGAATTAGTGAATATTAATAAAATATTTACTAGAATGGGATTCATTTAATATTAAAATAAATAGTAGGATTGTTTCATTTGGTGACCGTTGAATAAACCAATGCAATAAGTGTAGATAAATTTTTTTTATGAATATTGTTCGATAATGAATGTACTTAAAAACGGTAATAAACTTAATATAAGAAAACAAAGGCAAATTGTGTATTAATTAATGAATTCATGAATCAGTGTATGGACTTAGTGTAACTATACGTAAATGTACGCAATAAGGTTGTGAAATACCAATGATTTGGATTTCCAATTTATATTAAACATAATGTTGGTAGAAATTGGAATTCACTGTTGTGTGAAATATATGAGAAATCAGGTCAAATGTAAATTATACCGTAGATGATATACTCTTTTAAACAGTAGGATTTTTAAATAAATAAACGTTTCACTTAGGTTTCAATTGGATAACTTATGTAGTTTAATGGAGAATCAATTGCAATTAATTGCCATAAATTAGTGATGATAGGGTAGTTTGATTTGGCCTTTAAGAAGCAAAGAAAAAGAAAGCCAAGATTTATGAATTCATTTGCAATGTGAAATGCAAATCTTGTGCATTGTTTTTTTTTTCAAATGGAATTAATATTTAACCATTACGTTAGTGGAGTCTGATAAGTTAAGGTAGATAATCAATGGTAATTTACCTAATTCAAAGGATATATTAATATAAATATGGGTAAAATGAGGTTAGACCAAGGATATAATATTAATTGATTTTTAAGGCTTAATTAATATGTGAAATAGACAAGATTCTACATTCAAACATTTATACAAAGCTAAGTTGTAAATAGAAGTACCAATGTAATATAATGTAAATAGATGGGAATCAACATTTATTTATTTATTTAATGGAATTTAATTTCTATAGTATGATAATCGCAATTAAATGAAATTGAAATAGCTAATTTATACGTTAGTTGAAATTTAGCTGGAATATGAGGATTTTTAATGAAATAGTGAAATCAAATGGAAATAAGGTTTCAATTATACATTGGAATTTATATTCACCATAAAAGGTTAATTGAAAACCAAAGGAGTTAATAAAGGAATCAAGCTTTATCTATTAATTTGGATTTAAGATATGGTAAATTGGATTTATTGCAATAATTAATTCTATAAGATGAGGTTAATACTTATTCTATTTATAATTAGACCAAACTATTGATATAGATTTTTTGAAAGCAGAATCTATAAATATATTTGAGTATCAAATTCAATAATTGCGCTTATTGCATAAATAAAGGGAATTTAACGTTAAATATTACGTTACTGGAATTTAAAATGAACTTTAAGAATAATATTGTGAATCATGAACCAAAGTATGTGGCATCCCTATTTGGATAAAGAATGAGTATATAAAAGTTAAAATCTAATATACGGGGTTTTGAGCATTTAATTTTATAATTCTTAAATATAGGAAAGTGCAGAAATTAACACTGCAAATTGATATACTTATAATTTTAATTCACATCCAAGCTTGTTAAATCATTTGAAATTGATTAAATTATATAAGTAATAAAATTTGGACAATTTTAGAATATAATATAAAATTTGGATTTTTGTAATTTATTTTGATTTATTTAATGAATATAAAAATAGCCTTTTTTTGTCCCGGACTCGGATTTCGATGAAACCAGTTTCATCGGATCCGTATCGGTGAATTATTATAGGGTTTCAAGTTTCGTATCGATCGGACTTGTCGTTCGATCGTACGGGCGTGAAACGCCTTGAAATCAAATTTAATTAAAATCAATTTGAATCAATTTGGAAATTTTGTTTTCAGCATAACTTCTTCAGACGATCAAATTTGGACGTGAAACTTTTTCCATCGCGTTCAGAATATATTAAATTACCTATTTGGATATATAGATTTAATAAATTCGGTTCCGGAGGCATAGCGGGCTTTTTGGGCCATAGTTTGTTCCGCACGTTCATTCTACGGTCTATCTACTCTATCTCTAACCCCTCTATATAAACCTAGCTACAAGCCCTAACCTCCACCTAATTTCTTTTCATTTGAGCGTATACTTTCTTCAAGCTCCTCTTCTTCTTCAATGGGTGCTAACCCTAGATCCAGTCAGTTCAAAAAAAAAAAAATTCAAATTTAAAAAAAAAAAAAAAAATTTGGATCTGCAGCAGCTTCTGGTCGCGCTTCGGGTTTTAGGGGAGAAAACCCTAGAGCAACTTCGGGTCAGGAAGAAAATGACTCTAGTCGATCCGGGTCGTTTTGGCGAAAACTCCAAGTAAGCACCGGGGAATTGAGGCGGCGCACCGAAGTCGAATCCGAAGTCGACCCAGGACCAGAATTTTCCATTTTTCAAATTTTCATAACTTTTGCATACGAGCTCGGATTCACGCGCGGTTTGTTTTGCTGGGATCGTATCGGAATTTATGACGTTTTGGCACGAGTTTGGATGAATTTGGAGATTGTCAAATTTTGGGTTTAAATTGGATTCGAATTCAATTTAAATTCAAAAAGGTGAGTGTTTTAACCCACTCACAACTACTAGAAGCTTTTATGTTTGTTAAGTTAATTTTAGAAATGAATAGAAATTTATTTATGAGTATTTGGCATGTTTATTTATTCATATCTGTTGAATTGCATTTATTTAATTTAACTGTTAATTTAATTAATTTATTGCGTATAAATTTACAGTTAAAATTTATTTGTTTGTATATGAACTGCTAGTTAACAGTTATATAATTTATTTCTGAATATAGACTGTAGATTAATAGATGTTAAATTTAATTTGAATAAAATTGCCAGTATTACCTGTTATGTAGTACCAAAAATAATATTGTTATTGATTAATATTGATTGGTGATTGCGATTTGGATGATGGATGATGTTGATGAATGGATGTTTATTGGATATCATTAAATTGCAAATTATCATGCATATTTCATTTCATTCGGGATTGTGGTTTGAAATGATATATAACCGCAAATTTTTATATCTTTTAAATTGCGGATTGGAATGATAAATATCCGTATCGCTTGACCATAGGATAGAAAATTTTATACAGGCACCGCGGTCTATATATAACTATTTTAATGTGATTTCTATGGTTTGGATGGAATACGGTTTATAATAATCTTAAATTTTATATTGTATAAATATTTTTCTTCCATATATATATACATATGAAGTTGAAAATTTTGAAATTAAAAGGTGTATAAAAATCTTTATTAAAAATGGAAGAAAATTAAGAAAATGGAGTTTAATAATTTATATCATATGTTTAAATGTTAAGTTTGGAAATTTTAAGATATGATATTTATGATTGGATTTTTCCCAAAATAAATTGAAATGAATATTCTAGTATAATTTGAATTGGGAAAAATATATATATTTTATTACTAGAAATTGAAGTCTTATTATTTATGGATTTTATATGAATATTCAAGACTAATTAATAGAACAATTGATTTCTTGAAAGCATAAAATCCGACTTTAGTTTGAAATATTGATACTCAAAATGGATATACGTATATATAAATAAATTGAAGTGGTTTTGGAACTTGAGAGAGATAATATAAATTTTGGTTTAGACTTTAATAAAGAAATGTATTTGTAAAGCCATGAGAACTATTTTCTTTACAAAGTAACATTTAAGTTAAACCATTTAATTCATACACCGTTGAATGTCCAAACCATTCAAGTTTTTAGAAGTTATGGTTTTAAATTATGATTTTCAAAATATTATGCTTTGAAATATTTGATTTTCAGACGTTATGAAGTTAAAGCATTATGATTTTGGAAAAGAATTATATTTGGGATAAGTGATAAAATATGGTTTTGGGTTTTGAAATGATATCGTATTCATGGTTATGAAATGGAATGTTTATTCTGATTTTTAAAGTATGAGCTATTTTTAAATGACCGCGGTGTTATAATAACGATGGGTTGGCAAAGAGACCGGGATCGGATATGGACATACTCTCTGTCGATACCGAAAACCACTTTGACTAACCGTGTACGCGGTGGAGATTCCAGAATGAAGTAGGTGGTGGCGACGTTTCCTGTAAGGTAAATACGTGGACCCGACTCCCGTGAGTTGGCATAAGGTGGCTAAAACAGGAGCGATTCTCAGGCCAATGAGGTCATTCCTCTGATCGGACCCTCCTCTTCGATATTATACTTTGATTTTGGATTGATTCAGTTGCCACTTCTATATTTTGATTTTGGGGAGTTAGTCCGAGGTGGGCGGTAACTGCGGCTACGCGTTTCCACCAGCCTGGATAGCAATTGGTATATCTGCCCTGGCATTGCCTAGTTGTGCCGTGTCACCTACCATACCGAGCCTTTACTACGAGTTTCTATTTGTGTCGTACCTATGGAGTATCCTCTGGTAGCTTCCCGATCAGGAGGTATTACGGTACTGTATAGACTATTGGCATTATTTGTGTTAAGGGCTATATGGGTAACCCCTTAACGCTATTAAAAAGTAAGTTTATTTTATAAATAGACACTATTATAATAGCGCAATATACTACATAGTAAATAGTTTAACGGATCTTTAGGAGATGTAAATCCCGAACATCTCTTGAGTTACTGTACTCATATTTATTTCTGTTAATTTAACTCACATAAGATCTTTTAGTCTGACTCGAGTGTTTTTGTCTTTTCAAATTCGCTCGGGTCAGTCCGAGCGTTTCAGGATCGAAGATTTTAGCTTTGGAGGACGAAAACGAAGAATCCGTATTATATTATTTATAGTATTGCACCACACTCTAAATTTCCGCTGCATTGATTGTATTGGTATGTGTAACTCTGATATTCATTGTATAAGTAAAATAAATATTTTGTAAACAGTTATCATGAACTGTATATTGATTATTATATTTTATCCTTCCGCTGTGAGATTCTATTTTGTTTTATTTCTTCTCTGTTTTTTTCTTATTTACCCCATAACAATCCGCCCTTACGTATGCTTTGAATTGGCACGTGTGTCGGTTTAAAGTGTGCGAAAAGGCGGGATGTTACAGTTGGTATCAGAGCTTTGGTTTAGCGATAAACCTTGGTTTTGTGGGGTTTGACTCTTTGTTAATAGGGTAGTAATACCCTATGGGAGTCGCTGAGTGTATATATATGAGAGAGCGTATTTGTTAGTGTTAATAAAGATTTTGATATTGTGTTAATCTGTTCCGCTTTGTATTTATAAATTCTGGTTGATGCATGGGACGCTATGACATTAATAGGGATTTCTAAACACTTAATAGGACAGACCGACATAATATTTGTTTTTAATATTGGTGAATGAAATAATTTTGCCTATTATATTTTCTATATATAAAAATATTTTTATAAAAATATATATATATATTTGGTTGCTATAGATTGGGTGTTAGGAAATAAAAATATTTATAACAATTGAAGCTAAGTTGAAATTATAATAAATCAAATTGGAGATTTTAGAACTTAAGTCCGGTATTTTTGAAAATCTTCTTTCGAAGGATTTGTGAAATATAATGATTTGGTTTATAGGTAATTTCTTATATAAATGTTTAGTATAATTCGGAAGAATTGTTTTAAAAGAGGATTTTGGAGAAAATAAATTTTGTACTTTCCTCTCTGTCGCTAGAAAATAATTTCGGTGATGGCGGCCGCATCATCGACTTTCATTTTCGAGTTTCGTAGGGGAAATGCCACTGTAGTAAATTCTACTGCAGATTTATTTTGAAATTATCTAAAATTTTAAATTGTTTTAAATATAAATTGAGATATAAGTTGTAAGAACTCATTTATCTATTATTTTTAAAATAAAATTGAAATTTGACCCGGTATTTAATTCTAAAATTTTCCACTAATTAATGGTTTAAATTATTTTTAGGGAAATATAAAGTAAGTAATAAATGGATTGAAACCTCTAATTTAAGTAAGAAAATTAATGCTAGGTATAAAGGAAGTTAAAATTTTAACTGATAAATAATGGTAAAGATTTATTGAAAATCAACGAATTAAAAGGGTTGAGATTAAACTTGTATAAGTTCTTTTGCTTTTTCTTTAACATAAATAACTTACCAAGTATAAAAAGTTGAAATGTGAATTAAGAGTGGAATAGAATATTATGCAAGTAGAATTTTTGGAAATAATGAAGTATTCAATAAATTACTGTTATAAATAAGAATTTAATGGTATTAACTTAAGTGATGATTGGAATTTTACTAAAATTAAAGGTTGTATTATTAATAGGTGATTTTAACCTTAAGAAAGTAAAAATGAAATTCCTTAGTTTATAAAGTTTGATTGTTGGGTTATTAACTTAAGTACGCCTTAATTTCCCCTATTCTAACATAATGGAAAGTAGGAAAAATATAAATGACTGCAATCCATAGTTAATGAATGAGTAAAATCTTTCACTTGTAGGAATGCAAGTTATAAGGTTAATAAATTAAGTGTAAGTAGAGGGTTACTGTAATTAAATATAATGGAAACGTAAACATTAAATAAAGGAATGAAATTAAGGGTAAGTTGAAAGTGAAATTTATAAAACAAATATATATTAATTAAAGGAATGGAGAAGAAACTTGTAAATTTTCACTTACATTCTTAAAACATACATAACTTACCATATAATAAAAAGTTGCAATGTTAGTAGGAAAATGTAAAGGGAAATCTTACAAGTGAAGAGTAAGGTAATAAAGGTATTCTATTAATTTGTTATTATTAATGAGAATTAATTGTATAGACTTAAGTTAAATTGGAAATTTTACTATAAGTAAAGGTAAGTAGTATAAATAGATGATAGAAACTTTAGTAAATAAATTGGAATACAAATATAATGAATTTTGTGATAAATGGAAAATGAAAATTTGTAAGAAATAAAGAAATCACTCCATAAATGAAAGAAAGAAAATCAAACCATTGAAGCATGAGATAAATGTATAATAAATAAATTTGGGTGTTGGTTTGAATTGTGTTGTTTGATTTATGTTGTTGGGTAAGAAATTTGAAGTGGTTAAATGAATAAGTATCTATCTTTGTTCCATCTAAGACTGTTGAGTAAAGGATGCACTTGATAGTTAATTTCATTTCATACAAATTTCAAGTTTGAACCCAAACAACTATTTGTTTGATGGATTAAATAGTTGCTTCGTTTGTGTATGTATGTTGTTTGTAAGGTTGATGGTTGTTGAATTGTTTGGTTGATTAATGATTGAATCCACTTGAATAGTTCACTTTAAAATAAATATTTAACCTTTTAGATTATATAAGTGAATACAGGTGATGGAAGCAACTGCTACTGCTTTTGGTTCCAAAATAATAAGCGTATATTGCCCGACAAATAGGTACGTTTTCGGATTACGTTTCGTAACGCTATTTTATATAAATTTTCCCGTGTTGGGATATAATATTTTGATAATATATGTAATATATTTGTATATTTTGATATTATATTTTCTCCCGAGTCTCTCCGTACAAAGGAGACTCTGCCAAAATTTTTCGTAAATTTTGGACTTAGAATTTTGTTGAATATTTTCCAAACTTTAATGATTTAAGTATAAAAGGTTATAATGACTATAAGACGGGCATATCTCATTTAAGGAAATTAATTTAGTAAATTATTGTTTATAAGTTAATATTTGAAATAAGATGTAATGTTTTATTCTTCCTTCTCCCTTCTTTTTCCTTTTCGGGGACGAAAAGTTTTGAGTGGGGGAGATTGTAACGACCCGTTAAATTAATAATATTAAATGAGTTAAATTAATATAATTTCTAACCTGATTTAGAAAAAAAAAGGCTTTAAGATTTATTTGAGAAAATGTAGTAATTTGTTATAGTAATTGGAATTTAATGTAACAATTTAATTTTTATGACAATAGTTTTGGATAATGTAATTGTCACACTTTGTTAAAAGTTAATGTTAAGAAACCAATAAATGTTGAATTAGTGAATATTAATAAAATATTTACTAGAATGGGATTCATTTAATATTAAAATAAATAGTAGGATTGTTTCATTTGGTGACCGTTGAATAAACCAATGCAATAAGTGTAGATAATTTTTTTTTATGAATATTGTTCGATAATGAATGTACTTAAAAACGGTAATAAACTTAATATAAGAAAACAAAGGCAAATTGTGTATTAATTAATGAATTCATGAATCAGTGTATGGACTTAGTGTAACTATACGTAAATGTACGCAATAAGGTTGTGAAATACCAATGATTTGGATTTCCAATTTATATTAAACATAATGTTGGTAGAAATTGGAATTCACTGTTGTGTGAAATATATGAGAAATCAGGTCAAATGTAAATTATACCGTAGATGATATACTCTTTTAAACAGTAGGATTTTTAAATAAATAAACGTTTCACTTAGGTTTCAATTGGATAACTTATGTAGTTTAATGGAGAATCAATTGCAATTAATTGCCATAAATTAGTGATGATAGGGTAGTTTGATTTGGCCTTTAAGAAGCAAAGAAAAAGAAAGCCAAGATTTATGAATTCATTTGCAATGTGAAATGCAAATCTTGTGGATTGTTTTTTTTTTCAAATGGAATTAATATTTAACCATTACGTTAGTGGAGTCTGATAAGTTAAGGTAGGTAATCAATGGTAATTTACCTAATTCAAAGGATATATTAATATAAATATGGGTAAAATGAGGTTAGACCAAGGATATAATATTAATTGATTTTTAAGGCTTAATTAATACGTGAAATAGACAAGATTCTACATTCAAACATTTATACAAAGCTAAGTTGTAAATAGAAGTACCAATGTAATATAATGTAAATAGATGGGAATCAACATTTATTTATTTATTTAATGGAATTTAATTTCTATAGTATGATAATCGCAATTAAATGAAATTGAAATAGCTAATTTATACGTTAGTTGAAATTTAGCTGGAATATGAGGATTTTTAATGAAATAGTGAAATCAAATGGAAATAAGGTTTCAATTATACATTGGAATTTATATCCACCATAAAAGGTTAATTGAAAACCAAAGGAGTTAATAAAGGAATCAAGCTTTATCTATTAATTTGGATTTAAGATATGGTGAATTGGATTTATTGCAATAATTAATTCTATAAGATGAGGTTAATACTTATTCTATTTATAATTAGACCAAACTGTTGATATAGATTTTTTGAAAGCAGAATCTATAAATCAATTTGAGTATCAAATTCAATAATTGCGCTTATTGCATAAATAAAGGGAATTTAACGTTAAATATTACGTTACTGAAATTTAAAATGAACTTTAAGAATAATATTGTGAATCATGAACCAAAGTATGTGGCATCCCTATTTGGATAAAGAATGAGTATATAAAAGTTAAAATCTAATATATGGGGTTTTGAGCATTTAATTTTATAATTCTTAAATATAGGAAAGTGCAGAAATTAACACTGCAAATTGATATACTTATAATTTTAATTCACATCCAAGCTTGTTAAATCATTTGAAATTGATTAAATTATATAAGTAATAAAATTTGGACAATTTTAGAATATAATATAAAATTTGGATTTTTGTAATTTATTTTGATTTATTTAATGAATATAAAAATAGCCTTTTTTTGTCACGGACTCGGATTTCGATGAAACCAGTTTCATCGGATCTGTATCGGTGAATTATTATAGGGTTTCAAGTTTCGTATCGATCGGACTTGTCGTTCGATCGTACGGGCGTGAAACGCCTTGAAATCAAATTTAATTAAAATCAATTTGAATCAATTTGGAAATTTTGTTTTCAGCATAACTTCTTCATACGATCAAATTTGGACGTGAAACTTTTTCCATCGCGTTCAGAATATATTAAATTACCTATGTGGATATATAGATTTAATAAATTCGGTTCCGGAGGCATAGCGGGGTTTTTGGGCCATAGTTTGTTTCGCACGTTCATTCTACGGTCTATCTACTCTATCTCTAACCCCTCTATATAAACCTAGCTACAAGCCCTAGCCTCCACCTAATTTCTTTTCATCTGAGCGTATACTTTCTTCAAGCTCCTCTTCTTCTTCAATGGGTGCTAACCCTAGATCCAGTCAGTTCAAAAAAAAAAAAATTCAAATTTAAAAAAAAAAAAAAAATTTGGATCTGCAGCAGCTTCTGGTCGCGCTTCGGGTTTTTGGGGGAGAAAACCCTAGAGCAACTTCGGGTTAGGAAGAAAATGACTCTGGTCGATCCGGGTCGTTTTGGCGAAAACTCCAAGCAAGCACCGGGGAATTGAGGCGGCGCACCGAAGTCGAACCCGAAGTCGACCCAGGACCAGAATTTTCCATTTTTCAAATTTTCATAACTTTTGCATACGAGCTCGGATTCACGCGCGGTTTGTTTTGCTGGGATCGTATCGGAATTTCTGACGTTTTGGCATGAGTTTGGATGAATTTGGAGACTGTCAAATTTTGGGTTTAAATTGGATTCGAATTCAATTTAAATTCAAAAAGGTGAGTGTTTTAACCCACTCACAACTACTAGAAGCTTTTATGTTTGTTAAGTTAATTTTAGAAATGAATAGAAATTTATTTATGAGTATTTGACATGTTTATTTATTCATATCTGTTGAATTGCATTTATTTAATTTAATTGTTAATTTAATTAATTTATTGCGTATAAATTTACAGTTAAAATTTATTTGTTTGTATATGAACTGCTAGTTAACAGTTATATAATTTATTTCTGAATATAGACTGTAGATTAATAGATGTTAAATTTAATTTGAATAAAATTGCCAGTATTACCTGTTATGTAGTACCAAAAATAATATTGTTATTGATTAATATTGATTGGTGATTGCGATTTGGATGATGGATGATGTTGATGAATGGATGTTTATTGGATATCATTAAATTGCAAATTATCATGCATATTTCATTTCATTCGGGATTGTGGTTTGAAATGATATATAACCGCAAATTTTTATATCTTTTACATTGCGGATTGAAATGATAAATATTCGTATCACTTGACCATAGGATAGAAAATTTTATACAGGCACCGCGGTCTATATATAACTATTTTAATGTGATTTCTATGGTTTGGATGGAATACGGTTTATAATAATCTTAAATTTTATATTGTATAAATATTTTTCTTCCATATATATATACATATGAAGTTGAAAATTTTGAAATTAAAAGGTGTATAAAAATCTTTATTAAAAATGGAAGAAAATTAAGAAAATGGAGTTTAATAATTTATATCATATGTTTAAATGTTAAGTTTGGAAATTTTAAGATATGATATTTATAATTGGATTTTTCCCAAAATAAATTGAAATGAATATTCTAGTATAATTTGAATTGGGAAAAATATATATATTTTATTACTAGAAATTGAAGTCTTATTATTTATGGATTTTATATGAATATTCAAGACTAATTAATAGAACAATTGATTTCTTGAAAGCATAAAATCCGACTTTAGTTTGAAATATTGATACTCAAAATGGATATACGTATATATAAATAAATTGAAGTGGTTTTGGAACTTGAGAGAGATAATATAAATTTTGGTTTAGACTTTAATAAAGAAATGTATTTGTAAAGCCATGAGAACTATTTTCTTTACAAAGTAACATTTAAGTTAAACCATTTAATTCATACACCGTTGAATGTCCAAACCATTCAAGTTTTTAGAAGTTATGGTTTTAAATTATGATTTTCAAAATATTATGCTTTGAAATATTTGATTTTCAGACGTTATGAAGTTAAAGCATTATGATTTTGGAAAAGAATTATATTTGGGATAAGTGATAAAATATGGTTTTGGGTTTTGAAATGATATCGTATTCATGGTTATGAAATGGAATGTTTATTCTGATTTTTAAAGTATGAGCTATTTTTAAATGACCGCGGTGTTATAATAACGATGGGTTGGCAAAGAGACCGGGATCGGATATGGACATACTCTCTGTCGATACCGAAAACCACTTTGACTAACCGTGTACGCGGTGGAGATTCCAGAATGAAGTAGGTGGTGGCGACGTTTCCTGTAAGGTAAATACGTGGACCCGACTCCCGTGAGTTGGCATAAGGTGGCTAAAACAGGAGCGATTCTCAGGCCAATGAGGTCATTCCTCTGATCGGACCCTCCTCTTCGATATTATACTTTGATTTTGGATTGATTCAGTGGCCACTTCTATATTTTGATTTTGGGGAGTTAGTCCGAGGTGGGCGGTAACTGCGGCTACGCGTTTCCACCAGCCTGGATAGCAATTGGTATATCTACCCTGGCATTGCCTAGTTGTGCCGTGTCACCTACCATACCGAGCCTTTACTACGAGTTTCTATTTGTGTCGTACCTATGGAGTATCCTCTGGTAGCTTCCCGATCAGGAGGTATTACGGTACTGTATAGACTATTGGCATTATTTGTGTTAAGGGCTATATGGGTAACCCCTTAATGCTATTAAAAAGTAAGTTTATTTTATAAATAGACACTATTATAATAGAGCAATATACTACATAGTAAATAGTTTAACGGATCCTTAGGAGATGTAAGTCCCGAACATCTCTTGAGTTACTGTACTCATATTTATTTCTGTTAATTTAACTCACATAAGATCTTTTAGTCTGACTCGAGTGTTTTTGTCTTTTCAAATTCGCTCGGGTCAGTCCGAGCGTTTCAGGATCGAAGATTTTAGCTTTGGAGGACGAAGACGAAGAATCTGTATTATATTATTTATAGTATGGCACCACACTCTAAATTTCCGCTGCATTGATTGTATTGGTATGTGTAACTCTGATATTCATTGTATAAGTAAAATAAATATTTTGTAAACAGTTATCATGAACTGTATATTGATTATTATATTTTATCCTTCCGCTGTGAGATTCTATTTTGTTTTATTTCTTCTCTGTTTTTTTCTTATTTACCCCATAACAATCCGCCCTTGCGTATGCTTTGAATTGGCACGTGTGTCGGTTTAAAGTGTGCGAAAAGGCGGGATGTTACAAGATGGGTCCTTATTAAGTATGATGGATTGGATGAATGGAAGAAGTAAGTTCACACCTTTGTTTTGAATATCCATTTTTTAATTCAATTTATGTATTCGTTTTGATATGTGTTTTCCGTAGGAGGTATGACTCCTATGCGAAAAATACTAGATTTCATTCACGAGGCAGAGGTACAACTGTCGAAGTCGTTCAAAGTTTTACTCTATGGTTACGCAACGAGGTATTATAGCATCTTATGTAGTTCACGTGTTTATAAGTTGGCAATACACCTTCGTGACCATGTTTTGTTTTACTTATTGTATTTTATGTAGTTGTTGAAGTGCATCGATGTTGATCCAACTCTCTGGCGGCTAGTGCATGGGCCGAAGTTCATGGCGCTTAGTTATACTAAGTACCAAGTGAATGGTTTTTTATTTTCCACGAAAATGTACGAAAATCGTATGGTAACACAAGATAGCGGTGTATGCATGAAAGCAATTACAAAATTTAGAGCGAGTGGTAAAGATATAAGGAAGCAGAAACAATGTATTACGGAGTCATTCAGCAGATACTTGAGTTGGATTACACTGACTTCAAACAAACAGTTTTTTATTGTGATTGGGTAAAGGTCGAGGATAGGATCAATGGTTGCAAAATAGATCCTGTTTCAAACTTGATCATGGTTAATTTAGGGAAATTCAAGAGCAAAGATAGCGTGAATGATGAGCCATTTATTCTTGCATCAGAAGCGAGTCAAGTGTTCTACTCAAGAGATTTAGAAAATAACGGTTGGTCTGTGGTTTTGCATACACCAAAATGGTTGACTACAAATGTGGATGACATTGAGTTTCCTACCGTCTATCAATTAGCTTTTGAAGATAATGAAAAATTAGAAGACTTTACCAAAACCATTTGTTAACTGATGAATTGTTAAATGCTTCATTTCTCGTTTGAATTCCTATTCCTTGGGGTAGTAGGAGTGTGAGATATCATTGAACCAAACAAAAATTCCTATTATTTCAGGGCAGCTGAGTTGATATATTCGTAGATTATTTGTTTTTTCTTTTCTTTTTGTAATATGTGATACAATTACAAATCAATAATGGTTTTTCAATCGTGTGCAGGAAACTATGTCACAAAATCCAGCATCATCACATTCATCATGTTCAGAAGAAAAAATAGTTGATCAAAACTTATTTGGTATTCCAGTCTCAGAAAACGCTGGAAAAATCGCCACTATGCTGGGTAAACTAGTAAGAGCTCATGTGCCGATATCATACATAAGTTGGAACAAAGTACCCGGTACATATAAGGATGATGTTTGGAACCAATTGGTGGTAAGTTTTTACTTTGATTCATTTCTGACAATATTTAAAAAATATTTATGGTCAGTCATTCTATTTTGCAATGTATATGCACTACCTGTTACAGTCGGTTTTTGAAACCCGTTTTAAGTATGATAGAATTGATTAACTTGTTTATGTATTTTACTTTTTGCAGAAAATGTATGCGCTTGAACCGCTTTCAAAGGAATTTTTTTAAAAAGAATGTCCGAGGCTTTTAGGAGACACAAAAAAAACTTGAGAGCAAGTTTTTATGACACTTTCGACAATGACGAAGAACGAATGAAAAATTGTCCACCTACAATTGCTCAAGAAGATTGGAACGAGTTCATAAAAAATGAAGCAACGCCTGAAGTGAGCGGAAGAAGGGAGTTAGCCAAAAAAAATAGATCATTGCTCAGTTATGCTCACCATGCAGGCCGTAAAAGTCACGCTAGAATAGAACATGAAATGGTAAGTTATATTCATTTTTTTTTCAAAAATGGTAAAAATCACAACTAACATATTTTATATATTGCAGATCGTTGCAAATCCATCTGCAAATATCAACCGTCGTCATGTATGGGAGAAGACACACAAGAAAAAAGATGGTAGCATATCAAATGCCAATTCTTCGTACTTCGTAAGTTATTTCTGCTCCTAAAGTTAAACATGAGCAATTTTCTTTCTTTTATGCACTATGTGTCCATATAAGTATTATGCAATCTCAGGATCAAATTGCGAAATTGAAGGAAAAGATCACCGATAGTGATGAGGAAAAATTGACAATGGATGAAGATATCGTATCACAAGTGATGGGAAAGGATACAAGGGGTAGGAGCCGCGGTGTTGGGACCGTCATACCAAAGACTAATATTAAGGCTTCTGCTATTGCACATAAACGATTGAAACATGTCTGTGGAGATAATGCTGAGTTGAAAATGAGGATGGGAAGTTTGGAGGGTACGGTGGGAAGTTTGGAGAGTACAGTAGGAAATTTGTCTGGGCAAATGGAGCTTCTGATCAACATGGTGGGAAACATAGAACAAGGAGAACGCAACACACAACTCAATGCTTCTAAATTCGTTGTTTCTCAATCCCAAGATACGACCAATGTGGTGAACAATCAAAAATGTGAATTCCTCAACTCTGATCTAGACATAATAGCAACTGGTATTTATTAGTTGCTTTTTATTCTTACTTGTTTTCGATGCAATTATTTTGTTGGATAGATGTAGATAATAAATTTTATTGCAATAGGTACTGTATGTCGAGATTCTACATCGTCCAAAATCCATGGGAAATCTGTACCATCCACACATGAAAAATTGGTTTTGACAATATACTACTACCAGATGAGAGAACCAACAAAATAAATCATCAATTTGCAGAGACCTTTGTTGATGTTGCAGTGGGTGGGTATGTGTGCCATCCGAAGATTATGATTCGATATCTTTAGCAGGTATGTGAGCTCATCCAAAAATTAATTATCTGGTTTTTGATTATATGCCATCCAAAAATTATTTATCTTTAACATGCCATTCCTTAGTAGCAAAGTGTATGTCCATATCCAATATATCTTTCTTACAAGTATAGTTGTTGTTTTATTTGTTTTTGCATTTGCATATTTCTATTTAAAAAAAAAATCAACATACACAATTTAGAACAAAAAAATTCATTGCATTTTTCAATTTTCATATCATTTTCAATTTTCAATTACAATTTTCAATTTTCATTGCATAGATCATCTCCACCACACTCTATTCCCTACCGCAGTACAATTACCAATACATACAATTAAACTGCCTGCTCACTGTTGACAACTATTGACAAGAGCTGAATCTTCCATTCCCACAATCTTAATTACAATATCACTGCATACACATAACCTCCTCTGCCAATACCATTTCATCCACCCTGTTGCTCCTAGTCAACAAATCCTTCAACAACCACACTGCCTCATCTAACATTCCCTCCTCTATCACACTCCTCCTCCATATTATTACCACCATCTTCAATTTCCTACCTCATCCCTGACATCTCACCATCATCCACCATTCATCATGTTCACTATGCGTAGCCTTATCTCTCACAAACTGTCTTACAACAAACTAACATACAAGCTTCTGTCCACCTCTGCTCTTCACAAGTCATCTCCGCTTCATTATAATCAAATCACAGTCAACCAGCAACAATTCAACTTCATTAACCATCATCCATCTCCAAGACACTACCCCTCTGATCAACATATATCATCATCACAACTACCTATGTATTCCCTCTACAACTGCACAATATCATACTTACCACAACCATTTCATCCCCACCTTACATACATCCATGTACTGCATCACCCATAGTCAACAAACAACTCACCTCCTGCAATAGTTCCCTATCAACCTCTACCTTCAAATCCCTGCGCAACTACACCAACCACCTCACTACAACATCTGCCCCCTCCACTATCAACACTGAAACACAACTACGATTGCATATCACCAAAAAGCAATCTCCTCCAACCACTGCCATTCCCACTGCTCCAGTCATCCAATACAGCCACACATCTTGCCCGTTGATCCACATAACATCAACCACCACGCCACAACCATAAATACCAACTACATGCAACATAATTGCTTGTCATACAACTTCTTTTCATCACAATATCGTCACAGCCATCGCAACAGCCCGCTCTTCAGCCATCATACAACAGTTTTGCACTCACTGATCACTGATCACCACCCTATACCAGTTCAACAGTTCACACCTTCATCTGCATTTCATACATTCACCTCCTCCATACAACAAGTGAAATCAACTTTCCTGTATCAACTACTCATAACCACTGACCATTCATACCTGAATATAACAAGCAAAACCATCCACCTGATCACCTAATCAGAAATAGTGCCACTACCAAAAGCACTGAAATCACCATATCATTGTCTACTCTACTTCACCGCTCTGCCTTGCCACACATCACCCATTACCATCTTTGATATCACTTCTCGACAGCAAACTAACAAACAGACCACATTCACATCAATATTAAACTGTGCATTACAATTCATCACAACAACTTCCTCCTACCACCTCTGTTTCACCACCCACCGTACACTGTCCTTCCTCCTTACCTGCTGCCCCTGCCTCACTTCCCTCCGTCAACTCTCCACATCAAACCACTTTCACCATTCATATGACTAAGTCGTAGTTATATGAATCTTCCATGGACAAAAAATTTAACACTGATGGGAAAAATTTGTATTTTGCAAGTAAAAAAAGGATCGAAAGCAGTAATTTCCAAAGGAACAAATGAAATAAGCCATTGTAAGTAAATTTTTTATTTATTTTATAGATGAATGATAAGCCATTTAATTATTTTATAACCATCCAGAACCAAAACCGTTAAAAAACTACAAAAATAATAACAAAATAAAACAAAACTAAAAAGCTTAAACAAACAACCTTCATGATTACTGTTTCGTTTCAGATAGTTGTCTCTCCGCATGCAGATATGAAACACCAGTGGACTAAATCAGACATTTCTAGTGGCTTCAAATAAACAAGAATTCATATTGCAGAAGCTTTATGTTTAGTCACCTCCTTCATAAATTTATCTGTATCTTTTAGAAACTTTTAAATAGGCTTACATAGTTAAGTGCAGTGCAACTCTGGTACTCACTTACAGACACCTGAGTCAAGTTTGATAGCCCTGTGTCGAACTTAAACACTGAAACATAAGTAAATTGATGGTTTAGTTTAGAAGTATAAGAAGAGGTTCAAGTATCCATTTCGAAAAAAAATAATACATCGATGCGAACATTTTTTAGTAAAAAATATATTACTTAAGTACTGGTAGTGTATTCTAGCATGAGCCTGCTCACCACTGGTAGTGTTTGCTTATTGAATTTGTCATAAAAGTACATTAGAATTCGTTAAAAATTCTGTACAAGTTATTCACTGTTCTATACGACCTAGTTTTCTATTTTGTATCAATGTTGTGCCTGAAAAGATATAGTACATGTTTCCTTACTGAAGTTATAAGTAGGGTAATGTGCTTATCATTTAGTTTTTGAGTTGCTTTGGTCATAGCATAGTGTATGAAAACAAGACATGCTGCAAATCAATTGCATTTGCTGAATCATAAATTGCATTTGCTGAATTATAAATATGGAAACCTGAATACAGTAGTAGCAGTGTAGCACGGGCTTGTTGACCTTAAACATATACTTGTTCATGTTTTCTACTTTATAAGTAACGACCTTAAAGCACACCATCCTTTTTACAGACAGTTGAAAGAGTCCGAGTCTGGGGGTAATATAACGACCCGCCGCTCTGACCGCCTCTAGTCGGTAATTAAACCAACTCGAAACGTTCAAAATGACGGATTGTTAGTCAGTTTATAGAGTTTAAACAGAATCAGCCACAGAATCATAGAACAATCATATATTTCTCATAAATAATTTTTCTTACATATATCAGAGTTTGTACAATGCATTAAATTTTATACAGTGGAATATATCTTTTATTCTTAAGTACAAGAAAATTTTTCTAGAAAAACTTTAGTGGAGTGCTTTCCCCTCTCTCTCTAACTTCGCTGCCTGAAAATCTTCAAGCTGTAAAAATACTCGGTCTGACCCGAGCGTTTATTGCAAACACAAAAACACTCGAGTCAGGATTAATCTTAATTCAAGTAATTAAATTTGCAATGAACTGATATAAAATGGTAACAGAGATGACGAATCACATGAATCAATTTAAATCTATTATGGATTTTTCACATTAACAACTTCAATTTTTTAAAATCTGTCATTCCTGTGTGGCTGCAGTACACACGTATATTTGCATACATGTGCACTGCCTCGCCAACATGTGTGCATCAAGCATGAAGCATACAACCTCAAATAACCACTGCAACAATACTTTAAAATGGAGGCAGAACAACAATGAAAAAGCAAATGCACATCTAAACCAATATTGCAAGAGGCAACAAGAATGGCCAGAACAGTGAATGGAAACATACACTTGCAATAGAAAGTTTTGAAAAGGAGAACCAGAAGTGCAAGTGTGTAAGCACAACTTCACAACAACAAGGCAATGCACTATGCAGTGGACAACAGCACCAAAGTGCAAAATCTCAAGTGACCAAGAGCACCAAAACCAACTACACTACTCAAAGTACACAGTGGCCAGAAAACATGAAAAAGGATACAACTCAAGTCTGGTAACAACATCACAATCAAGTGTAGCTATAGTTAACAAGTGCAAGACCATGTTCAAATGCAGACATCAATGACTGTACAACTACAATGGCAACAACATGCAACTATAACAGATCAGATCAATGTAAGACTAACAAGATCAACCAATGTCTACAGTGGCTACAGTTTAACAAACAAGTGAAACAGAGGGAACTGGGAACTGTGTGTACAGGGAAACAACTACACAGTTCAAATGGAATACAAACATGTATCAGTGGATTCAAAAATGCAACAAGTATACAAGACAGGTTTAGACTAAAATTTAAATTTGCTTTCATCTATTTCTGAAAATATAGAACAGGTCTTAAACCAAAGTTAAACTTGTTTACAATTTTTTTTTCAAAAGCAAAGAGGAGGAGAAGGATTTAAAACCTGGTGTGAGCCTGCAACTCAAACAAGTTAAACCAAATTCCAACTTACTTACTTTTTTTCTTTTTTCTTTTTCTTTTTCTCAGTAGATTACATGACCAATATCAAAGTGCTTCAAGAGGCAGTGGATAACATGGAAAAACATCCACAAAATTCCAGTGAAGTTATAAGTGAAAATCAAGACATCAAGTATGTCTGTAAATGCAACCCAGTACAGTTCAGTGAACTGAGGTGAAGCTACAAGAGTACAACTACACCAACTAAATGTCATCAAGTAAACAAGATTCAAGACAGTATAAATCCAGTCATATATATGCATACACACATACAAATATATGTATGCCTATATATGCAGATTTTAGAAAACAGGTGACACATTGAGTCCACCATTTAAAACAAATTGACACAGCTAAAAATGATTCAAGTTCAAATATATCAGTATAGCTAATAAAATGAAAATGGACAGCAGCTACTACACAAATGCAAGAAGGTCAAGTTAGCACACTCAACACAGTGCAAGCACAAGTGCATACAAGAGGTCAAAGATAGTTATATATTACAACTGTATAAGTTCGTAGTTGAAAACAAGACTATACTTTCTGAAAAACTCTAACATTTTCAAAGTCATGTATATATGAAACTTCATTTGTTCTCAAACTAGTACTCATACTCTTAAAATTAACATCTGTTCTTATCAGTTTTTTTTTAAAAAACAAAATTTAATAGCATCTATTCTCATCAGTTTAAAAACAATATCATATAGCATCTTTTCTTAACAGTTTAAAACAAAATATTAAATAGCATCTGTTCTTATTAGTTTAAAAACAAATTCAAGTAGCATCTGTTCTCATCAGATTAAAAACAATTTCAAGTAGCATCTGTTTTCATCAGTTAAAAAAAACCAAATTTCAATTAACATCTGTTCTTATCAATTCAAAAATAAATCCCAAATAGCATCTGTTCTTAACAGTTAAAAAAAACAAGGTTTAATTGCATCTGTCCTTAACAATTTAAAACAAAATATTAAATAGCATCTGTTCTTATCAATTCAAATGCATCTATTCTTATCAATTTAAATTAAAATTTAAATAGCATCTGTTCTTAACAGTTTAGATTAAAGTAACCGAGCAAATGATAACAGATAACACCCAAATCATAGCATGCAACCAAGCAACCAATTCAAACAAATTTTAAAACTTGAATCAAAACCAATCGTGAGCAAAGAACTCACCTTTCACCGAAGCAAGGAGACGAACTCGACCCACTGAGAAGCACGCGATCGAATTGAAGGAGGCGTCGAGCAAAATTGAAGCCGCAACCCTCATTTAGATCGAGCGAATGAAGCTGAAGCCCTAATTTTTGGAGCACGGAATCGAAGAGACGACGAGAGAGACGCCATTTTTTTCCATTTGATTTATTTTTTTCTGGTTTTCGAATGAAAAGGAGAGCTTCGTGTTTTAAGGAGAAAGGGGAACGTGTTTTTGCAGAGGAGATCGTGATCTTTGGGCGTGGGTTTAGGCATAGATTATGGCATGAATTTTGGGATAGGGTTGCTGGTGAAAAATATCGTATCTTGGCTAGAGATCTTGTAATATATTTTTTTCTTATTTTATTTTATTTATTATTATATTTTTTTTCATTTTTAAATTCAATTTGTTTTGTGTATATTTTCTTTACTTTGTTTTGTAACTTTTGTTGTTTGAATTTTTAACTATGTGTGTTTCTTTATTTATTTCGTATTGATTAAAATTTTATTCCTTTTTATTTTAAAGAAAAGAAAAATGTTATTTAAAACTAACCATCCATTTATAAATTTACATAAATAAAAATTCGTAAATCCAAACTATTTTTTCTAAGTCTTTAGTTCGAATTTAAAATACAAATTCAATATTCAATTTCAGCTTCAAAGTCAAATTCAAATTTTATTTAACTTTAAATAGATTAAATTCAAAAATTTAATCGCCAATTTATGCTGATAATTTGAAATTCACGTCAAATCATCATTTAAATATTTAAAATAAATTAAATATTCACAAATTAAATTGTTCAAAATTCAGGACCGTTACAATCTCCCCTACTTAAAAGAATTTCGTTCGAAATTATAAGTTAGGAAAACGATTGCTAAAATCTCACCGATATTTATACCCTACACAATTTTGCCAAGTTCGAATCTTATAAATAAATATAGGATTCATTCCATTCATTTTATCTCAGCAGTTTTGTTCATCAATTTCAATAATCAAGACACAAAAGTCTTTTAACAAATTTTTTTTTGACTTACAAAACTCAGATTTTTAAACTTGAAATCTTTCATGCTAAATATTTGCATATTATATCTTTTCCAAAGCTGTGTGCTTTCAAGATATTTTAAAAATCTTCTTCCTTAATTCATTAAGTTAGAATTTTGTAATTCTAATTTCAGACTATTGATTTTCTATTCAAAGTTTGAAAATACTTGCTAACTCGAAGTTTAACAAGTCCACCGTCGTTCTTACAGACATTAGGCATACGCTGGCCAGGCGCAAGACTAAAAATCTCCAAGTACTAAATATACTTGCTTCAACTCCCAGTGAAAATACTTTTTAAAAATTCTTTTAAAAATGGATATGGAAAGCACGTTCCCCCATGGATCACAGTTTACCCGGCGGTTACGCTACTATCCCAGTAGAATCGCTTGTAACTTTAGATTTCTCATCTCTCTAGAATTTCGCCATGGTTGTCGCCTTAGATCGCGGTCCACACGGCGGTTACGCTACTATCACAGTAGAATCGCTCGTGGCCGTAGGCATCTCGCCCCTCGAATTACGCTTCGGTTTCTAGATTGCAGTTTACACGGCGGTTGCGCCACTATCCCAGTGGAATCGCTTGTAACTGTAGGCATCACGCCCCACGAATTACGCCAGCATCAATTCACCTAATCCCAAACACGATGATCCATCGTGGGGGATCCCAGTCAGTCCCAATGGACATTCCACTAATGGAAATTCTACGTAGCTACGATTTCCAATGGACACTCCACCGAGTTCCAATCACCTTCACAAATAATAAATGGAAGGTACATTTCCATATCCTCAGATTTTAGAAAACATATGTCATATACATATAGTACTTCATTTCACATTTCGTACATATCATACCAATGTAAACCTACACAGGATTTTTCATAATAATGACTTTCCAAACTGATGGTTTTCGATTTATTACATTCACATATATAAGTTACGAAAACTCAATTCACATTCATAACAAATAGAGGATTCCAAAATTTTCCATTTCACTTAAAATTTTCCTCTAAATCGATTTGAAAATTTAAGGTTATCTCAAACCTAATTCACATTCATAATCCAATTCATTATCGACTTCACATTCGATTTGGATTTCACGTTACATCGTCAATTCTCAACACATAATTGATGTCTATCGATATATAACCTTTAAGCTCGTATGTCTCAGAGAAGGGTGTTAAGCTAAAAGAATAAATTCTCCGCCACCAACAGATATATATTTAATAGAGATCAAATGCTATGTCATCAATTCACAATGTTAGACATAAATCCCAATCGACTATCCAAATTTCAAAGCTCAACTTATATTGTTTTTGGTGTCAAAGTTAAACTCAATTTAACTCTAGATTCAATCTTTTTTTGGAAAATATTCAAGTTGAACTAATTGTTCAAATTTTCCAAAAATATCTTTACAAGATATATAATTTTCACACTTAGCCATTTGAAACAAATTTCAAATATTCATTTTTCAATTTATCTTTAAAAGATAAAATTTCAAACCTTTCATTTCATATTGGAAAACATTTCCATACTTATTAAATAATAAGTAGTTCACAAGTTCATCTATTTTCAACTCTTGGAAAATATTCAATATACTTGAATCAAAATTAAGTATATATTCCATTCTTTAAGGAAATCATTCTTTTAAACACATTTATTTGAGTTAAAACGAATGTTACGTAAAACATCGTTACGACAACTCAAAATCACTAGTATAGGGATTCGGATTTAAAATAGATATATAAATCCCAATACTATAAACAACATTTCCTTCCGGAAACCATTTACTATAACAATAGTGTTATAGTCCACCATTTCCTTAATTTTCTCGAAAACGTCTATTTCAACAATTGAATGTTGAAATCTATGTATTCGATAGTTAATGCATTTTAAAACATCTTTAAAACTATTAACTTTTTCAACTTCAACTTCAATTCATAGTTTGAATTCCTCATACTTTTCATAATATTAGTTTTAAACCGATTTCAAACTTTTCAATATTAAGTTTTTCACTTAATTTAATTTTTCACACGTTTAAATTCAAATTCATCACTGAATTTATTAAACCTATAATGGATTATCATGTTGACAACTTCAAATTTGAAATCTAAATCTCATTTGAACTTTGCATTTGCTTTTCTATTCCAAAAATAATCAACTAGTTCTTTAGTAAGCCATTTATCGACTTAGTTCCATTAAATTTATATTTCCACATTAACCTCATTTCATAATATCACTTCCCTAAAACATATCTGTTTTATTCAATAATATATTCACTGTCCAAAATCGTGAATATACTTATTTAAATCAATTCAGTGTTTCTACACTTTATTTAAAGAATTATCCACTGTCCAAAATCGTGAATAAAATTCCCAACCAACATTTACTATCACAATATTTAACTTAAAGGATAATTCGCTGTCCAAAATCACGAATATATCTCCTTTAATAACTCCTATTTTTCATTTATCAAATTCAATTGGTTTTGAATTTATAAACAACTTTTACAAATTCCATTTCTATTTATAAACTTTGATTTATAAATCTTCTTTATTAATTCAACTCAATTTATATAACTCAATTATATACCAAAAGTCCATTTATAAGTTAAATACTTATAATCCATTTATTCACTAAATCGTTCTTCAAAACATTTGAAATTAATTTTCAAAAGAATTCAGAATCAAATTCCCAAGTTATAGTTTAATTATCCTCTTGGCTATAACTAAATTGAAATATCATTTTATTTCACAATTATTATTTTGTAGATATTCACAATATTTGATTCAAACCAATTCATTAATTCACTTCACTTATATTTTATTTTTCGTAAGTCTCAATAATTCGATAATGGATCTTCGAATGAGAAACTATCGCAATCCTAAATTTAGAGAGGGGAATTTTAGAAAAAGATTTGAATTTTCAAAATACCTTTTATTTTTCAAAGAAAACAATTTTATACTTCTTTTAAATTTGAAAAATGTTTTCTTTAAAGTGGTTCTAGTAACTATTCATATTAAACATCATAAACTGAGCTTTGTGTAAACCAAAGCTCTGATACCACTTTTGTAACGACCCGCCGCTCTGACCGCCTCTAGTCGGTAATTAAACCAACTCGAAACGTTCAAAATAACGGATTGTTAGTCAGTTTATAGAGTTTAAACAGAATCAGCCACAGAATCACAGAACAATCATATATTTCTCATAAATAATTTTTCTTACATATATCAGAGTTTGTACAATGCATTAAATTTTATACAGTGGAATATATCTTTTATTCTTAAGTACAAGAAAATTTTTCTAGAAAAACTTTAGTGGAGTGCTTTCCCCTCTCTCTCTAACTTCGCTGCCTGAAAATCTTCAAGCTGTAAAAATACGCGGTCTAACCCGAGCGTTTATTGCGAACACAAAAACACTCGAGTCAGGATTAATCTTAATTCAAGTAATTAAATTTGCAATGAACTGATATAAAATGGTAACAGAGATGACGAATCACATGAATCAATTTAAATCTATTATGGATTTTTCACATTAACAACTTCAATTTTTTAAAATCTGTCATTCCTGTGTGGCTGCAGTACACACGTATATTTGCATACATGTGCACTGCCTCGCCAGCACGTGTGCATCAAGCATGAAGCATACAACCTCAAATCACCACTGCAACAATACTTTAAAATGGAGGCAGAACAACAATGAAAAAGCAAATGCACATCTAAACCAATATTGCAAGAGGCAACAAGAATGGCCAGAACAGTGAATGGAAACATACACTTGCAATAGAAAGTTTTGAAAAGGAGAACCAGAAGTGCAAGTGTGTAAGCACAACTTCACAACAACAAGGCAATGCACTATGCAGTGGACAACAGCACCAAAGTGCAAAATCTCAAGTGACCAAGAGCACCAAAACCAACTACACTACTCAAAGTACACAGTGGCCAGAAAACATGAAAAAGGATACAACTCAAGTCTGGTAACAACATCACAATCAAGTGTAGCTATAGTTAACAAGTGCAAGACCATGTTCAAATGCAGACATCAATGACTGTACAACTACAATGGCAACAACATGCAACTATAACAGATCAGATCAATGTAAGACTAACAAGATCAACCAATGTCTACAGTGGCTACAGTTTAACAAACAAGTGAAACAGAGGGAACTGGGAACTGTGTGTACAGGGAAACAACTACACAGTTCAAATGGAATACAAACATGTATCAGTGAATTCAAAAATGCAACAAGTATACAAGACAGGTTTAGACTAAAATTTAAATTTGCTTTCATCTATTTCTGAAAATATAGAACAGGTCTTAAACCAAAGTTAAACTTGTTTACAATTTTTGTTTTCAAAAGCAAAGAGGAGGAGAAGGATTTAAAACCTGGTGTGAGCCTGCAACTCAAACAAGTTAAACCAAATTCCAACTTACTTACTTTTTTTCTTTTTTCTTTTTCTTTTTCTCAGTAGATTCATGACCAATATCAAAGTGCTTCAAGAGGCAGTGGATAACATGGAAAAACATCCACAAAATTCCAGTGAAGTTATAAGTGAAAATCAAGACATCAAGTATGTCTGTAAATGCAACCCAGTACAGTTCAGTGAACTGAGGTGAAGCTACAAGAGTACAACTACACCAACTAAATGTCATCAAGTAAACAAGATTCAAGACAGTATAAATCCAGTCATATATATGCATACACACATACAAATATATGTATGCCTATATATGCAGATTTTAGAAAACAGGTGACACATTGAGTCCACCATTTAAAACAAATTGACACAGCTAAAAATGATTCAAGTTCAAATATATCAGTATAGCTAATAAAATGAAAATGGACAGCAGCCACTACACAAATGCAAGAAGGTCAAGTTAGCACACTCAACACAGTGCAAGCACAAGTGCATACAAGAGATCAAAGATAGTTATATATTACAACTGTATAAGTTCGTAGTTGAAAACAAGACTATACTTTCTGAAAAACTCTAACATTTTCAAAGTCATGTATATATGAAACTTCATTTGTTCTCAAACTAGTACTCATACTCTTAAAATTAACATCTGTTCTTATCAGTTTTTTTTTAAAACACAAAATTTAATAGCATCTATTCTCATCAGTTTAAAAACAATATCATATAGCATCTTTTCTTAACAGTTTAAAACAAAATATTAAATAGCATCTGTTCTTATTAGTTTAAAAACAAATTCAAATAGCATCTGTTCTCATCAGATTAAAAACAATTTCAAGTAGCATCTGTTTTCATCAGTTAAAAAAAAAAAAAAATTCAATTAACATCTGTTCTTATCAATTCAAAAATAAATCCCAAATAGCATCTGTTCTTAACAGTTTAAAAAAAACAAGGTTTAATTGCATCTGTCCTTAACAATTTAAAACAAAATATTAAATAGCATCTGTTCTTATCAATTCAAATGCATCTATTCTTATCAATTTAAATTAAAATTTAAATAGCATATGTTCTTAACAGTTTAGATTAAAGTAACCGAGCAAATGATAACAGATAACACCCAAATCATAGCATGCAACCAAGCAACCAATTCAAACAAATTTTAAAACTTGAATCAAAACCAATCGTGAGCAAAGAACTCACCTTTCACCGAAGCAAGGAGACGAACTCGACCCACTGAGAAGCACGCGATCGAATTGAAGGAGGCGTCGAGCAAAATTGAAGCCGCAACCCTCATTTAGATCGAGCGAATGAAGATGAAGCTGAAGCCCTAATTTTTGGAGCACGGAATCGAAGAGACGACGAGAGGGACGCCATTTTTTTTCATTTGATTTTTTTTTTTTCTGGTTTTCGAATGAAAAGGAGAGCTTCGTGTTTTAAGGAGAAAGGGGAACGTGTTTTTGCAGAGGAGATCGTGATTTTTGGGCGTGGGTTTAGGCATAGATTATGGCGTGAATTTTGGGATAAGGTTGCTGGTGATAAATATCGTATCTTGGCTAGAGATCTTGTAATATATTTTTTTCTTATTTTATTTTATTTATTATTATATTTTTTTTCATTTTTTAATTCGATTTGTTTTATGTATATTTTCTTTACTTTGTTTTGTAAATTTTGTTGTTTGAATTTTTAACTATGTGTGTTTCTTTATTTATTTCGTATTGATTAAAATTTTATTCCTTTTTATTTTAAAGAAAAGAAAAATGTTATTTAAAACTAACCATCCATTTATAAATTTACATAAATAAAAATTCGTAAATCCAAACTATTTTTTCTAAGTCTTTAGTTCGAATTTAAAATACAAATTCAATATTCAATTTCAACTTCAAAGTCAAATTAAAATTTTATTTAACTTTAAATAGATTAAATTCAAAAATTTAATCGCCAATTTATGCTGATAATTTGAAATTCACGTCAAATCATCATTTAAATATTTAAAATAAATTAAATATTCACAAATTAAATTGTTCAAAATTCAGGACCGTTACAGGTAAGCTTGGTGATCTGGATGCATATGAGATTGAAGGAGGCGAAACAAAATCTGAAATACTTCAAAATCTTGCAGAGTTCCAGTTTTCTTGTGTATGCAACATGGAAGTTTATATTATATTTATTGTTGCTGAGAAAGTGCTGTTGTATAATACTTCAAAATCTTGCAGAGTTCCAGTTGTCTTGTTGTATATTATAACATATATGAGCAACATCTTTTCCAGTTATTTTGTATAATACTGCTATTGTGTAATATTGACCATATTTTGTATAATACTGCTTCTATTGTAATCCAACTATTGCCGTATCTATTACTTCTTCTATTGTATAATACTGCATCTATGTTGTTGTAATTCACGGCTATGAGCTGTGTCAATTAGATACTGCTTTTATTGTATTATACAGCATCTACAGTATTGCAATTTATGGTCATGAGCTTTGTGAATTAGATATGGCTTATTGCTGTATCTATTACATCAATTAGATACGGTCAAAAGCCATATCTAATTCATGTGCTAAGTATACGAATTAGATACGGCCCTTGGCCGTATCTAACTGGAGAAATAGATACGGCCACTGACCGTATCTATTTCTCCAATTAGAAACGGCCCATGACCGTATCAATTTCTCCAATTAGATACGGCCCATGACCGTATCTAATTAGAGAAATAGATACGGTCATGGACCGTTTCTAATTGGAGAAATAGATACGGTCACTGGTCGTATCTAATTCTCCAGTTAGATACGGCCAAGGGCCGTATCTAATTCGTATAATTAGCTACGGCCCTTGGCCGTATCTAATTGGAGAATTAGATACGACCCGTGGACGTATCTAATTATTAAACACGCTTTATTTTGATACGGCTTAAGGCCGTGTCTAATGGTATTCGATATGACCCTAAGCACTGCCTAATTAGCCTTTGTGGTGTAGTGTTTCTCACCTTGGGTATAAATGTTTAACTAAAAATTTGCTATAGCTCCGTTATTAGGATTTTAAAGCTCACAATCACTTGGTTTCTTGGCTTTGAAGGGCTCGCCCTTGACTAGGAGGATCACGACCTAGGGTTGGAGAAGAGGAGGGCTCGGCCTTTTGATTGAAGAGGAGAGGTCGTAGATGGTAGAGAGGAAAAGCGAAGTTTTGGAATAGTTTTGAGTTGCTTAAGTGTGTATATATATATTATAATTAAATTTCTTTTGGGAAATATTTTGGCGTTATTTTGTTATCATGAGAAGCTATGAAAGATGAGAGAAAATATCCTAGAAAATAAAGAAGAAAGTATGTGAAAATGAAGAGAAGAGGTGTGTTATTTATAGGCTACGAAGAGGTAGAAAATATCTTCACATATATCATCATCACCTTCACAGATCATCATCATCACCTTCACATGCACCACCATTATTGCCATCAACATCACCTTACACACGTTTGTCCTACCCCTCCTCCCATGTGCTCCATTACATCATTTCACTTCCGAGCCACGTACATTGACTTAAGGAAGCTTAAGGATGAAGTTTGTGAAAATATCATTGATATTTTGTTATATATGTCTATATAAAAAGTATATATGTTATATGTTTGTGTATATATGTTCATGAGTGCATGTGACATGTATATACATGTGCATGTATGAACACAGGAAGATAAACAAAGTTTCAACGACTTTGAACAACTTTTATTCATCAAACCATTGAAAATCAGGAAACTGATTCCCGATCACATTTTTCCTTATAAATTAATTTACATATAAATATGAATAAAATTTGAAAATAAATTTCTCATCATTATTAATTAATTAAAATGATCATATTTTATTAATAAAACAGTATACATTAATAATTATTTACAAAAATTGTTATTATGTCCATAAAGCGAAAAAAATTCTTTTTTTCTTTTCTTATGGTTTCAAATCAAGTGTGTGTGTGTATAACTAATGGTAAATTATTAATTTATAACTATTTAAAATGAGTTATCAAAATTATTAAAATATTTTGTTAAATCTTTCTAATCTCTAATAAATTTATTAAAGTGATATATTTGCGGTTCGTTACACACTTTCCCCCTTAAAAGAATTTCGTCATCGAAATTAAGGTTAAGAAGAAGGTAACTCAAAAACAAATATATATATATATATATATATATATATTATGAAGTGGTACATATGTATAAGATATAGCAAGTGACATCACCACAAGCCGTTGCGTACACTGTACAACATACAACTATATATCCATTCTAAATTCAGGATAGGCTTTATGCATTCTCTCTTCTGTCTACCATGTGGAGTCCACTACCTTACCACTCCATTGGACTTTAACTCTGCTTACAAATTTCCTCCTTAATCGCTTCTCATCGCGATCCACAATTCGCATAGGTTGCTTTATGAAGGCCAAATTAGGCTCAACTTCCAGATCTTCTTGGGCGGCTGTTTCTGTAATCTGCTCTAGATCATGCATAAATTTTCGTAGTTGAGATATGTGAAAACCAATGTGCACACCCGACAATCTTTGGGAATTCCACCCAATAAGCCAATAAGCCAATTCGCTCGAGAACGAGAAAAGGTCCAATAAATCAAGGTGCCAATTTTTTTAATTCTTCCAAAACTCACCTCTCCTTTCATTAGGGAAACCTTCAGGAATACATAATCTCCTACCGAGAATTCCAAATTTCTATGCCTCCCATCCGCATAACTCTTTTGCCCGCTCTGGGATTCTCTCATCTTTTTCCTGATCATGTCAATTTTTCCAAAGCTTCTCTAATCATGTCAGGGCCAAGTACCAATCGATCTTCGGTCTCGATCCAACATATTTAGGATCTACATGGACGACCATAAAAAACTTCATATGGGGACATGCTAATAGCCTGATAGCTGTTATTATAAGAGAATTCTCTCAAATGAAGGTAGCTTTCCCATGAACCTCCAAAATCTAAGATACAAGCTCTTAGAAGATCCTCCAACATCCGATTTACCCTTTCAGTTTGTCCATCGGTCTGAGGGTAATATGCGGTACTAATGTTTAGTTTTGTCCCCAAAGCTGACTACAATGCTTCTCAAAACTTACTGGTAAAGATTGGGTTTCTATCACAAACTATGCTACTAGGGACACCATGCAATCAAACTATTTCCTTCATATATATATTTCTGCAAGGTTTGCAGCAGTTCGTGTTAGCTTTACAAGGATGAAGTGCACCCTTTTGGTTAGCTGATCTATGATGACCCAAATTCCTTCATTTCCTTTTCTTGATCAAGGGAAACCGTATACGAAATATATTGAAATTTGGATCCATTTCCAAGTGGGAATTTCAAGAGGTTGGAGTAGCCCGGTAGTCTTTTGTTGATCATCGTTGATCCGTTGACAATTTGCACATTTACTTACGTAGATGGAAATGTCTCTCTTGATACCTCCTCATCAGAAAGTCTTTTTCATGTCCCTATACATCTTGTCACTTCAGGATGTATTGCGAGTGTAAAGTTATGACATTCAGTTAGAACTTCTTGTCTAATCCCATCGACATCGAGGACACGTATCTTTCCACTCATCCTCAAGATTCCTTGCTCATCCACTTTGAAACTTTCCATCTTCCAGGCATTGTATTTTTTTCTACCTCCCTTGCTATTTTTGCCATGATTGGGTCCTTGAGCTGATTCTCCTTTATTCTATAAGTCAATGCTGGACACACTACTAAATAAGCTATAACGACCCGCTTTCTACTCAGAGCATCCGCCATAACATTGGCCTTTCATGGTGTATATAGAATATCCAAATCATATGATGCGAGGAATTCCAACCAATATTGCTGCCTCATATTTAAGTCCTTTTAAGTGAAATGATATTTCAAAGATTTATAGTCAGTGAAGAGCTCAAACTTCTCACCTATTTAAAGAAGGAATATAATTTAGTAGTGTAAATCAAAGTCTATTTAAAATAAACTATAATGAATTCTTACCCAGTAGATAATGTCTCCACATTTAATGCAAACACAACGGCTAATAACCCTAAGTCGTGTATTGCATAATTCGTTTCGTGGATCTTCTGTTGTCAACCTGCATAAGCAACGACCTTTATGTGATGCATTAGAACGCATAAACTCCTTCCCCACACACCTCTGTATATGTAGTAAATCCATCGTTTTCATCCGCTGCTGCTAATACGGGAGCAGTGGTTAATCTTTTCTTGATCTCTTGAAAAGCTTCTTCACATTTTTTTGTCCACTTTAACTTCACATCTTTCATGGTCAGCTTTGTTAAGTGAGCGGAAATCTTGGAGAAATCTTGAATAAATCTCCGATAGTATCTTGTTAATCTCAAGAAACTACGAACATCCTTGGGAGTTTGGGGTTGTTTCTAGTCTAGAATATCCGTAATCTTTGCTGGATCAACTGCAACTTCCTCTGCTAACACCACGTGTCCAACGACTCTTACTTATTTTTCCCAGAAGTGGCATTTTGAAAATTTAGCTTTCAGCACATTTCTCCTTGATATTTCTAATACGATTTCAAGATGCCCTTCATGTTCTTCCTCATCCTTTGAATATGTCAAAATGTCATCAACAAAGACTAATACGAATTTGTTGAGTACTTCTCTAAATACCCCGTTCATAAGGTCAACAAAAAAGGCGGGGGCATTTTTTAGCCCATAGGGCATAACCAGCCATTCATAGAATTCATTTGAGCTTCTAAATGCAGTTAAAAGAATGCAATCTTATGATATCCTTAGCTGATGGAATCCGAGGCTAAGTCCTTTTTTGAGAATACCATAGCCTCATGTAATTGGTCAAATATATCATATATGCTGGTAGTGGATACTTGTTTTTTATTGTTTGTTTGTTTATATCTCTATAGTCCATACACATTCTTAACGAGCCATCAGACTTTGCAACAAAGGCCACTACTGCCCCCCAACATGAGCGACTAGGTCTTATCAATCCATTCTTCAACAACTCATCAGTTTGATATCTTAATTCTTCCTTCTCTGTAGGAGACATCTTCCAAATTGGGTGAACAGATAGACCTGTGCTGGGAAGTAAATCAATTCGGATATCAATTTCTCAATGGGCTGGTAGGCATTTTACTACTTGAAAAACATCAAAAATTCCCTTACCACGGTATTTCTTTTAGATTTTTTTGGAACAAATTAAGCACACATATGTAATCCTCCTTTACTGGACTAGGGTTCTTGCATTTTATCATGAAAGGTCTATGTCATCTATTTCGTAATAGTACAATCCTTTAATTACAATCAGGAATAGCTTCATATTTGGAAAACCTATCCATACTAAGTAAAATTTCAAATTCATCAAAGTTAAAGGACTATTGGATTGCATGGAAAAATCTGGGATAGGTAGGTAACTTGGATTCCTTCACAAATCATAAAGAGATTAGCCGTTTTGCCTATGGGTTAGAGACACATATAGGAATATCTAATATTTGTGATATAAGTTTAAGTCTATCAACTAATTTCTTAAAAATAAAACTACAGGAAACCCGGTATCAAACAATACTCTAACTAATATGTCATTAATATCAATTTTACCTTCCAATACTCCTTTTCCCTTTGCATCTATTGTGGTCGAATGTTCGTCTTTAATAGAAAATACTCTAGCTTGCTCTCCTTTCTTTATTAAGGGACATTCTATTATCCTGTGTCCTGGCTTGTAGTAGTTGTAGCAGGTTCCTCTTTGTCTCTTGGCATTTTTACAGGTTGTGGAAAGATGACCTTTTTTCTGCCAACTATAATAGGTTACATCTTTCAAGCGATCTACCTATGGCATGGATTTCTCTGGATTCTTCCCTTGATAGTTAAATTTTCTTTTCTTCCAATAGTTGTTGCCATTTCCTTGGGTTGTGGGTGGGTCTTTCTTGTCTAGAGTGTCGTATCGAAAACCCATATCCACCAAATCCATGAACGTCCCCTTCACATGCATCGTCATTTTGTCTTGATATCGTTTCTTCATTCCAAAAATAAAAAATTCATTCTTTTTCGAAGGAGTGTCAATTAGACCATGTCCAAATCGTGACAATTCATTAAATTTGTTAGTATATTCTTCTACTGACATTTCCCCCTATTTCAAATCCATAAAGCTTCGATAAAGGCATGCTTTTCCAAATGTAGGCATATATTGCTCTTCAATACCTCCTTGAATCACGGCCAAGAAAAATCATCTTCTGATTCAGTCATACTAATGGACTCCCACCAGGTGAGTGCTCCATCAAGCAATTGCCAAGAGGTCAAGAATCTCTTCTATTCGTCTATAATATTTAGCCCTTTGAAAATCCTTTCACATGAACTGATCCATGCTTGAACTTCTATGATGGATTCCGTTCCCTTGAATGGTTTTCCTTCCAAACTGGTATAGTTCTTCCATAAAGTGGAAAAGTTGATTTGGGGTTGTACCCAAATTATTGCTTCCTCGATTATTGCTACTAGGGGAGTTCGCCATTTGAATTTGTGGTGCTGCTACCTCCCCTTCCCCTACCTCGTCCTCTTCTTCCACTCATTTCCTACTACCTGTATATTGTGAGGAAATATCTTTTTAGAATATATTGATGAGATATCTTGGGAAATTGTCTTAAAGTTTGAATATACTTATTTTAAGTGTGCACTCTCTTAGACTAAACTCATTCTAGGGCATTACTAACCCTATATCTAATGAGCTGACCCACCTCTTCACTCAACCATAAGTTTAGGTATTCACTCAACCATAAGCTCTAACACCAAATGAGATGACCCACCTCTTCAACACTTAGAAATTGACACTAATACATCCTCGGTATTCTCGTGCTGCAAATCCAAGTGCCGGAGAGGTAGACTATCATGGGGTAAATTAAAATAAAGATAGAAGATAGAACACTAACAGAATCTCACATCGTATTTAACAAGTGGAAATCATAAAGGTAGTAATATAATCACTCTCAAAGTGAGATATCAGAGTCATGATTAGTACTAACTAAGCTGTGATAGTTATAACGGCATAACCCTAAAGTTGTTGGTAGAAACATATACATAATACAAACATAGCGGAAAGTGGTGGTAATAACATATATATATATATATATATATATATATATATATTGATTCTATAAAACAATTTATTTTAACTGACGTGTTAAAATCCAATTGCCTTTGTTATGTTTATAAAACACTTAATTTAATATTTTAAAACATATACATACATACATACATACATACATATATATATATATATATTGAAGTATCTTTAAAATACTTATTAAAATGTTAAAATACTTTTAGAACTACTTAAAATATATGATAGTTATTTATATAGAATATCATATAAAATTAAGGAATTTTGAAATATATAGAAAAACAAAAATAAACAAGTTTTATTTTTAAAAGCCACTTAGTTTAGAAATTCAAAATCAAATGTTATAAATCTACTTAAACTTGAAACTAATTTTTAAACATTCTTTTATAAGTTAGAAAATAACCCTAAAAAGATTAGAGAAAATATCATTTTTTAAACAATTTATAGTTTCAAAAAGAAAAAAGGGCATTTCCGCAAATTCTACCAAATCAATTTGCAACAACACATAAGTGTTTCAGAATCAAAGACAGCACTTTAGAAGTGCTACCAAAAGTCCAGGCGGTTCTTTTAAGGTGAATTTGCTACAACTTTGTGCCTAGGTTTCACCGTCTTAACTAATGAATTTTAAACCGTTCATTTTACATTAATTAGTATACTTTGGGTACTTGGAAACCATGAAGAAAAATCCCAAAGAATATCTTTTAATTATTTTAGAGAATGTCCTAAAAACATGGCATTTTTCGAAACTACACTTATAGCGACTATTTCATTATAACCTTTTCCATTTTGTTCAACTAGCTATCAAATGAATTAGGCTTTAGAACTTCCCAATAAGAATAATATATTACTTACTTGATTGATTATCTAAGAAACTACAACGACCCACTTTTCTATACAATTTAAGCTTATAATAAAACACACATGTTCAACCCAAATTTAACGGGTAAGTGGATAGTTTGGGAAAAAGAAAGAAGAAAGAAGACAAGAAGAAACTAAATAATACAAAATCTCGCAGTGGAAAAAATAATCTACAATATATAACAAATCTTTACACAAAAACGAAACTGTAATATATATATATATATATATATATATATATATATATATATACGTACACCAATCAGAGTATACTTACCTATTTAGCACGGACAGTTATAACAACATATCCCCACAATTGCTGATAAATGCAACAACGATTGCAATGGAAAAATGTCCATGTACGTGAATATGTCTTTGGCCTAAGCTTGTCTCTTGAAGCTCCAAATATCTAAGTAAACTTGAAAATATGCTCGGTCTGGCCCGTCCATTATAGGGAAACATCATCCGAGTAGTTTGGCAAAACTAGCATAAGAAACACAATCAAATGGATTCTTAATTTTTGAAATAACCTTTCAAAACAAAGATATCTCGTATGATCACATAGCACATAAACACGGATGGGTTTTTACCTTACGCTTACCGAAACCTTTTATATCCAAAATCTAGTGATATTATTATTATGACTAAGGGCGAAAATAAGAATAATCAAGTAGTCGTGATGCTCATGAGTGTACATCACAACAATACTAGGTATGTAATTGAAAATTAATAAGGCACGTTCTCTAATTGTGTAGGAATTCCATGGAGGTGCCTTAGTACTTCGAGGAACGGTCTTCCTACAGAAGGATCAGAGATATCCTTCCGAAGCAACATACATCCCTAGTGACGTACAGTAGAAAAAGCATGGCTGATTCCGCTAAGACCGAGTGCATCGCCCCATGCATGCATAACAACTATAAGTGACATCTAGGAGGAGCCGACTACACCCTATGGTAACGCTAACCCTACGAGCCATGCATCATATCTCTAGTTTTAGTCATTCCCACCGATGATGCTACGTCCGGCATTCCAGCTCACGCACCGCCACTGAAATAGATCATGGAATCCCACATGGATTCCAATACCCGAACGGGTCTCAGAATCACGCATAGATTCCCATATCTCAATTAGATCTTGGAATCACACCTGGATTCCAACACGCCAACGGGTTTTGAATCACACATCAATACCAACATCTCAAAATATCACAAATATCCTCCATAGAACTATATATGGTTTTCAGAGTGGTCAAGGGTTCGAGTCATCTCTTACGAGTACACTCTTCCGTTTCACGGGTGCTCCACAAAAACAAATGCCGATTTTTGGAATGCTCAATACTAGTTCTTTAGGAAATAATTAGACTACATAAGATCGGGCAACCCCATAATCGTTTAAGTGGATGGATCTCCTTATCACTGTCTTAGAAGAATGAAACAATTTTATACGTAGAGTATAGCACCACTGATGGTAACTGTACCACATAATTCCTGTATTTCCCCAAAATATTTCCAAAGTTAAAATCCTTCGGTGTTAAGAATGAAATATTTCTCTACCACTAAAATTAAGACGGGTTGCATATTTAGGCCAAGATTTTATAGTCGGTCATTTAACTGTTAAATAAACAACATTCCAAAAAAAGATTATGTTTCCCATGGGAATCACTAAGCCTCTTAAATTAATCTTTCATTAATTTAAAATCACATTTCAAATACTCATAAATCACTTTCACGTCCTTATCTCAACGGGATAAGTATATTCACAAACCACTAGATTTTCGATACTTAGAAATTTTAACCACATACTTATCTCATGGTATAAGTATATTCACAAACCATTTCACTTTCAAAACTTGGAAACTTGAAAACTTATAAAAATAGATTTGGAAAGTATCATTCAGTATCGACTATGGATCACAGCTTACACAATGGTTACATCGCTATCCCTGTGAATCCATAGTAAAGTGTAGGCATATCTCTTTCCAAATTTCCTTATAGATATTTCCAAATCTGTTGATCAACTTCTTTATAAATCTCTAATCTATTTATAAACATTCTTATAAATCTCTAACCTCCATTTATAAAACTTCTCCTTTTCAAATCCTTAAAGCCAATTTATAAACTCTTTTGTAAATATCCAAATCATTTATAAACTCTCTCTATGTTTAAACAACTTATTTAATAGCTTTCGGTAAACCATAAATTTTTTAAAATAATTTCAAATAACTTAAAATAATCAGTTATTATTTAAACATCCTCCTTTTCATTTAAAATAAATCTCATTTGAAATAATAACTTAAAATCTCATCGAAGTATATTAAATTAATTTTTAAACATTATTATTATATTAATAAGTTAACTTCAAAATAATATTAAGTTAATAATTAATTAACTTTAAACGTTATTAAAACAGTAATTAATTAACCTTAAACTAATATTAATATAAAAACTCATTATCCTTTAAGTAAAATTAAATAACTGAAATCAATATAATTAAATAACTTTAACTAAAAATTAAAGTATTGTTAAATCATTTTAAATAAGTAATTAAATTAATATATTTAAATAACTTTAAGTAATAATTAAATAACTTTAAGAAATAATTTCAAGAATTATATTTACAAAATAATTAAATTTAAATCATTATTAAAAACAATCATAAATCATCCTTAAATATTATTATAAATAGATTGTAACCTTTTTAAATCTTATTATTAAATAATAATTATCCTTAAACCTTATAATAAAGATAATTATTTATAAAATAACTTTCAAATCAATAATTAGCTTTTCAAATTCAAAGGAGGCTTAAAGATCATCATGATACTTGAACAAGCTACCATATTGTTCAATTAAATTTTCTAGTTAATAACAGATATTTACATAATCCATGACTATGTAATAAATCCAATACTTAACCATCATTGGTTAATATATCACTTGTTTAAAGTGGAAATTCAATTATGATATATAATCAAACTCCCATAACTGTGAAATAGCAGAAAGGGATTTATTCTGCTAATTAATTGCCAAATTAATTTAATTAGCATAACGATATTTTATTCTGCTAAATAGGTTCTAATTACCATATTCAATGTAGTTCAACTCAATAATAATTTATTTGGCCAAATAAACATCGATATCTATGGTATATAAATTTAAACGATGTTATTATTTAAGATAACGTAATTTAAATCATGTCCGTATTAATATGTCATAATTTTATACTCGTTCAAAGCTATCAACAAGTTGCATTAAAATGTTGTACTTGTTCATATAAGTGCAACGCAAAAATCCGTGTGTTAATCGGATTTAAAATGAACACGTTATGGCATTTCAAAAATTTAAAAATAATATAATTAAATTTAAAAAAGGATTTCTCACTAAAATATGAATGGGCCAAGCCCATAGATATTCCCTTCCCATCCACTTGAAAACCTTCTTCCCCATATCACACTCGAACAAAAATTTGCTTGGAATGGAAGATAAACGTGCACACGTGCACGTGCACTTGTACCCCGAACCACCTGCCGCCTCGCTCACAGCCTCACCCGCTCCACCTAATCACGCATGCCTCCTCTGACCCGCCACCTTCCTCTCTGTCCATTTGAAACCCCAAAACGCCCTCAGCCGACACCAACCCAAATGTGAACCTAATAAAAATGTGACATCTAATTAAATTTCCCTATCGCCTCCGTCCACAACAATGCCTGCCACTTCCACCAAAGCTACCGTCATGCCGTATGCTACCTCTTGCCCCCTAGAAACGAGCCCGATGCTTCTAAGTTTGGCTAGTGATGAGATAACCGAACCCCATAATAAAAAGCCCTAAAACGCTACTTGAGCCAAATTCTCTCAACATAAGCCACTAGAGCAAGATCTCCACGATCATTGCCTTCACTTGTCCCGAGGCTATTCCCCGACATCTACGATCCCCTTCTCCCCCCGACCACCAATTAGCCGGAAATTATTTTTTTAACTAAAATCGACCATCTCTTCTTCCACGACAAACCAAGCCGCTAAAAAACATGAGATTACCACTAAAAATCATGATTCGCCAAGGCGTTCATGACTATGCCCTTCCTTCAGCAATTCATGATTGCTGAAAACGATCATTTTCTTTACCATTTACTGTTATATTTCGATATCTCTCAAAATACTCAATGAAAATCCATGAAACTATTTTTAAAATAACTAGACTAAAAAAACTCACAACTATCCAGTTGATGTCAAGTGCTAATTCAAAGTGGTCTAGAAGCAATTGAATTTTGAAGATGAAGGAGGAATTAATTTTCAATGTTTTGAAATTTACAGAGGTGACAATAAGATGAAGAGGAAATGGTGTCTCTCAGAGCATAAACACATCACACACACACACACGTACAAAACTCATTTCAATATAACTAGACCAAGTTTTCTAATCAAAGTCACGAATCAATGGAGACAAAAAGAAGGTAGGATAAATAATAAAACCAAATAGTGGCTAGGTCAAAAGAAGACTTTGTTGATTTGAAAATAAAGTTGCACTACGCATTCGTATATGTGTGTACTTGGTTGTGATTTTGAATGAAAATGAACATGATGTTCTTGTTCACATATATTTGCAAAGGCTACTTCATAGTACCAATTCTTAGATGCAAAAGTCGGCACAAGGACAGCAAACATATACTGTCCAAAGATAAGTAACAAGATTTATTTTTATAAGTTTTGAAAAGAAATAGTTTGCGGTATCCCGCTACACAATATTCAGTTCGCATAAGAGCCGCGAGCGACTGAAATAAAATTACGATGGCGTATAACAATGTTACGCGACCATAAAACAAAAATAAAACAGACAAGTTAACTTATTCTGTGAAATTTCAAAAATATCAACATTTGCCGCAAAAAGTATAAGACGAAAATTTAGCTATTTTCCCAATTAAAAATTACAAAAAAATTCTATAAATTAAATTAAAAATATATCATTAGAAATCAAGTCTAAATTTCAAACGGAGATTTTATTATAATTTAACTCAAAGCTGAATGTTTAAAAAAAATTAAATGTTCAAATCCAAAGACCTAAAAATATGGGTCATTACTGAAACCCCTAAGAAAGTTTCCACAAAATTACGCGTTATTTTCACTGACGTATTATTTTTAATAGTGTCACTATAACAACCTTTTTATTCAACCTTTTATTAATTTGATTTATTCTTTTATAAGTTTTCCAAACATTTACTTTTCTAAACACTTTGGAAGTGTAATTACCAACTAAACAAGTTATATTTCGACGTGTTCTAAAATTCACCAATTTTATACTTTTTAGTTAAGGGATTCACAGTGCGCTTATAGAGACTATCGCTATATGAAAAATTCTGTATTCAATCCAATATCCATTGTCTAGTGTCATTCACATTTATACATATATGATTTCCATATTCAATCTACTAAATAAGTTCTACATAAGTTAACATGTCCATTTACACATTCAAATGCATTTTTTTTAAACTGCTCCTTATAATGGTTTTAAGAGCATACTTTAGCAAACCATATACTTTTCAAAGCATATTACCATGGTCATAACTTTGCTTACTTAGTGCATATTATTACCAATTATATAGCAAACAAGGTGTGTACACGTATATATGCATGTACATATTTTCTCAATTGAATGAACATATAAGATAAAAAGAGATTTTATTTATAAAAAGTGTGTGTGCATATATATATATATATATATATATATATATATTAACATATAAAAAATATTTTTCAACACAAAGGACATGGAGCATGGCATGAATAGATGCATGAGAGGAGTGGGGTACAAGAGTGGATGGAAATTAGGGGGAGGGGGATGGATATGCATGCATGTATACATATTTAATTCGAGCACATATATATTTTAAAATATATTCCTAAGTCTATAAAGACCCCTTACCTCTCATATTTTTCATTTTACAATCTCCATCTCTACTTTAAATTTCCTAAAAACTTGAGCAAACATATCCATGGCCTCTCTTAATATTTTCTAAATTGAGAAAAAATCACTTCTTTCCACTTAAATCACTTTCACTTCTTGCTAAAACACTTCTACAAACTCTACAGCACTTGCTCTTTCAAAATACTTGCACCATCCTCCGCTAGCCGATGTGCCAAGCCCAAACTCCACCTGGCTAAGCCTAGATAGCCCTTGGTCGAGCCCATTTAAGGTACTCAAGAATCCAAAGTTCTCAATTTTGCAAGATCCTAGGTTGTTTCAAAGTTTCAGCAAAAGTGCGCCTTGAGTTAGTAAAGTTTCAGTGTGTAAAACTCTTATTTTTGAAAAAAATAATAACTTGAATTTGATGAACAATATGCTGTGAAAATATTGTATTTTTTTATTGAAATATCCAGTTGTTTTGATGGCATATGATTACAAGTCTGTGGTTGAGCTTGGATTTGTGATTTGGATGTTAAATGATATATTTGGATATCAATATGTGAATGGTTGGCTTATGATAGGATTGTAATGTGTATACAAAATAAAAACCAAGTGTATGTGGTGTAAATGTTGTGAAGTTTTCTGTGATAGAATTCTAACTCTAGATCACTCAAATCAAAATCCCAATGCAGCGGAAAAGCAAGATCGTGATAGGAATGCAAAAACAACCAATCGATATCTCAATTCTATCACGACCAGATTTTTGACCTTTGAAAATCGACATCAATACGTCCACTGTATTACATGCCGAACGATCGAATGCTGAAATACCAGATTGTTAGAGAAAGAAGAAAGAGGTAGAAGAGAAAACAAGAAAAAATATATCAGAATCTGACAATCGTAGCGAAACAATATATAATAGATGATAACTGATCTTTATACAAAAGAACTATTACTGTTTCGTATGTTACATCATTAGAGCACAACACAAAACAATAGCACAATACTAGACAGTTATAATAACTTGTCCTCACAAAGTGTGATGACCCGGAATTTTTGAGCATTTAAAATCGAAATATTTAATTGATTTTAGATATTTAATATAATAATTTTAACTTGTATTACGAATATCACAATTTATTTGATAATTTAAATTATTGAAATAAATAATTAGAAGTTGGGTAAATTGTTGAATCTAGAATTTTAAATCTGTTAAAAATAATTTGAAGGCTTATAAAAATTTATATTGATAACATTGAAGGTAATAGAAGGTTTAAAATTGAATTTAATAGTGATTTGTTCAGTTTTGAAATTTTATATTGTTTAAATTGAATTTAAAAATAGCCTTCCGAGGCACAGTCTCGGAATCCGACGAAACCAGTTCCATTGGATCCGTAATATCTGACTATTATCGGATTTCAATTTTCGAAGTGTTTGGGGTTGTGGTGTGAGAGCACGATATATAAACGTGCTGAAATTTATATCGAGACGTTTGGAACTTAAATAAAATATTCTTAGTAAACCTACTCTACAGCCATAATTATTTCACATCGAACTTTTGTTGCTTTCATTTCGGAATTACTGTAGTCGTCTGTACAATGTTTCCTGGTTCCTTCCTCAACACGCCTTACATTCGTTTTTATTTTGAGCCTTCGTTCTTCTTTTGGTATTCAATGAAAAGAGCCAAGCTTATAAAAAAAGGGGGAAAAAATGGCAGAAATCTCTTTCTTTAAAACCGCATACGCAGTATAAAAAAATTGTATAATACTGCATAAAACCCCCTTTTCTACTTCTTTCGATTTTGCTTTCGTTGCCTCTTCCATTTCGTTCAACTCGTAGTATAGTGGCAGCATCAGGTTCGATCCTCTTCCTGTCAGTCGCGCGCGCTTGGACGGTGACGGCGGCAGCCTTGGGGCAACACAGCATGGAGAAGATTTCGATTAGGGGACGCTGTTGTTGGATTGGGACGCGAGCGGGGGAGAATTCGCGATTTGCGCGAAGTAAGGAGGAGCCGGCGGCACTTCATTGGCGGCGCAGTGAGGTGCTCGAGCGCGATGCTATCGCGGGCCGAAGATCGAAGGGGCAGAAGGATGTTAGGGTTAGGGATGGCGATCGTCAGTGAACTTCGTTCGAGTGGATCTAGGATTTTGTGATGCTGCGAGGTACTTCCGTTAATTTGTTTTTATGTGTAGTACAATAAAGTAAAAAAAAAAGAACGTATATAAAATTTGATTTTGAATCTATATATTACTTTATAAGTATGTGCGTGTATATATAGGATTTTGGGAAAAATAAGGGGATTGGTGTAAAAGCTAGATCTTTGAAAATCTAAAATTTTGTTTTTTATAAAAATATATAGGTGGTCCCGAAATGAAAAAGAAAATTTAAAATTAGTTTAATTTAGTTATCGATTAATTAAATTTATTTAAAAAAAGGGTAAATAATTGTTCGATTAGTTCGGATAGTAATAAAACTATGTAATTGTTTATAAAAGGTCAGAGTTCGGGAAACTAAGATGAAATTGAAGTGGATTGCAAATGAAACGCAAAGGTGAGTTAATCTCACTCAGTGAATTCAAATTTAAATTTAAATGGTTAAATTTAAATAATTGTTTGAGTGATTGGATTGATTGATGTGCTATAGTGTGATATATATTTGGAATTGGCATTTTATATTGTGCTAATATCTGTGGATGCAGGGAAAACAGGTTGGAGGGATCCAACTGGATCCCTCAACATTTATTTAAATTGCTTAATACCCTCTGTTGTGATTATTTGATGTTCTATAATGAATGATATTGGAATATTGAATGTTATGGTTCGATCGGATATAATTGGGTATAATAAATTACCAAAAGTATATATATTGGATTTTGAAAAAAATAATAATAATAAAAGAAGTGAAATTGTAAGTAAAATAATTATAGAAAGATTTGAATAAATTTAAGAATGAATTGGAGAAGAAATAAAGTGACTTTAAATTTCTAATTAATAAAGGAAAATTTGAATAAACAGGAAGTTAATGAATTTTAAAATTCAGTGTTATTATTTAAAAGAACAAAACATTTATTTTAGAGTTAAGATTTAAATTATTGAAGGAATAAAGAGGAAAGTGGGAAAATCTGGAATTTGTATATTTCAGTTAAAAGTTTTAGAATCAAATGAAAAATAATAATAACAACCATAATTAAGTCCATACTTAATGAATGTTGAAATGAATTAAGTAATTAAAGAAAATTATTTCAAATGGGATAATTTGGAATCAATTTGGGAAAAATGAAAAATAATAATAACAACCATAATTAAGTCCATACTTAATGAATGTTGAAATGAATTAAGTAATTAAAGAAAATTATTTCAAATGGGATAATTTGAAATCAATTTGGGAAAATTGATTTAAGTGATTGAAGTTGGATCTTCTCCCTGGATAATCAAGTACGTTTTCAAAGTAAGTTTTTAAATATAAGTTAAAAGTTTTTAAGTTGATTTAAAAAGCAAGTTTGGAAAATTTATTGGTCTAAATATTTAAATTATAAGTAAGTCTTTCTTTCTAAATCTATTATAGTAGTAATTATTTCAAGAATGACTTAGTAGTTTGTTTTAAGATTAAAATTTTAGTTATATTTTATAAAGTAACCTTATTTTCAGATATTTATATAGTATGTATTTTTAACAAATTATTGAAGTAGTTTAACTTAAATGTTTTAAAAGTATATTTTAAAAGTAAAGTGTTTTAAATTATTCCAAAAATCCAGTTTGTGCTTGGCAATTTCAGTGGAGATAGGAAATACTTGGGCAAGTTTATTCTGGAAAGAAAGAATAATTTGAAAACTGTTTTCAAAAGGGTTTGAAAAGTGGAAATATATCTCGTGAAGATATTTTCGAGGTTTATAAATAATTTGGAAAATAATTTATTGTTGATGGATGTTTATGAATATTAATTGATAGTTAAATAACCGACTATCAATATTGGACAAATACGCTGATCGTTTCGAAGAGTCTGGGATCGAGATTTATTTCTCGAAAACCACTTCGATCTGGTTTGTACGTTTCGTGGAAAACGATTTTGGATTCGAAGATGAAGCAGTGAAGTGAAAGGGCTAATCGCTACTAATCCTGAGGATATTTCCAAAATGGATGTAGTAGGAATAGTGCCTTCGGTTCCGTTCGAACCCGGGACGGACTTGTATGGATGAATGCTTGCGAAACATCGTCAGGTGGACGATGGGCATTCTAAGGGATATTGTTCTTAAAAGGTAACGCTTAGCCTCAAGCCTCACCAAATGGGAATGACTGAAAATCAGGGGATATGCAGCAAGGCTAGGTGGGTAGCACCCAAGCAGGGTGAGGTCATTCCAGTCTAGATGTCCTTTTTTATTTCGGCTTAGTGGGCGGTTGCTGATCCCAACCGTGGGGTGATCTCACTCGAGACTGTCCAGTAAGGGATGGTTCCGGCCTTGTGTTGCAGGGGAGCGGGCGTACTCCTCGGTACGGTGATCTAGGCCCCGTACTATGGCAGGTGATACCCCAGTGCCTAGTCATTAGTTGGAAATCCATTCTCCCTACGAGCCTTGTACGAGTTTTGTTTGTATTACCCACTCTGTGGCTAGTAGCTGGAATTTAATGAATGTAACAATTTCGGCTATTTTATAAGTATTTGTAAATAGACCCTGTTATAATAATAGAGGATTTCTATAAAAATTGTTTTAGCTCTCGTAAGGTAAAAACCTGACATGTTTATTTGTGGCGTGGTCTTACGAGATGCTTTTGTTTTCAAAGGATTTTGAAAGTTTAATAATTAATTGGGTGTGATTTTCTCACGCTGGTATTCCAGACTGACTCGGGTATTATTTAACTGTAATGCTCGGGTCAGACCGAGTATTATAGGATACAGGATTTGATGCTGTGGAGCTCAGGAGACGAGCTGGATGACGATACGTATTTCCGTACTTGTTTTATGTATATGTATTCTGCCGTGTTGAGTTGCTGTGTATCCATTTGTATGTTGTTGATGTGAGCTGTGACTGATGTACTATGATGATGTAATTTATGTAAACAGATATATTTGATTTTTGAGTAAAGATTATTTACTATCTATTATATTTTATTCTGCTGCGATGGTTAGATTCTGATGTTGATTTTGTTTTCTCTTCTTCTACCTCTTCTTCTTTAACCCAAATGGTTTGTATTTCTGTGCAACTTGAGTTGATTGTTGTAGAATAGTGTTGACTCAAGGGGTACGGATTTGCGGGCTGTTACACTAAGTTGACTATAGAGCTTACAATGCACAGTGGAAAGTACACCAAGTACGTGTAATACGTCTCGTCATCCAGCTCATCCCCTGAGCTTCATAGCATCCTATCCTGTATCTGTAATACTTGGTCTGATTCGAACATTATAATAAAATAACACCCGAGTCAGTCTGGAAACCAGTGTGAGAAAACGCACCCATTTGAATTATTAAAGTTTTCAAAATTGTTTGAAATCAATGGTATCTCTAAGACCACGCCATAAATAAACATGTCGGGTTTTTACCTTTGATAACCAAAACATTTCATATCAAAATCCTTTGATATTATAATAGTGTTTAAGTACAAAATCTTAAATAAAATTGCTGAAAAGTAACGTAAATTAAATTCCAGCAATACTAGGCTCTACAATCAAAACCGTAAAGGCACGTATGAAGAATAAATTTCCAACTGAATGACTAGGCACTGGGGTACCACCTGTCACTGTACACCTCTAGAATAATGTACCGAGGACTACTCTCGATCCCCGACGATACAAGACCGGACTACCCCTTATTGGATAGCCCGAATAAGATCACCCCGCGGTTGAGATCAGCAACCGCCCACACAACCGAAATAAATGGACTCTAGACACGGATAATCTTACCCTACTTGGGTGCGACCCACTTAGCCTTGCTGTATATCACCAGATTTTTAGTCATTTCCGGTTGATGAGGCTCGAGACTAAGCGTTACCTTTTTAGAAATATTCACTTAGAATGCTCATTGTCCTTCAATGACAATGCACTGATAACATTCATCCCAAGTCCATTTCCAGTCCGAGCGGAACCAAAGACACTACTCCTACTACATCCATTTTGGAATCACCCATAGGATTAGTGATGATTAGCCCTTGCACTTCACTACTCCATCTTTGACTCCATACTCTTGTCTTCATTACGAAAACGTACTCATTGGATCGAAGTGGTTTTCTCCGATCCCAGTCTCTTCGAAACAACGTTCTCTATTCCCGGTAAACTCAACCCCGGTTCTTTAGGAAATAAATAGACGAAAATAAGATCGGAGTTCACCTCCTAACCGTTAGTGGATGGATTTCCATATAAACATCCTAGATGAACGAAACGAGTTTATAGGTACAGTATAGCATCTCCAACGGTAATTATACTATATAAATCCCATATTCTTTGTGGGTATTCCCAAAGTCATGTTTGGGTCCAGATTGATATCCGGTTATTTAACTAACAAATAAACAATCAATTCAATCAAATACTTTATTTCCACTGAAAAACACCAAGTCCTATTAAACTTAGTTTTTAAATAAATTAAATCACTTTATCCAAAAATATACACTTTAAACATTTAAATAAAGCTATTTAAATCACTTTATTCAAAATGATAGTTATGAAATTCTATAATAATTTCCAAGTAAAACTTTAGCCAAAAACTACTACTTAATTAAATCCATTATATAAAAATAAATATTTAATAATTTTCCCTTTTAAATCGTAATACTAAATTAACCTTTTAAAATAATTGATTACTATAATGAACTCAATTTATATATACTTAAACAATTTTTGAACAACTAAATAATAAATTTTCGAAAAACATTCTTTTAAACACTTTTAAATTTCTAATTTATTCCTAAAAATCTTTCCTTTAAAATATACTTAGCTTTCTAGAAAAATATATTTCCACTTCAATAAAACCGACCTTGTCATTTATAAATCCTTCTCGATTACTCTCCAGTCTAATTTACGTCCCAACTCCGTAAATTTCCTTTCCCACATTTTTAAAAATAAAACCACTATTCAAATGCTCACTCGATATGTTTTTTCCCCAATGCCAATATCACTTAAGAATTTACCATAACTTTTCTTAAGTCTATTATAACAGTTTATACAATCTCTTAGATTTATTTCCAGTTCATCACTTTGGTCAATATCTAGTTCTTATTCAAATTTTAAATTTCAATTCCATTTGAATCCAATTTACCTTCCATTTACTAGTTAATTTCAAATTTAAATGATTTTATTTCCGTACTTTATTTTATTTAACATGATTCAAGTCAAATCTCATTCCACTATCCAATTCCTATTCATTTGCTTACCAATATAAATCAATTAGTTCATTCACTACCCTTTTATTTCCAATCAAGTTAAATATTGAATTCTTATATTTAGTTCACTAATTTATCTCATTCCTCAATCAAATCTTATTACCAACTTTGGTTTTACTTAGTCTAACTCAAACTAAATTTTCAATTCCACCTTATTTTAACATAATTCAAGTTAAATATCATCCAAATATTCAATTCCAATTCCATTAAGTTACGACTAAATTTATCTGTCCATTCACAAATCTATTTCCAACTTGATAAATTTTATTTCAATGACCATTTCATTTAGCCTACTTAGACTTATTCCCTCAAAATTCACCTTACATTTAAATTCAAGTTGAATTTAATTCCATTCCAACAATCACTTTCCACAGTTTTATAAGCTTCAAACTTATTTACATTCCATAAACATTTTAAACCAGCTCTAGAGTCTTTAAACAACCACTTTAGTATTTAAAAATCATTTTTTAAATCAATTGTATCCCAAAACCCTTTGGTATACTGAACTATTCCTTTGAATTCCATAACCAAAACAGTTTTACCGAACCAAAACTCCAATTTACAACATTCAGGTAGCAGTTTCTCCCTTGGAAACTCGAAAATAAACACCGATGATGCTGCAGTCATCACCGAAATTATTTTCCAGCGACTGAAGTAAGTTAAGTGCTTTTATCCCCTTTTGAAACCCATTTTAAATATTTTTATTCCAAATCTCAATAGATTTCACTTCCAATTCAAAAATATATCAAATAATATCACTATTATTTTCATACTTTGTAAAACATATTTTCAAAACTAATGGGATTTAAATTCCCAAATTTCAAATTTTCAAACCCATTTAAATCTTTATTTAAATATTCCTCTAGAATTCTATTTCAAATTATAAATCACATTCATAACTCACAGTTACAAATTCCATTTTGTTATATGAATATATTTCTTAACTTTTGGTTATAAAATCATCCTTTATTTCAATTACCATAACAATAATGATAATAATGTAATATCATCATTTCCTAAAAACCAAGTAACCATGTATAACTATAATAATTTTTGAAAAATTATTTACTTTATATAGAATAATTTGGGTAAAATTATTTCATTTACCCTATTTCAAAACAATACCGTGTCGAATTGTTATGTCCAAGTGTTTAGAGATCCCTATCAATTACATTAATTACTCATATTGACCAGAATCCATAAACCACTCAACAGATCAATCAACACAATATAAAACGATTTTATATTCACTAACAAATACGCGCTCATATCAATTAATACACTCAAACTCTTTCTAAGGTGCAACTGACCGCATTTAATGAGTAATTCCCACCGGAGCCAAGGTTCTCATTTAACCTTCTGCTCTGATACCACAATGTGACGACCAGATTTTCGACCTTTGAAAATCGACATCAATACATCCACTGTATTACATGCCGAATAATCGAATGCTGGAAATGCCAGATCGTTGGAGAAAGAAGAAAGAGGTAGAAGAGAAAATAAAAAACACCATCAGAATCTCACAATAGCAGCGGAACAATATATAATAGATAATAACAAATCTTTATACAAGAGAACTATTACTGTTTCATACATTACATCATCAGAGTACAACAAAAAATAGTATCACAATACTGGACAGTTATAATAACTTATCCTCACAAAAGCTGATTATACAGCTTACAATGCACAACGAAAGTACACCAAGCACCTGTGATACGTCTCGTCATCCAGCTCATCTCCTTAGCTCCATAGCATCCTATCCTGTATCTGTAATACTCGGTCTGACCCAAGCACTGTAATAAATAACACCCGAGTCAATCTGGAAAACCACCATGAGAAAAAACACTCAATTGAATTATTAAAGTTTTCAAAATCCTTTTAAATCAAAGGTATCTCGTAAGAACACGCCACAAATAAACATGTCGGGTTTTTACCTTACAATAACCAAGACATTTCATACAAAAATCCTTTGATATTATAACAGTGTCTAAGTACAAATACTTAAATAAATAGCTGAAATTGTTACATCAATTAAATTCCAACAATACTAGGCTCTACAGTTAGAACCGTAACAATTTCCTAAGTCTCTGGAATTGGACTGCAACAGGTTTGCTGAAGCGTCGGGCGTCTGACCATTTCCTCAAACTTCTACAGCTGTCATTTCAGCCCAACTCCAACTTTTTCACCATAATTTCCATCTCCGAGCTTCGATTTGCGAACCGTTTTCTCCGTTACCAAGCTATTTTCGACCTCTATAATTCTCCATATATTTTCGCCAAAATTTAACACTCCACCTTGGCACTGTATCAATCTCCAACTCCAATGGTACCATACCTCATCAACAACTAATAGCACCAACTATCACCACTTCTACCTTGAACCAAACATGAATGCTATCCCAATGAGCTCCATCAAAGCCACCACCCATTGCACTCCACCAACGAGCTCAGACAATGACCCCGCCTGCTAATGAAGTGTTGAAAACATCCAAATACTAAACCATCTCACCAAAGACTCAAGTGCTGGAAAGTGTAAACTAGCACTTACCAAGCAGATAGAACCTCAATCTCTCACGGATACTCTTCCTTATCTCCAACCAAGCACCTCCCTCAACCGTGCCACCCCGTGGCACCAAGCACTTCTCTATGCGAATCATGTTCGAGCCAAACTTGAACTTCCCAACCGACAATGCCTTAGTGAACATATCCGCCACGTTATCCTTTTTGTGCACTTTCCGAAGATATATTTGCTTATCCTCATCCATGGCTACTAGAAATGACTCTCTCACCTCAATATGCTTAGTTCATGAGCTAAACGCCAAATTCTCTTTCAAGTGAATAACACTCTAGCTATCACATCGAACATCAATGCTATCTTACATGAATCCCAAGTCGCACAAAATCGCCTCAAATAAAGTGCCTCCTTTGCCGCCTCCACCGTGACTATCAACTCTGCTTCTTTAGTGGATAAAGCAACTACGGTCTACAATCACGATCTCCAACTTATGGCTGTACCCCCAAGTGTGAATACATATCCGAAAGTTGATTTTCTTCAATCCCTATCACCAACGTAGTTTGAATCACAATAACTAACCAACTTGCAATTCATTCTATCACTACCGCCAAAAACGAGACCATGAGATAATGTGCTTCTAAGGCATTTTAATATAGGCTTCATGGCTTCCCAAGGTGATTTCCTCGGATTAGAAATATATCAACTAACCATCCCAAAGGCATTTGTAATATCGGGCCATGTACACACCATAACATACATTAAACTTCCAACCGCACTAGGATATGGCACCTTTGCCATATAAGCCTTTCTTTCTTCAAGATAGGTGACTCCTTACTCGAAAGCTTCATATGCAAAGGTAAAGGTGTATTTGACGCCTTTGAATTCTCCATGCTAAACCGACAAAGCACTTTCTCAATGTACTCTTTTTGAGTCAATTTCAACTCAAAATGCTTTCGATTCCTTTCAATTTCCATACCCAATATCCTCCTTGCTTCTCTGAGATCCTTCATTTCAAACTCCGATTCCAAACTCAGCTGTAGCCTTTTGGTTTCATTCTTGTCTTTAGAAGCAATGAGCATGTCGTCCACATACAACAGTAAATACACCCAACAGTCGTTTTTCAACTTCTTGAGATATACACAAGCATCTTTTACGCTTCTATCAAAATCATTTTCAATCATAAAATGATCAAATCTCTTGTACCATTGTCTAGTTGATTGCTTTAAACCATATAGTGATTTCTTTAACTTGTAAACCAAATTTGATTTACCATCCACAATAAAATCTTTCGATTGCTCCATGTAGATGTCTTCATCCAAGTCACCATGCAAGAAGGCAGGTTTCACATCAAGTTGCTCCAAGTCTTGAGTAGCAACTATAGCAAGTAACATTCGAATAGAATTATGGCACACTACCGGTGCAAAATCTCATCATACTTGTAATAACCCGTAAATTTCCGATAATAAGATTTGTTATTTTAATGAGATTTTGTAATTTAATTTGGAAAGAAAAAAACTTTATAACTTAATATTGAAATTTAGACGGAATTTGAGAATACTAATGTAATAGATCATGAATCCAATGTTAACTTCATCCGGTTTACAACAATGAATTGAATAATAGAATGAAAAGTGAATTAAATGGAATTATTGGAAATTAAATTTATAATTTCTGAATTTAATGAAATTAAGATTAACACTGAAATTGATAAAATTTTCAACTCTAAATTGACACCTAAATTTATTTAAATTTGTGTAAATAATTAAGAAATTTAAAAACGATAAAATTTGTCAGTTATAGGATCGAAATTAAAAATTTGATTTAATTAATGTAAAAATAGCCATTTTGGCCACTGACTCAAATTTTGACGAAACTATTTTCATCGGATTCGTAAAAGTGAATTATGGTAGGATTTCAAGTTTCGTAGCGATCAGACTTGTCATTTGATCGTACGGGCTCGAAACGCCTAGAAATCAATCAATTGAAATCAATTTGAAATGACTTGATTTTAGCATAACTTCTTTATACGATGGAATTTGGACTTGAAACCTATTCCATTGTGTTTAAAGTATTTAAAAACATATATTTTGATATACGGGTTGACCCATTTCCGTTCCAGAATCGAAACGGGCTTTTTGGGCCAATTGTCGTTAAAAACTCAAACCAATTGGGCCCATTTCTTTCTGTTTTGTTCTGCATATACATACATACATACATACATACATACATATATATATATATACATATATATCGTTATAAACCCTAGCAGCCCTTTTATTTCTCATTTCTGTACGTACAGAAATTTCTGCTGCTCCTCTTCCTCAATGGCTGAAAACCCTAATCTTCCCAATCCAATTTCAATTCCAAAAAATAATAATAAAATAATATAAAAATATTTTGCGGATCTGCAGCAAATTCGGGTCGCACTTTGAGTTTCAGAGGCAAAAACCCTGCATCAACTTCGGGTTACGAAGAAAATGACTCGGGTCGCTCCAGGTCGTTTTGGCAAAAACTCAAGGCAAGCACCAGGGATTTGAGACGGTGGACCAAAGTTGAACTCGAAGTCGACCCGGGACCAGAATTTTCCAATCTTCTAATTTTCATAATTTTTTCATACGAGCTCGAATTCACGTGCGGTTTGTTTTGCTGGGATTGTATTAGAATTTCTGACATTTTGGCGCTAGTTGGGACGGATTCTGACACTGTTCAATTTTTGGGTTTAAATTGGATTTAAATTCAATTTAAATTCAAAAGGTGAGTGTTTTAACCCATTCACAACTCCTAAATTTTCTTATGTTTGTTAAATTGATTTATGACGTGATTAGAAATTTATTTATAACTGTTTGGCATATTTTGAATCATCATCTCAGTTTTTTGAATTTATTTGGGTTAAATAGTTATTTAATTTATTTTTGAATATTAACTGCCAGTTAGTACCTGTTATTTATTATCTGTTCTATATTGATGTTATTGATTGAATTGGATGATGATTGTGATATATGTTTGGTGATTGATATTGGATGAATAGATGTTGTATTTTATACTGTTATAAACTGCAAGTTGTTATGGATTTTTATTTCATTCGGGATTGCGGTTTGAAATGATATATAACTGTATTTATATTTTAAATTGCGGATTGAAATGATAAATATCCGTATCACTTGACCATGTGATAGAAAATTATATACAAACACAACGGTCTATATATAAAAATATTTTGAAATGATTTCCATGGTTTTGTAAAGAAATATATGGTTTTATAGAAATATTGGTTTCAAGTATTATATAAGTGTTACTTTATGTATAAAGTTAAATTCTTGATTTTTAGCTATTTATAAATTTGTTTGGTATAAAACAAGTTTAAAAATAAAGATTGATTTATTTAAAAACGTAATATGGTTAAGTATTAATATAAAATATATTTTATATAGAGTTTATAATGATTTAAATAAAATTAAGGCTGAGAAGATAGATATGAAATTGATTTGAAAATGTATTAAATGTAGAAATTTATTAAATGAAACTAATTTAGAACTTATCGAATTTGAGATCTGTAACAGATATGATTTATAACTTGACCTTGTTCAAGGTGAATTAAATAAATATTTCAAGTATAAATAAATTGAAGGAAACATTTAGTTATTTGAAATCTGGGTTTTATTTGAATGATAAGGGATTTATTGAGTAAATATTTTGAAACTAAATAATAGAAAATTGAATTTGATAATATATGAAATTATTAAACTTTGTTTTGAAATTTTTGAATACCTAGAGTTTGAAATATATCGAATATGAAATGGGTTCTTCTGTGGATCTAATTTGTTTTGAAACCGATAAATTTGGAATAGTTTATTTAGAAACTGAATTGAATTGAAATTATGATTTGGGATTTGGTTAAATATAAAATTTAGAAATTCGAGTTGTTTTGGAATTGATTTGTGAAATTGAAGAAGCTACTTAATTATATAAAGTATTTAATATTTAAACCATTAAGTGGTGGAAGTTATGTTTCAAGTTATGAGTTTTAAAGTATTATGATTTGAAGGTGTTATATTTCAAGTGTTTTGATTTCGAAGTGTTATAACGTTAAAAGTGCTATGATTTTTTGGAAAATGATATATTTGAAATAAAAATGATATCGTATTGATTTGGTTTTTGAAATGGAAATGATATCATATTTATATGGTTCGAAAATGGATATTATATTTTGGTTTTGAAGTATAAATTATTTTGAAATGACCGCGGTGTTATAATAACTTTTGGTTGTTAAAGAGACTGGGATTGGAAATTGTCATACTCTCTGCCAACTCCGAGAACCACTTTAACAACCGTATACGCAGTGGAGATTTTAGAATGAAGTAGGTTGGAGGCGGCATTCCTTTGAGGTATATATGTGGACCCAACTCCCGTGAGTTGGCATAATGTAACGACCTAGATTTTTCATTGTTGAGTTTGGAATATTTAAATGGGTTTAAATATTTAATTTGGATTATAAATTGATTTTGAACATGAAAATTTGTTTTTTATGCAATAAAATAGATTCAGAATTTAATATGGCGGTTTGTTGGATAAAAATTTGAATCTTCGGTTTTAAACTGAATAAAAATATTTCAAAGGCTTAGAAAATTTGTATTGAGAATACTGAAGATAATGGAAGCTTCATAATTGAATTTAGAAACATTTTGTTTAGTTTTGAATTTATATTGTTTAAGTCAATATTAAAAAATAGCATTCCGAGGCACAGTCTCGAAAATCGACGAAACCAGTTCCATTGGATCTGGAATATTGTATTATTACCGGATTTCAATTTTCATAGTGTTTGGAGTGATCGTCTGGCCATACGATAAGCAAATGCGCAGAGATTGTAGCGATCCTGACTCGGCCTTCGAAAATCGGCACCGAATACGACACTCATATTCAAATGCCGCAGATCCAAACATCGAATTTGGTTCGCCGGAGCTTATAACACATTAAGTACAACACAGCGGAAGAAACAGAACATATCAATATACAACATTTGTTACAATATGATACAACTGAATGATACAATGAATATACATCTGGGATATGATACAAGACAATAGCAGCGGAAAGAAAAGATAACACCAACAGCGGAACGAAATCTCCAATATGGTCTTCAAGAAAGGACTCCAGCATCGGTAATCTCCATCTCCATGGCACCAATCCAGAAATAGCTTCAACTCCCAATAACGATGCACAAAGATAAAAAAGTGCAGTCCTGATCCAAAGACTGAACTAGCTCCAGACAACCTACTAAACCTGACTATCTGAAAAACCCAACTCTAGACTGTCCATGTGGGAAAATTGTGGGCACCCAGAGTTTAGGAAAGGAACAATAAACTCCAAGTCAGTCATGGGACTGGTATGAGCAAACAAAAACAAGCAAAGGAGTTTAAATTTGAAATCCGCAATGCTTTTTGGAAAATGAAACTACCATAAGGCCTCCCGCCACACACACAATGCAAACGCAGACTTGGAGGAGATTTCTCCTTATGATATAATGATAGTTAAATATGCTTAATACGAGAAAAATTCTTTGATATTATTACTAGTGCGTAGTGTAGAAAAACCATTTCGAAAGTATAATATAAATCCTAGCCAGCATACGATCAGTATCGTATGCCTACTATAACTACCATCTAAACAGTGGGGCGCCACCATAAGTAAATGGCAGGTTCTACAACTAAAACCGTACAAGGCGCGTATTGGATGAAAGGATTCCCAACAAAGGGTCAGGCTAAGGAACTTCCTACTGTCCATGGGATCACCTCTGGGGGGACGTCCCGAGAACCTAACCGGATCTCTGCCAACACAAGGCTGGGTTACCTCTATAACTAGGTAACCACTACTCGAGCATGCCATCCCCCGGTCCTTTGGGACCTTTATCCGAGGCGCCTCTAAACCACAAAGAAATCACAAAGTAACAGATCTGCAGTATCCACATGAGTAAGTATCTGGGCTCCATACCATGATACCACCCTTTTGCAGAAAGGAATGACACGCCCTAAAGGGCGCGACCCTCATAACCTTGCCGCATCTTTCCTGTTTCAACCATTTCTGGGGTTTGAGGTCCTGATGCAGTCTCATCCACAAAGCTACGCTTTATACAAAATCCATGTTTTGATCAACAAATGATACACAGCAGCACTCAGCATGTCACACTACCAAATTGGGAGCATTTCACTGATAAATATCAACTACATAACCTCTAAGCTCGTACGTCTCAGAGAAGGGTGTTAAGCTAAGAGAATAAATTCTCCGCCACCAAGCAGAAATGTATTTGATAGAGATCAGTTTAATCTCTCAAAGTGTAATGTCGGACATACAACCATACAAGTCTGTTCCGGGTTCGAACAGAATCGAAGGCACTTCCAAAGAAGCCATTGCAATCCGGGTATCCACAATTACGATTGGACTCCCCATCACCATATGGAGAACTCTATAACAAAGAAACTCAGTGTAGAGTCAATCGACAGGTTATCCTACCATTCTCGAAGACACCCGATCTTCAACACCGGTCTTCGAATGCATTCCATAACATCGTATCACCATTCGGAATGGGTTATATGACACAAGGTCCTCTCCCGGCTAAACCGAATAGTGAGCACAATATTTTAAACATATGGGTATGGGATTATCAGTCAAGTCAAACTTTAAAAATCCCAAGCTTTTCTTTCCAATGGTTAAATAAATTACCATTTTAAATCTTTAAACAAAAAGATTTATTTCATAAAAGTTTCACAAAGATCTACTCATAGATTTTCAAAACGACTTCCATTTTAATTTGGATTAACTCAATTAAATCTTTAAATTAAAGATATAACTTATAGCTTTCAAACCGTTTCCAAAATTTTGTTCACAACTTGGAAAACTTTTTTATCTATTTATTTCAAACTTGAATTCCTTTTAACACAAGTTGGAAGTTCATTTCTTATGTGAAAGCTCTTATTATTCGGAAACAAGCAGTTTACGTTTTAGAAAATTCCAATTATATCTATACAAGTTAAAATCTTTGGGTTACATTTAAAGTCCCAAAACAACACCATTTAAAAATGATTTAAAACCCAAATAAACTTGTATAACCCTTTAAATCATAAATGGAATTTAATTTGAAATCAAATTTCAAAGATAAATCAAATTATTCAAAAATAACTTTTATCCTTGAAATTCCTTTTCAAAAGCCTTTTTATTTAAACCCAATCCATTACCAAAAACATTTGAATTCAAAAAAAATACAATTTTAAAACAATGACAAAATATCTGTGACTTAAACCGATTTTCCATGAAATCAATATTTGTGTTTGTATAAGTGTGGTCCAGGGGTTCAACACAATAATGCACAACATCATCATCACAGATTCCATCATATCGATAAGCGGTATAACACATAACGCTTATCTTTATTCACAGATTCATAAATAAAATAAATTTATTAATCACAATGACTCATCATTAAGATTCGATGTGGGTTTCAGATAACCAACTGGAATCCGATTCCCTATCGCATCGAAATTCAAATGTCGTTCTACGGGTCAAAGGGTTTTCATATTCATACAATAGTATATTCATCACAAATATAACAGCTCAGTACAAAGCATTACATCACATATCAAATATATCAATCCATCACACAACATTCAATAACAATCAAACATCTTCGATTGAGGTGAATAAATCGTGTGGTTTTAAATTTATTACTCACATAATTACTTTCATTAGTAATTTTTAATCAACGATTAATTATCATTAATTTCAATTGATTAAGTATTAACCACCTTCACGAATTAATCATTTCTTTAATTAATTATCTTAATTAATTAACCCTTAGTCATTAATTAATTAAACCATGATTAATTTTATTAATTAATTATTCCTTAATAAATTACTTTAATTAATAAACCCTTCATTATTAATTAAATCTTAATTAGTTACCCTCAATTGATTAATTTATAGATTTATCATTCCTTTCAATAATTAATTACTCCTTAATTAATAATGATTTCTTAATCACTTTAAGTTAATTAACCTTTAATTAATTATTCTTAATTTAATAACCTTAATTAATTAACCACATTAATTAATTATACTTTAAAGTAATTAACCCTAAATATTAGATTAATCCGTCTTTAGTCTTTAATTATCTGCTCATAATTACTTTCACTACGTAATTATTATTTTTATTTAATCATCCATTAATTACTTGATTAATTAACTTGAGTTATTAATTAATTTGTTTAATTACTTTAATTACTTTCATTAAGCAATTCACTTCTAATAATAATTTCCCTTTGACAAATATGTTAACTTAAACTTTGAAAGTTACTTAACTATTTTAAAACATCTTTCATAATAATTTAACTTCTTTATACAATATTAAGAAGGTAACCTTCAAATTAAAGTTAATTTATTTTAAACCATTAAATTTAGGTTAATTAAAACAATTTATTTGAAACCCTCCTGAACTTATTTTAAAACTTAGGAATCGTTAAACATTGGAAGAAAAATTAATTTAACAATTTAATTTTCAAAAAAAACTTGAATTCCCCTTTTAAACTTCAAAACTGTTGGCCGATATCCATCAACTCGAGGAAATCCCTGGCTGCTTCGAGTTGAACCTGAGCAAAATGCTCCACTGCTTTGGGTTTTCAAGAAATTGACCCGTGAGCATGTTAGTTTTAACTTTAAATTTTTTCTAAGTATTTACCCTATGCAACCAACCCGAGCCTTACTTCAAGTCGAACATGATTCAGCACGAACGAAATTCCGAGCCACCCACATCTCCTCCTTCCTTCACAATTTCCAAAAGATAACGTGCACGGTGAAGAAGTGCACATACACCGGAGTTATGGTGATCTCCAGTCATCCTCGCCGTCACTGCCAAGTCCCTGACCATCCCCACTCTCGATCTCAACCACCCAAAACCCCAAACAAGAACGAAAATAAAATCGAGCTATTAGCATTGAATCTGGAAACCAACCTTAACCAAAGATCCCCTCGCACCGATGAACTTCGTCAATTAGGACCCACGCCGACCCACCTACAGCCACCTCACGTCTCCACCTGTGAAGACCCGCAAATCCGTACGCCTTGAATATACACTAATCTCCATAGATTAACTCAAGATGAACGGAAATACGAATTATCAATGTTTTAGAAAAAGAAAGAGAGAGAAGAAGAGATAAGAGGAGAGGAGAAGATAGAGGATAGAGAGAATAGAGAATAGAACGGAATAGAAAGCAACAGAACAACAACAGAATCTCACAATTCGCAGCGGAACAACATATAATAATAAATGAATAATCTTTAAACAGAGAACTATATCAGTTATTACATTTTATACATTACATTTCATTACATCATATCATCATCAGAGTGTACAACATCATACAACAACAAACAGTGCAGCGGAAAAAGAAATACTATATAAACTAGCAATACGCCATGCCATCCAGCTTGCCTCCAGCAACTCCAGAATATCCAGAATATCCTGATAAACCTAACTCTTGACTGCCCGTGTGGAAATTGGTGGGCACCCAGAGTTTAGGAAGGAAAACAATAAACTCCGAGTCAGTCATGTGACTGGTGTGAGAACTCAAAACAGTTTATTTATCTTTGAAATCAAAATAGAGGAATATTTTTAAAGTCAATTCGCAATGCTTTTAAAAATGAGACTACCATAAGGCCTTCCGCACATAATGCAAACGCAGAATCGGAGGAGATTTCTCCTTATGATAGTCAAAGATGCTTGATACGCATTTAAAAGAACATTTTATATTATTACTAGTGCATAGTGTAGGAAAAATTCATTTCGAAAATAGAATATAAATCTTAGCCAACATACGACCATTATCGTATGCCTACTATAGCTACCATCCAAACAGTGGGGCGCCACCATAATTGAATGATAGGTTCTACAACTAATACCGTACAAGATCGTATTGTTTCTTTGGATTTCCAACGAATGATCAGGCCAAGGAACTTCCCATTGCCACATGAGAATGCCTCTGGATGGACATCCCCGAGAACCAAACCGGATCTCTACCAACACAAGGCCGGGTTACCCCTAACTGAGTAACAACTGACCGAATATGCCATCCCCCGGTCCTTTGGGACCTTTTCAACCGAGCGCTCGTAATTAATTCACACAATCATAACAAAGTGTTTTCAACATGAGTAAGTATCTGGGCTCCATACCATGATACCACCCTTTTCCAGAAGGAAATGCACACATCCTAAAGGGCGCTACCCCTCATAACCTTGCTGCTTCTTTCCTGGTTTGACCATTCACGGGGTGTGAGGCTCGACGAAGTCACGTCCACAAAAACATACTTTATACAAAAGCCATGCTTTGGGTCAACAAATGATCATAGAAATGATCACCAGGATAGACGATCAAACAAATGATCCTATCACAAATAATCAACACAATGATCATTTACAGCAACACTCAGCATGTCACATTACCAAATTGGGAATATATCGCTGATAACATTCAACTACATAACCTCTGAGCTCGTACGCCTCAGAGAAGGGTGTTAAGCTAAAAGAATAAATTCTCCGCCACCAACAGAAATATATTTGAAAGAAATCTGCTTTATATCTCAATTTGTAATGTCAGACATACAATCCATACAAGTCTGTTCCGGGCTCGAACAAAACCGAAGGCACTTACAAAAAGTCCTTGCAATCCGGATATTCACAATCCTGATCGGACTTCCCATGTAACGATCCTGGATTTTTAACAATTTAAAAATGAAGATATTTAATTTATTTTAAATATTTGAGATAATTTTAAATTGAATTCCAATAAAACTATGAATTGACGATTAAATTTTTGAATTTAATCTATTTAAAGTTGAATAGAAATTTGAATTTAACCTTGAAGTTGAAATTGAATATTGAATTTGTAATTGAAATTCGAACTAACGGCTTAGAAGAAAATTAATAAATTTGGATACAAGAATTATTTATTTAAATTGATAAATGGATGGTTAGTTAATAATATTTTTCTTTAGCTTAAATAAAAAGGGACAAAATTTTTTCAATAAAATAAAATAAATTAATACACTTAGTTAAAATTTTAACAACAAAAATAATACAAAACAATTGAACATAAAATGAAAGAAATAATATATAATTGTATAATAATAAATCAAAATAAAAGTATAATTTTATATATAATATAAAAAAATAAAATAAAATAAAATAATAAGTTATACATTACCTTACTTCCATCAGCTACGAACACGCCTAAGATTATGCCTTGTTCCACGCCGTTTTTCACGCCTTCCTCCATACCCTAAATCACGTTCTCTTCCCCATAAAACACGAACCCCTTTCCTCCTTTACACAAAATCAAACACACGAAGAAAGAAAAAAAAATGGCGTCTTCGTTCTTCTTTGCAAAAAGCTAGGGCTTCGCGAATTTATGGCGGCCTCTCTCTAATTGTCGCACTGGTCTCGTCCCTTCGTCTTCAATCCAAATTAGGGCTTTTTGGAATTAGGTTCGCTCGGCATCAAATCTGCTCGCGGCCTCGTTCTAAATTGCGTTGCTCCATTTCAATTCGAGTAAAGGTGAGTTTCTCCTCACGATTAATCTTCATGCAAGTTTTTAGATTTGTTTTGAAGTGAATGCTTGGTTGCATGCTAGGAATTGTGGGTTATGCATTATCAGTTGCTCGGATAAATTAATCTAAACTGTTGAACCAATAAGTACTTGATTGCATGATTTGTTTTGGTGGTTTGTGGTTTTCAGTTGCTCGGGTAAAATTGAATTCTAGACTAATAAGAACAGATGACTCACTGCATGATTGTTGTTGGTTGTTCTTTTGCTATGAATTGCTCTGTTAATTTGTTATTTAAACTGATGAGGACAAATACTATTGAATTTAATTTTTTTCAAACTGATAAGAGCAGATGCTATTTCATGTTCTGTTTTAAACTGTTAAGAACAAATGCTATTTGTTTTGTTCTAAAATTGATAAGAACAGACACTATTTGGAGTTTAATTTAAACTGTTAAGAACAAATGCTATTTGTTTTGTTTTAAATTGATAAGAACAGATGCTGTTAAAATTTTTTTACTGTTAAGAACAGATGCTATGCCAAAAACTTTGCTTGTTTATGTTGCTGCATGTGTTGTATATATGTGCCTATACAACCCTCTATGGTTGGATGTTTTGTTGTGTATCATGCTTGCATGCCTATATATGAATGACCTCAGTTATAAAGGTCTGTGAACATCTTATAATCTGAAAATAGCAAAATTGACAAGTTTAAACCAATTATTTGGTGAAAATGATGCATGTTAAAGTTCTTGGAACCATTATGTGAATATGTATTTATGCATATGCATGTCACTGTGAGTAAACACTTACAAATTTAAGCTAAGCAGATAATTATGTGGTTGATTTTAAAATCTTGAATGAAACTCTTATTTTAAAGATTTAAGATTTAATCAAATGTAAGATTAAACTGAATTGATTTTGCAGTTTTTAAAAAAAAAATCAAATGTAAGATTTAAATTCTGTGTGAATCAAGACTTGAAAACAGTTCAGGTTTAAGCCTGAGAAGCTTTGCAGTTTTAAATTTTAGAATAAATTCATATTTTAAGTTGAAACTTGATTCAGGTAATATTTGAATCTGAATTCAAATATAGTTTTGAGTTCAAAGTTTTTTTTAAGTGAAATCTTAAAATTAAATTCAGTTTTAAATAAAAATTAAAACAGTTTGCAGGTTTTTATAACAGAGAAGTTGCAGTTTTCATGTTTAATGAAATTCATGTTTAAGTTGAAGACTTAATTCAAGGTTTTGAAAATGAAATTTTTTGTCTGCACTTTGGTTTATTGATGTTGATCTCTTGAGTTGTTTCACTGGGTCTTTGATTGGTCTGCACTTGCATGTGAACTTGATATTTCAGTCTCTGGCTTTGTATCATGATACACTTGTTATTTACATTTCATATGCTCGCAACTTTGTATCATTCTTGAGCTCAAGTTGCTCCCCATTCACTGTTGCATATTGTTCATCAGTCTTCATCCCCATTATTGCACGTATTAAGTATTTAATGTCTGATGTGTTTCAGTCTTCATATCCATTGTTGTTTGCATACCTGATATGTTTCAGTCTTCAAGCATGTTGCAGTTTGTAGTGTTTGGTCACTGATGCATTTTCGTACTGTTTCATTAGTTCATATTGAACTGTTTCCTGTCATGTTCACTTGCACTTCGATGTGATCTGGTCTTTGACCTTATATCTGCAGTGGCATTGTACTGTTTATCCATGACATGCTTAACTGTAGCTTGTATCACCTGTTTCCCCTGTACTTGTTTGGCTCTGCGATTCATCGCTGTTGCCTCTGTGTTTGTTGTGTCTGATGCTCCCTGCATTTGTTCCCCTGTACTTGTTTCACTGTAATTGTACAGGCTTCACTGCCCTTGTACATGATCTGTTTTGCATGTTGCTGTTGCATGCTAACTGCTGCATGTTTGTTTGCTTACTGTTTTTGTTCAAGTTGGCACTAGTTTTGCCTTGAGCATTTTCTTTGCAGCGATTTGTCCGATTTGCGCTTGCACATGTGTTGGCGAGGCAGTGCACATGTGTATAAAGTATACGTGTGTACTGCAGCCACACGGGATTGACAGAGAATAAAAATTTGAAGTTGTTAATATAAAAATCCATAATAGATTTTAAATTGATTCATGTGATTCGTCATCTCTGTTACCATTTTATTCAGTTCATTACAAATTTATTTACTTGAGTTAAGATTAATCCTGACTCGAGTGTTTTGTGTTTTGCAATTAACGCTCGGGTCAGACCGAGTATTTTTACAGCTTGAAGATTTTCAGGCCGCGAAGTTAGAGAGAGGGGGATTAAAAGCTTTACTTCAGTTTTTAGAAAATTTTCTTGTACTTAATGAAAATAAATTGTTCCGCTGTATAAAAATTTAATGCATTGTACAAACTCTGATATATGTATGTAAGAAAAATTCATTTATGAATAATATTATGATTATTCTGTGATTCTGTGGCTGATTCTGTTTAAACTTTATAAACTGAACAACAATCCGTCATTTTGAACGTTTCGAGTTGGTTTAATTACCGACTAGAGGCGGTCAGAGCGGCGGGTCGTTACAAAAGTGGTATCAGAGCTTTGGTTTACACAAAGCTCAGTTTATGATGTTTAATACGAATAGTTACTAGAACCACTATAAAGAAAGTGCTTTTCAAATTTAAAGAAGTATGAAATTGTTTTCTTTAAAGTAAAAGGTATTTTGAAAGTTAGAATTATTTTGAAAATTCCCCTCTCTAAATGTGAGTGTGCGATAGTTTATATTCGGTGAGGTCTCATTAGATTTGAGTTTCAATCGTTCGGAAACTCATTATCGAATTATTGAGATTTATGAAAAATGAAATATGAGTTAAGTGAATTAGTGAATTGGTTTAAATTGGTTTAAATCAAATATTTTGAATATTTCGAGTAATAATTGTGAAATAAAATGATATGTTAATTTGGTTATAATCAAGCGGATTATTGAACTATAACTTGAGAATTTGACTCTGAATTCTTTTGAAATTGATTTCAAACGTTGTGAAGAACAAGTTAGTAAATAAATGAATGGATTATAAGTATTTAACTTATAATATGAACTTTTGGTATATAACTGAGGTATATAAATTGAATTGAATTGAATCAATAAGAAGATTTATAAATTGAAGTTTTATAAATAGAAAAGGAATTTGTGAAGATTGTTTATAAATTCGAAACCAATTGAATTTGATAAATGAAAAATAGAAGTTATTAAAGGAGATATATTCGTGATTTTGGACAGCGAATTATCCTTTAAGTTAAATATTGTTATAGTAAATGTTGGTTGGGAATTTTATCCACGATTTTGGACAGTGGGTAATCCTTTAAAAATAAAAATAAGTTGTAGAAATGATGAAATTGGTTGACAAAGTTTATTCACGATTTTGGACAGTGAATATATTATTGAATAAAACGGATATGTTTTAGAGAAGTGATATTATGAAATGAAATTTAATTGTTGATTTAACTGTAGGAATCAAACTAATTTTGATGTGAAGTTTATATTTCAAGTTTAGACTAATGTCTAAAATGATTAATGTGGAAGTATGAATTTGATGGAACTAAATTGATGAACAATTTACTAAAGAACTAGTTGACTATTTTTTTGAAATAGAGAGTAAATGCAAAGTTCAAATAGAATTTAAATTTCAAATTTGAAGTTGTCAACATGATAATCCGTTATAGGTTTAAATAGACTCAGTGATGAATTTGAATTTAAACGTGCGGAGAATTAAATTAAGTGGAAAACTTAATATTGAAAAGTTGAAATCGGTTTAAAACTGATATTGTGAAAAGTATGAAGAATTCAAACTATTGAATTCAAACTATTGAATTAAGTTGAAGTTGAAAAAGTTAATAGTTTTAAAGATGTTTTAAAATGCATTAACTATCGAATACATAGATTTCAACATTCAATTGTTGAAATAGACGTTTTCGAGAAAATTAAGGAAATGGTGGACTATAACACTTTGTTATAGTAAATGGTTTCCGGAAGGAAATGTTGTTTATAGTATTGGGATTTATATATCTATCTTAAATCCGAATCCCTATACTAGTGATTTTGAGTTGTCGTAACGATGTTTTACGCAACATTCGTTTTAACTCAAATAAATGTGTTTAAAAGAATGATTTCCTTAAAGAAAGAAATATATACTTAATTTTGATTCAAGTATATCGAATATTTTCAAAGTGTTGAAAATGAATGAATTTGTGAATTACTTATTATTGAATAAGTATGGAAATGTTTTCCAATATGGAATGAAAGGTTTGAAACTTTATCCTTTAAAGATAAATTGAGAAATGAATATTTGAAATTTGTTTCAAATGGCTAAGTGTGAAAATTATATATCTTGTAAAGATATTATTTTGAGAAACTTGAACGATTAGTTCAACTTGGAAATTTTTCAAAGATTGAATCTTGAGTTAACTTGAGTTTAACTTTGACACCAAAAATAATATAAGTTCAGCTTTGAATTTTGGATAGTCGATTGGGATTGTATGTCTAACATTGTGAATTGATGACATAGCATTTGATCTCTATTAAATATATATCTGTGGTGGCGGAGAATTTATTCTTTTAGCTTAACACCCTTCTCTGAGACGTACGAGCTTAGAGGTTATATATCGATAGACATCAATTATGTGTTGAGAATTGACGATGTAACGTGAAATCCAAATCGAATGTGAAGTCGATAATGAATTGGATTGTGAATGTGAATTAGGTTTGAGATAACCTTAAATTTTCAAATCGATTTAGAGGAAAATTTTAAACGTGATGGAAAATTGGAATCCTCTATTTGTTGTGAATGTGAATTGAGTTTTCGTAACTTATATATGTGAATATAATCGAAAACTATCAGTTTAGAAAGTCATTATTATGAAAGTCCTGTGTAAGTTTACATAGGTATGATAAGTACGAAATGTGAAATGAAGTACTATATGTATATGACATATGTTTTCTAAAAACTGAGGATATGGAAATGTACCTTCCATTTATTATGTGTGAAAGTGATTGGAACTCGGTGGAGTGTCCATTGTAAATCGTAGCTACGTAGAATTCCATTAGTGGAATGTCCAATGGGACTGATTTGATATCCCCCACGATGGATCATCGTGTTTGGGATTATGTGATTGATGCTGGCGTAATTCGTGGGGCGTGATGCCTACAGTTACAAGCGATTCCACTGAGATAGTGGCGCAACCGCCGAGTAAACTGCGATCTGGAAACCGAAGCGTAATTCGAGGGGCGTGATGCCTAAGGCTACGAGCGATTCTACTGAGATAGTAGCGTAACCGCCGTGTGGACCGCGATTTAAGGCGATAACCGTGGCGAAATTCAGGAGTGATGAGAAATCTGAGATTACAAGCGATTCTACTGAGATAGCAGCGAAACCGCCGGGTAAACTGTGATCCATGGGGGAACGGACTTTCCATATCCATTTTTAAAAGATTTTTAAAAAAGTATTTTCACTGGGAGTTGAAGCAAGTATATTTAGTACTTGGAGATTTTTAGTCTTGCGCCTGGCCAGCGTATGCCTAAAGTCTGTGAGAACGACGATGGACTTGTTAAACTTTGAGTTATCAAGTATTTTCAAACTTTGGATAGAAAATCAATAATCTGAAATTAGAATTACATAATTCTAACTTAATGAACTAAGGAAGAAGATCTTTTTGAATATCTTGAAAGTCCACAGCTTTGGATAAGATATATTATGCAAATATTTAGCATGAAAGATTTCAAGTTTAAAAATCTGAGTTTTGTAAGTCTAAAATTTGGTAAATGACTTTTGTGTCTTGATTATTGAAATTGATGAACAAAACTAGTGAAATGAAATAAGTGGAATGAATCCTATATTTATTTATGAGTTTGAAACTTGGTAAAATTGTGTAGGATATAAATATCGGTGAGATTTTAGCAATCGTTTTTCCTAACTTATAATTTCGGGACGAAATTCTTTTAAGTAGGGGAGATTGTAACGATCCTGAATTTTTAACAATTTAAAAATGAAGATATTTAATTTATTTTAAATATTTGAGATAATTTTAAATTGAATTCCAATAAAACTATGAATTGACGATTAAATTTTTGAATTTAATCTATTTAAAGTTGAATAGAAATTTGAATTTAACCTTGAAGTTGAAATTGAATATTGAATTTGTAATTGAAATTCGAACAAACGGCTTAGAAGAAAATTAATAAATTTGGATACAAGAATTATTTATTTAAATTGATAAATGGATGGTTAGTTAATAATATTTTTCTTTAGCTTAAATAAAAAGGGACAAAATTTTTTCAATAAAATAAAATAAATTAATACACTTAGTTAAAATTTTAACAACAAAAATAATACAAAACAATTGAACATAAAATGAAAGAAATAATATATAATTGTATAATAATAAATCAAAATAAAAGTATAATTTTATATATAATATAAAAAAATAAAATAAAATAAAATAATAAGTTATACATTACCTTACTTCCATCAGCTACGAACACGCCTAAGATTATGCCTTGTTCCACGCCGTTTTTCACGCCTTCCTCCATACCCTAAATCACGTTCTCTTCCCCATAAAACACGAACCCCTTTCCTCCTTTACACAAAATCAAACACACGAAGAAAGAAAAAAAAATGGCGTCTTCGTTCTTCTTTGCAAAAAGCTAGGGCTTCGCGAATTTATGGCGGCCTCTCTCTAATTGTCGCACTGGTCTCGTCCCTTCGTCTTCAATCCAAATTAGGGCTTTTTGGAATTAGGTTCGCTCGGCATCAAATCTGCTCACGGCCTCGTTCTAAATTGCGTTGCTCCATTTCAATTCGAGTAAAGGTGAGTTTCTCCTCACGATTAATCTTCATGCAAGTTTTTAGATTTGTTTTGAAGTGAATGCTTGGTTGCATGCTAGGAATTGTGGGTTATGCATTATCAGTTGCTCGGATAAATTAATCTAAACTGTTGAACCAATAAGTACTTGATTGCATGCTTTGTTTTGGTGGTTTGTGGTTTTCAGTTGCTCGGTTAAAATTGAATTCTAGACTAATAAGAACAGATGACTCACTGCATGATTGTTGTTGGTTGTTCTTTTGCTATGAATTGCTCTGTTAATTTGTTATTTAAACTGATGAGGACAAATACTATTGAATTTAATTTTTTTCAAACTGATAAGAGCAGATGCTATTTCATGTTCTGTTTTAAACTGTTAAGAACAAATGTATTTGTTTTGTTTTAAAATTGATAAGAACAGACACTATTTGGAGTTTAATTTAAACTGTTAAGAACAAATGCTATTTGTTTTGTTTTAAATTGATAAGAACAGATGCTGTTAAATTTTTTTTACTGTTAAGAACAGATGCTATGCCAAAAACTTTGCTTGTTTATGTTGCTGCATGTGTTGTATATATGTGCCTATAAAACCCTCTATGGTTGGATGTTTTGCTGTGTATCATGCTTGCATGCCTATATATGAATGACCTCAGTTATAAAGGTCTGTGAACATCTTATAATCTGAAAATAACAAAATTGACAAGTTTAAACCAATTATTTGGTGAAAATGATGCATGTTAAAGTTCTTGGAACCATTATGTGAATATGTATTTATGCATATGCATGTCACTGTGAGTAAACACTTACAAATTTAAGCTAAGCAGATAATTATGTGGTTGATTTTAAAATCTTGAATGAAACTCTTATTTTAAAGATTTAAGATTTAATCAAATGTAAGATTAAACTGAATTGATTTTGCAGTTTTAAAAAAAAAAATCAAATGTAAGATTTAAATTCTGTGTGAATCAAGACTTGAAAACAGTTCAGGTTTAAGCCTGAGAAGCTTTGCAGTTTTAAATTTTAGAATAAATTCATATTTTAAGTTGAAACTTGATTCAGGTAATATTTGAATCTGAATTCAAATATAGTTTTGAGTTCAAAGTTTTTTTTAAGTGAAATCTTAAAATTAAATTCAGTTTTAAATAAAAATTAAAACAGTTTGCAGGTTTTTATAACAGAGAAGTTGCAGTTTTCATGTTTAATGAAATTCATGTTTAAGTTGAAGACTTAATTCAAGGTTTTGTAAATGAAATTTTTTGTCTGCACTTTGGTTTATTGATGTTGATCTCTTGAGTTGTTTCACTGGGTCTTTGATTGGTCTGCACTTGCATGTGAACTTGATATTTCAGTCTCTGGCTTTGTATCATGATACACTTGTTATTTACATTTCATATGCTTGCAACTTTGTATCATTCTTGAGCTCAAGTTGCTCCCCATTCACTGTTGCATATTGTTCATCAGTCTTCATCCCCATTATTGCACGTATTAAGTATTTCATGTCTGATGTGTTTCAGTCTTCATATCCATTGTTGTTTGCATACCTGATATGTTTCAGTCTTC